>CM050164.1:150245141-151445141 GCA_027410445.1 Discoglossus pictus | reverse complement strand
TGATGGCATGTGAAATGAGTCAAATGAAATGATAATTGAAGCACTCTTTGCCACTGCCTTTTTTTGAGACTGGGTTATAGACTGACCTTTTCCAGCCCACTGGGTACTGTTGAGTTTTCCAAAATTGTTGGGATAAGAACAGCAACACTTTCACAGCAACATCTTGTAGAATTTTGAATAGTTCAGCTGGGATTCCATCCACTACTGCAGCCTTGTTATCAGCAAAGTTTCCTATGGCCCATCTCACTTCACTCTCCAAGATGCCTGGCTACAGCTCATTGGACAAACTATTGAGGTTATCAGTGTTGTTAAGATCCTTCCTGTATAGATCTTTATCGCCCAGTAATGTGGTAGGCACCTCTGGTTGTGCTTATCCATAAGATTTTCTTGGCAAAGATACTGGAATGTGCTGCTACTTTCTTCTCCAGTGGACCACAATTTGTCTGACCTTTCTGCTATGACCTACCTATCTCGGGTGACCCTACATGGTATAGCTCACCACTGCATTGAAGTACACAACCCCCTTCACAATGAAAAGGTAGCGATCCAGAAGAAGCCTCATGGCTTACACAGCTGTTAATGATTTTACATACTTCACAAACTAAAGTTGTGCTTTAATCTGCATCTTTGTCTTTGAAAATTCCTATCCCTAATTTAATTCTATAAACAATAGATAGATAGATAGATAGATAGATAGATAGATAGATAGATTTGCAGAAGCAGATTGTTCTCTTCTGAGGAGCTGACAGAATGAGAAGCATTTTTCTTTTGCCATGTAATTCTTGTTTCCTTTCATAAGCTGCATTAGCTCTTGTTGAAATTTTCCAGGACACAGATGTGAAAGAAACTGATTGGCTAGCACAGGTCATGCAAAAAAAACAGTAAGTCAGTGTGCAGGGCTTGAAGTTTGTTAGATATGCCTTTAAGATGATCCATAAAATTTGGAAATGGATGGGTATTGCATCTCTAGTGAGAAAGCTGTCATCTTAGTTAAAGGGACATGGAAGTACCCAAATCTTCTAAAAATCATATAGGAAAGTTATTTACATTACATAAATTGACCAAGAATGAACTTACATTTTGTCATTTTATTTATTGCATGTTTTCACACATGAAATTGTATTGACAATGATATTTTGGGTACATTGCATGTGTTATGGGTCCACTAACCAACCCACCCACACTCTTAATAAAGTACTTATAAGGAACATTGTACTCCAATATTTACAGCATGCTATGTTGAAGAACTACACTTAATATTGAGCAAAAATAGTTTTACAATGTAAAATTAAATTCAATCATTAATATATAAACTAGTACATTCGCATTGATTTCCAACCCTCTCCTCAAGGACCCCAAGCAAAGCCAGGATTTAGGTTTAACACTGTGTAATCACAGGTGAGGTAATATAATTTGAATTTTATTCTCTGAGCAAAATAGCTTTTCAAAATCTTAGGAGCATCATTGACTTGTCACACAAAAGTGTATATACGGAAAGCTATTGCAGGAGCTGTGAACGTCTACAATGGTAATTGTCCAACAGGAGACGTCATTCAGCGATTTGCTTCATAGCCTTGGAAAGCTTGACGAATTCTGGGGAAAGCTTGCTCCCAATTGAAAAAAGATAATCTCCATAAAGATTTAGGAGAAAGAAGCATGGAGTGTGGTATCCACAGAATATGGCCCCCATTTAATTGCAAGCACTTAATTACCTTCATACCGCCCGTATGTCTGCGGGTTAGAAATTTGGCAATTGACTCAAGCCGCAATTACAGGCTCACAACCTCCTCACGCAAACCATGAACCCGTATGTAACATTTCAGGGCTTGATCATAATCATTTCAAGCAAGCCCGTAATTACTGTTTAGATAGAGCCAATAGTAAATGAGACTGTCATCATGACATCAATAAAACGTACAGGTTACATGTAACCTGTAATGGATGGGAGAGCCCATCAGTACCCCCACGGTATATTAAAGACTATAGGGTCTATAAGAGAGTCTATTAAGGTCTATAAGAAACCCACGGCATCCAAATTGGGAACCCTGTGGCATTTAAATATTTACATTTCCTGCTGTGCAGGTCCTTAAAAGATACAATAAAAATTAACCCCTGGCCTACCCTATTAACCCCAAACTACTTAATTAACACTACCCTATTAACCCTTATCCTACCTCATTAACTCCCCAATGAACTATTAACCCCAATTAACTAAACAAATCCCACTAAATTAAATACCTATCCCCCCTTTAATTAAACTATCTAACCCACTAATTACAAAAATAAAAAAACACCCCCTACTTACATAAAATAAAAAAAACTACATTACCAAAATAAAAATAAAAAGTTCACCAACAAAAGAAACACCATTAAAATAAAAACAATATACAACTTGTAAAAAAAAAGGTTAATAATGCCACTTACCCATACAGAATGACCCTCAAGTGATGCCCTGGTCCTCACTTTTCTGCCCTGGACTAGTTGGGCTATCCATGTTGATTGCTGAAGGTCCCGTCCTCTTCTTCTAAAAAAAAACAAACCTAAAACTGAGCTTCCCTCCACAAATGGTGTGTCCCGATTAGAGTGTTCACATTGGCTGAAAAAATACCAGATTTGGTCACACCGATTGCGAGTAGCTAAAAGAAGCTAAACGACCCTCAGACCATTTGAAATGTCGGGAGCAATTTAGAGAAAATTGGTAGGTGCCATTCTCAACAATCAAACATGTTTTTTTATTTATTTACTATGTAACATTTTCCACATATCTACAATCCCACTAACGCTCTAGTAAATAGATACTGTTAAAATAAACCACAGTGATCAATGTACTTGTCACTTTGTAGATTAGACTGAGATATAAATCACTTTCATTAAAAGTTACAGTATAATCACTGGATTATAATGTCACTATTTTTTATACATTTGCACTTGCCAAGTTTATTTATTACATTTTGTCTTTTAGATCATGACCTGTGCATGCTGACCTGGTCCGCACAAAGACCCAACTAAAACCCCCCAATAACTCATAAACAGGAATGGGTAATAATCAGGCCACAGCTTTATTAACATAACAATGTAATACCAAAACACACGGGTAGCTGCACACCTTCCCACGGATGGAGCTCATCACAGCCCCAGAGGTCCCAATGGAACCCCGTGCCCAATTGACCTCTGGCCTCGGCTTAAACCGGATACCTTACCCGCTAATGAGCTCCGCCCGAAGGTGATGCCGCACCCCCGCCAAGCTGTGACAAATGAACAACATTGCAATAATACCATACATAAACCAAAATGAGGGGAGGGTGGGAGGGAGCTTGCTGATCCCACTCTCTATGACCCCTAAGGGCGGGAAAGTCCCCTATGTATGTCCACACCAAGCCACGCCCCCCCCCCTTTAAACGCCCATAAGCTCCCCTTGGCATACAGCCAGGTCAAAAGCCCCTACTTTCCTATTCAGTCACCCGGGGCACATGACCTGTGCATGCTGACCTGGTCCGCACAAAGACCCAACTAAAACCCCCCAATAACTCACACATAAACAGGAATGGGTAATAATCAGGCCACAGCTTTATTAACATAACAATGTAATACCAAAACACACGGGTAGCTGCACACCTTCCCACGGATGGAGCTCATCACAGCCCCAGAGGTCCCAATGGAACCCCGTGCCCAATTGACCTCTGGCCTCGGCTTAAACCGGATACCTTACCCGCTAATGAGCTCCGCCCGAAGGTGATGCCGCACCCCCGCCACCCGCAAGCCCACCGGGCTCAGCACCGCCAAAACTAACCATGGCCTGAAGAATACCCTCCTTTAAAGTGTAAATAAATAATGACGTGCCTATCTCATTGAGGTGAACCCCGTCCCATAAGTAATACGCCTGTGCCCCCGGAACTTCTAGATCCCGATGCCTGATAGCAAAAACCCCCAATCTCCGAACATAAGATGACATAATCTTATTAATTCTGAGCCTAGCATTATTCAATTTCTTTGGATCATTCGCCCCTCTCCATTTTAATCTAGGTGTAATCTGGGACCAAATGATAAAAATACCCGGAAACAATTCTTTTAGCCTAGCTAAATCCCGCTTCATGTTCCTGATTAACTCTTTCATGGCCATATATCCCAAGTCATTTCCCCCTGCATGTATGAGCAATATGTCTGGAGGAGGGGCACATCTAGCCCACCCGACTACCATTAACAACACCTGCTCCCATCTCATCCCCCTAATACCAAACCACTTTATCAACATGGCTTCCTCAGGGAATCCCAACTGGCGGCCCCGATCTGTGATAGCTGCTGCCCTTCTGGCCCAATATATGAAGGAATGACCCACAATCCATAGTTGCAAAGGTGTCCCTGTAATAAACAAACAAATTACTAACAGTACTAGTTCTTACCAAAACGTAAAATTACCCCTAAAACCCAGGGCAGTATGCCAATACCCCAGGTACCCATGATCTGATTCATAAACACAGGTTCCACAACTCGGGATCGAATAATGTAGGTTCAACCTTAGCGAAAGGCGCTAACCTCTGAAACTTCTCCCACTCAAATCTAGACAAGGCATCTGCCACCACGTTCTTAACCCCGGCGATGTAAGAGGCCCTAACCAGAATGTTCAACTGAAGACATTTTAATACCAATTGCCTCAGCAGCCTAACCACAGGAGGCGAAGAGGCAGTCGTTGAGTTAATTGCCTGCACTACACTCATATTATCGCTGTGAAACACTACATGGTGATGTCTTAACATGTCTCCCCATAGCCACAAAGTTATCACTATAGGAAACAATTCCAATAAGGTTAAATTCCTAGTCCACCCCTCTTCGTGCCACTTAGCTGGCCAAGCCTGCGCACACCAATAACCTCTAAAATAGGCCCCAAAGCCCCGTGCACCTGCCGCGTCCGTATATAATTCCAAGACTTCGTTAGCTGTTGGAGCTTTTTGAATCATGTTCCGACCATTAAAACTCTGCAAGAAAACGTACCAAATGCGTAAATCCGCTTTATGCTCTGCCGTAACTCTTATATGATGATGCGGCTGACGCCCTGCCCCTGTAGCTAAAGCTAGCCTTCTGGAAAAAATCCTACCCATAGGGATTATACGACAAGCAAAATTTAGCTTACCCAACAACGACTGCAAAACCCTCAAAGTAACCTTATTTGCCGACAAAACCTCCCCTACGGATTTCCATAAGTCCACCACCTTATCCATCGGAAGCCTACATTCCATGCAAATTGTGTCTACTTCAATCCCCAAGAAACTCAACACCTGGCAGGGGCCTTCTGACTTATCAACAGCCAGCGGGATACCAAATTCCGCTGCTATTTCTTGAAATGCCTGCATTAAGCTAAGACAATCTGATGAGTCTGGCGAACCCACGAACAAAAAATCATCAAGATAATGAACCACCGAATATAACCCAGTCTTAGCGCAAAGCACCCAATGCAGAAACGTACTGAACTTTTCAAAAAAGGAACAAGAAATACTACACCCCATCGGCAAGCACCTGTCTACAAAAAACTTTCCCAAGATTGAACAACCCAGCAACCGCTGCGAAACAGGATGAACAGGAAGCAAGCGAAAAGCAGACTTGATATCGACCTTAGCTAGCAATGCCCCACTACCCGCCTTCCTTACCGACCTCACTGCTTGCTTCACGGATGCATACGATACCGAAGCCAACTCTTTTTCAATCCCATTATTGACTGAGAGGCCCCTGGGATACGACAAGTGATGAATTAGCCTAAATATGTCCGGTTCCTTTTTCGGAACCAAATCCAATGGAGAAATCCGAAGATTATCAATTGGTAAATTATCAAACGGACCAGCCATTCTACCCTTGCTTACCTCATCCATGAGCATACTAAAAACTAATGCAGGATTATCCCTGGCCGACTTTAAATTCGCAGGATGCCTCTCAAAGGCCCCAGCCAAAGAAGGAATAGTAAAACCAACCGCAAAACCTTCCCGAAGAAAATTAGCATCCTCCGCCCTCGCACCTCTAGTGGCGTATAACTTTAGCCAATCCTCCATCCTTTCCAGTAGCACTGGACTCCAACCCTTTTGCAACAGATTCACCTGATTTCTGTGGTTTTGTTCGCCGAAAGCAACGAAAAAGAGGATGGCCACTACCACATTCCGAACATTCATGTTTGAATTTACAAGATGCTCCCCATGAGCATGAGCTTTCGTTAAAAGCAAAACAAAAACCTTTTTTCGCTTGACTTACCCCTACGGGCTTAGCCCCTGTAGTGAAAGATGGGCGTAGCGGGGTCACAATTTTTAACCAACTGCCCATATCCCTATCATCCCACTGCATAAAAGGCCTAACAGCTAACTTCTGCCGAAATTTTTCATCATATGCCCACCACGCCTGCCCTCCATAGGTTCTATGAATCCCTTCAATTTCATCTAAATAACAAAATAGAGCAGAACAAAACTCTGGGTTTTTCTCACCCACTATGCTTGCAAAAATCACATAAGCCTGCAACCAATTACTGAAAGTCTTTGGGATCTTTCTATATCTCCGCTTACGCTCCTCCTCTTCTTTTTTGACATCCTCTTTCTTATCATCTGGCTTAATTTCTATGAAATTATCCAATGGGAGTACTGAAAACATCTCTATGAATTCCCGTTTCCAAATTTTTTCCCTCAACTCTTTTGACACGTGCTCGCCAATCGGTCCGATAGAACACAGGGCTGACTTGCTCCGCACTGTGTCTGCCACTCTGAGAACCGGTTCTACTCCTACTACCCGCGGGGAGACCACATCCGACGAACCCGCCAGCACTGCCTCCCCCTCAGGCCTAGTGCCCTCTGCGTTACCTGCCTGGCTCACGGGTAAACTAAACCTGTGGCTATCCCGACCCAGCCATGCTCCCTCAGGCCCTGCCTGTCTCTCCCCTTCTAGCTGAAACACCAAGCTACGTAAATTAGCCAACAGATTTACCAAACCACTTTGCGAATTATTGTTATGTTGTGTGTTGTGTATAGACTCACCAGTATGCCTCAAATTTGTTTCTGATGCTGAGGCTGTAACTCCTGATGCGTCGACTGCTTCATTCCTCTCCCTTCCCCGCCTTGTGGCGGGAAGTCGACTATTCCTGCTGTTTGCTGGCTCTTTGTTAGATGCTTCTTGTACCCTCCGGTCCTCCCCGGAAGGCAGTCTCCGCACCCGACATCTTCTTGTTTCCGCGGCGCTCCTGCAAAAATAAGAAGGAGATACCCTTTCCCTCTCCCTCCTGTTATAATCACCATGCTGACATGTCCGGTAAGGTGACCTCCTTCTGGATCTAGACCTTCCTTTCGGAGAGGGCGTGTGTCTATTCCCGCGAGCTGGCGACAAAGATCTTCTTCTTCTGTGAATATACGATACATTTTCCCTTCTCTCCTTGCCGTTCCTGCTCCACTGCCTTTCGCCTACATGCTGCCTGCTTGCCCTTGAACCCGGATATATGGACTGATACGATGATGTCACTGACCGCCAATGTTCCTGTTGACCGCCCACTGGGCTCCTCCCTTCTTGTTGACCGACAGGCATGTCCTCCTCACCATGCCTCGGCTGTGACCTGCTCCAGTTAGATGTGCCCTCATCAGGATCTCCACATGCAGAAACAGGACAGAGCATTGTAGCAGACGCAGCATCAAGCTCCCTCCTTCCTTCTTGATGAACCTCCTGACTTGTGTCACTGATGTGACCCTCTAACTCCTGACCATGTGCACTTCTTTCTTCAATATTGCACCCCATGTCACCTTCCATTCTGTCTTCCCTCTGATCCTGCCTATCTTCTGCTTCTTGCCCCACAGCAGCCTGTTCACCAGAATTAACTCTTGTGTTCCTCTTCTTGCTAGTAGTTTTCCTTGCTATAACTGTATTTGATTTGCCTGGCCCTGTCTGGCTTATAGCCTCACTATTTGCAGCCTGGACTATGCTGCAACTTGTCTTCCTGGCCTTGCCTTGAGTCCCCTGCTGTGCTGACCCTTGGTTCTGTGCTCCCCCTGGCCTTCTTACTCCTCTAGACGCTGATCGCGTCATCATCATGCCCCTTGTATCAGACCTACTTTCAGATGCTTCTGCGACCCTCTGCTCACCTTCCGACGTGTCTCCGCCGAGGGCCTCACCGCCGCGCCGGAACCTCTTGCGCGTAGTGATCCTATTTGCAGCTGCCGCTTCACTGGCCAGCTCCGCCGCCGCTCGTGCTGCCTCCGGTCCCCCCTGCCTCTCCTGCAGCTGTGCTTGTTCAGACGAGGAAGAGGAGGGTCGCGCTGCCATCAGGTAAGAATCTTCTGGCTCCTCAGCCCTTTTTCTTCTTCTGTGAGTCCCGCTGCCGCTCTGCTGCCTCCGGGGGGTCACAATCTTCTTTCTCTTCATCAGGGCTCCTTTTTTCTTGGGGGTCTGTAAACTTGGGCTTAACTTCTCTGGGGGCCTTGCTCTTCTGGGCGGGCGACTCTGCCTTTGCGCAGCCCTTGTTCTTTCTTCGGCCGCAGCCATCTCCTCATATCTTCTTGGGGGTGCTTCATCTTGCAAGCTTGTCACCACGGCTTGTAGCCACTCCAGGCCATGTGTTGCAACTTGTGATTTGAGTTGCTCCATGAGATCCTCCATTAAAGAGGACGCCATTTTGCTTGGAGCTTGCTGACAGCTTGCTGATCCCACTCTCTATGACCCCTAAGGGCGGGAAAGTCCCCTATGTATGTCCACACCAAGCCACGCCCCCCCCCCCTATAAACGCCCATAAGCTCCCCTTGGCATACAGCCAGGTCAAAAGCCCCTACTTTCCTATTCAGTCACCCGGGGCACAGTACATATGTGTGTTATAAATGGGCAGAATAAAAAAGTGATACCCCATGTCAGATAGCACCATCTGTAAGCCTTTGTGTGACTCTTGCAGTATTAACGTTAGATAGCAAAAGTCTTGTGTTTCCAAATGGGTTGTACCTCAGATCAATGGACGACTGAAGTCAGAAAAAACTGCTAGTTTAATCCATTTTCAATACATTATTAAAGTAAAGGCATAAAACTACTTACTTATGATTTAGGCTTTCTATTTTTCACTATGGGTACAGCCATTTTGCTTTTTACAGTTCTGCCTTAATAGTAAGTCTTCCAGCTCAATAATGCTGCAGTTGCTAATTTATCTGCAACACAGACACAGACATGATTTTTTCCTGTATATTTCACTTGGTCTTTTGATGTTATCAGTGGCTGTATTTTCACTAGTAACATCATATGATCAAATCAAATTCAATGGATAACGCATGTGTGAGCACATGTTGCAGATAAATATACAACTGCTGCATTAGCAAGAATAATGTCTTGCTATGAAAGAAGGACTGTTAAAATGGCTGCACCCAACCTGGAAAATAGAAAGTCTAAATCATGTTTAACTAGTGTTATCACTTTGTCAGAAAAAGAAATTATGAGATCCCAACAGCTTGAACTGTAATCCCTCTAATTATCCACTAAAAATATCACATTTTACTTTACTTAGTTTTTCTGTTTTTTTCCACAGCTAACACTTTACCACTTAATTACCTACTCATAGATGGTCTGAAGATAGAGATTACTATTGCGACAACACATCATCAGTAGGGTAAAACTAACCTGTCTCACGACGGTCTAAACCCAGCTCAAGTTCCCTATTAGTGGGTGAACAATCCAACGCTTGGTGAATTCTGCTTCACAATGATAGGAAGAGCCTCTGATGGAGTTGCACATATCTACACATAACAATCACTCATTACAAAATATACATACATATACATAATATACTGAATCAGTTTTAAAAAGTTTCTCAACAATAATTAATTTACAAGAAACATTGTCAACAAAGTAAAAAGACCAGGCAGAAATATAACCAGTGGGGTGCAAACTGACCCTAGGGAGTAATAAGGTTCACAAAAAATAACATGATAAACCTATCTAGCCCTAAAATAAGAAAATGCATAGTATTTACATATCTGTTTTATCTAATCATTACACCAGAATCACCTAGGAGAAGGGAGTATCATTCACTAACACACAGCAAATGCCATCGAAAAATGGAACATAGTATGACACAGGTCTGGAATGCTCTGTGTGAGGGTAAAAAAATAAAAGGAGGAGGAGAAGAAAAAAGAAAGGCAAGAAATGTATAGTTTAGTGAGTGACATGGAACATGGCCTGCTGTACCAACAAACGTGGAAATCCTGTTGGTCAGGCTGTTGTCCGGACTCAGCAGAAGATATACTCAGTAGTTGTATTGTATGTATCATATTCAACATTGTGTGCTTCCCCTGATCCAAGAAATATAGATCTCAAGGATATATTCTGCAAACTGTTTTTATACATAACAGAGCAATAGGGAACATAAAAACATTAACACAAATTTCCCTCCCCATCCTTATCCTGACCAAATCACATGGATGCCTTCATTGCCGGATTTCCTATGGGCAAGAGGAGGAGGTTGGGTCCATCTAATGGAGTGGTGTCCCTTCACGTGGATTTAACTACCAGCCCCTGGAAAATACACCTACGTTTGGGGAGGCCTCTGTATGTGGATAGTAATTGGGGGTAGTTTGGGTTCTACATTTGTTTGGCAGAAGGGTGGGTACCCTGGTAGGAGCCAATTTGTAGTAACCCATCACAATAAGGTTTATATCTCAGTGTTCCAAAAATAAATCTTACCTGCTGTTTACAAAACCATTGCTGTATGAGCCATATCACTGAGTATGAGTGATGTTTAATGAATATGATTGATGATGATGTTGTATGATTGGTGGTGCACATACTCACATTGCAGCGTCTCAGGCCATGCCCACTAATCCAGGAATTCCAAGAGCAGTTACTGTGAACATCCTGCCCCTCAGTAATGGCTTCCACTTGTTAACTCCATGGCTGCTGGAGGACCACCAACTGTGGCTCTTGCACTGGCTGCTGCCTGTGCCATTTTCTTCTTCACAATAGCCTGGCAGTCATTATAGCCTTGCTTCACACACTGAACGTCCCTGAAATACACTCTCACAGCTCTAACCTCTGGCCTCCATGGAGGATATGGGACCAGCTGTGGATGGTGTTCAGGAGAACAACAAATTTCAGAGTAATTGGACTGTGTGTTTTCATGTAAGCCTTGTGACCCCAAAATTGTGCCAGGGGATCAATACCATCCTGAGGCCATGTAACAAGCATGAAATGATAGATGATAATGTATTATATTGCATACATTGTGTAATAATTATTTATTTTATTCTTATAATAATATAATAAACTCTTTTAAATAAAAGCAAATATTTGTATCTTCTTTGTTTTTTCCACTTACATTTCTTCTCTATTATTTTCCATATCTCTTCAAATATGGCTATGGATGTATGGCTTTCCTGCTATTTTGTTACCAGTGCATAGGTTATGATGGAAAATCCCATTTGTGATAATGGTATTAATTTTGAGTATAACTTGGAGGGGAAGGTCTAGGGGTTATTAAAAGTGAATGTATAAGAATATGTTTCCTTAACTCAGAATTATATATACTAAACACTGTGTTAATGTTGTAGATTTAAGTATAATTTAAAGGTTCAATAGCAAGATAGCCATACGTTTAAAGGTAAATGATAAAGCTTAAAAGATTAAACTGTAAAGCCATATTGAAAGATTAGGTAAAGTCAAATACCGATTATAAAAAGCTATAAAAAGCAAAAAAATGAAAAATGAAAAAAATATTAAATGGGGTGATGGGGGTGGAATTCCCTTCACATCAGGCTCTGAATCTTCAACTGCTTGGAAGGTAAGAAAAAGAGAAAATAAAATGTCCTCTTGATTTGTCAGGGCATCAAGACTTCGAGCCTCCACCATTCCACCTCTGAAAAGAGATTAAAATGTATTTTTTCTCATAGTGTAATGCTATGGGAAGAGCCTATCCATGGTTCCCATATTTTCAGGAATTTAGGAATTGTTTCTAGGAGGTTTCTAGAATACTATAGTTCAGAGAGCCTTTCGAAAGGTTAACCCAAGATTCTTGTGAGATAGTTTGGTCCCAGATTTTGTATAAGTCTTCTTCCTATTTAATTATACATTGAAATTTGTGACCTGTTGGGCTGTATTAAAGGTGTCAGCAGACCCAAACTATGTTTTGTTAGAGAAGTTTCTCCACAAATTTTATTGAACCAATTAGTTTATGGGTTCCCTAGTTTTCTTTTAGTCACAGTGATAAATTGCTTAATCTGGCAATAACTGAAGTGTGCGTGTAAGGGGAGATCACAACTGTTCCTTAGCTGGTTATAAGAGAGTATAGAGTCATCCTTAACACAATATCTGAATCTATTTAAGTTTTTAGACCTCCACCAGGTCAGAGAATCTTCATTTAGCCCTATTGGGAAGTAGAGGGTGAGGTATGATAGGTGTTAGGATAGAGATTTTGGGAGAGAGTTGATAGCATTGGTTCGTCCATATCCGGTAAATCAAGGATTGTACAGTTATAGTGTTTGGCGAATTTTTCAGTAGGTATAGGGGTTTGAGGAGCTGTTGTCCCATGAATAGTGCTGTCTTAAATAGTTTTCGATAAATACCCAAATTGGTTGGTGTACAGCAGAGTGAATAATAGGAAAAAAGGCTAATTGTTCTGCTTTATAGTACAGTTTCAAGTTTGAGCATGAGAGGCCTCCCTTGGATTTGTGCCTGTACATTATAGATCTGAAAATTCTAGTGGATTTATTATGATAATTTAACCTAAATATATAACATTTTAATTTATCTAATTCCTTGTAGTTTATTAGGATAAGTATAATATATGCGGTAGGATGTTCAATTTAATTGAGGTAAATCAGCCAAGTCATAAAATTGGGAAATTGACCATTTCTGAATGTCGGTCATAAGTGTCTTAATGGTAGATAATTTGCTTTATATAGGTCCCCTAGACATCTGATGAAGAATCTTAGCCAAGAGAAATTATAATTAAGAAGCAGAGCCTCTTTTTCAGCTCGGAGCAAAGAGAGATCTAGAGTGTCATGCCCAGAAGGGCCCACCACTAAACTTTTTGGATTATGGACTATTGTGAGCCCTCAGGGGAATCTGGTACCTGAATCATGTTATTTATAACCGCAGCCAGTGTGATTGCTAAATATGGACATGGAACTTGCTAAGGAATATGATATGATGCTTGTATGGGTAATGTTTAAAGAAATCATGTGTGTTCAGAATATGCTCTGTGCTAGAGACTTGTTTAATATTACTGCTTGAAAGGGATGTATTTCATAAAAGAGCTAGCAGCATTAATAAGTACGGCAGCATATTTCAACAGTGTCTTAATGATTAACTGACAATGGCTTGCTAATTGGACCCCCTCTCAGGCAGATGTTTGAGTGTACAGGGGGGACAACAGGACCTATAGATGATGGGGGCACCAAGACACCTTGTTTGCAAGGAAGTGTTTACAATATTACCTTCCTGTGGTGCAGGCTTATTGACAGGAATGGCAACTCCTAACGTTAATGTGTAAATTGTTCTTTTACCTGGACAAACAGACATCAAAAGACTCCCTGACAGGTACACAGCGCAGGAGAAAAGTCCTAATATGGGCCTGTCAACTAACCCCCTCCCTAGAGGGTGGTGTGGTAATTAGACACTCTGGGACTGAGTGTGGATACATACTGTATCATCAATAAATGTGGTGGTCAGTTAAACATACATAATTTGTGTTGTGTATTTCATTCGGAGGGAACATACTAAACTCTGCTCCTAACCACTGGGGGTAGTATTGCTTTCTTATCTTCCTGTATCATGAGGACTGGTCGTTCCTGGGCTGACTATGCAGGCTGGGCACTGAGAGTTAACCCCAAAATTCACAAGCTAGAAGAATTCCTACAAGCTAAAAGCAGGTGGTGAGGGGTGGCACGTGCCCCCTAATCTTTGGGTCGGGACATAGAGCTTCTGTTTTCTCAATGTTTACTTTTAGGCCAGAGAACCCACAAAAGATCTCCAGAGTTCGCATTAAGTTCAACTGGTGGAGGACTATATTGATCACGTGGATGCCTATGTTGGATCTAATAGATTGGGAGAGAGGTTCAATAGCTACTGCAAGGAGAAGAAGGGATAATGGGCAGCCCTTTCTGGTACCTCGTTGAATATTTATTTAGGCTTTCTCTTTGCCGTATAGTTTTAGGGAAGCCTTTTGGGAGCGGTAATATATTTCAATTAAGCTTATAAATTGGCCTCTGAATAGTTTCTTATTAGGTAGCGTGGCTAACTTAATACAAAGCCCCCTAATAAAAGTTTTATGAGTCACCAAGATCCATCCAATCTCTGAATCTTGATTTAGGTTTGTGAGTTACATTTCTTGAGCAATTCCCCTTCATGTTTGGATAGATGGGGTCACTGAAGCAATTAATATGAACTTGATGGAGCTAAGAGGGGCAGTGACTGAGAGATGTACCTGGCGTGCTGCGGTGCATAGAGCCATGGATGTGACTGAACAACTAAACAACAACAAAAGTGCAAGTAAATTTGCAAAGAGCTTCTCTGAGGTTCACTGTTGTGAAAGTGTAGGCACACTCTATTTCCTAGTTCAGGAGAATAGTGGTTTGATTTTTATTATTGTGGGGTTTTCAGTGTTCATTGCTTGTAGTTCAGGCATGCCTGCTCACAGAGAAGTGTTTCCTATATTTAAAGCCTCTGTAATAGAGATTGCCAAAATTGTTGCCACTATTTGAATCATGCACTCATCTTCAATAGCCATTATCAAGTTTTTAGTCAAAACTGTATGTGATTGTTGCTTAATAAGGCGAGTCCACCTCAATAAATAAGATAAGAAAATGGTAAGACAATAGTGAAGAACCCTAAAGTAGTTGACTGCAAGAGGGTTATACACAGTTCTCTATATTGTACTTTGGAGCATATGATATTTCATTTCAACAATAATGGGTTCATTAACATGATTAAGTAAATAAATATGCCCATCCATATTATTGAAAGCTGAATAATTAATTAGATCTTTGATATTTTAAACATCCATGGAGTATTTTCATGCAGTTGTCTACGATGGCCACGCAACAGAAATCAAAACATTACTATCGAGGGAATACTTCTGACAATTTGTTTTGTTTTGCATTAAATTGTTTCAACTAGATGTATTTAATTTGTTTTATCCTCCTCTATGAGGACAGCCCTGAATGGAGAAAAGCCTGTAATGAAGCACTGTGGTATCTGCTTCTCTATCCTCCCACAAAGGAGCCTAGTCAAGTCTTCCCAAAATAATCCCATCCTTGGGCCAGCAAAGGATGGACATGGCACCCTGGGCTTTATTGTTTCCAGGCCAGGGCTATCCCTTTGATAACCACAATGTCCCCCTTTTGGACTGTACAAGGTCTGTAGGCCCTCATCCCCAGTTAATACCCCTTGTGTCCATGCCTTGTGGACATTGTGTGGCTAACACCTTATTATACTGATTATTTCCATGTTCAAACATACCTGATATTGTTATATATTTAAAAAAAAAACGGAATTTATAAACTGTGATTCAATTATTATTTGCAAGGAAAGATTTAAGAGGCCAATTGTGAAACTAACACAATGGGAGTGTTCGGCATTTAATTTCCTGCTAAGTGATTAGGTTAGCTAACCTTCCTATACCTTTTGTTACTCTGCATCCAGACTAATTTAATTACCTGGACCTTGCGGTGCTCCCAAGAATATAAGTCTGTGTGTGCATTACTCCTTTTGAAAGTATGAAAGCATGTCAGTTCTATTTCTGAGGGGTGGGAGCTTTTGATCACTTTGCTCCAGTACAGCTATTAAGAAATCCTGCATTTACATTACAGAACTGCATTCCTGCTCTCCACATTTCCTGAAGCAAGCCTCCTTCCAGGAGTATCCCTAGCAGTGACACACGAAAACCTGCAAATGAGGGGGCCTGATCATTGGGAGCCATTCATTTGCCGGTCAGTTTAGAAATAAAGTTTTGTAAGTTTGTACTGTATTTTTCGTCTCACAATATAAGCCATTGATACATCTTGTAACTTTGCCTCAGCTTATCCTGAGGTCACAATATTCAGTGTTGCAGGTCAGAGATGGTAGCATGCAAGGTAGTAAAGAACAAGATTACTAATGGTTTCTTAGAAATGAGTGTACATTTTACAATAACATTAAACTGAGCAGGATAAAATTAATGAACCAACCAATCAAGTAACAATATTAGTAGCTGAATAAACCATGGGCATCTGTTTGTGAGTAGAAAAATACATTATGCATTGCTATTTGGCTTTCTGAGAGTAGGGTCTTAAAGCTGTGTTTTTTTCTATTAGTGGAGCAGGGGCATAGTAGAGGTCAGAAGGCTTTGGTATAGAATTAAATCTATCTGAAATTAACACCACACCCCTTCTCCTTCACAGGCTCAGAAGCAGATGGGTTGCACCAGGAAATGAAAGCATTGTTCTCCAGAAATGCCCATCAAACATACATCTTCCGAAACATCATGAATATCTCTTTTTCTAATCACAAACTAGCGTAATTACTTTTTCCCTGCTTATTTTAAACACACACACACATATACACACACATATATATATATATATATATATATATATATATATATATATATATATATATATATATTATTTTTCATTGTAGGGTGGTCCTTTAAATAAAGCTACTTAAAACATTTATATAAAAAAAATTAAATAACAGTTGTCTAAAGAATTCATTTGAATCTCACATCCACGTGTGAAAAAATAAATATGTCTGAAAATACTGCACCTGATGGGGTTAATGATGCTTTCACATCTCTGAGCAAGAAAAAATGATTCTGGTAAGAAGAATTAACTGCAATTGAGGGAGGTCTTGGGATTTAATAGCAGGAGAGAAATCCTATCTACACTTTCTCTCTGCAAGAACAGCTCCGTCTAAATCAATATTATGCACCTTTAAAAGAGAAGATTGCTTTAGTGGCAATACACTTTCCATCAGAATGCTTTTGCAATTTACCTTAGAGATATAAGAACAACATTAATTATAGTTTTTATGGGCTTTTTTTTCTGGGAAAACAAATTAAGTGGAGAGATGAAAAGCAAAGCCCAATTTACATACGTAATGCATGGAAAGAATTTGCCCCATGTGAATTCAAATATTGTTTTTACACTGTTCTGAAATTAGTCACACATACTGACAAAATATATATATTTGTGTGATCATATTTCTTGTGCAAAAGGCTGTAATTACAAAAGGGTAATAATATTTAATTTATAGATAGAATTTTGTAGGCATGATAAGTATCTGCCCTGAAAAGCTTGCACTCTTTACAGCTGTTAATTTAATGATTATTATTACTCATGAGTTTGCTGTGCTTATGGAGCGGTAGTGAGAGACATTAATGGAGGAATTATAGGAAATATATAGTTACACAAGCACTTAGTTGGAGAGACAGAAAATGGTACTAAGAGTTGTTTAAAGGGGGAATTATGGGAAGTCATTAAAAAGAATGGTTATAGGAGCAGTTGGGAGAAAAGTTATAGTGGCAAACTACAGAAGCAGAGAGAGGTTCTTAGCATTAGTTTGGGGTGATGTATTGTAAGAGGATAATGAGAATAGAAAGGAATGAGTTATCAGGAATGGCTATAAGTGCAATCAGGAGAATGTTATATGGAAATATAGGAGGAGGTATAGGGAGAAGTTATGAGTAGTAAAAAAAATAAAGAAATGTATGTTTTTAAACAGGTAAAAGTAATATAGCTAGTTTGTAAACAGAAAAAATATATAGTTTTGTTGCCCCTGCAGAAACCCCTTTAGATTGTAAGTTTGCTAGTTTTCAATCGTATAAGGTGCTTTGAAAAAAAAAAAACACCATGTATGTAAGATTTTAAACTCAAAGACAGGACCCTCTACTTTCTGCAATGTGTTTGATATTGTATAGAAAGATTCTAGGAGCAATTGAAAGTAATAATACAGAGAGATTTTCACATCCATTAGGGATGAGTTATCTATTTATCAAGCAGTATGTTGGAATACACCATCAATTACACTAGGATATACACCACCCTGTATGCACCTCTGTATCTATCAAGTAGCGCATGCCATTCTTTATGATAGAAAATGTATGTATCCAATTCAACACCATAATGGATGGTGAACAGCTTCAAAATGTCTGTGGATACTCCAGCAATAACATTCTTGAACACATTTGCATAATCTATTTCTTAAACTGTTGTAATGAAATGTAGCAATGTGTGTATGTTAGAAATAGTGTAAAAATTATGGGAAAATAATAAATTAAATTGTAAAATAATTGTAACAATAACAACAATTATAATAATGTGATACTATCTATCTATCTATCTATCTATCTATATATATATATATATATATATATATATATATATATATATATATATATATAATGAATAATTAATAATATATTATAATAATTACATATGGAATTAGTTAAAAAATGTTCTCATACACAGTTGTTTTTGATGAAAGAAAGACTTTCAAAATAAGGGGAGTGTCTGCAAGTTATCCGTCAGCATAACAGCAGACATGTTTCCTCTTTGCATGGGGACACTTATGAAACCTAATATAAAAAAGGACTTCTTATGAGGATAATGAAACACAAGTGACAATTATGAGGATAATGACACACAAGTTAAACACATCCCGCTGATATAGAGACGTTGGCCTGAAGCCAACAACATGACCCCCAGATGCTTGTTGAGGGTCTAACTCCATCAGTGCTGTAACAGTGAATGTGCAGAATGTGCTGTCTGGATTTACATTTCATGGGGAAGGACCAACACAGGACTCCTGGAAAATTATTATTTATGATAATTTTGCTTATTGACAACAATATTTAAACATATCAGCTTAAAATTAATTCTTCCTATACACTCGTTGTAGATTAGCTGTTACCTAACAAAGCTCTTATTTTGGAATCTGTCTAGGTGGCCTGGTTTAAAGCTGCAGTGCGTACTGTAAGTACAGGAACAGCAGAGATCACACTGTCTGTATGAGGGTGCATTATCCAGATGCTGTGTGTAGTGCCAGTAAAGGAAAAGCAGAGATCACACTGTCTGTATCAAGGTGCAGTATCCAGATGTTGTGTGTATTCTAAGGAATAGCAGAGCTCACACTGTCTGTATGAAGGTGTAGTATCCAGATGATTTGTGTAATGTCAGTACAGGAGCAGCAGAGCTCATGCTGTGTGTATGAAAGTGCAATATCAAGGTGCTGTGTGTAGAATCAGTACAGGAATAGCACAGCTCACACTTTCTGTATATAATTGGTAAATACAATTGGCAATACAATTCAGGCCCCAAATCCCTCCTAAAATACAAAATTTAAAACAGATTCCTCAAACCATCTGTCAAACTTAAAAACTAATGAAAAATTAGTTTATAATGGAACATTTGAGAAAATGTTAACTATAAGAGCCCGACTGAGCTCCAATAATATATATATATATATATATATATATATATATATATATATATATATATAGATAGATATATAAAATATTATTATTATAGTTATTAACATACATATTTAGATAATTACTGGTGAATGTGACAAATCAATAGGTCATATTGCATTCAACTTTTGATAATTTGCAAGTAAGAGACAATATATATGGAGTTGTTATAAGAGCATTTAACACAAAACAATATATTGAAAAATACTGTAAGACATTAGTATTATATCTCAAACAAATGACTTTCATTTGCTGTATAGTGGGATCTAAATGAAAATGTTTTATCATTTTCATAAGAAATTGGTGTCTCAGTTGTTGTAAATTGCTGTGCTATAGAATTCCTGTATAGACCTAAATTGGTCTGAGACCTTGTGTGCCTGTTTCCCAGAGTTGCTGCTCTGATATCTCATAATCGGGCCATTTCAAACAGATGTGTTTGGCTACCACCCTCTGTGGGAGTGCATTTGATGGATCTTATGTTCCTCAGGAAACTTTGAACCAATGGGGTAATTACATTGACTCCTGATAAAAGCGGGGTACTATTGAAACCAATAGTCCTGTATGTGTGAAGGTCAGATTTAGCTCAGTGTATTCCTGCCTGAAATATAAACCTCTGATATTGTGTCCATTGGAATATATTACACATTGCAGATTGCCTGCAGGCTGTGATATAACATACTCATGGCTACTTCACTGACCCCCGTCTAAAAGAATCCTATTGCAACCACTGGCATTTTACAGTGTACAAATTGGTGTTTAATCCCCTATCTCCTTTTACTGGCACTGGTCACTCATACCGCAGTTTGTGCAACCAGAAAAATGTCACATTAAAGGACCACTGAACAATAAAAAAAAATAATAATAAAATTAGTTTTGCTCTACTCTGGGGTCATCTACAATATTTTAGTGAAACTAGTGTGTGCATGTGAGAGGGTATAAAAATCATTGGACATCAGGGTTTGTGTCTATTTTTTTGAGGTAGGAGGGGATTGGTGTCAAATTCAACAAGATCCAATTATCTAACAAATTCTCAATTCTCCCTTTTCCCTCCTTCCCCACACCTCCCTTCACTGATTGATAAAAGCACAACCCTCATGCTCTAGCTTTTCGGAAGTGAAGAAACCAAGACCATCACTTCTTTGTGTGAAAGGTCTTCGTGTTTTTTTAGATGCTACTACTACAGAGTCCTTTAGCTACCAAAGAACGCAAAAGAGTGCCCAAGTCTTCTTTTTGCCTTGGGCCTCAAACTTTAGGGAGCTGGGTTGTACGTTTGTGAGTTTGTGAAGAGTGGAGAAAGGTCCCACAGAGAAGACAGGATAATTATAAAGACTGATGGTAGCATTGAAGAATACATGTAGATGAGAGAGATTTGATGTAATGATGCATTGGAAGAGATGCATATCAAGGACAGAGGAATAGTGAAGGGAGTATTTGGAGAGCACATGATCTTCAGAGCTCTAAAAATCCTGTATGTTACAGTCAAGATATTGAACTTAAAGCTGAGGGATATTAGTTACATAGTAATTAAGGTTGAAAAAAGACTTTCAGTCCATCAAGTTCAACCTGTTAAGATCTCCTCTGATCTGCAATATGCGGATTAGTTATTAATTAAATTATTGATTAAATAATTATTAATAGTATAGTATTGGAGAATGAATAAAGAGTTAGTCCATCAAGTTCAACCTTTTTAGATCTCTATTGATCTTTTTAATTTGGACTATTTATTATTATTGTTAATTGTTAATTATTGTTAAGTGATCCAGAGGAAGGCAAACATAAAAAAAACCCCATTGAAACTTTGCCAATTGTCTCATAAGGGGGAAAAAAAGCAAAATTCCTTCCTGACCCCAGAAACTGGCGATCAAATTTCTCCCTGGATCAATATTCCTTCGCTAGTTATCTAGGATAGCCTTGAATGCCCTCTTTATTCAGAAATATATCTAACCCCTTTTTGAAGTTGTCTATCGAATTCGCTGTCACCACCTCCTTTGGTAGAGAATTCCACAGTTTAACCACCCTAACTGTGAAGAACCCTTTTCTTTGTTTAAGGTGAAATCTTTTTTCCTCTAACCTCAACGGATGTCCTCTTGTCAGTTGAAAATCTCTTGCTACAAAAAGCTCACTTGACAAAGCCTTATATGGACCCTGGATGTATTTAAATAACGTAATCATATCTCCTCTTAGACGCCTTTTTTCTAGCGAAAATAAGTTTAATTTTGCTAGTCTTTCTTCATAACTTAGCCCCTCCATTCCCCTTATTAGTTTTGTAGCCCTTCTCTGTACTTTTTCCAGCTCTAAGATGTCTTTTTTGTGAGGTGGTGCCCAAAATTGTACTCCATATTCCAAATGAGGGCGTACTAGAGATTTGTATAGTGGCAGAATTATATCTTCTTCCCTGGCTTCTATACCCTTCCTAATACATGCTAATATTTTATTTGCCTTTGCAGCCGCTGCTTGGCTTTGAGCGCTGTTACCTAGGTGGTTGTCCACTAGTACTCCCAAATCCCTTTCAATATCTGATACCCCTAGATTTGCTCCATTAAGATTATAGATTGCTTGGCTATTTTTCCTTCCCAAATGCATAACCTTACATTTATTTGTATTAAATCTCATCTGCCATTTAGCCGCCCATTTCTCTAATTTATGCAAATCCTTTTGTAGGGAAAGTACATCATTATCTGATTTTATTACCTTGCACAACTTAGTGTCATCAGCAAAAATGGAGACACTACATTCGAGTCCTACTTCAATGTCATTAATAAATATGTTAAAAAGGAGAGGACCCAATACTGAGCCCTGAGGAACCCCACTTATCACATTAGACCAATCGGAGTATGTTCCATTTACAACAACCCTTTGCTTCCTGTCTTTTAGCCAGCTCTCGATCCATGAGCAGATATTTACTGCAATTCCTGTATCCCTTAGTTTGCTCACTAGTCTTCCATGTGGCACTGTATCAAATGCCTTTGAAAAATCTAAAAAGACTACATCCACTGAGTTGCCCTGATCCAAGTTCCTACTAACCTCCTCATAAAAACTAATTAGATTGGTCTGACACGACCTTTCCTTCATAAATCCATGTTGACTGCTACCTATGATCCTGTTCAAATAGACATATTCTTGTATTCTGTCCCTTATTAACCCTTCTAAAAGCTTCCCAACTACAGAAGTGAGGCTCACTGGTCTATAAGTCCCCGGATTTGCTCTAGATCCCTTCTTAAATATAGGTATCACCTCTGCTTTTCTCCAGTCATCTGGTAGAGACCCTGTAGTGAGCGAGTCTTTAAAGATTAGATATAATGGTTTGGCTATTACAGAACCCAGCTCCCTCAGTACCCTTGGATGTATTCCATCAGGACCTGGGGCTTTATTAACATTTATTTTCTCCAACCTCTTTTGTATTTCTTCCTGCGTTAACCAATTATTTAGTGAAGGTAGTGTAGCCCCATTATGTTGCAGTGTCCCAACCACTGGTACCTCCCTTGTGTAAACCGAAGAAAAGAACCTATTTAGCTCATCTGCCTTTTCCTGGTCACTAATTATCAGATGGCCTGTGTCACATTGTAATGGTCCTATCGATTCCTTCCTGGCCTTCTTCCCATTAATATATTTATAAAATATTTTAGGGTTAGTCTTACTTTCCATTGCAACTGACTTCTCATTTTCTATTTTAGCCAGTCTAATAGCCCTTTTGCAAGCCTTGTTGATTTCCTTATAGTCACATAAAGATGCCTCTGTTCCCTCCTTCTTGTATAATTTAAATGCATACTTCTTTTTCCTCATCATGATCTTTAAGTCATTGTTAAGCCACATGGGATGTGATTTACTCCTATTTATTTTATTTCCACATGGTACATGCTGATGAGTATGTTTATTTAGTAAGGATTTGAATGTTGTCCATTTATTTTCAGTATTCTTCCCTGTAAGTTCTTTGTCCCAGTCTATATGTTGTATTGCTGCCCGTAGCCCATTAAAGTTAGCCCTTTTAAAATTTAGAGTTTTTGTTGGCCCCTTACAATTCTGTTTTTTGTATTCAATCTCAAATGAGACTGTGTTGTGATCACTGTTCCCCAAGGGTTCCCCTATTTTTACATTTGATATTATATCAATATTACTTGTGATGACTAAATCCAAGATGGCCCCATTTCTAGTAGGTTCTTGTATTACCTGGGCTAGATAATGATCCCTGAGTGTACTCAAGAACCTGCTCCCCTTAGCTGAGCTGCTGGTCTCGTTTATCCAGTTTATATCAGGGTAATTAAAGTCTCCCATTATTAGAACTTGCCCATGCTTAGCTGCATTTCCAATCTGTAACAATAATTGTATTTCCTCACTTTCAGCTATATTTGGGGGTTTATAGCATACTCCCACCAATATGCATTTAGAATTAGCTCCTCCACTATTTAGCTCAACCCACAAGGATTCAATGATGCCGTTAGTGCCAGCATAAATATCTTCTCTAACTATAGGCTTAAATTCAGGCTTAACATAAAGACAGATCCCTCCTCCTCTTTTACCATTGCCCCTATCTTTCCTAAATAGGTTATAACCATCCAGATTAACAGTCCAGTCATGAGATTCATCCCACCATGTTTCCGTAATGCCTATTAAGCCCCATTTTTCTTGTACTGCTAATATTTCTAGCTCATCCATTTTCCCAGGCAAACTTCTTGCGTTTGCAATCATACACTTTATGTTGCTATGGCTCTGCTGATGTGAAGTGCCTGCCACTGTATTTGAGGCCCCTATTAATATCTCCCTACTTTCTATTGTAACCCTCCCCCCTTCTCCTCCCCCATGGGTAAATAATTCATCCCTTTCCCTCTCTACCCTATTTACCCCAATACTTCTATATTGGGAGGTAAGTGTGTTGTTAGCCAGCATCAGAACAGGAGAAAAAGAGGATCTACTTAAGAATTAGGATGCTTCCCTATTACCTACTGAGGGCCTCATTCAATTGTGATTTGGCCAATTGAATAGGGCTCTAAATAAGCACAGAGCATATTTTTTTTAAAGAAGTTTTTAGTTAGTGAACTTCTATCAAAAACCAAGGTCTTTACTAACTAAAAACTTCTGTAAAAAAATATGCTCTGTGCTTATTTAGAGCCCTATTCAATTGGCCAAATCGCAATAGAATGAGGCCCTGAGTATACCAATAATTAATTACGTAACCCCAATGTTAAAATTGCAAATATCTTAACATGTTATTCACTGAGGCTTGGCATCCCTATTCTGTGAATATCCTAGTGATCCGTGAATTCAAGTCTTCAAGTTTTACTGAGGAAACAGCTGTATCAGAAAACGTTTAAATGCACCAATATAGCTGAAAATGACATGTATTATATTCATTGAAAATTTGAAAACTAATTACATGGCCCAGCCAAATCCATTCAGTGCTATAACCTCTCAACTGAGTGTACCCTTTAACCCCTACTGAACAATAATGATTCAAGAAACCAATGGCCTCATTCAGTTGCGATTTGGCCAATTGAATAGGGCTCTATATAAGCACAGAGCATATTTTTTTGACAGAAGTTTTTAGTTAGTGAACTTCTATCCAAAAGCAAGGTCTTCACTAACTAAAAACTTTGGTAAAAAAATATGCTCTGTGCTTATATAGAGCCCTATTCAATATATAGAGCCCTATACACTCGGGTGAGAGGGTATCAGCAAAATGGCTGGCTGCTGAATAGTGAAATGGCACTCGCGTGCAACGCCGCACTTATGCTCTGCCCACATTCCAGATGTAATGCAACATTAATAAAGCAGTAAATATGATATTCTATTACGTGCAAGTTACAGTATATGTCGTAACACATTGATTGCAGGGATCGATATAACACAAAATGTAAACATGAAATAAAGTATTTTTCGGGGCCGATTTGCTGGCTTGAGAATGTTGTGCTATTAATTCTAAGACCTAACATCACTTTCCCTCATAATAAATGTACAGTAGAGTGTTGATTTTTGCATTAAAAGTGCTACGTATTGTACTTTACCTCCCTTGCGGGTGCTCTCGAACACATATTTGCCTTTGGGCTTCATTTGCGTGTTACGTGCTTGCTCGCGAGTAGTGGCAAGTAGTGGTTACGGGCTCGTCGGATCAAAGGATTTAGGTGCGCAAAGTTCAACATTGCTCAGCACGTAGCCTATTCTCGGCCATCCTGCGTGTTAACACGCAAAGTCTGCTGCGAGCAACGCTACAGGTCTAATTTAATACCCGTAAATTTGGACGTTTTAAAATGTAGCCCCAATTTAATGAGACTGCAAGTTGGGAGTACAATGGGCCACAGGATTTATTTATAACAATATAACCAAACCATAGCAAAAAAGGAGGAGGAACCCGGCGAGTGGCAGCAACCTCATGCCCTGAGCATGAATCCAGGGCTCCACTACTATCACTTAAACCACGCCCATGAGGTAGGGGTGACCCCCTTTTTTATCTTTGGCCCACGCCACTCTCCCACCCGCCACAGAGCAGACAAGGGCTACCTCAAGCAACTGGGATCACCCCTTTTATAACCAAGGCCCGCTGCACCCCCTCCCTGAACTCAAGCATCATAAGCTCCAGCCCAGTATTGGTCAAATGTACCCCATCTGGCAGAAAAAAGCAAGTCTGCATCTTTATTAAGTCACAATGGTGAAGCGCCACAAACCCCAGCTTCCATATAAAACTTGCCAAAAACGTATTGACCCTCTGGCGCGCCCTGTCCAAATTAGTAGGGTTTCTCATGCTTCTCCACACTCTCTTTTTTATCATCTCTGACCAAATTATAAATACACAAACGTTGTTGTCCACCCGTAATGTCCTTTTTATTGTCTCTCACCATATTCATTATAGGGGCCATACTCAAATCATAACACCCTGCGTGGATCAGTGTGATACTTGGGACTCCAAAGGAGTGGGCATATGTCTTTAGAAGCCCACTCACCTGTGACCAGCGTAAACCACGGATGCCGAACCACTGCACCTGCATGTCCTCACATGGCATGCCCAGCTGCGGATCCTGTCCTAAACCTGCAGAGAACCGATTAGCCCAGTACACATAGGAGTGGCAGACTATCCAAAGCTACTTCTTCTGGCCTGCAACAATAGATTGCACATTAGTTTGAAAGGGCTGAGATCTCCTAATTCTCTTGATCACCTCCTTGGGCAGACCCAAATGCGCCGCCTCGGTAGCTGCACTTATTTTGAATGAATGGGTGCTGAAATCCCTTTGATAGAAACCCACACGATGTAAGCCAAATCTCGGGACTCTGGAGAATTGGAAGCGGGAAAGTGCAAGACCATTCTCATGTATTAATAGCGGATCAGGAAGCCCCAGGCACTGCCACAAATAATGCATAACACAGTCATAAGAACAACAATCCATTCCTACCTTCCTTTTCCATCCTGATCCGTCTTGAATCTCCTGAGATTTTTACGCTCTCACCTTGAAGACAGGTTGCCGGAGTCAATGACCTTCTAATTAGTGAAGCTATTTCACTGCTCCAAGTTCCCAAAGCTGCTGGGGGATACTGTCTCCTTAGCTCCGGGGCCAATGACCGGAATCGATCCCACTGGGAACGAGAAAGGATGGCAGCAACCCCATTACGAAACACATTCAACCGTGGCAACCCAAAACAAGATGTTTTAAACATATGGATGATGCCTTTGTTTTGTTTATTGCATAGACAACTGCCGTGTTGTCTGAGAAGAACACAATCTGGCATTTCATTAAACTGTCCCCCCATATGTGTAGCTCCAATATTATGGGGAACATTTCCAAAAAGGCCATGTTCTGGCCACCTACCCACACATCATCTGCCTCCGAAATAGGCCCCTAAACCATACACGTCCATGGCATTGATGTAGAGCTCTCGGTCTACATTAGACAGCCTCCGAGGATGCTCCACCCACAGCCTGCTCACCCTGCCACCCCCCACCAATCAGCACTCAGGCTCTGCCGGGTCAAGGGGCACTCCCCTCAAGCCCCAGGGAGCCTGGGGCCGCATCCCAAAAAATATTTCCATAATGAAAAATATATGTTGATAAAACTTTTGGCAAACCAGGTTCAATTTCATATCTTCTAGTCTATGTAACTGGGATCACAAGTTAAATATCATAGCAATACACTTATTATACCATCATTTTTTGTACTTTGCACAAGCAATATAATCTGAAAAAAGTGGGCCGACATAGAAGATGGTATGGTCCCAAATATCTCTAAAGATTTTTACCCATGGCTTCCTAGTTCAGAATTAAAAACATTAAAATGTTTGCCAGGTGGCATATATTAACTATTGAAATGTTGGTTTGTAACTAGAAGGAAATACTCTAACTCTCCTTCTTTAGCAGCACTCATAGATATACTATTAGATAAAGAAGGAATACGTTGTATTCCATATCTGAAAATAAATAGTTTGGAAAGATATGAAAGTCTTCTATGATAAGGGGTCAAGATTACCACAAGATTTGCTTCAGAAGGTTCCTTACTTAAAAACTGATTATTAAGGACAATATATCCCACAAAGTATCTAGATGTCAGGATATTCTGCGAAAGATGAAACATAGAGGTAAAATAGATAGAATTATTAAATGGGAAATGAAATTTAATATGGAATGGCCAAAGGATAAATGGTGGGGAGGATTCAAAATTGTGAAAAAAGCTTCTCAATGTGTCTCGTATAGAGAACTCCAATTTGAATTGGTCCAGAGTTGGTACTGGATCCGGTAAAAATAAATAGTTTTGATGCAGAATATTCTGCTTTATTTCGGAGGGTATATAACAACTTAGGTACCCACACCCATATCTGATGGAAATGTAAGTATATTAAGGCCTTTTGGGAGCAGTGTATTATACAATTGTCAAAATTGACCTAGGTTGTCCTATTGGTACCGTTGGTACTGATGGTACTGTTCCATATGTTTGAATCAAATATTTCCTTACTGAAAAGATTGCTGATTTCACATTAGCATATTTCACATTGGCTACTGGTCAAAAACTGGAAACAGATAAGGGCCCCCTCATGGAAAGAAGTTCACTGTATTATGGCTAGAAATATAGATCTAGAAATACCCAACAAATATGGAATGGATTCATGGATTCTAAAAATCTTATGTTAAAATGGCAGCTTTGGGATCGATGTATAAAAGATAACAAACAGTGATAATTAAATAAACTACAATATCGGATCTCTACTAAATATTATCCTACTAGGTGGACGATTATTTTTGTGGACTGAATGCATTTGTTATTTTTTTTGTCTCTTTTGTATTTTTGTAATGTATTTTGAAAAATAAATATCCTAATTTATAGACCCAAGAAGGAGAAATTGTTAAAACAATTCATGGTTTAGGCTAAAGTCTTGATTTAAGCTGGGGACAGATAGGTGGTGGGATGTGGGATCAACAGGCTGATATTTTATAATCTTCACTGTTGTAAAATAATATAAGGTAAATAAACAATTATGTAATATAATTATGGGAATTGCAATTCACATTAATTGTTGCAACAAAGCATCATGGCATATTTATCTAAGAATAGGTAGTCAACTGGAGGTTGGTTGATGGCTTGCTGATGTAATGCTGCAATCACAGGCATTATCTGCTTCTGCAAACCATAGAAAATATAACCCAATTTTTTCAGTTTGCTATGCTCCATTTTGCTTATCTTTCTTTCTTTCAACTGCCTAAATCTCTTTTCTTTTGTATTTTTTACTGTCTTTCTCTACAGTCTCAATCTATACATATTAGCTTTTTCTACCACAACCCACATATTTCCAATATAATGTAGAATGAAACATACACATTTCTGATATTTACCTTTATTGTAAGATTAACCTTCCACAGGATGCAAGCGCTAAGGGACAGATGATATTTTATATATAGATAAACATTACGTTTTCTATAGTGGCAACAACTTCAAAGTGGATCAAAGAAGCAATTCAATACAGTTGTCAGTTTTTCATGTGGAGTCCTCTAAGGGGCTCAGAAGCTTCAAAGTGGCTTTATCAAGAACTTTATCAATTGAATATCATAAAAAATGGTACTATTCTACAGTAAATGAACAGTGAAATTTAGCTTTTATGATCCACCCACAAACAGAGATTCAAAGTTTTCATTAATGAGATATCATTGCCATTAATTTTGGATTAGTCCCTGAGGTGTTGTCTCTGTTTGTGGGTGGAAGGAACGTCTGGATGATTTTTTTATTATTGCACCAGGGCTTGCTATTCACTAGTTTTATCATTGGCACTGTGCATTTCCTATTAGCTGCAATTAAGTTTTTATTTTTTGGCATGCAAAACACAATTTTGGTAATGCTTAAAGCATTTTCTTTAAGATCCATGAAATAAATACTTGGGCTCCATGTTCCTTTAAGATAATGAACCTGTACCTGTTTAGCACCTCTATCTTTACAATTTGTGTGCAAAATACTGTAGACAAAGCCTTCAATCCAGTAAAAGACAACATGAATATTTACAAAGCTCTGTCATACACCCATGAATACAGTTTGAATACAAACTAATTTGGACAACATTCACTAAAGTGAGCCTTTCCCAGTTCATATTTTATTCCATGGAACCTTTTCAAAGATATATAATACTCTGTTAAAGAGATCCAATCAGAGAAAACTGAGTCCAAAAACATTACAAACCAATAGAGTACAATATAAATAGAGATAGAGAACAATACTGTATATTCTGGGCTGAAAAGATTGCAAAAAATAGTTTGCTGTACCTGAATTTTATTGCTGAAAAAAGCTGAATTTGTCTGCATGGAGGCAGCCATCTTGGAACGGGCCATCCTCTCCTCCCCCTCGTGGGTCTTCCAGAAAGCTAAAATTGTAATAAAACGTCTATTTCAGCTCTAGACTGCGCATTTACATCACAAAAGAAGCGCTACCTTTGCCTGAACATGTCACTCAAGCAAGTTCTGGGGAAGTGCCGCAGGAGCTGAGCCGCACATTTACATATTGAGCCACAGGATGACATCATCGATCAGTACTGTCAATCACTTATATCTTCAGAACAAAGGTATTTGGAACATAGTGTAATGGGGCAAATGTTACGCCCGCCAGATTTGGGGGACTACGCTCACCCCAATTTTCTCTGTCCCTCTAGGTGGCAACTTTTTGTTCAGATTTCGACACCAGCAGACACTTCAGATGACAGCATCATTTCTGAAGAGACAGGCATCTTCAGACCCCTTTTCTTAGGATCTAAGAATCACACACCACGTACCTTTGATTAGTACAAGCAGACTCCGACACCAGCTTTGTTTAGTGTGTCCAAATTCAGACAGCCACTTCTTAATTTTTCAAAACACATTTTCAGATGACACAAAACACCAAAGACTTCCCCCCAGTTCTAGCCCATCCTCCTAGGCAAATAGCTTGCTATCCCCCCACACCCACATGGCTTTCTTGTTCTCATTACACATTTTTTCTCCTCTTACAGAGCCATAAAACAAGCTCCCCCCTTCATGACTAAAGCCAGAGATTTCACACGTGGCCGATCGCAGGGCCATATAAATTCTTTAGAATATTTAACCATTTTTATATCCAAGATATGACTTTCAGCAAGTTGTTAGTACCTTCTCACCACACATTTAATAACTAATAAACCCTAAACAGTCCATTGGGCTCTTCTGTTCATAACAGCAAATATATAAAGTTGTGCATGGTGTACTGATTTCTGCAAATTTGTTATGCTTGTGATTGGGTCCCTTTAAGTCTTTATACTCTAGTTAATCAATTTCATAACACTCATCTTAGTGAATATGGCCCACTCATATTATGATCCAGATAACACTGAACACACCAGGAAACCATAGTAACACATATTTGGCATTTTCACATTGTTATGACAAATGGAGTTAGCCTGAGCGGTCAAAACCGATATCTTTCTTCTCAAACTGTCCCTATGTAAGACATTTATCTTGTTATCCTATATAGACAGTCCCAGGAGAATCATAGTGGATCTGTATTATATATTCTACTTTCTATTGTAGGTGCTGCTCTTAAACTAGCAGCAAATGTGTAAGATATTTGATAAAAAAATTGCTAAAGAAAAAAAATATGTTTCAACTATCCCTTTGTCTACTTAAAAAATAAAAATAAATAACTGCTAAAGAGTAAAACATATTTTGTTTGCTTCCATGATGCCTTGCTGCATAAATTGATTTCTCAGATTAAAACAATGTATTAGCAGCCTGTGATTGGTCAAAACAAATGATGAATTTTATGATTTCTAGGGGTGTTGACTTTCAAAACCAACTGCTTGCAAACTCAAAAGATTAAGCACACTTTAGGGTAAGTTTAATAATATTTATTTTGGTATTTTTTCATACTCTATTAATTTTTCTCTATTAAATGCATTCATAATCCTGAAAACTTAAATATGCCTTTAAATTGTCACAAAATGTAAAATACTCTTATTTTTTTCTTTTGCATTTACATTTAATTTAATGCTTGTATCCTTTAACCTTATAGCATTGTAGGTGCTGTTCCTTAAACGTGTACCAAATATTTTGAAATTAGGATTTATCTTAGAGGAACGCTGTCATCCCAAAGCCAAGTTGTTTTATTCAGGGTATTATTAAAGAAAATGAAAACCTGTCTTTACATTGTGTCGTGCATTATTTTCTAAAGTGATTCAATCCTGGAAAATTCCATGTTGTTGTTGCTGCATTTATATGCAAATGAGCATGCATATTATGGTATTTTGATGTGCTAAGTAGGATTACAGTCTGATTGTCTGTCACTGTAATGGCCAGAATAACCTCCCCGCAATGTTCTTTGCCGGTTAGGATGAAACCTGATGCAGGAATGTCTCAAGGATGTGTAGTTGCGACATGTACAAAAACAAAATAAATGCACAGAATAATTTGTCGCATATTTGTGATGTAGCACTAGCTATCTCCCCGCTCACTGTGTGTCTAGGGGGATTTGAATATGAGGTAGAGACTCAATAGTGATTAGCAAATGTTCCCTTAATGTCTTCCCAGGTCTGCTTTTAAACCTTGGTTCTAGTCTTAGATATCAGAAGATAAATTAAATTACAACAATAACCAGTTGTAATATGGATGCATACGGATTTCTCAGCGAGGAGCTCTATGTGAAACATCGATAAACAAGGCATTGTATCGCCAAAGCAAGCAGACAGCGCAGTGGCGCATTGGAGAGCCATGAGAGGGGATTTAAAGGGCTAAACAGGCCTTGGCACTCAAAAACAGCACTATTGTGAGGTTTAGTTCTAACAAATACATCAATATAGTGAATCAGCGCTGAGAGAGGTAGCGTTAAGTATACCTGTATTATGATTATTCCTATCTTCTGAGGAGATTACCACCAGGTACCTCCATAGGACACTATTACCTATGGTAATATTAATTAAATAATGAACTCCCTGCATTACCCATATACTATTGCACCTTTTGACAAAATCCCTACTTATGGCATAACTATATAGACAATATTCAATATTGTATTAAATCTATGCTTAGGCGTTTTTTCGTCTATGTGACTTAAGCATTTACCCTTTATTTATATGCCGGATGCCCAAAAATACCCATCCCAGCTTGTATCCTTTCTATGACTCTCTACCCCTTATTTTGTGTAATTTTTTAACTTTTTCTCAACTTCTTATTTTAATAGTCACAAAAAAAAGTTATATTTTAACATATTTGTGTACCCTCTAACTTTATGTCATGTAACATCCTACAACTAACCCATATGTGCTTGGTACTGGTTGTTTTTCTTTCTGCAAATTGATAAATTTAAAATTCAGCCAATGTTTTCAAGAGTCTTATTATGAAAATACATTATGGATGTGGTTGTTATTAAATACATATTTAATATATAAATTAATCTATCAATATGCCACTTTTTCATTAAGGTACAACATTGATTGGCGGAACAGGTTGTCAGTATTACAGTCTGTATTACCAAATAAATATAACGCTATTGGATTTCAGGCAAGTGCAATTATGTTGCAGCAGTGAAGTGTATTACTTAATATTCATACAAGGTTACTGGATTTGTAAAGGAAGTCGACTTGATACCCGGTAAGTAACTCTCATGCTCCCTGCGTAATGCATCTACTAAGACTGCTCCCACACACAACTTAGCATATATTAGCCATACAAGTGATCATGGAAAATGAAACAATATGAAAATAGAGCTCCATTATAATCAGTGCAGTAATTATATTACCCCTTAATGTGGTTATGATTTAGCTTACTTATTTTCTTTAAGCCGTTATCTGCCAAAGTATAATAGTAGCTGTTAGAGAGTTATGTACACTTCATAGCAATTTGTTTGGTGGATTGATGCTGTGCTCCTTTTGTAAATTCAGAATAAGAAAGAAGAGAGAATTGATTGGTGTTAACGCCTTTGATGCCAGGACAAAGCAATACATTGAAGCTATGTCTGGTATGGAGGAAATTAATCAACACAGAGAGCTGTAGTGGTTTGTTGACTGTGTTTCATTCATGAAGGCTTGAAACTATTTTTCCAAGTATAATGGGACATGTTCTACTGGTGTCAAAGCCTATGCTGTGGTGGAAAAAGACACTATATTTGTTCTGAATGTATTTTTCTTTCTGAGACAGATCCGGAAATACATAGGATCTGTTAACCAACTTTCACCTCTCCAACTGCACAACCTGGCAATGTGTTGCCAAGACGTGATGTGCTGCATCTGGAGAAGTTTTGACATTAATGGAACACAGGTTCCAAATAAGACATATTTGAGAGCAAAAGGTAATAACAAATACTTAATCAATTAAAGGCTATTGCTTACTTACAGTAAGTTTATATGGCAATTTGCTATCTTTACCTGACAGTCTTTCTAATCTACCCACCTAACATAAGACTTGATTACAGGGCTCCTGTAGGAAGTCTTGTGAATCAAAGTTCTAGTAAGCCCTACTATAGCTGTCAGTATCAAACCCTTGAGTAATCACTATGTGTGAACCGTTCCCTGATCTATGTGAGGTTTTACGTAAAGTGGAATTACATGACTTCAGTAGGAGTTAAAGGAAAATGCTATGTGTGCTTGGAAGCATCTCAAGTGCTTGTTTTGAACCAAGAGCTCCATTCCAACATCACTACCAACCTATTATAAAACACAAACAACTGGCCCTACCAGAAGTGCATGCTAAATAGAGTAAGAATTCCTAAAACAGCAATCCACATGTAGCTGTCTCATTTGAATTCTCCCCAAGCAGCAGCCTATAACATGCTAAATTGTAACTTATACAACTAGAGCCTCATTTAATTGCAAGGCTGCAACTCGCGGTATACAGGCTGAATGTCTGTGGGCTCGCTGCAGGCTTGAACTCTGCTACAATTACGGAGCTATTCAATTGAACAAGCCCACAAGTTATGGCCTGAAAGCCAAAACCGTAAATCATGCAATCATATGTAGCATTTCAGAGCGTGAACATGATCAATTAAGCAAGGCCGTAACTACCCATTTAGAAACAGCCAATAGAAAATGAGACTGTCATCATTTCGTCAGTAAAACATTGTGGTTACATGTCAATCAATTACTGTTTAGAAGTCCGATATACGATCGAACTCGCAAACCTGCAACATACAAAATAATAAAAATGAATGCCAATACTGTTCTAGTCCATGTGGGCGGCCTGATATGTATTAACTCATTGATTCCCAAGATCGATATAACGCCGAAATGACACATAAAAAAAAAAATGATTGCCGATTTGCAAACTTTAGACTGTTGTGCAATTAATTCTAATGTATTTCATTGCTTTCCCTGTCATTTACAGTGCAGTATTGTTTTTGTTTTTTTGCATTTACAGTACTACAGTCATTTACCCCTTTGTGGTTCCCATCTGTTACTCATAAGAATTTCTTCTACATTTGCCGCTTACGGATGTGAAAACATTTGTGGGCTTGCGAAATTGTACCAATTGAATAGTGATTTGCAATTATAGCAATCGTAACTCTTGCAGACGTGAAAGATCAAAGGTTTAGTTGGGGTGTAAGTTCCGGTTGTAACAACCGCAGGGATTTCAAGCCAGTAACCCGGAGACTGTTTGCAGGTAGCAAAAAAGACACCAATTGAATAGAAAATTAGTCTACAGGCTCCATTACAGGCTCCAGTAACTTACAATTGCTCAATTGAATGAGACCCCTACGGTCCTCAGATTGTATAAATAGCCTACATGTACTGAGATCCCCACTTGGAGACATAAAACATTCCTCTGGGAAGCAAGCAAGCATCAGATTTGACGCTATTATCAGCCTACCACCTTGATGGAGTTGGATATGAGACATGATTGCTCATATTCAACAAAACTAAGGGGTTTGCAACTCTCTCATAAGTCCCTGAACACCCATAAATATAAATAACCCTTCAGATGCACTGGATCCCCATTCAATATCCTACCTACAGTGATCGTGGGGATCCCCAGGATTTCTCAAATACCTAACCTAAACCTGGGGAACCCTGGAGAATCCCCCTTTCTGTGCATATCCCCCTTCTATCTATAACCATGGGGGTCTATAGAGATATATTGACAACTTGCGAATTTTGATTGGTTAAATATATATATTCCCATGTAATGTTGAGCAGGGTGGCGTGAGATATTCAAGGATAAAATATGATCGAAGCTGCAAAAAATCTATTTAAGGCAGAAAAGCCAGGCAAAATGCCTTAGTCAGCGTAGGCGCTCTATCTTGAACTAAATTCATTAGAAACTTATTTTGTTTTGGCACAGTGGTTTTTTTAGGTGAAGCTTAATTTTAAATGGGACAGAAGATTAAGATCCATAGCTTCAATAAATAAAAAGAGGACTAGAATCTTCTATCAACATGGATAGCCCCCTTATCCGGGGCAGAAGAATGAGGACAGGGCATTGTGGGTGATTGCTGGAGGGCATCACAGGGTAGATAAGTCAATTTTAACTTCTAGCTTTATTTATACTTTTTATTTTGTGTTATTCTTTTTTATTTTATTTATTTATTTTCTGTCAATTATTTTTCATTTTTTGTAATGATTTTATTATCTGTATTTTTTATTTTTATGAATGCTTAGGGAATATTGGGGTACCCTATGGATCCCAATGAGGATATTTTACATGGGGGTCTAATATGGAGCCATGTGGTTTGAAGTAGGGTGCCATGGTGGTCTTTATGGACCCCCATGGCACATAGAAGTTAATGTTAGGTGCCATGGGAGTCCATATGGACCACCATAGCAGAGGCTCCTTCAAGTAGGCTGCATGGACAGTACATTGGGCTGAGAACAACTGCAGAATAGCTTAGATGCACAGATGTGTCACCTAATTTGAGGGGAGGTTTTAGGAGAGCAGTATTGGAATGGCTCCCTAGTAACCGAATAAAAGTTCCCGCAGTTACAGGGCAACCATTTCCTGCAACAAAGTAGTAGACTGTAATGAAGCTCAAAGATCTTACATGTAAACCCAATCCCTTATGGGACAAATTAAGATCCCAGTACCAGAAAAACATCATATATAAGCGTTTTGCCCAAATAACATAGGACTACACATACTAATGTACAAAATAAGCCTTTCTAATCAGTGGCGGAGCTAGTGCATGGGGGGCCCTGGTGCAAAAAGAAATTCCCCTCCCCCATGTGGTGGCAGGCACACATTTTTTTTGCACTTACAAAACCCCCTTCAACAACTCACAGGGTACATATATAAAGTATATAAAAAAAAAATATATATATATGTGTATATATATATGTGTACACGTATACATTTACATATACATTTACATATATATATATATATATATATATATATATATATATATATGTACATACTATAACTATATAAAAACTTTCTTACCGGCCCGATGATGCACTCCATTTCCTGGGGTCAGGAGGGGCCATGGCATTCCAGAGGGCCAAGGGGGTGTTAGGTATTAATTTCTTTATTATGAGTTTATTTACTAATATCATGATTATAAATGTATATCAGCTTGTTTTTTTATGTAGCTTACTAGAATGTTCAAGAAGTTTATCTGTAGAAATGTTTAGGTAATATTTCCTTGGGCATCTGTTTCCTGTTTCCTTTTTACGCTTGCAACTGCTGACTGAGAAACCTTTTGCAGGAAGCCGTTATTTGTGATAAGGAATGTTTCGCTGAGTTAGACAGAAAAAGACACTTGCTTAACTGCTATGATGGTGTATTAACCCTATTGAATCCTGCTATTTGCTGTGACGTGTGTTATGCTATATAAGGGGCTGCCCGCCCAAATAAACTCAGAGATTATTCAGATGGCACTCTGACTTCTGTGCATTATTTTCTCTCATTATATAGTCCTCCGTACGTAACAATGTTGAGAATGCTTACCATGAAAAAGGGGTAAATGAGTCTCTTGCCAGAAAATATGTATGTGTGTGCATGTTAACATTTTGTATGTTTCTAAATACCGGTACCGGGTGTATGTATGTTTGTGAGGGGTATACCACGGAATTTATTGGTTATTGTATATACCTGTAAACATTCTGTATATTTCTGTGTACTTGTGAGTGTATGTATATATATATATACATGTATTCTTTTGTATTGTTCTCCAAATTCTTACGTGAAACTATCCGCTTTTGGTAGTGAGTGGTCATGCATTACCCACCTAGTCTCCAAAGGGTAAATCCTGTGACTTGCCTGTGTTTATGGAAGACGCACAAACCACAATTTGTGGCAGTCGAACACGACAGGCATCAATAACTCCTTGAATTTCCATCTTTCTCATTCTTTAATTGGTTATACAATGTTGAAATATTTTGTCTGAAGTATCTGTGTATTCAGAACTTCTTACTAAAATACTCTGTAAGATTGTGTGTATGAAGCCCTGGGTGGGAGCTATACTTGTAAGGGATACGTCCACAAGGGCACCACACAGTATATGGTGAAGTTGGACTTTGAGTGGTCTACCTGTCGGCCCTAAAGGTTGGGTTTACACTAAAGGGAACTGCACAACAAGACTTCCCATCAGAAGCTATGGGCTTTATGGGTCCTTGATGTGCCGAGTATATGTGGTGGTGTTTGAGGTGTAGCGTGCGAGAGGTAGCGACTCTCTCTCTACGTGAACCAGGTTTCCACACTTGGGTGTGGAGAGGGCGGATGGTCCAAGGTATAGGAGATATACAGATTATTTCTGGAAAATGTATAAAAGGTCTGTTGGTTGTTGTTTGTATATGTAATGCTATGTATATTTTTTAATGTACATGTGATCTTATTTTCTGTGTACATCTATTAACTTTAATTGATACTATAGGAGTTCGAGATATATATATATATATAAGTGGATAGGCTCTCAAGGGCATAAATCGCACTGCCAGGTGTGTGGTTTCTAGACCCTGCAGTTTTCAAGGTTATCTCTAAAGAAATGTTTAATATGCAAAGGTTTTCTGGTGTGCATCTGTAACTTATGTCTGGTAAAAACATACTTATGTGTGGGAATTGTGAACACTGTATTCTAGAATTGTTTTCTTATGTGTATTTGTGTATATATAAAGTTTCTGTGTGTTTGTAACTTTACTCGATGCTTTACCTTTGGAAAGGGAGGTGACTGGTCTGCATTTTGAGAAGACGTGCAGGGTCTGGCCAACCCCCACAGTCAGCATAGCAGACCACTCCCCTTCCTACTCCCATTTTCTCTCTGTGTCTGTGTGTTAGTTTTTATGTGAAAATATGTCTGTCTGTATCATTGAGGGAAAATAGCAGAAGGGAGAAAGTGTGGTTGCTGTAAAGAGAGACAAAGGCATGTTATTACAACCCCTTAGAAAAGTGGGAGTTGACTATAACCTTATGACCAACCCCTTTTAAGCGATGACAATGCTCACCACACCCACTGGATACACGCCCCTATACCCCACCTTAGAGGCAGACAGCACCTACTATACTACCTCTGCTGCAATCAGTGCCCTGTATCCACTACTTCTTGGCAATATTAATCCGTATTAAAAGGAAGATATAGGAGACGTTCAAACTTTATTAAGCTTTACTATACACAAAGAAGTATACGAAAGAAAAAGTAAACGCAACGTTACTTAATTCAGGCAAAAATTTTGAACATGTTGAAACAGAGGATGATGTCAGTAATATAAAAAAGGCAATAAAAATAAAAAAGTAAAATACATTTTATATACTAAAAAAATAAAAAATTGTTGAAGATGAAAAAAGGCAAATGTGTTTAACAATGAAGGTGCCTACGGGGGGAGGGACATGTAATGTTAACCACCTCTCTCCTTCGGAAGAGGAAAAGGATATGTTTATGTGTACACAGAAAAGACGTCCACGACTGACCGTCCCTCCGACTCCTGGGAATATGGTCACTTATAGTGATGATGTAGAGGACGAATTTGATGATGCCTGCAAATACCTGCTTGCTGCCACCGCTCCGAATCCACCTCCTCCGACACCACCACCTTATGAAGTACGGCCCGCCAGAACCAGACGGGTACCAGATCATCAATAAGGAGGTAAGGGAATAACATCTGTACCATTATATCCCTTAATTGAGGTTGCCACCCACAATGCTAGTATACCGAGCATGGACAGATGCAGATGTGAGGAGAGCTGTAGAGGGAATTTTCAGACTTAAGTTCCAGCGATTGCAGCAAAGTTTTAAATGAAATGGTGTTGAGGTTGAAAGATGTCTGAGGCAGATATTAGGGTCCGATTGGATCCTTAGTGAAGGTGACTGGAATCCACTGGACCCAAGGGGGGAACCACTGCAATATGGATCACAAGAACTGACCCAACGAGTAGACGCTCTAATAGGCAGAATAGCTGACAGACACAGAGAACACGCAGACTGGACTAAGATAAACGAGTGTGTACAAAACGATGATGAAAGTGTGGAACAATATATGGGGAGGTTGCGGGTAGTATTTGACAGCCATAGCGGGGTGGCCAGACCTAACCCATATGATGATGCTGGACCATATGCTTAGCAACTAAAAACGCTTTTCTCAGGGGATGTCGTCCAGAAATAAATGACTTTGTGATACAACACCAAATTACTTACAAAACATGTCCCCTTAGGGAAACCATAGAATATGCTAAACATGCAGAGGAGCAGTGTAAGAGAGCAAAAGAAAAGAAACAGACAAAGCAAGATAGTAAACCAAAGGAGGTGTATTTGATGACTTCTGTTTCTGGGAAAGCGCAACCTATAACTTCTGCTTTCTTTTCTGGTGATGGTGGAAATAACCAAAAACGTGGAGGGAGAGGAGGTGGACGAGGACGAGCTGGAAGCAGAGGAACATTTTATGGAAATTGTTATGTGTGTGGCAAGGCCGGCCACTTAGCACGTTACTACAGAAACAGAAAGTACCAGGAGGAAGAGGGAGCGGATGATGATGACCACAGACCGGCAAATGACTAGAACAGGTTGTACCCTTCCTTTACAAGCATTTGCTGATAAAGAATTGCATGAATCTGAATTGTATGTGCATGGCAATAATGATGCAAATTGCCAGACATAAATGATGTGTTGAATTTAGAATCATGTATAGACTTAATGGCTTTAGAAGAACAGCCAGTCATTTAACTAGATGTAGAAGGGGTAATGATAACATTTTTATGCGATACAGGAGCATGTAGGTCAGTTTTGAGTGATGATGGCACATGGACTAGTTACACGTCATCACAAAACATATTGGTTAGGTCAGCAGCAGGACAGACAAATAGCGAACCTATATCATGTCCACTCACAGTGAGATTGTTTAACAGCCAAACATTTTAGCATCCTTTTATACTCTCCACTAGATGCCCGATAAATCTCTTGGGTAGAGATCTGATGCTGAAATGCTATATTAGAGTGGTTCCTACAGAGAAAGTCATGAAAGCATACATGGGGGACATACCTGTCGATGTAAATTTATTGCAGGGGATGTGTGAACCACATTACTTCTACAAATTAGACATGGTGTAAAAAGGGCCAGGACAAGTATCCAGCACTTTTGTAGCCATGGCTAATGACCTAGCTCCATCTCCCAGTGTAAAACAAAGCACTGGGTCATTACACTGCACTATGAAATTTAAAAGTACACCGGGGAGGGATGTGGACTATGAAAAAACATTTTTCAAACACACCAATACAAGAGTAACCTTGGCTTACATATACTTGACAGAAAATGGGTATACAGGGGTGGGAGTAAAATTGAATGATCAAGACCAGTTACTCTATGCAGGACACACAGTGCCACACATATCACTGACTATGCCAGCGGGTGGAAGGTGGGTACAGGTAGGAGGGATGGTATAAGAGGCTCAGACTGATAAAACACCATGGGAGTACTTGCCCTATGACCTCAGAGTGCAGTAGTCACCGAGCACAAAAATATATAGGAAAAGCCTGAACTGGGTAACTGAGACAAAGTAAACATACACCAACAGCCAATATGCATTCTCAACTGTGCACATATTTGCACAATTAGGGAAAAATAGAGGCATGGTCACATCTACCGGCAGGCAAGTCACTCATAAATAACTCCTTTTGCAGTTACTTGAAGCCAATAAACTGCCCTTGAAGTTTGCGGTATGTAAATGTGTGGCTCATACCACAACAAAAGTCGCAATTTCAATAGGAAATGTCAGAGCAGACGCAGCTGCAAAGCAGGCGGCTCAAACAGAAAACATACACATTTTTCTCTTACACAGCTACACATCTGTGTATCTCGTAGACCAAATTGACAAGAGTATTCTACAGCAAATACAGACAGACGCAACCTCAAGAGAAAACACATACTGGTTAAAGGTATGATAATATTTATGAGAGTGCAGAAGGGAAACCAATTTTATCAAACCATCACTGTTCAGATATGCAGCTATGTTGAGCCATGGCATTAGTCATGTCTCAAGAGGGAGTATGGTAGACATGGTCAGCAGAATATTTTCAGCCTATGGATTAAACACCTATTTTAAAAAAATGTTGTGCAGGGTGCCTTGTTTGTGCACACCACAACCCTCAGGGTAACTATTACCCCATAAGAGGCACATTCCCAGAACCAACATACCCCTTCCAAACAATATGTATGGATTTCATTGAACTAACAAAGTGTGAAGGGAAGAAATATTGCCTAGTGATAATTGATGTATACTCTAGGTGGGTGGAAACGAAACCATGTGCACACCCTGACGCAATCACAGTGGCTAAAACCTTAGTGACACAAATAATTCCTAGGTTTGGTATACCAGAGGAAATATATAGCGATAACGGCACACATTTTGTGAACAAAATTATCGACCACTTGAGTAAAGCATTACACATAGAGTTGAAAAACCACTGTGCTTACCACCCACAGTCAGCTGGATTAGTGGAGAGAACTAATGGTACCATTAGAAATAAATTGAGGAAAACGATGGCAGAAACAGGAAAAATTGGCTTTACTGTTTACCGTTAGTCATGCTAAACATGCACATGCTTCCAGGCAGGAAGAAGTTAACCCCGTTTGAAATATTGTATGGGAGACCATTCCTACTACCAGAATTTAGACCATTTATCTCAGAAGATGAGAACATGAGTGAAAACTTAACTTATGAGAAAAATGTTAAGTAAGAAAGATATTATCTCCATCTCTCTCATCCACAACAACAGCAGGGACCCTGCTTGGTACAACCAGGCCAGTGGGTCCTAATTAAAGTAATCAAGTGCAAAAATTGGGCATCTGCCAGGTGGGAAGGACCGTACCAAGTTCTGCTGTCAAAACCCACTGCCTTGAGAGTAAAAGTGCCAGAGCTTGAGCCAGTTGATTCCTAAAACCTTCTAGCTGACTCATTGCGAGTCAGGCTGGGCTACAAAGGGGGCGGGGGGGGAAACTCGTCTCAAACCCAGTGAAGAACAGAATGGTGCGGGTTTGGGGGTCTCAACTGGCCCAAGAAAATGTCCTGGCACACGTTCAAAAGACCTAACTGGTGTGGCCTAAGAATCTCACTGACATCCCTCATCTTGACAACTCTCTGCATAGTAGCACCCATAATCATATGGCAAGACCCAGAGGCAACCAGACGCAATCTATTAGAGAGATGTGGATGCACAGAATGAAAAGAGACATGATGGAAGTCAATGCAACTGGCCAAGTGACCCTAGTGTTCAAGGAAGGACAGACAGGAACAAACCAAATAGACCTATGTCAAGTACTAAGATGTGGACTTTCTGGAGGAGGAGTGGAAGGGTAGTGGAAGGGTGAGAAAAGCGCCAGTATACTTGTGCACAGCCCCTCCGTATGGAAATTAGAGATGTCCTAGCTGGAAACTGGCCTTATGGAATACAGGAGCTGACTGGGGTTACTCCCCACCTTATCACATGAAGTGCAAGAGCACAAAGAGACACTTAAAGTGGACACGGGGTGTGGAGCCATCCTCCTGCAGCCAAAATCAGCTATGCAACCCCATCCGGATCACCCTCCAGGACCCACAAAAGTGTGATGAAGGGAGATATACTTTTGGAATCTACACCTCAGGCAGAGGTAACAACATGGAATATTTGCATATTCAGGTACTACAAAAAGAGGTGCCCAGAGAGACTATTGATCTCACCAAGGTGAGCCCTGTGAATAGGACTGTGCCCTCACAGGTCATCTATTTGGAACCTGACCGCATGATTGACACTTTTGAAATTGAGACTGGGTATGCAGGAAAAAAACATTTGGTTGGAATGGATGCTGTATACGGCGGCCTCCATGGAAATGAGTAACTGAATAGCATGTTCAACTGCCAGACCGTCAATGGCAATGTTACCATTTAAACTGAACCTTGCTTTGAGACCTTTGTCTAATACATTTATAAAAGGAGGGACTGTTAGGTATTACTTTCTTTATTATGAGTTTATTTACTAATATCATGATTATAAATGTATATCAGCTTGTTTTTTCATGTATCTTACTAGAGTGTTCAAGAAGGTTATCTGTAGAAATGTTTAGGTAATATTCCCTTGTGCATCTATTTCCTGTTTCCTTTTTACGCTTGCAACTGCTGACTGAGAAACCTTTTGCAGGAAGCCGTTATTTGTGATAAGGAATGTTTCGCTGAGTTAGACAGAAAAAGACACTTGCTCAACTGCTATGATGGTGTATTTACCCTATTGAATCCTGCTATTTGCTGTGACGTGTTTTATGCTATATAAGGGGCTGCCCGCCCAAATAAACTCAGAGATTATTCTGATGGCACTCTGACTTCTGTGCATGATTTTCTCTCATTATATCTTGGTACACACATCAGAATACATGATTACTCACTAATCAGAATACATGATTACTCACTAATCTGATCCTATCAGGGGCCACAGAGGTCTGAGGGGGTTGCAGATGTCTGCGGGGGCCACATAGGACTGCAAGGCCCAAGGAGGCCACAAAAGGCAGAGGGAGGGCACAAAGGTCTGCGAGGGGTCACAGGTGGCTGAGGGGAAGCACAAGGGGCCATGGAGGCCCCCAGGGCCTGCAGGGGGCACTGGGGGCCCCGCCTCTGTTTCTAATGGTAAACCTAGCCCTATACAAAAATATTAAAGAATAATAGAATGCATTGCAATGTCAATTACAAATACTTGCACAATTCCACACTGACACCCAACTAAAAATAAATCGCACCTGCTTAATAAAGACTCCCAGGGGTTAACACACATTCACCTGCCCTACAAATACATTTACAACCTCCCTTAACAATAACTATGTCTTAGCATTCAATGTGTATCTCTCTTGCTAACACCTTAACATATGACATAACACTTCAAATGTTGTGGTAAAGTCAGTACAATGAATGCTGCCAGCAGCCCAGGATAAAAGTATAATTATCCTTATGTATTACATTTCTCTCAGACTGAGCCCAGGTGTGTGACTACAATAAATATCATACAGATATGCACATCAAGGAGAACCTGTATACCTGCAATCCTGGACTGCTGGCAACACTCACAAGACAGACCTCTTACCCCCGGTCTAGTGTATGTGCACATAACAATCAACCACCACAAAATATAGAGGTAAACACACTGAATCAGTTTATAACGTTTTTTCTGAATAATTTGCAATTTACAATAAGCACGGTCAACAAAATAGCAAGACTATGCAGCCATATAATAAATACATTCTTCTTAAGGCCCTGTTTTTCTTGTCAGCCTCATCTCCCTGCGCTGGCCCTGAGGCCTGGGTCTCAACCTTCCTCCTATGATCACTAACCCATGAGGCTTCACCCACTAGCTCTTCTGCTGGTGCGCCTGCACTGGAGCAGACTTCTTCTTTCTCCCTCTATTTCTCAAATTGTCCTTTCCTCCTCCCATTTTCTTCTCCCCATCTTTCATCTTGAAACAAACAAATAAAGCAAACCACTCACTCACTCACATACATGCACAGAAACACACTCAGAAACATGAATATCAACACCCACTAATGTGACTTACTCAACACTTATGCCCTGAATAATGTACTAAGTTGCATCTTAAGATAATCATCATATGAAATTGTGGATTTCTGTTTCTTCAAAATCTTTAAAAATCTGGAGGAAAGGAGCATTATATTGATATTAAAATAATTTTTTTGTAAATTAAGCTGATATTTCTTTTACTTTTTAAATGTTATACTTTCACAATAAATGCATCTAAACTTCTTTCATGTACTTATTTCTTGGAAATCCTGATACAACTTGCCCTTCCATCTTAAATTAATTTTAATTTCTCTCTTTTTACATCTTAGAAAGAAATATTCCCTTTGTAATTCTCATCTATATATTCGATTTGTTGTAATACTGTATTTAATAATTTAAACAAAAAATAGGACATTTTTAGATTGAACAAAACGTTGGCGGTTATAATTAATATATATCCTAAGCAACCCAGTATAAATGAAATAAAATATATACTCTTGTTCATAACAAATAATTTTTAAGAATTTGATCAATCTTGAGAGGTATTTTGGAGGACATTTTTTATCCTTGGATACAGATTCTTGGATACTGATCCACTTCGTACATTGCTGTTGATGTTCCTGCTTTTCAGGGCTTTGATCCAACTGATTGTTTCTGTTCCTACAAAAGACTAATTTAGTCCTCACCTCTCTGCAAAGCAGACGCTCAGCCATTCATTTGCAGACACTGACACTATTAAAGCATCTATTATGGGCTTTAAAAGCCCGCCATGCCTCATGGTAATGCTTATATGACGTGAGCATTTAATAAAGCTACTGTTTGTACGAAACGGTCCATCAGGCAACAGTACCAATCCTACAATAAGTATGTTTTATATTCCTTCTACGGTAATCCAACTTAACTGTGAGGTTTGCTTGCAATTGAAATAATATTGAAGAAGGTTTCAAGCTGTAGTTGCTACAAGGAATATTTTTTGGGGGGTTTTAAAGGTTTCAAGCTGCAGTTGCTACAAGGATTGGTATTTTTTTTTGTTTTAAATATTTCAAGCTGCAGTTGCTACAAGGATTGGTATTTTTTTTGTTTTAAATGTCTTTATATTTATGCCATGACTACCCAGTAAATGTACATGGGAATGAGAGGATTTTTTTCTTTTGTTACTTCTTGTCATATTTTTATGATTTTTAGTTATTTGTAATGTGAAAAACATGTGCTAAAAGCCAATTCAAATTACTGTACTTATAACATGTGAATCTCATTTATATGCTATCTATTGAGAATTACATAGATATTTACAACTTGGGTACACACTGATGATATAAATCTGAGCTGATTATACTATTCAAAAATGTATTAATTCATTTAGATTTCAAATGATTGTACTTATATCATGTGTATTTGATTAATAAGCAGTCTATTGATATTAGAATAACTGGGTTAAACTGGTGTGGTTATAAGCCTGAGTTGATCATACCATTGAGAATTTACTGAGCTTGATTTTCAGGATATCTCCTTAGCAGGAGAAGGATCTTATAAATAAAAACAAAAAGTCTTAATAATGATTTGTTATGAACAAGAATATATATTTTCTTTCATTTATTCTGGGTTGCTTAGGATATATTTTAATTATAATTGCCAACATTTTGTGCAATCTAAAAATGTCCTATTTTTTGTTTAAGTTATTGAAATTAGGTGTTAGGTACCAGGAAATAACTAAAGTTTTTTTGTATTGTTATAATATTGTATTAAACCCCAAAATGCTCCCATTTCCTTAAATGACAACTGTAATGTTCCAACTTTTATGACCAGGCCTGCAACACAATTCCCTGCATTTTGCGAGACACATATAACATTCCTATTGATGAACACTTGAACTTTTGTAGGCTAAGATATCTCCCATACTCAATAACAAAGCTTACAGGGGAAACCAAAGACTCATGGCTGTCAAAAGTTTGTAGTAACACACCCCTAACTAAAGGCGCCCTGGGAATGCTTTATAACATTCTCAATGAGCCAGTCAGGGAAAAGAAGGACAATTGCACATTAGATTGAGAGACAGACTTAGCCTGCACCTGATACATCTCCAAATGGAAGAAATCTTGAGCCATCATTTCAAAAGGGTCTCAAAACTATACTCTTATGGAAACGTCCATCAAATTATTGCACAGGGTGTACACCACTCCTGACTGTCTGGCCAAGTGGAAATCCCAAATTGTTTCAGAAACTGTGGTGTGAGAGGCACATTTATCCATGCATGGTGCAAATGCCTAATAGTCCAACAAGTATGGCAAGAAGAACCTCATCTTGTCTCAAATCTTTTTCAAGTCCAGTTAGAGCCGAGCCTAGAGACTTACCTATTAGGAACTCCCTTAGAAAAGTTATCTCCCCATCAAAACAAATGAACACAATTAATAATGTTAGCCATAAAAAATCAGATTGCAAAGAAATGGAAATCCACAACTCTGGACTTCCACACGGTTACCAAGACTTAGTATTTCAACACATCCCATGCTCTCTCAATGACGTTGAAAACTTTTATACAAAACTGGAGCCCATGGATTGCACTTCAAGACAGCAACCAAAGAAATAATTCATAAAATACCTTTGCTCAATAGGTGGGGAGAGGTGCACGGGGCCTGGGTAAAGACAGGAGACCGGGAGGAGACCAGGAGGCGCTTCTGATGAGGTAAAGACTGCTCCACATTCAAAGGCAAATTATCCAGGAGCTTTAAGCTACTTGAGAAATGTACTAGAATCTTGTTGAATTTTAGGTTGATTTTTGTGTTTATTTAGTATTCCAGTGTGTTTGTACACTTTATATGATGTGCACTGTTGGACTATAAGATCTAAAGGGTGTATGAAGCCCTAACCTTGAAGTCAAAATATCTAACACCAAAATCCGAACTTCCTTTTGGGAAGAGTTGTGATATTACTTGCTGAGATCCATGAGAATGTTGTTATTTTGAGCACAGAAAAAAAGAAAAGGTTAGAATTAGAGAGTTACATATACGTTTATAAAAAATTCAGAGGGAGGGTTAACACCTGCTAACACAGTTGTGTAAGGTATCTCCTCCATAATGGCCTCCTTTACACATCAATGCAAACTGTAAGATGTGTGGTTAAGTTATGTTGATAATTGAGACCAATATTGCAATCATTGTGTGTGCTTTCCCCCTGAGTCCTGATTTGCTTTACTTTGTGCTCTCAATAAAACTGTTTGGCAAAAAAAAAGAAGAACCCCCTGCATTTACTTACATAGTGCACAACTTTATGTGCACAGTCTGTGGATTTGTGCTGCACTTCCTGCCACAGTTTGAAAAGGTGGTAGGTCCTCCAGCACAAAGGTGGTCAAACAAAGCTAATAAAAATGTGTTAGTATGAATTTAAAAACAGATAGACCATATCTTATGTGAATTTTGTTGAAAGGAGCTCCTGAGATATTCCCTTTTTCTTAAAGATAAGCCAGAAATAATAAAAAATAAAATCTACAACCCAAAATCCCACTCTGATTGGCTAATGCACCTGTCAATCTTTATTTAAACTAATCACAAGGCGCAGATGCCTTCAGCCAATCACAATGGGATACACCCCCACAGGGTGATTGGCTGGAGGCATCTGCACATTCTAAGTGGTTGCAGTGACAATAGCCAATCACAATGGGATACACCCCCACGTAGTGATTGGCTGAAGGCATTCGAACCTTCTGATTGGCTTTTGTCAATGTCAATCAGTATTACAGCCAATGAGAAGGCGCAGATGTCTTCAGCCAATCACCCCGTGGAGGTGTATCCCATTGTGATTGGCTGATAGCAATAAAGCCTTCTCATTGGTTTAAATAAACATTGACAGGTGCATTATCCAATCAGAGTGGGATTTTGAGGTGTATCCCTTTGTGATCGGCTCACACATTGATGCCTTCTGCTTGGCTGAATTTGATAGACAGCGTTTTCAGCCAATCAGAAGCCGCCATTGACGATTTTCTTCTGGAAAACTCTGTGGGAGGGTCATTAGTGTCCGTTAGTTTTTTTGTTTTTTTTACAGTGCAGATTGTTCCAGGGCCCAGCCAGGGCAGAAGAGGAGGAGGCTGGGGACATTGCGGGGAGGTAAGTACAGTGTATATTATGTTTATTTTACTTTTTTTTAGGTTTATATGTATGTTGTAGTAATGTAATGTTTTTTGTTTAACAGGGGATGCGCCGGAGTAGAAAAGAAGAAGGACGGGGACATGCTGGAAAGGTGAGTAGAATATTTAGAATAGTTAGAATATTTCTTTATTTTATGTAAATGTGTTGTACTAATTTTTTTTTCATTTTCCCCTAGGTTGCTGATCTGAAGGGACATCTGCAAAGGTAAGTGCTCTTAATTTTTTATTTTAGCTTAGAATTAGGGTTTGTATACGGAGATAGCATTTATTGTATGTTAGATAGGGGTATGTATTTTAGATAGTTAGGATTTATTGTATGTTAGGGGTATGTATTTTAGACTGTTAGGATTTATTGTATATTATATAGTATTTATTGTATGTTAGATAGGGTTATGTATTTTACATAGATAGGATGTATTGTAAATTATATGGTATTATATGTTATATAGGGGTATGTATTTTAGATAGTTAGGATTTATTTTATACTATATAGTATATATTGTATGTTACATAGGGGTATGTATTTTAGACAGATAGGATTTATTGTATATTAGATCGATTGGGGGATGTATTTTAGATAGATAGGATTGATTGTATGTTAGATAGATAGGGGGTATTGTATTTTATGTTATTTGTATTGTATTGTATGTATTCTGTAAGTATTTCCTTTTAAGGTGTGTACTTTTTTTTTCTGTAGTGTGTGTGGGGGGGGGGGGGGGGGCGGTTGTAATGTATTTTTTTATTTTCTGTAATGTTTATTTTTTATTTTTTGTGAATTAGGTTTTTTTTATTTTCTGTAATGTAGATTTTTTATTTTTTGTGAGTTAGGTTTTTTATTTTCTGTAATGTAGATTTTTTATTTTTTGTGACTTATGTTTTTTTTATTTTCTGTAATTAGAGTGGCGGGTATGGTTTATTAGTGGGTAGGTAGGTAGTTTAGGTAGGTAGTGTAGGTGTTAATAGGTTAGTGTAGACAGGTGTTAGTTTAGAGTTAATGGTTTATTGGGGTTGGTTTAGTGTAGTGTTTGTACTTAGTGTCATGAGGGTACTGGAGAACCCTCATAGCATGTATGGGGTAATGTTAGGCTTCTAACTGTCCCATGAGGGTCTTTAAATACCATTATGGGACTAATGGGGTTAAATAGAGGCTTATGAGGGTCTGTATACACCCCCAGTTAAAATGGTGTAGTGCTTACACTTTGTTTCATGAGGCTCCTGGATGACCCTCATGGCACTTATAGTGTTATTACATGCGTTCATTAGTGTGCTATAGGGGTCTATATAGTTGAGGCACACAGTACACTCACATTGTGTGACAAACAGCATTTCAACACTTTTTTATTGCCCCGTCATTTTTGACGGGCAAGTCGCTAGTAAATCAATATTAAGCAGAATGAAATCAACACATTAGTTACCCATTATACATCTAATAACATACAGATAGTCCAATAAAGTAGCAATAGCTTCTATAGAGATACAATTCCCTGTTACATAAAAGTAATGTTACAAAGCTCTTTACAAAGTAACAATATAGTAAATATCACGAGTGATGGTAATTTGCTGAATAGTACTTGTATCTCAATACACCTTTTATTGGTAGCCACTAAACCAATTTTTTCTATTGAACCTAAGCTTTCCTTCTGGGTGAGCCATTTGACGGGTGCCCATTAAGCTCAAACCTGTTACTAGCACTAAAAGCAAAACAATATGTATAAATTAAATATAATCAAAATATAAAAGTGTCTATTTTGCTGGAGAGATTGTCTCATGTATCCAAAGCACGTTGCTCCGCACTAAATAGCGGATTTGTCATTGTTATGTCTCTGGTTGTGTTTACCCAGAAGGCTATCTTGGCAAAAATACTAGAGGGGGTTGCCAGTTCCTTCTCAATGGACAATGATTTGTCTGACCTCTCTGCTATGACCTGCCCATCTTGGTTGATCCTACATGGTATAGCTCACATCTTCTTCACCGTGACAAGGTACCAATCCAAAAGGGACTTTTCATGTTAAACCTATTTTAATTTACCATTAATCAAAAAAAATATACACGTGCAAGCTGCAGCAAATCAAAGCTTTAACAAGAAAATACAATGTAAAAACACATTAATGGCCCCTTCTGTACACCTTCCCTCCTCTCTCATTTTCCTATGCACTGCTGAAAAGGAAGTAAAATATTATCAACTGAGATAACACTGATTAGGCTGTCCTGGTAAGATTTCAATAATGTTATCTCAGTTTAACTCTTTCACTTTCTTTCAGTAGTGAGGTGTACAACAGGGGCCATTAATGAGGTATACTGTGTTCTTTAATTATTTTTCCTGGCCTAAGCTTTGATTTGCTGCAGTTCGCATGTGTATTTTTAATATTAATTAATGTGAACTAAAAATAGGTTTTCATACAATCTGTGTACGCTGGCTCTTTAATTTGATTTGCTTCTATATAGTTTAATTTAATAAAATCTATTTACTTATGGTTGCAAATCTAAATTAATGTTTTTATCACCTACATGGGTTGAAACTACACCTAAGAGAGATATTTGTATTGAATTACTCCGCACCTCCAGTATTTTGTTCAGTGTTGAACTCCTTTTGACTTGGGCGGCAGTGGGAATTAAGAGCGTGTGATAAGTGGCTTTGAATACTATTAGAAATCCAAATATGAGCAGCATTGTTAAAAAAGACAGAGGTAAATGAACATAATATTGTTAATTTACCCTAATTCTGCTGCTCTAGACCACTCCAGTACTGCAAGTGTTATCCAATTTATTTATTAAACCCTTTTTTTCTCCTGGTCTCCTGGATCTGCTGCTTCATTAGGACATAATAGCTCGCCCACCTAAATTGGCAGATTGTAACATTTCACAGCGGGTCTGATAAATCATCTCCATGACTCATTCATCACTAAATTCCTGTTTATAAAAAGAACGTTTTTGTCACATCTCATAAGAAAGTGCTCAGCATGAGACTGGGTGTCTAAGAGAGAGCTTCTTAATGTGGAACTGTAACCCTATCACTGCCAATACCAATAGCAATTACACAGTTGTATCTGTTCATCTAAATATAGATCTATCTTCATCTATTTATATCTATATATTTTTAACATTTATCTCTGCATCTGTAACAATTTCTATCTATAGACTTATCTAAATCTGTCCGTCCTTATGATATTTACTTAACGATCTACCTATATATATATCTTTAATGATTTATCTGCATCTGTGTAAGACTTAATCTACTCTACTTATCTACTCTTTCTGCCCAGTAATCTGTCCACCTATAGAAGTGGTGGACAACAGGTTGCCATATCAGACTGTCTACTAAAAGTACAATATGTCATAAAATGCATTTTCTGACATAGCATGAATAGTGTAAACATGTTAATTTCCTTTGATAACATAGGGCCCCACTCCAATCCCTAACCAGGGAAGGAGCTACCAACAGTGCTGGTGGTACAATGCACCGGGGCACTCTTCTGGTGGGACTCCATTGCTGTGTACATTTGTTTTGCCCAGTCCATCATGCCCCCCCTTGGGCCAATCCTGGGTTTCCCTGGGCTTCCTTGGCCACACTACTTAGTCAGAATTTGGTCCGTTCCTGTTTAAAAAGACCATTTCTAATTAAGCTCCAAGAGGTAGCAGTACAGAGATATTCAGGGAAGAGGTGAGAGAGAACAAGGGCTGCAGAACACCCAAGATGGGTTCTTTGAGAGAGGGAAGCTATGATGGGAGCAGGCCTTTTGGGAAAGGGGCACTGAGTGAGGCCCCATGCTAATCGAGCAGTGCAACTTGCGCTATACTCGTAAATTGGCTCTGGAAGTTTTTTTTACCTCCATTGCATGTTTCTGTTAATATTTTCACTTGCAATGTTATGCCACTCAGCTCACATTCATTAATCCTGCCTTGTCCGCAAAAGATATCAGTGCATCCATAAGTGTTCATTCAGTATATTACACCAAACCAAGGTTTACGAATGAGAAAGTGCTCTAGAAACCAATAGAAAATGAGAACGTCATCACATATACAGTACGTATAGTTGTCATCAGTGCGGGTTGTCCAAAGTTGTTGCTAACGCTCGATTCGCGAGGGACGCAGTTGCTGGCAAGGAGCATCGAAGGCGCTCCTTGCCAGCAACGGCGGACTTTAGGCCCGCAAATGCGGACCCTCGCAAAGTGAGGTGCCGCATTTGCGGAGGTGGAGGCTGCTACCGCCACCGCAAAATTTGCGGACTTAGCATCTGCAAATACGAGCCGCGAGACTTACCAAAAAAAAAAATACGACCTCGCAAAAATACAACATTAGCGCCCGAAACCCGCACACATGAAAACATTGAAAACACACAAAATACACACAACAAACACATAAAAAGCTTACCCACAGCAAGGGGGGGCACCCAGCACCTGTAAAAGGGAAGTTACACCTGAATTTAAGTAGAAATTCAAGAGTTTAGACATCTGAAAATCCCCTAAGCAAGAGAAAAAATGGCAGCCGAAAAAAACGAAAACGAGGCTACAGGACCCTAAACACGCAAAACACCACCAAACACATACGGATTTTCCAAAAAAGCCGTACAAGGTCCAAGAACAAGGACGCAAACTAAGCCAAAGCCGCATACCACACATTAGGCGCCATTTTAGAACACTAACTTAGACAATCGGGAAGTACACAGCTACGCTAACGGATTTTCATCGCGCACGCACACTATTTACACACACACACTGCACACATTGCTGACACTTACACAGCAGCTCCACATCAGTGAAAACACACATTGTATTCTGCAGCAACATCAAAACAGATTGCCAGCTCTTCAACACAATGCTTCCTGCATATATTACTTGAAAATAGGTAAAGTATATTAATTTATTAATGTATTATTTATTTGATTACCATACACCAAACAGCATTCGCTCACTTACAATTTCATTGCCGTCATTTTTTGACGGGCAATATTCTAGTGATTATTATAATGAGTGAGAACAAGCAATGTAACTGAAACCATTATATTTATAAATGCATATATATTATTTTCCTGATATGTTTTAACTCCTTGAGTACTGGGTTGTGTGGTACCCTGGATGTTGTATAATGAAATAGACATATTAATAAAATATCATATGTTTTAATGACACATATGTTTAGATTAGACTGGCAAGTTTTAAATAATGTTGAATTTTCATCATGTTTTACTATTTTTGGTCTTATACTGTCTCTTTAAATGGTGCTTCGGGTCTCAGCAATGGTTTTTAAACCATTTGCGAGTGATCTCTGGTACCTGTAATATTTTCTTCAGTTTTTATAGTTAAGACACTGCGCTGGTTTGCGAGTGATCCGTAAAGTCTTATTAGCATATGGTTTTGGTGTAAAAGTCTAATGGGCTAACTCGTAATCTTTTGCCAGTGCAAAAAGTAAATGGAAAAGGTTGCTGCAGTGTTTGCTGTAGCAGTTCTCTTGCAATGTCCCTGGATGGGTGTTTAACATAACTTGGAAGATTTACTTTGCTCCTAAACATGGTGCAACCCCCTCATAGGGGACAGCATTTTTTTTGCACCGGCGCCCCCCATTCTCTACCTTTGCCATTGCCATCTATGCAAAAAAAAGTCCAACCTCAACTGTCGGAGCTTTATTTTTGCAACCACCATGCACCAGTTCTATTTGATGGTAGCTCTGATGCAGTTATGGTACCCACACAGCACTGCTGCGGGGACTACTGAGCTGTTACCTCAGTAGTCTGTGCATCAGTGCTGCACAGTTTAAACACCCCATCCATCAACATAAACCCGTTCCCATGGCAAGGAAGGGGTTAAAACTAATAGAGATCGGTAGGAATTTTAACACCCCACTGCCAATTCCCTTCTCCTATGCGGTGAAGGGAACCCCGGGAGATTCCCTCCCCCGCGCACCCGATGTCCAAAAACATTTATAAGTATGAGGACCCTGACACCTAAAGTGAACACCCTGTAAGGGCCTCTGTGGCATGTACATTAACCCCCTATCAACAATGGTCCTGTGGATAGTAAAATGTTTCCGTGGCTCAATTAATTAACCCTTGCCATGGAGATCCTTAAGACAGCACAGTTAATCACCTTCCTAATGATACAGTGCTTTATAAATAAATAATCTGAATAATACCAGCCACAGGGGAGAGTTAATGTACGTTTACAACTAAACCTTTCACACACAATGAAAATACTAAACAGGATTATCTTATGGTCTTTAATATGAGATGAGGGATGAGCAGAGTTTAGCGAAATCAGAGGCGCATTATTTTAATTGAAGATGAAGTTAGGTATTTATCTGTTTCCACATGGAATTAAACTTTTCATTGGAAAATATAAATCATCAGTAATATGCACATCGTAAACTAGAAAACCCAGAGGGATCTAGACAGATGTTGCAGCCTCCACAAAGCTGGGATCTGCAAGGTTATATTTTATGTAAATGTATTTTATGTTTAGACAAGTGACATGACATGTTTAAAGGTAGACTGTACTTCCCGAAAAACTGCACGTTTGTAATGTTTGTAATAAATCAACAACATTTGCAGTGGTATAATTCATGGACATAAAATAATTTTTACAGAAGACCTGTTTACATATCTGTGAATCCATCTTGTTTGGTCTCATCACTTCAATATAGCTGGAGACTGAGTGGTGTTTTTCAGTGGATGGGGTGGTGAGAGGATTTGTGAATTAATTGTTATCTTACAATAGCAATTGCAAGCCCTGCTCCACCAGAAATGTAAATCCTCCTTTCACACACATAACCTTCATTAAAACATCATGGATGCCTAAAGAGGCCATCACATGCATAATTTTGTTATAACTGAAAAATAGTTTTGTCACTAAAGAATGATGCTCTTAATAGCACATTTTCAGAAATATGTTTATTACAGCAGTCATGTAATAGGTTATAAAATAGTCTAGCACCTGTGAATGTCCAGTAATCCAGACAAATTCTCAGATAACTGCAATATACCCAGGACCGGATAACCCATTAGGCAGGGTAGGTATCCGACTAGGGGCGCCTCCCTGAGAGGAGCACAATATTAGTGCAGACATTTTTTATTTTTATTTTATAGTGTTTCTTTAAATAACATGGAGGCGGGTCAAGACAGGGACAAGTTCCGGTGCGCAGCAAGAAGTAAGAGCTTTATCTTGCACAGACTGGAGCTCTGCACATGAATCAGTGAAATAGAACAGGACCGGCAATGAGACAGAACAGGACCTGCACACTTCTCAGCATGGTGCTCCGTAGCTTTCACTTCTTGTACTCCTTGACACAAAGCAGCTACAGTCAGAGACCTCCCCAGCTTAAAGGCATATCTAAGTTTCCTGGATTATGAGTGCATCCGATAGAGGAGAATTTGTAGTGTATGAAAACATTTTTTTTAAAAAGAGAAAATACCAAAATAAATATTTAAAAATGAACCTTGAAGTTAGCAAAACACCCCATCCAAACCCAGGCTAAATTAATATATTATTCATAATTCATTTTGGCATATCAGGAGGAAGCAAAGATAGCTGAAACATTTGTATCAAGCTCTGTGGTTCCTGACTGTGCTTCCAAGCAGCCTGGAATATGTAGCGTGGCACCCTGTTAGAAGGTGCTATGTATTTTCAAATAAGAGTTTCTCTGTGCAGCACATTCACATTTGATTACCACCCCTGCAGATTGTCTATTGCCTGCATCAACTACTGCTACTGGTGTGTTTTTTTTCTCCCTCTCTATGTTTAGCAGAGCTCTGCAGCAGCTGAGCCTACTTGTGTCATTATTAACCCTGAAGATTGTCCATTCCCTGCATCAACTACTGCAGCATTTTTTATTTCTATCTTTCTCTCTCTCTCACTCACCTCACACACTGTCTCTTGTGACAGCTACAGCTCTGTCTGTGCTGATCTATGGTTGGGAGCAGGGCAGGCAGCATAGCAGACATAGGAAGTAGCTGGGCGAGTCACATCCCAGCAGTGACTTCAGGGCTGACATCAGTGTTCTCCTATTGGTTGAAGAAGACACAGCAGGTGAATAATGGGTTAAAATTGGCCCCCAGATGCCCCAATTCTGATTGGACAGGATCAGGTGCCTGTGTATACACCCCTGGGGCCGTCAATATAATCATTGCAGGGATTTTTAGATATTAATAACAATAAAAAAAAATATGAAATGTGCTGCATATAGCAAGGATGGTTTTTGCCGAAGGAGTTGAGAAATGTAATAACTGAGGAAACTTAGATATGCCTTTAACTACATCATGCTGAAGTACAGCAAAGAGGTAACAGTGCCCAGCATCAAGCACTCCTTCTACAGTTTAATATAGAAATATTTTTTTTCACATCAGTATGGAGTGGAGAGTATGTATGTATGGATATCATACATCAAAAGTTCAATACTTTTATATATATATATATATATATATATATATTTATATATACACACACACGTTGATTTTAGCCTTGTGTAGTGCCTCGTGTATGTGTAAAATAATATTGTGTTTATGTATATTTATGCATTTCAAGGCATTTTATATCAGATTGCAGAAATCAAAGTTTTATTCCAACAAAGAGCACAGGGGGATCATGGAGGTCCAAAAATCTCATTTATTTAGAATGTTTATAATTAAAACATAATTATAATTAAAAGAATGCCTGGAGTGTTTACTTTAGCAAATAGTACAATTAGGATTGTGGTGTATGTTTTACATACATCTCACACTTAATAAGCCTATAATGTAATGGGGGTAATTAATTAAGCTAAGTAAATCAGGTGATGGGCTGCAATGCAGGGCAAATTGTACCCTAGGGTTACAGAATCTAGTAGCAATTTAGATTATAATAATAAGAAAAAATAAATATTATGCATCAATTACACAGATTGTTTGCTTTAAACATTGATAAAAGCTTTTTTTGCATGATAGAAGGGTGACTCAAAGGTTCACAAATGACTTGAAATTAAGTTTTGCAGCAGATCCAGATCCTCAATTAGTAAATGTTTTTTATGTATTTATTGTGCTGGGATATATTGAATATGTGGCACCAAAGAGAATTGTACAAGCCAGGTGTAGAAGAAGCAAATGTATATAAAACATAGTATTTATATTTGGATATTGTATGCTGTAAACATATAAATATATCCCAGAATTCAAGTTATGTCCATGTTTTTTTTACAAAACCCTAGTTGTCAATATTAAATTTTATTTGCTCACAGATGTATTTTCTGCAATTACCATAGTTCAACCCGATGAGGATAGATTTGGAGAGTAAACAGAAATTTGCACAGGAGCTTATTCATGGCAATGACCACTGGGGTTGTCAGTGGCATCCTTTTTTTATTGGATAACATTTTTATTTAGAGTGACAAGATTTTGAGAGGTAAACTTCTCTTTATCAAGTCAGAAGCAATACTGGTAAGATGAAAGGAATGCAGAGAAATAATAATAGAAGACAGGCACTGTAAATAAACGAGATAATAACAGTAAATACCGTAATATGTATATAATCCTAATACTATGAGTGAATATTTATTTACACAGTAATTGTCAGGTATATTGGGCACTCTATTTAGTCTATGCCTCCTGAAAAGTACTGCCCTAGACCTGGGCAGAAATACATCACTGGCTCAGATAAATTTAGAAGAATACACCTCATATGCTTTCTTCAAATCTCAGCTGATTTGATTTATTGAGTTATCATTTTCACTTAATTCAGCACAACTTGGACCACATCACAGTAAAGATCTCTTAAAGGCATGTTAAAATATTTTTTGAAATAAGTGCATTTTCCACGAGAAATCAGTCAAAATAAAATCTGTGTTTACATGTGTCACACACTGCCCCCTGCCAGTCCTGCAAAAGAGAAAAAAATCCTTAAAAAAATATATCTGTGCAGAGCATGGAATGCTGGAATCACCTATACAAGACAGTTATGGGTTAACTGGTCAGTGCAGTCCTGGCTTCAAGGAAAAGTGCTATCAATCAACTGCTCTGCTACCTAGACAGGTTAGACTTTGTATAAACAAACTTAAAACTTTAGAGAATAGATCCTTTTTAACATACAATCTTATGCTCTTTCACACCATGAAGAGCAAATACAGTGAGTTAAATTTCCCTTTAATATAATACTATTACATTACATTTTAGTTCATTTGTTTGTTGTTTCTTTGCTTTGCATACATTGGAGACTAGCAGTTTTCAAAGTTTTTCCTCTCTTCTATGACCAGCCTATCTTGGGTGACCCTACATGGTATAGCTCACAGCTTCATTGAAGTTCACAAGCCCTTTACAATGACAAGGTCCACTAATCATTAATGTATACCAAGACATGTATTTATGGATTATCACGTCCTTACTGTTCAATTACCTAATACATCCACTGACATTTTTTAATAACAACCATTTGTAATTACATTTGTTTTTATGTTAAGTTTTCCTTTGTTCCTTCACTTCGGTGTGCAACTTTCCATCAAGTCTTTTATACCAGAGAGATGCTGACACAGTACAAACCTGTTCAAGTCTGAAATAAAGAGTCTATAAAGCCCAGGAACAAAGGGCGTAGGAGCCCGAAAAAATCTGGGGGGGGGGGGGGGGAATTCAACTTTGGTCCCAGGGCACGAAGCAGGGCGGATCTACGGCCGGTACAATGCACTGGGGCCCTTCTCCGGGCAGCCTATTGCTGCAGTGCCCCTCAAAAACTTTAACAAATATATATCTTTGTTTAAATTTTCAATATAATGAATATATATATATATACCAGCAACTTGCCCGTCAAAAATGACGGCAATAAAATGTGAATCCTGGCAATGCTGTTTGCCACACAATGGGAGCCTCTCCCTATCTACTTTACTGGCCTTGCGATGAGCGCCTTTGGCGCTCATTACAGGCCTCGCAATGAGCGCCTTCGGCACTCATTGCGAGTCTCTCCCTCTGTCTACTTCCTCACTTGTGTCTCATTTCCCCTCTCCCTCCCTTGTATCTCCTTCCCCCTGTGTTTTTACCCCCTCTCCCCCCTGTGCCTTTCCTCCCTGTCCCCCCAGTGTCTCTTTCCCCACCTAGCCCTCCCCTATGTCTCTTGCCCCCTCTCACTCCCGTGTGTTTCTTGCACCCCTCTCCCTCCGCTGTATCTCTTTTCCCCCGTGTCTCTTTCCCCAATGTCTCTTCCTCCCTCCCTCGTGTCTGTTACCCCCCATTTCCCTCTGTGTCTCTTCCCCCTCCTCTCACTCCTTTTTGTCTCTCCCCCTCTCTCACTCCCCTGTGTCTCTCCCTCGTCCTTTCACTCCCCTGTGTCTCCTCCCTCCTCTGTGTCTCTCCCCCCTCATTCCCCTGTGTCTCTCTTCCCTCCACTCCCTCCCCTATGTGTCTATCCCCTCCTCTCCCTCCACTGTGTCTCCCCCCCTCCTCTCACTCCTTTGTGTCTTTCCCTCTTTCTCTCCCACCCCTGTGTGTTTCCCCCCTCCCCTGTGTCTCTTCCCCCCTCCTCTCCCTTCGCTGTGTCTCTCCCCCTCACTCCTTTGTGTCTTTACCCCCCTCTCACTCCCCTGTGTCTCTCCCCCCTCCTCTCACTCCCCTGTGTCTCTCCCCCTCCTCTCACTCCCCTGTGTCTCACCTGCTCCTCTCACTCCTTTGTGTCTCTCTCATCCCCCTCTACTATCACTCCCCTGTGTCTCTACCCCTCCTCTGTGTCTCTCCCTCCTCTCATTCCCCTGTTTCTCTCCCTCCCTCCTCTGTGTCTCTTACCCCTCCCCTGTTTGTCTACCCCCATCCTGTCCCACCCCTGTATGTCTCCCCCCTCACTCCTTTGTGTCTCTTCCCTCCTCCTCTCACTCCCCTGTGTCTCCCCCCTCCTCTCACTCCCCTGTGTCTCTCTTCCCCTCCTCTCACTCCTTTGTTTCTCTCCTTCTCCTCCTCTCACTCCCCTGTGTCTCTACCCCTCCTCTGTGTCTCTCCCCCCTCTCATTCCCCTTTGTCTCTCCCCCCTCCCCTGTGTGTCTACCCCCCTCCTCTCCCACCCCTGTGTGTCTCCTCCCGCCTCCTCTCCCTGCCCTGTGTCTCTCCCCACTCCTCTCCCTGCCCTGTGTCTCCCCCTTCTCCTCTGTGTCTTCCCCCTCCTTCCCTTTGTGTCTCCCGTCCTCCGTCCAGTGCCGAGCACTGTGCCTGCGCGGCCCATTGCGCAATGCGTAGTTATCAAACTGTGATTTGTCGCAAGCATGACGACGAATCGCAGTTTGACAACTATTATATGTGATATATAGTAAATAAATAGTACATCTGTGTTAGTGTGGCGTTGCGCGCGGGCGCCATTGCACCATTTAGCAGCTAGCTATTTTGAAAATAGCTTGAAAAAAAATAAATATATATATATATATATATATATACAGTTTATATATATATATATATATATATATATATATATATATATATATATATATTTATATATATATATATATATATATATATATAGTAGATAAATAGTACATCTGTGTTCACATTTGAATGTCTTAAACAAGTCTTAAACAAGTTAAAAAACCTGCTTCCAGATCAGAATTCCGAGAAAAACAGTTATTACACTGCATTCTGGGAAGCTGAGCTGATACATGCAAATGTCCCCACAAATGCCTCGCTCTTCAAACTATATCTATTTCCAAACATGGCTTCCTTTAAACTTATGCCTGCTGTATTACACAGCTTTAATGCAAAGCCAAGTTTGGATTAAACACAGGCTGAGTATCCAATCCATGTACAGCTGTTTCAAGCTTACTGGCTATCATCAGCATGGAGCGGGATCTCACTTTGTGTTGTGGAAATTATGAGTAGGTAGTTCACCACAACAATCATTTAATATATGGTGGGCAAAAGAGCGATAGAAGCCCTGCACCCACCGTACAGTAGTACAGTAAATAAATAGTTTATCTGTGTTCACATTTAAAAGTCTAAAGCAAGTTAAAAACCTGCTTCCAGCTCATAGAGACTTATCCAAAGCGACCTGGAGCTGTGATTGCCGCAAAAGGTGGCTCTACAAAGTATTGACTTTAGGGGGGTGTATAATTATACACATTGACTTTTTCTGTTATTTTGTCCTATTTGTTTTTTGCTTCAGAATAAAAAAAAAAAATCTTGAAAGTTGTGGGCATGTTCTGTAAATTAAATGATGCAAATCCTCAAACAATCCATGTTAATTCCAGGTTGTGAGGAAACAAAACACGAAAAATGCCAAGGGGGGGGGGGGGGGGAATACTTTTGCAAGGCACTTTATATAATGTATGTCTATATACAAACTTATCTATATATATATATATATATATATATATATATATATATCAGTATATATATAAATATTTATTTATATATATATAAACTAGCGACTTGTAAGACAGGTAATGCTGTTTGCCACAGACATGAATTTTTTGGGTGGTCTGAGATCCTTCGGCGCTCATTGCGAGCCTCACGCTGAGCACCTTTGGTGCTCATCGCATGGCTCTCAATGAGCACCTTTGGCGCTCATTTTGAGGCTGTTGTTTGTTGTATTTTTTTTTTCTGATAGGCGGTTTTACTCTTATTGTTTTCTAGGCGCTGATCTGCTTTTTGCGCTTATTGCAAGGCTTTGTGTGCTATGAGCAGCGTTGGCGCTCGTTGTGAGGCGTGCGTTTAATGGCTTTTGTGTTTATTGCGAGAGTGTTTTTTTTTGCGCATATGTATTTTTGTATGCTAATTAAATAATTAATAAATTAATAAATGAATATACATTACCTATTTGGAAGTAATATATGCAGGAAGCACTGTGCTGAAGAGCTGACAATCTGTTTTGATGTTCCTACAGCATACAAAGGCGGGAAGCCGTTAGTGTAGCGGTGTACTTCTGCATTGTGTAAGTTAGTGTTGTAAAATGGCGGTGAATGTGTGTGTGGTACACGGCTGTATAGCGTCCTTGCTAATAGTGTATCTTGTACCTCGTACGGCTTTTTTGAAAAGCCGTATGTGCTTGGTGGTGTTTTGCGTGTTTAGGGTCCTGTAGCCTCGTTTTCTTTTTTTTTCCTCTCGCTTAGGGGATTTTCGTGTGTCTAAACTCTGTAATTTTGACTTAAATTGAGCTGTAACCTCACTTACAGAGGCCCTGGGTGTCCCCCCTTGCTGTGGGTAATCTTTTATGTCTTTTTTGTGTGTGTTTATTGTGTTTTTAATGTTTTCAGGTGCATGCAGTTCGGCCGTTAAGGTCGTATTTTTGCAAGGTCGTAATGTTTTTTTTCTAAGTCCCGCGGCTTGTATCTTTTTAGGCTAATGCTGTAAATTTTGCGTTCTAAGTCCCGCAATTCGTATTTTTTGTGTAAGTCCGTATTTAGTGATTGCGTGTTATATCTATTTTGTTAAAGTGTCGCTTGTGTGGGTGTTTGTAGCCGCGTGTGTGTCGCCGTAGAGCCTCCACCTCCGCAAATACGGGACACAACTCTTTGCGAGGGTCTGCATTTGCGGCCTGCAATGAGCCTTTGGCTCATTGCAGCCGACGTTGGAGCCTCCACCTTCCGCAAATGATCACCTTCGGCGATCATCGCGAGCCCCCCAACCTTTCCTCTCGCCTACTGTACTGACTGCTCATTGCAGGGTTCATTAACCTGCAGTTTTGTGCTTGGGAATGCCATGTGTCTCTTTCCAGCATCTCCCCCCTGTCCCTTCCCTGTGTGTTTCTCCTTTATGTGTCTGCTGAATGTTTCCGTCGGTGTTTGCCGTCGTGAATTTTCTTAGTCCCGCGCAAGGTCGGATTTTATTTGTGCAAGTGTTACTGTCTTTGGTGTCGTGTATTTTCGTGCTTTGCAGAGCCTTGTTTTTATCCAGTTTCAAAATTGTTTGCGTTTTTCGTTCTCTTTTTTTCTCGCTTAGCTGATATTTGAGTGTACGAAACACAGTCAATTCGGCCTAAATGTACATGCAACCCTACTCCCAGGTGTCCTGGCTCTCCCTGTGTGCTGTGTGTGAGTGTGTTTTAATTTATTTTTTATTATTATTTGTGTTTTTCATGTTTTTTCGATTTCCGCGCTTCGGCCGTTACATTCGTATTTTTCTGAGTTCCGATTTTTTGTCGGTGTGTTAGTGTTTTTGCCGTTGTGTATTTTCTAAGTCCCGGGTGCCTGGTGTTGTTGGTGTAAGTGTTACTGTCTTTGCCGTAGTGTATTTTCTAAGTCCGGTGTGCCTGGCTTTACTCAGCCTTGTTTTTATCAAGTTTCAGATTTTTTTATGTTTTTCATCCTCCATTTTTTTTCCCGTTTAGCCGATTTTCGAGTGATGAAACACGACAAATAAGGCTCACATTTTTTTGCCCCTGAGATCCAGCGTTCCTCAACTGCTTGCAGCCTAAGTCCTGCGTGCCTCAACTGCTTGCCTCGCTTTCAAGTCCCGCATGTTTCAATGCCTCAACTGCTCACTTTGCGTTAATTTCAGCCTAAGTCCCTCGTGCTTCAATGCCCCAACTGCGCGTCTCACTTTGCGAGGTTCGCAGGGCAATGAGCACCGTCGGCGAGCTCGGAAGGCTTTAATGCCTCAGCGGATCGCCTCGCTTTGCGAGACTTGCGAGCGTGACGACAAATCGCAGTTTGACAATTATAATATGTGATATAAAATATTTCCTATACAATACATCCTGCATGGCTTCAACACTTTTTGTGAGATTGAAACTCTGTTCTATCCTTATCATACCTATAATGGAGTGTAAGGTGGGGAAGAGGGAAAAGAGAGAAAGAAAAAAGGATCTTTTACATAATTGTAATTTTTTTACACTTACGTCCTTACCCCACACATGATCAGAAGCAATAAGAACGGCAAGCTCCAGAATTGTAAAAGCTCCTTTCAAAGTATCATGCATGTTATATGTCCAGGGAGCAGCAAATGCATCATTTTTAAACATTAATTAAACACAAGCTGTATGACATTTACCCTGCCTAGATCAGACTCCAATTTATTTAAATGTATTATTTTTTTTCATTCATACGTTCCTTAATTGCTGTTATCAGCACGTTAGAAACAAGCATGAAAAACATTTCTGAAGAACTATTGTCACATTTTGGAGCTGGAACATTCATAAAATAATGTAAATAGTAATATTACTCTGAAAGACACCTTAGCAAAAATTGTAACTGATATTAAAAAATTCAAAAACAGAAAGTAAAAAAGTGATATAAACACCCAAAACAGCATACAGAGTCTGATGTTTATCAGCAGAAGGGACTAAAGGCTTGGCAATTGGGTCATAAGATCATTATCCTCTGAATGTCTATGTTTGTATGTAATTTTATTCAGACAATACAAAGCAGACTTACATTTCATTTTCATAATGTAACCAACTTCCAGTGCTTTTGTCTCTAGCCTTTGATCCTTTTTTCCAGGACAGACTTTACACAAGCAGATATTACACCTGCTCTTTAATATTATGTAGGATTATGTGTAATCCCGCAAATCCATGTGACATTATAGTGACAAAGGATGGCAGTGTCTTGCTTTTGCTTTGATTTGCAAATAAAAAACCATCTCTCTAGTAGTGAAGTTTGCAGTTGACCACTTCTCACCAAATAGCGCAATGCTGCTGCTGCAAAAAGGACATTTTCTTCAATACAATTCTATTTGAATTGGTTGCATGGTCTCAGTTAAATTGCATGTTTTAAAGGACCGCTTTAGGGATCAAACCAGATGGTTTTATTTGTTTATTTAGTTAATGATTTGCTATAAAATCAGTATTTTAAAACAGAGTTTATTGTTTAACAACTAGTGCTCCCCAAACACAGCTCCAATCATAACGCTAACTCTCACAGTATCCCAAACCCTAATCACAAACCAAACCCTATCCTCAATCATATCCTTGAACCTAATTATAACCATGTCCATTTTTATATCACTTACCTTAATGTTTAAAAGTTGTCTGTAAACACTTTGCGGGTCCTATTTGGAGGCGTAATGTTTTTGCTTACATTTGCCTCCATTTGCGGGTTACAGGCTTGAACGGATTATGGGCTTGAAACTTACTGTTTATCATATCTCATCCATATCACATATTATAATTGTCGAACTACGAGACGTTGTCACGCTTTGCGTGGTGCGTAAGACTTAGGCTACGGGTTTTCACGTAAGTTATTAATTATTAGAATTTAATAGGACTGATAGTCTTGTAATAAATATAAAGTGGATAAACAATTAATCAAATTTTACTACAGTAGTATTAGAAAAGTTTATGCTATATATTGGTACGAAGGGACAAGACAGAACATTGGGTTTCCCATACCTCCACACCCTCCAGTATCTTTTCAAGCTTATTCTACATAGTGATGTAGAGGGACAAGATAGAGAATTGACTTATCCATACCCCCACACTCTCCAGAATATGATATATAAGCAGCCCTACTATTGCCCTCTTGAAAGGAGAGTGTATTCTCCAGGAGTACTACCCTGTGCCCATGATGTCACCAAGTGGCGACGAGCACACGTCAATATGGTTTTTATCTGAGCAGCTTCTATGGAGGCCTCCGTTTTTTAAACTGATCCTGTCTCACATGATCATATTACTTAAAAGATTATTATCTATATAGTTAGACACTTTGGGGGCACACTAGTTTATCAATTGTATAATAAAAAGAAAAAATATCCTTTCTGACCGCAAAATTGTGGCAATCGGATTATCCCCTGCATCAATACTCCTTCTATCCTACATAACCCTGTATGCTATTTATTCAGAAATATATACAACTCCTATTTAAGTTATATATTGATTCTGCTATCACAACCTCCTTTTGTAAAAACTTCTACACTTTGACTGCCCTTACTGAGAAGAACCCTTTTCTTTTCTTAATGTAGAGTGTTTTTTCTTCTAACTTCAATGGATGATCTTTTTGTCAGTTGAAAACCTCTTAGCATAAAAAATTCCCCTGACAAAGCCTTATTTTGACACTGGATAGGTTATATAAGGTAATCATATTCCCTATTAAGAAGCTTTTTTCCTAGAAAATTTAAGTTTAATTTGTTTTTTCTTTCTTCATAACTTAGTATTCCAATTCCCTTATTTATTTTCTTTTCTCTACCTTTTCCAGCTCTAAAATGTCTTTTTTGAGGTGATGCCCAAAACATCCAGTCATTTTGACATTGGAGTTTTCATCTGTCTCCATGCAGGCAAACCCATCATCTCCCAGGTCATCTCCCATCCCCTGGACACCTAATAGGGAGTGGAAAGAAGTAGCCCTGTTAGTCTCTAATGTAAGTAATAATGTATGTATTAATGTAATTGCCAATCACAAACTAAATAAAGACATGAGCCTTTGAGAAAGCTACAATAGTAGCGAAACAGACCTTGTCATATTGTTGTAGCTGGGATCGCCTGTTAGGCTCCTAAACGGTATAGGTGATTAGGGCATTGAAACCCTGTCCCATTGTTGGGGAAATTGAATGGGAAATTTTATATAGGATTACATTTATATTATGGAAAGTTGAATACCAGTGTTAGTCTATTTAATCATAATAGAGATTTGTCCTATACAGGGCTGGATTTGACTTTAAGTAGTCTTAGGGCCTTATTGAAATTTGCACCAGTTACAGAGCAATTCAATGGAACTAGCCGGCAGCTACCTGGCCCAAAGCCTAAACCGTACACCATGCAATCGTAAGTAGCATTTCAGGGCATGATCATGATCAATCAAGCAAGGCCGTAACTACTGATTTAGAAACAGCCAATAGTAAATGAGACCGTGATCATGACATCAGTAAAATATGGAGGTTAAACGCCAATCAATAAGCATTTAAAAGTCCGATATGCGATCGGACTCGCAATCCGGCAATGTACAAAATAATAATAATGAATGAAGGAAATGTTCTAGTTTATGCGAGTGGCTTGATATGTATTAACTCCTTGATTTCTGAGATTAATAAAAGCACGGAAATGAAACATGAAAAAAATATTTTTTATTGCATATTTGCGAGCTTGAGACTGTTGTGCAATAAACTCTTTTATCGCTTTCCCAATCTTTTAAAGTGCAGTATTGATTTTTTATTTGCATTTACAGTGCTACGATCAGGTGTTTATTCCCCTTGCAAGTCCTATCTGGTACTCGTAGGATTTTCTTCCTTATTTGCCATTTATGGGTGTGAAAAAATTTGCGGGCTTGAGGAATTGTAGCAATTGAATAGCGCTTTGCGATTGTAATATTTAGGGGCTTGAAAGATCAATGGTTTAGATGGTTCAGAGTTACGATTTTGACAACCACAGGAATTTTCAGCCTTTAACTTGCAGATCGTTTGCGGGTAACTAAGAGACACCAATTAAATAGCAAATTAGTTTACAGGCTACATTATGGGCTCCAGTAACCATCACTTGCTCAATTGAATAAGGCCCTTAGTCTTTTATAGTTCTACTTTCTGTTTATGCATATTTATTGTAGAAACTTTAGTTAGCTTTGGGGCTGCTGCAAGAGAGCCTTCCAGGCAGGAGGACCCACCAAGGTCATAGGCCTGATCTCTATGCTATCCCTTTGATATATGATTGACTTGTGATGATTGATATCTGTATTCTTTACAAATAGGCTCACACGTTTATATCACAATCCATATATTTTAATGGTGGCATATGTGACATAATAAAGATTACATTTTAGGGTTCTCATAATGTTTTCTTTAAATGAGCATTTAAGTGTTGTAAGTCACTGGTAATTTCAGATTCAATTAAAAATTACCTCTTACTTGATCATAATAAGCACGATTCAATTTCAAGGCCGCAACTCGATCGTAGTAGGCTGTATGTCTGCGGGCCTGCTGCAAGCCCGCAGCGGCCTCAACTTATGGTGGTATTTAATTGGCCGGGCCCGCAAGTCTTGGCCTGATAGCGCACATCACAAACCATGCTATCGAAATTTGCATTTGCGAGCTTGAACATGATTGTTGTAACTCCCGGTTAGAAACAGCCAATGGAATCTGGGTCAGTTTGTGACTCATGGTTCAAGCCCATAGGACTGAAAAACAACCTCCATCTTCCATTAAAGTCCTATGGGCTTGAATTACGAGTTACGATCGGACCCACATTCCAGATATAATGCAATATTGATAAAACCGTAAATATGATATTCTATTACATGCAAGTTCCATTATATGTATTAACACATTGATTGCTAGGATCGATATACCACGGAAATTAAACATGTAATCAAGTATTTTCTTGGGCCAATTTGCGAGCTTCAGAATAGCGTGCTATTAATTCTAAGACCTAACATCTCTTTCCCTTTTAATAAAAGTACAGTAGAGTGTTTATATATGCATTAACATTGCTCCGTACATGTCATTAAGCCCTTTGCGAGACCTCCTTGGTACCAGTAACTTGTGGTTCGATTTTTGCCATTTGGGGCTTGACGGAGTGGTTAGCCAGGGGGAATCGGACCAATTGAATATCGATTCGCCTTTTTAGCGTTCAGAAGTCTTGCGGCCGTGAATGATCAAAGGCTTGGATGGGCATTAACTTGCGATTTTACTAATCGCCATGGATCGCAATGAATCGCAGCCCATAGCCTGGAACTCGATCGGAGCTCGTAAAAAGACGCCAATCGAACTGCAAAGTAACTTGCGGGCTCCATTTCCGAGACTGGATCTCCCGAAAGCCTAAATTAAATGAGGCTCAATGTTCTTCCAGACCTGTCTCTCAATTGGAGGCTGAAAATCTAACCTTTGAAAAAGTTTTTTTTATTATTTATGTTACCAATTTTCAATATTAACTACAATCTCCTCTTTTTAGGTTATTACAGTTGTCCTTTATAATAATAAATACTACTTTGATATTAAAACAATGGCATAAAATGTAATCCAATTTGTGAATTCATCATTATATCTCAGAAACATACATAATAATGTGGGAGCTTATATTTGCATAATACATTTTTTTAATAGGAAGAAAGTTTAACTGTACACCACAAACAGAGAATGAAAAATGGAAAACAAAATAGGTGGAATTAAGGAGCTGATCGAGTCAATGTCCTTAGCCGATAAATATCAGCTATAAAAGAGATGTTAGGAGCAAGGAAAGGTGTCTCACTTGGGAGAGAAGTGACATTATATGTAGTCATTGTAAATGCAGTGAGTCTGACATGAGACAGGAGCACAGACCAAAACTAAACTGGGAGGCCCCAGGCATAGAGTGGGCCTGATCTTTGTGGAAGCAAAATTTGTCATACAGTTTATTACTTCTCAGAAAACCTACAACTATTTGGCTATTAAATTGGCCTCTTTTAGCTACCCACAAATGATCTGCGGGTTACAGGCTGAAAAACCCTATGGGCTGTCAAAATGTTACAATGGCAAATTTCTATTAAATTGCTACAACTCCTCAAGCCCGCAATTGTTTTCACACCCGTAAATGGCAAATGCAGCCAAAAATCCTGTGGGTACTAGAGAGGACCTGCAAGGGGGTTAAACTCCTGTTCGTAGCACTGTAAAAGCAAATATAAACACACTACTGTATTTTAAATTACAGGGAAATTGATTTAAGGTATTACAATTAATAGCACAACATTCTTAAGCTTTAAAAAATAAAGAAATGTTTAATTTCCGTTTAGTATTGATCCCGGCAATCAAAGTGTTAATACACATAAGAGAAGTCACATGGACTAGAATATTATATTTATTGATTTTTTTAAATTTTGCATTATTTCTGGAATGCAAGCCCGATCGTAAACTCAGATTTCAAAACCGTCAGTGACTGAAATTTAACCTCCATGTTTTAGTGATGTAATGATGATGGTCTCTTTTACTATTGGCTCCGTCTAAACCTGCAACTAGTGGCTTGAATAATTTATCATGTTCACGCCCCGGAAATGCTATGTGCCGAAGCATGGTTTTTGGATTTGGTCCGGATTTCGGCCATGTCGTTGCTGCCATTTCTAATTTAATCGCTCTGGAACTCCTTTGGAACTCCTTTGCAAATTTGGAATTTAATAGGGCCCTGAATTTAATAGGACCCTTAATGTTTAGACCACAATAAAGGTATAATGCACAAATATGAGATCTTCTTCCCCCAACTGTCAGTTAATTGTAGGGTTTTCTTTCTGTTTTCTGTATGAAGGGGATACAATATATTAGTGCATAATATTATGAGACTAGAAGAGGCCTTTGTTTACTATATGTTCTGTGGGTTGGCGGGAAGGAAGTGCCCGGAGGTCCATGTAGTTAGAGTCAGATACCAATCCAGCAGTGGGTTTCCTAGGAACTGCTAGTGTCAAATCGAGCAGTGTTCCTAATTGGCTGTGCTATCTTTTGAGAGAGTGAGTACTAAGACATGCTGTGGGCTGTACTCCTTAAACATTAGAGATCATTTACCAACAGTCTTATTAAATTGAGATTCTGCAAATTCAAAAGAGCTCTATTTAAGCACATAGCATATTTTTTTTACAGAAGCTTTTAGTTAGTGGAGACCTTGCTTTTGGATAGAAGTTCACTAACTAAAAACTTCTGTAAAAAAAATATGCTATGTGCTTAAATAGAGCCCTTTTCAATTTGCCGGGTCGCAATTTAATAAGGCTACTAGTGTTATTGCTAAGGGCTTATTTTCTCCTGGATCCAGAGCATATTAGGATCTAATGACTATTCCAATTGGCTTGTTTTAGAGGGAATCCTTGTGACAGTTCACAGAGTTTACCTATTAGTGACCCAACTCTGGTATGGATGTTTCTGTTTCGTCACATGGGCACTGACCACAGAAAAGACTAAATCCAGGTCTGACATAAATGCATAGTTAGTATCAAGAGTAAAATTAGGTAATATTTGTGGAAAGTAAGAAAGCTTGCTTCAAGGTAGGCATTGGCGATAACTAACTGCAGGAGGTTTCAGCAAAGACTTTTTTGATAATGTAATAGTGTAGTATTTCCATTTGAAGGAAGTAGTATTAACCATTTTTTTAAAGAATCATAATTCAATATTCAGCATTATTTGTGCTGTACTGTTATGATAATTTAAGGTCACAAATACTAATTAGATGCTGTGATGAGTTAATTAATAATAAAGCTTGTTTGTTCCTGTGTTGGCAAAAACCATGTACCTCAATATTATCATGCAGCTGGACGCAACAAAACCATTCTGAGTATCTGAGGAATGATTTGCTGTAGAGATAAACATCTAGTACAATGTATGATCAGTTTTAGTGCTCTTTAATATGAAAGCCCCTGATGAGCTGAGATCCACAGATCTCACAAAACGTACGTCGGGTGTTGATGACGTCACTTTGATGCCAAAAAAACTGCTGAAGCAAAAGCTGATAATATGCTATAGCTTCTTAACAAAAAGCATATTTATAGATGTCCCATGAAGATCCTACATGCTTATACTGTCCCATACAAGGTATATGTAGTGGCCCAGATATAGAGGGACCACGAGGTATACTATATTCTGTCCATATAAATGTCCAATTGCATTTAGAACTTTGGATTATAGTAGTGGTGTCTAAAAAAGAACCACGAGGTATAACCTACTCAGTCCTAATATGATACAGAAGGTGTAGTGGTCTCTCATAGTAGAACCACGAGGTATAACCTACTCAGTCCTAATATGATACAGAAGGTGTAGTTGTCTCTCATAGTAGAACCACGAGGTATAACCTACTCAGTCCTAATATGATACAGAAGGTCTAGTGTTCTCTCATAGTAGAACCACGAGGTATAATCTCCTCTGTCCTAATAAGATACAGAAGGTGTAGTGGTCTCTCATAGTAGAACCACGAGGTATAACCTACTCAGTCCTAATATGATACAGAAGGTGTAGTGGTCTCTCATAGTAGAACCACGATGTATAACCTACTCAGTCCTAATATGACACAGAAGGTGTAATGTTCTCTCATAGTAGAACCACGAGGTATAACCTACTCAGTCCCAAAATGATACAGAAGGTGTAGTGGTCTCTCATAGTAGAACCACGAGGTATAACCTACTCAGTCCTAATATGATACAGAAGGTGTAGGGGTCTCTCATAGTAGAACCACGAGGTATAACCTACTCAGTCCTAATATGACACAGAAGGTGTAATGTTCTTTCATAGTAGAACCACGAGGTATAATCTACTCAGTCCTAATATGATACAGAAGGTGTAGTGGTCTCTCATAGTAGAACCACGAGGTATAACCTACTCAGTCCTAATATGATACAGAAGGTGTAGTGGTCTCTCATAGTAGAACCATGAGGTATAACCTTGGCAGTCCTAATATGATACAGAAGGTGTAGTGGTCTCTCATAGTAGAACCACGAGGTATAACCTACTCAGTTCTAATATGATACAGAAGGTGTAGTGGTCTCTCATAGTAGAACCATGAGGTATAACCTACTCAGTCCTAATATGATACAGAAGGTGTAGTGGTCTCTCATAGTAGAACCACAAGGTATAACCTACTCAGTCCTAATATGATACAGAAGGTGTAATGGTCTCTCATAGTAGAACCACGAGGTAAACAGCATAGATTGCCAGTTTCCAACTTGTAGTGTTTATCATAGTAGAACCAAGAGATATATTAACAGCTTGCCCTTAAGTTTGCAGATAATATAGTTGGTATAGTAGTGGCATTTTTTTGCCACAAGGTCATTATTGCTGAAGTCGCCGCTTGTGAAATTGAGGTCTCATAGAGATTACACAGATTGTGAGAAACATAAATACAAAGTTTATTTCAGCAACATAAATATCTTTATAATGCAATTGAACAATAGTAGGATTTAGTAGTGACACTAGCCAAGATATTCCACCACCTTTGTATAGAATTTATAGCACCTTTGTATAGCATTTATAGAACTTTTTTTAATTCTTTCACTATTTTATTTTTTCATTTGAATTTTATCACATTTAATTAGTTTATGTAAAAAAAATCACAAATATATATGTCAATATACTTTGAGAATAGTAAATCATTATTTACACAGATATCAATGTTGCTATATTAAAAGCAACATTTAAAGTCTCACTAGTCACTTATTCTAATATAGTTAGTATTGCAACTTATAGAGCAACTCTAACCAATATTTGTAAAACACCTGCTATATTCGCTATAGAAAAATTGTAAAAATCTTAAAAATAAAAAATATATCACATTATATCTAAACCATTTACTGTAGTGACGTCATTGTATTCTCTAGAGAATAAATTCAGAGATCTGTTTGTATATATTCTTTATTTTAAATGATTGGATTTTAATTATAAAAATTATTTTAAATAATTTTCATTAAAGATAGCTTTTTTTTAAAATCTAGTATGTGGCAATTCATAGCATATTTAGCCACATAAAAGTGTTCCCCCTTTTTCTGTTATTTCTCTCTGTGCCCATCTTCAATGATACAGATAACAAAAAGATCTATTGGCAAAAACCATGTACATCAATATTATCATGCAGTTAGACGCAACAAAACAATTCTGAGTATCTGAGGAATGATTTGCTGTAGAGATAAACATCTAGTACTATGTATAATCGGTTTTAATGCTCTTTAATATGAAAGCCACTTGTGGTTTGGTGACAGTGTCCCTCCATATTTGATGCTCTCTGTGAACACACATACATTTCTGAGATGCCACCCCGCTTGAACAAATCATTGATATTAAATATTTATCTCTTCAAATTACCCACATTGTATTTTGTTTAAAACATATATCATACGTTAAACTTTATATACACCATTACACCACCTCATCAATAAATCCTTTACACTTCACATATAGAGATTAGAATAGGTTGATTATAGGTGTGCAGGGCTTCAATCCAAGTGGAGAGGTATTTTATTAAATTAAGTCTAGACCTTTATTGTCATCGAAATAAAACAGGTTGGAGAACACATACAGCTTGACTCTAGTCAGTCTGCCTGATACAGACAGAAAGAAACCTCCAACAAGACTCCCTACAAGCCCAATACTGGATGCAGCGCTTAATTGGTGTGGCATCCAAAAAAGGCTGAACTTCACTGTTGAACGATCAGTTATGTTAATGCTTTTTTTTTCTATTGCAATTCCTTTCATTTACTGTTACAGCTCCTGTGTCAACTTTGTCCCTTTGCGTGCCCTGGTGCTGTAGGTTGCTGACCTCTGTCACAGGCATAGGACTGTTATGTAATAACTGTGTGCATGCTATTCTTCCCATAAACTAGTGGGACTTTAAGATATCTAGCACTTGTTGTTGTTTAGTCATTCAGTCGCGTCTGACTCTCCGTGACCCTATGGCCACAGCACGCCATGTCCATCTCTCAGTCACTGCCCCTCTGAGCTCTATTAAGTTCATGTTCATTGCTTCACCTCATATATCCATCTCCGCCTCTGCAGTCCCATTCAATCTTTACCAGCATCAGTGTCCTCTCTAAGGAATCCTGCCGTTTCATGATATGGCCAAAATATTTGAGCTTCAGCTTCATGATCATCACTTTGTCTTGATTTCCTAAAGTACTGATCTACTGGATCTTCTTGCAGCCCAATTCAAAGGCATCAATTCTCTGTTACTACTCAGAATATCATAGTTCTTACTATCCAGACCTTTATTGACAGTTTAATATCTTTACTTTTACTAGTCCAAGTTTGTCATAGCTTTCCTCCCCAGAAGCAAATGTCTTTTAATTTCATGGCAACAGTCACTATCTGAAGAGGAAAATAAAATCTGTCACTGCCTCCACTTCTTCCCTGTCTATTTATCAAGAACTGAGATTGCCATGATCTTCGTCTTTTTAATGTTGAGCAGCAGGCCAGCTTTTGCACTCTCTTCTTTTACCCTCATCAATAAGTCCTTTAGTTCCTTCTCACTTTCAGCAATTAAAGTAGTATTATCCGCGTATCTGAGGTTTTTGACATTTCTGCCAGCAATATTGATTCTCCAGCAAGGCCTTAAGCATGATGTACTCTGAGTATAAGTTGAATAAATAAAGTGATAATATACAACCTTGTCGCACACCTTTTCGATCTTGAACCATTCTGTTGTCCCATGTTTGGTTCTGACTGTGGCTTATTCGGCCACATACAGAGTCTTTAGGAAGAGGATTAGATGATCTGGTACCATCTCTTTAAGGACATGCCACATTTTGTGGTGATCCACACAGTCAAAGGCTTTAGATTCGTCTATGAAGCAGAAGTAAATGTTTTTCTGGAACTCTTTTGCTTTCTCTATTATCCAGCGGACATTGGCAATTTGATCTCTTGTGCCTCTTCCTCTGCGGAATCCAGCTTGCACATCTGGCTCTTTAGCATCCATGGTTGGAGCAGTGTAATGTTAAATGGCTTGCATTGAATCTAAATTGAAATCATTCTGTCATTTTTTGGGTTGTAACCGAGCACTGCTATGGGCATTATTTGATTGACTATGAGGGCTACTCCATTTCTTCTGCTGGATTCTTGGCCACAGTAGTAGATCTGGTGGTTGTCTGATGTGAAATATTCCATTCCAGTCCATTTAAGTTCACTAATTCAGAGGATATCAATTTGTCACCTTGTCATCTCATTCTTGACCACATCCAGTTTGCCTTTGTTCATAGTTCTAACATTTCAGGTTCCTATTCTGAATTGATCTTTGCAGCAGTGGACTTTCCTTTACCCTCCAGACACACCCGCAGCTGGGTGTCCTTTTGGCTTCGGCCCAACCACTTTATTAGATCTGGTGGTGCTCGTACTTGCCCTCTGCTCTTCCTCAGTAATGTGGTAGGCACCTTCTGACCTGATGGGCTCATCTTCTGTACCATGTCGTTTTGTCTCTGGTTGTGCCTGTCCATAAAGATATCTTTGCAACTTTACTGGAATGGGTTTCAGGTCCTTTCTCCAGTGTACTGCGATTTGTCTAACCTCTCTGGCATGACCTGCACATCTCGGGTTACTCTACATGGTATAGCTCACAATTTCCTGGAAGTACACAAGCCCCTTCAGCATAACAAGGTAGCAATCCAGAAGCACTAGCTAAGCATTAACTTGTTAAGCACTTTAACAACCACCATGTAATTTAAAATAACATCTAGAAATTGAAAGGTAGACAGCCAAAGTTGTGGCTAAAAAAGGGTATCTGTATTATCAGTGGCGGAGTTAGTGCATAGGTTGCCCCGGTGCAAAAAAAAAACACCCCCCCCCCCTCCCAGGAGGGGGATGGCACACATTTTTTTTTGCACTTCCCAAACCTCCTCCACCCTCAATGCAGTACAGTACATATATAAAATAGATATTAAATATATAGAAAAAAATAAATATATACATATGTGGGTCTGATGGGGGATCCTGGGGCCTGTCAATGACTACAGTGAGCCTTAAGAGGCTACAGGGGATGCACAGGAGGTGCGCGGGGGCCATGAGGGGCAGTGGGGGCCACAGGGGGCCCTGGGCCATGTGGGGGGCCACAGTGGGCCATAAGGGGCTGTAGGGGACCCAAGGCAGGTCTGGGAGGGCCATAAGGGGCTGTGGGGGTCACTAGGCAGACAGGGGTCCCCTGGAGCCTGTCAGGGGCCACAGTGGCTGCAAGGGGCCATATAAGCCCCACGGGAATTCTGCAGGGCCACAAGGGGCCCTAGGGGCCATCAGGACACCAGGGACCAAAGGACACCTATGGGGCAGCATAGGACCTGCGGGGGCCACAGGGGACCTGCAGGGTCCAAAGGGGACCTGTGGGGGCCACAGAGGATGCACTGGAGCCACAGTGGATCCATGGGGTCACATATGATCCAAGGGGGCCACATAAGTTCCACGGGAGCTTGTATAAATGTTTTAACTAAATCAATACATTATTGTATAATTGTATACTTAATGTGAATGTCTTATAAAATGTATGCTTCACTTATGTCTAAGAAATCCACAGGATAACATTTATTTTGCCTTTTTGAACTGCTCCCCTCTGTTCCACTAAACTCATGTAGGGAGCCATGTTTCACAGCTGTGACATAAGGCCATGCCCAAAGGGAATGGCTTTAAAATACAAACATCATGCTGCTGCATGCAGACACACGGCATGTTACAGTCTATGCTAACAGTTTGACACTGGTAATTTTATACTTTGTATTGGAGGGGCCTGCTTTCCGACTCAATAGAATAGGCTGAGGGCCACACGGGAAGTACCGAGGACCCTTGATATGAGTGGTGCTGCTATAGGCAACTAATGTGTTTTTTTTTGTTCTGACTCACTGAATCAATTCCATAGGTGCTTGTGTCACATTAAAGGGCCATTTAGCTCCCTGCAAGTGCTCGTCATGGTGTGAAAGAGCACAAGATTGTATGTTAAAATTATCTATTTTTTAAATTACACTAATACCATATAAAAAAATCTAAATGATTGCATACAAGTATATCCTGCCCACTAGCTGTTGCAAGTGTAATAACAAACTGCTGAGTGCCGTGTGCGCACAGTGTGAAGCTCTACAAGACTAAGATTCATAGGACAACTTCCCCATGGACTTGCACTGTTAACCAATAGCTTTCCTTTTTAGGAGTCCAGTGTTTCAGATAGATGTGGTAAAAGTTACATTTTTGTTTGCTCGGATAGCTGCAAAGAGGAGCACAGATGCCCCCTGAAATGCTCAAACTCCAGAGAGGCAAGAGAGCAGATACCTGTATTTTCTGCCAGTATGGAAAAATAGAACCTGCTCCCTTTAAACTTGAAATATAAGCAGTCTGACAAAGCCTTACCTTTAGCTTGAATGGGGGGGGGGGGGCGGGGGAAACAGACATGGATCAGTATGAGGGCAGTACACAAACGCAGACCACACATTTTCTCAGTTATAGATGTATGTATTTGAAAAATTCAAAATGTATTTCAACATGCTTTTATGAGATCTTCACAGTCATGTGGACCAAAGTGTGCTGAATGAAGTGTCCCTTTAAGCACATTGCTGCCTTAGGGTGCGCAGGAAAATGCAACCAATTATCAAGTACCCCTCCACCTTGTATATATGATTGCTTATTAGTAATTTGAGTTGCTACATTAACTGGCTTCACAAAACACTCAGTCATTTACCTTAGCAAGTACATTAGCATCTCTCATGGAATCTAGACCTGACAGTCCTGGTAATCTAACCTTTTATTTAATTGACGTTATGACCCAGTGGTCTTTCAGCCAAACTTGCTCTGCAAAGATTATCTTCTTTAGTAAGAAAAGCCTCTTAGTGTTTCCTGATTTAAGATGCCACTGTAATGATCATGATTTCATAACTTTTAAGTAGTAAAGATCAGTGTAAACAACTTTTCAATTTATTGGGATTAAAAATAATGTTGATCTTTTTGGAGAGAACAGACACTGACATTTTGAGAGAACAGACACTGACAAGTGTAAAGATAATTTCCATATACGGTACTTTGTCACCAAATCTGTTCAGCAAATACAAGTAATTGTTCTCCACAATTTGTGATAGGAGGAGCTCCATCCTAATGTCGCTGGCATAAGTTTTTTAACACAATTAATTTTCTTTAATAATTAAAAGTTATAAAGGCTTTTCAGCTGCCCCTCAATTCTTTGTCTTACAACTCAGCCTATGGAGATACTCTCAAACTACTGGTATTCGAGGGAGCAGTACAGTGTGTGGATCATGTCCACTAAAGTTTTGGAGAACTGCTTGTGATTGTGGCGATGTAGAGGAGGAGAAGGAGGAGATAGGTTATTGTTTCTTATAGGCACATCCTACACTTTGATCCTGGTAGGCATAGGCTGCACACAGTCTACACTTAGGCACAGGCTGGATTTGTTGTATTGCCAAATCTTAGTTTATATTCCTGGTGGGATAAAATAGTAATTGAAACGGTCTTCCATTTTGGACTACCAGACTGCCTGTAGCCCGAGTGGAATGATTTTCCTGACTTGAGCCTCTATTTAGCTCTATTGTCAAGTGTGTAAGCTGTAAAGAGAAATAGGTGCTCAATATCTTCAGCACTAGTATGTAATATCATGTTTGTCTTATGCATTCATGTATCCTCTGTACTTCGCTCTATGGAATATGTGTATAAATAAATAATAATAATAATATCAGTCTCTCAGTGTAAATGATCATAGTGGTTATCTGTATCAAAGCTTCCTTCTATTCCTAACTGGTGTCCAATCCTGTTAGGAACAGAATCAAATGCCTGGCACAGTTAATGTATGTATGTGTGGCTTAGCTTGCATCTGTTTCATTTTAGTTGTTCTGAGATTGCTTCTTTTCCTGCTGTTTCCTCAGTAACCACTTTATCTTAACTGACAATGTATGCTTTTTTTTGTTTAATAAAAATGATACAGCTGTAAACAATAGCTACAGCTACAGATAATAGAGAATTCAACAACTAGGAGAAACAGCCTAGCTAGACTTCATGTCAGGGTTGTCTGAGTGTGGCCAAAACATATTTATCCAAGATCAGGGTGCTCTGTTTTACTATATACATATATTATCAATTCTATAATCTAGTTATGTTTCATTTTTTAAGACAGGGCTCTCCATTCTTTTGCAATGTGTTAAAAAGTTTTTGACTTGTACCTACCCCTGTATAGCGCTAAGGAATATGTTAGCCCTTTGCTAATAGAAGTTAATAATAATTTACTAAAGTTTTTTAAAGGCACTCCCAGCTCATGGATACAATCCAACTTTAAGAGCAAGTACAGCCGGATAATCATGGTCACAAGCTGAGGGTGAGGCACGCTAAAGACGACAGTTGTCAGGGTCACATTTCCAAATGCTAGAACTGGTGGGAGGCAAAGAGTGGTGGATTCATAGGTTCTGTGTCACAATCCATGAAGAAGTTAATTGCTAGACAATTAAAAGGTTACTATCTGTTTTCTGTAAAGAACCAGTAGTATCATGATACGCTTGTTACTCTAAAATATGAAGATATATCACAGTCAAATCTTTAGTATGATTTGTAACAGATAGCTACAGTCTGCTAGCAATGGTGAAAAAGCTTAAAGAACATCTCTTTGAGAATCAGCTAGAGCATATGAGAATAACAAGCTGTGAGCTTAACCATTGCATCTTAATCTTCTGGAAATCCATCTAATCCACAACCTGGTAACTTTAAGTAATGTATAGTTCTAATCCCTGTTTTATTTTAATAATGATAATCAATTGTACTAAATATGCTTATATATTTTTTTATAAATCCGTAACAATATATTGTGTAATTATACATTTATAATAAATGCATTCATTTATTAAGTTAAGTGCCTGTGCTCTTAGGAACTTTATGTTATCAGACAAATGTTTTATGGCAAAAATGTCCTTGTGACAAAATGATGGTTTTGTCTGACTATATGAGACTATGGCATGGTGTTTACAGCCATTTAATGTGCTTCCCTGTTTGGAATAGCTGTTTTGTAGTTGACCGTGTCCCTGCAAAGCCATATTAGACAGGGTCTCCATGACTATCAGGTTTGGGATTGACAACAAAGGTCACATCATCAATTTTGCCACCTTATCCTGAACCACCAGCTATATGAAGTTGCTAAATAGCCCCAAGCAAATGGTACTATAAGTATATAACAACATCCAAGGCAAAACAGTTTCCCTTTTACCACATTTACAGAATGGCAGTAGCTGCAGACTGTAATAAGCAGCTGACATCTTATGACAGATGATCTGTTAAATGCAGTTGGTGGCTGGTATGATGAGTAGCGCTTAGCATGCAAAAGCAAACACCAGATGTTTTACTTGTTTATGTCATACATAATGTTTGGTTATGTTATGAAATAAAACCGTTACCTCCTAATCCAATGAAAGTTTCCATTGACAGAATTTCATGAGTCCCTCTGCATCAGTATCAGGGGACTAATTAGCCCCAGACTGACATGTCATGAATACAGATAAAGGTGCAGCATATTTTAAAAGCACATAAACAAGTAACTAAAATGTAGGGTGGCAAACACATAGCAGCAAGAGCCTATCAGCATCTATGATTAGTACATATTACAATTTTGGGAAAATGTCACATCTTTGTGAAGTATGTAACAGACTAAAATATTAGTAGGGTTTAAGATATGGGCACAAAATCTTAATTTTGGCAGACTGTGCTTTGATTCCATGGACATCAATATTGGACCTTAGGCTTTTGTTTAGCTTTGATCCTGGGGGAGGAGTGTGCTTGCCTATTTTTTTCTATTCAGTGTTTGAGGTAGTTAGGTTTAACCTTATTAGAGAGTAAACAAAAAAACAAAACAGAGGCGCTCAATCACAGACCAAACTGATCTTAATGGGTTACTCTGAAAGCCATAGGCATAGAAACTGGGGGGGGGGGGGGGGGGGGGGGGAAGGGGGTCATCCCCACCCCTTCTAGATTATATGATCAGGACCTACATTATGCAGTGTGAGTGCTTTTAGCACATCAGCTTGAACTGTAACAATATAGACATGAAGGGGTTAAAAAGAGTACTTAGTGTACAGCAGGTTACATTACCGATCACTGCTCTGTGTGACGGAGCAATGGAGGAAGAGGGAAGAGGGAGGAGGGAGTGTGAGGCTCCAACATCCTCTATACTGCTGTGAAAGTCCTTCCTATGCGCTGCCATCATGGAGGAAGTGAGGAGAAGGCAGTGTAAAGGCAGAGAGGCTCCAGATTTATTTATTTTTACCGAAAAAGTCTAAAACAGGCAGAGTCATAAGGAGCTGCTGCTGGGAGATGGCATTGAGCCAATAAGGATTTATAACAGAACTCACACCAAAAACGCTTCATCTTTCTTTATATTGGATGCAACAAAAATCATCAGCCTTATTAAATTGCAATTCAGCAAATTCTAAAGGGCTCTATATAAGAACACAGCATATTTTTTTACAGAAGTTTTTAGTTACTGAACTTATATCAAAAAGCAAGGTCTTCACTAACTAAAAACTTCTGTAACAAAATTTGGTCTGTGCTTATAATGAGCCCTATTCAATTGGCCAAATCACAATTTAATAGGGCTGTTTATGGCTAATTAGTAACTAAACAAACAAATTAAACCCAACTATGTAACCAATACAGTGGCCCTTTAACTTTTTACCACTGCTGCAATAATTAATTAATGCCTTCATATAAAGATTGTAACAGATATGGAGGATCTTTTCAGGTAATTTTATGCTTAAAATGTTCAATTTGCAAGCTCAATTGCCTAACACTTCCACTCCAGAATTGTAATAACAACCAATTGAAATTATATTCATCAATATGTAACTTTAGTGGTGTCATTTTAAAAGACTGCCATGGATGAAAATACTGCCATGTTTCACAGCTGTGACCTAAATCACACTCAGAAGGAGGGGCTTCACATTACCAGCATTTTATGATGCACAGTGTGTAGACACTGGTAGTGTGAAGCCCCTCCCTATGGGCACACTTGTGAATCATTGCACCCTGTGTGAGAGAGAACTGGAAGAAAGGGGGAGGTTCTAGAAGGTGAGAAACATTTATGCTCAGGGCTTCTTAGTAGTAATTTAATATTGTAAAGGAACTGAAATTTGTCTGACCTCTCTGTGATGACCTGCTCATCTTCAGTGAATCTACATGGTATAGCTCACAGCTTCATTGAGGTACACAAGCCCCTTCACCAAGCCAAGGTAGCGATCCAGAAGGGGATATCACAATTAGATTGGTTGAAATATTTCACTCACCTATTTAAATATTTATGTAAAAAAATACTAAAGAATCCCTTTAACCTCTTAGAGATCCCACCTCCAATATCCCAGATTCTTGTTTCTCTGAAACTGATTAACCACAATCTGGATGCAGAGACAGATATCTGAAGCCACAGGACCCCATGAGACCGGATTTATTTCTCTGCTAATACTGTATCTTTTGCAAGGTCCTACTCATTTACCACTATGTACAAAGAAAATAAAAAATAAACACGGTGACTCATAGCAGTGGGGAGAACTTCTAAAGCATAATTAGGAGGTGTCACTGTGAGAAGCAAATACATTACAGCACAGACATTTATTCTTGCAGGGAAATTATATAAAAGCTTGTAAAATGAAGCATTTTCCCTCTGAGCATTTATTGTTCCTTTACAATATTTTACAAGGTTATAAAATCTTGTGTATGTTTTTACCAGTTTATGTTTTTGCTGTTTTTTTTAACCTAAATAAAAAAGCCTGCACGTTTCACTGATTGGTGGCATATGGTACAGAGTCCCTTGGCAATCAAGGGATGTTATAAACAGTGGCTCTTCACTGCAGCCCCCTTAAAGGGCTACTATAGACCTCTTAAAGGCTTCACATGAACAAGGGCCTCATTCAATTGTGATTTGGCTAATTGAATAGGGCTCTATATAAGCTCAGAGCATATTTTTTTTACAGGTTTTAAGTTAGTGAACGTCTATCCAAAAGCAAGGTCTTCACTAACTAAAAACTTCTGTAAAAAAAATGCTATATGCTTATATAGAGCCCTATTCAATTGGCCAAATCGCAATTGAATGAGGCTCTTAGACAGCAAGCTCTGCATATTATAGCTCAGTGGGTTAATGCACTGTCTAAGGGCTCCATTGCATGGCCTACGTGGGCAATTTTACAAGTAAACTTTACTCATAAATCACTACAAGCAATCAAATCATACACCGAAACCAGTCCTACAAGAGCTGCCCACCGAATGCAATCACATTTCATAAAATCGCAACCCACATGTAGCTGTCCTTTGAACATTTTCCAAAAGCCCATCACATTTTTAGATCCAAAAGATACAAGTATACCAACAAGTGCTCGTAAGTCCTCACATTGTGAAAAAAATAAGTGCTTTTGAGAAGCATACAAGTGTCAACTCTTATGAACTTAACACCAAAATTGTGTTGGATATGAGCTTTGATTCATCTAACACAACTAAGGGCCTAATACCACCACCCCAATGAGCACCCTTTAGACCCACTATCAAATATGAGCCTGGGAATCCCTGGGAACCCCCCCCCCCCCAATACCCCTATCTACAATGAGCCCTGTGATCCCCTGGATTTCCCCAATAAGCTCTATCAACCTTAGATTGTAATTTTGAAAGCTTTCAATCTTCTAAGATGCTTCGGAAAGCACTATGTATGTTTGATTTGAAGCTCAAAAACAGAACCCTTAAGTTTTTGCTATATGTTAATATTGTTTTTGGTATTGTTTTGCCTTGTACAGCTCTACGGAGTATGTTGGTGCGTTAGAAATAAAGGATAATAATTATAATAATAACTAGCTACTTGCCCATCAAAAATGACAGGAATAAAATTTTAAAGCTGGGAATGCTGTACCTTTGGCACTCATCACGAGCCCCGCGCTGAGTGCCTTTGGCGCTCATTGCAAGCCTCTCCCTTGAGGGCTGCAATTATTTAACATTGCGTGACCAATACCGCAAACATGACAAACGTCCTTGGTCGTTGATAAGAGAAACGAATGCACAGTGCTTATTTGTCTAAACAAATAATGATGTATTACAATGTAATTTATGGATAAATTAACTGTGTTTTGAAGATCTCTGAACACTTACCACCTATTGAGGGAGTGCAATAAAGTCAACTCTCTATGTAAAAGGATAATAATAGTGATGTTTGCTCGTAAAAAAATAACTGAATAAAAAATGCACGGTACATGATTTACTACTGTAAAAACAGTGATGTATTTGTGCCCAGACTAAGAAGACTCAGGGCTGGGGCAGCCCGTTTTCAGGGGGAAATAGAAATCTTACTAAAGAATAACCAAGTATTGATGTTGTATACAGTGATAGAAAATGTGTTGTATTTTCTTTAAAAAAAACTGTAACATTTGGACATTGTGAGATTTCTTATTGTGCTATTATTGTATTCCCATTCCCTTCCCTTCATCCCCTCTAACCCATAGTTATATCTATTTTATAAACAATAGATGGTACACATTTGAATTAAGAAACAAACATGTTTATTGTATTGTACTCCTCATTACAAAATGAAAAGTGGTAAAACATATTTTCAAATATTAATGCATTTCTTTTTTTACAACACAACCACAGTGCAGAGTTCAGTTAAATGCTGCTTATATCAGAAACACACATTACATTGAGTAATTCCATACACATACAGATTGTTTTCCACACCCCCAGAGTCGCTTACATAGGCGCTACATAACTACCAATAGAAACACTGCATTGGGGTACACATTTTAACCCTTTACCAACCTTCAAGCCAGCAGCAGCTCAATGCACAGATCCACACAGCAGTGTCTGACTCCTCCTTACTTCCTGTTCCTGGGTGAATACAGGGCTACACAACCCATGATTCTTTGGTGCACAAACAGGATATACAGATTGTTACCATTTATTAGCTGTGTGTGATTGGCCAAAACCAATTATGAATTTTATGCTAATTTCAGCTTTGCTATGTAGGACTGTCATCTTTGAAAAGCAACAGCTTGCATACTCAATAGATTTAGCAAACATCATGGTGAGTTTGTTAATGTTTATTTTGGTATTTTCCTCATGCAAATAATGTTTTCATACACTACAGATTCACGCACTTATCAGATGCATTCATAATCCAGGAAACGTAGATATGTCTTTAAGATCTATGATTCCAGTCTTTAGAAATTGCAACTGAAACACATAAGTACAAATATAAATCTCAAACACAACAAAACTACAGTAGAATCCCGGTTATCCGGCACCTAACTAAATGGTGCTCTCAAGCAATCGTCCCCCGCATCAATTCCCCATTTCACGCTAAACCGGCATAACCGTCACTATCCGGGGTTCGAGACTGGTAAAAAAAAAATACTAACTTTTTTCTTATTGTTTTTTCTAGGCCTTAATTGCCCAGTTTAGGTGCTAATGACTTTTAAAAGGCATTTTGAAGGGTTTGGGGGTTTTAAGGGTCATTTAGACCCTTTTTTCGAGGACTCACGATTAACCGGAAACTACACTTATCCGGCAATAGGGAGACCCCATAGGTGACGGATAACAGGGGTTTTACCCTATCTAGCTCAACTATGTTGTTGGAATAACTATGTTGTTGGAATAGTCTGACTATGTTGTTGGAACAATTTCCAATTAGTATGACCAATGTCACTATTGGCTTAGGTGTAGCATAACTACTGGCAGCCTGCTGCACAAACACACTACTCATACTTTCCCTTAGCCTATTAATCCATAATTTTATAGAATGACTTCCTTTTCTCATAATTATTTAGTTGCCAATCATTTATTAAATACATAGGAAAACATCATATTATGTGAGCACTGCAGTGATCTTTAGAAGCACTGTTTGTTCTATAAAATTTGTTTAAACTAGGTGACAATTAATTTGATCATCCTCAATGTAATTGTCATATAAAATCTACAATTAACTTACCTCTAAGAAGGCCACTGATTCTTACTTTCCTTTCTTTCTGTTCTCATGTAGGGTGCCACGACTATGCCCATAGGAGAGGGGCATTACACTAGCAGTGCCTCATGCTGTGCTCATATGGTAGTGGGAAGTCCCTCTCCTGTGGGTGTGACCTTGGGTCACAGCGGTGAAACATTGCACCCTGCAGGAGAGAAATCATGGAGAAAGGTGGAGATTTCCGAAGGTGAGAATCTGGGGGCTTCTTAGAAATAAGTGAAGTGTAAATAATACATGACAATTACACTGAGATGGATACCATTGTCACTTAGCTAAAACATGTATATAAAACAAAACATTGCCTAAAGAGTCCCATTAAAATTTGAAGTTTGGAAAACTCTTGGAGTCACATTAGAAATCTTTCCCATACCTGACATGGAACTGGACAGTTTGCCAAATTTCACACTTTAGCACTGTATACCTGTGCCAGTGACTAAAAAGTTCATTGCTAATGCACGTTACTTTCCTTATCACCTGAATTCTGATGCTTCCATCTCATCCATATCAACCCCGCCATTGCTCTTATTTTGAAATGCCACACAATGACCTTCTCCTCTCTCATTTAGATGTATACAACCTTCCAGTAAAATGTGTCATAACCTTGCAATTTTCTACTTTTTAATTAAACTAAACTTCTGCAAAAGGACTAATAATCTCAGAGACTGAGATTTTTCATCTCCACGATAAACAATTTATTTCCCTGTCATACTTAATATAATTGTTTTATTATATGTCTCTTTTTTTTATGCTTCACCCCCACACTCAGCTTCCAAATTCATTTATGATCAAATTAATCAACTTCAAGGCTGGTCACTCATATGGCTATTCATAGGGTTTCTATCTATATATCTATATATCTATCTATCTATAAAAACTCCTATCAGTTTATATAGACATGGATAATGGCCAGACAGGGGTAAACAGATTATGGGAACGGGTAGCAGGGCTTCGAATGAGAAACTTGTAGTCAAATGGAAATTAGATATAAGGAGAGATTGGGAATTTTTAAGCTTAGCCATAGGAGAGAGGAAAGAGTGGAACAAGGTGAAAGGAGAGCTAGAGGAAAAAATGTACATGCCCAGGGTAGCATCCCTTTCCCCCTAATGTCCCTATTGAATATGCCAATGATCTCTCTCTATTTCACTCTTTCTCGCTGACTATCTATCTATCTATCTATCTATCTATCTATCTATCCCCAGCTGTGCCTAGGGAAATCATCTGCAACTCAGCTAGCATTCTGAAACGTACAACTAGAGTTACATCGATCTATTGTATAATCAGACACAGGGTTGGGGCTACCATTGGTGCAGGTGGTGCAGTGCACCAGGGCCCTCCTTTAGGAGGGGGCCAGTGCTGGGTAGGGATGGATGCTAAAAGGGGTGGGTGCTGTGTGGAGGTGGATGTTGAGAGCAGAAGGTGATCAGTGCAAAGCAGGAAAGTTGAAGTACATGGGGGGAGAGGCTCACAATAAGCACCAAAGGAGCTCAGAGCGGGGCTTGCGATGAGCGCCGAGGGTAATCAGAGGGCCAAATGCCTCATAATGTGTGGCAAACAGCATTGCCAGCCTTGCAATTTTAATCCCTTCATTTTTCATGGGCAATTTCCTAGTAATGCTTATATTTATTGAAACATGTATTACTTAGAATGGAAATAGTGAAGATGGAATTACAGATTTATGCTATCTGCCAGGTAATACTCAGACTTGACCATAATATATTTCTACATTTATGCCATAACTTTTCTGTTAACAACACAGACTGAATCAATATGTTATACTTTTTTCCTTATTTGGCCCACATCACAGCTGTATAAAAAGCCAATAGTTTCATTTCAGGAAATAGCACAAAACTAACAATAATACAGAAGCAACAGAGAGACAACTCTTTTGAAATGTTAGAGCAGGAAATGTTCACCTAAACGTGTAACACAAAAGGCTCCAGTCACTTAATGGCCTACATGCAGACAGAATAACAGTCTAACAGTTTATGAAAGCCATATCAAACATCACAGCTCCTTCCTTATTTGTGTCAGTAAATTGAATGCCCTAGAGCCTGACGTTTTTCTTGTGTCATCTTGTTTTGGCACCATATGCTGGCAGCCCATAATTCAGTCATAGAAAATCTACAATGGGCTCAGTGGACGCAGAATCGGTGCCTAATTCAAACAGAGGTCTGGTTTCACCATCCAAGGTTATGGATAGGATGTCCCAGCAAAAAATGTCAATTCTATAATTGTGTCCGCCCAAACAAATCTGTCTTTATAGACTGAGCAAATCTTCTTTTTCAATAATGTAATTTTATGAGGCATTCACTAGAAACCATGAAAAGTTCATTCAATTTAAAGTGACTGTGTTGTTATATTTGAAACAATGTGTACATCTACAGGGATATTAGAGGGACTCTATCTGCCCCAAATCAAGTTATTATTTTTGTTTGTTTGTTAATCCAAAGGGATTTACATAAAATTGAGGAATGGGCATCTGAATGGCAGATGAGATTTAATACAAATAAATGTACAGTTATCTGGGAAGGAAAAATAGCTATGCCATTTATAATATTAACGGAGCAAATCTAGGGGTATCAGATATTGAATGGGATTTGGGAGTGCTTGTGGACAACCACCTAGGTAGCAGTGCTCAATGCCAAGCAGCAGCTGCAAAGGCAAATAAAATATTAGCATGTATTAGGAAGGGTATAGAAGCAAATATAATTCTGCCACTATACAAATCCCTAGTGCGCACTCATTTGGAATACGGAGTACAATTTTACAACTTCATAAAAAGGACATTTTAGAGCTGGAAAAGGTACAGAGGAGGGCAACAAAACTAATAATGTGAATGGAGGGGCTAAGTTATGAAGAAAGACTAACTAAATTAAACTTATTTTCTCTAAAAAAAAGGCGTCTAAGAGGAGATACGATTACCTTATATAAATACTTCCAGGGTCAGTATAACGATTTGTCAAGTGTGCTTTTGTGCCAAAAGGTTTTCAACTGACAAGATGACATCCTTTGAGGTTAGAAGTAAAAAGATTCCACCTTAAAGAAAGAAAAGGGTTCTTCACAGTAAGAGTGGTTAATCTGTGGAATTCTCTACCAGAGGAGGCGGTGACAGCGGATTCGATAGATAACTTTAAAAGAGGACTGGATTTATTTCTAATTAAAAAGGGAATTTAGGGTTGTCCTGGATAATTAGAGAGTATTGATCCAGGGAGAAATCCGATCGCCAGTATCTGGGGTCATGAAGTAATCAATTTTTTCCCCTTTGAGACGATTGGCTACATTCCACTTTTTTTTTTCCTTCTGTTTGCCTTCCTCTGGATTCATTAATAATTTAAAATTAAATTAAATTAAAAAAAAATGTAATAGTTGATTAATAATTAATTAACAACTAATTAATTAATAACTAATCTGCATATTGCAGATCAGATATCTTAAAAGGTTGAACTTGATGGACTGAGTCTTTTTTCAACCTTAATCACTATGTAACTATGTTATTATGTTAGGTTATTAGAGTGTAAAATCTAAAACAAATCTAACCATTTGATTCTACAATTAATCATTTGTGAAATAATGAGCATTGTTTCTGCAGTTTTCTTTTGCAAATAAGCATCTGCTGACTGATAAATAGATGATTTGACACACTACTTAGGATGGTAGTATGTTGGGGTGCCTCTTTGACTATATTCACCATTTCTTAGAAATACAGATTGATGGCAGAAAGGAAACAATAAATATTATATATATATATATATATATATATATATATATATATATATATATACACGCACACCAGTTTGGAAGACTATACAGCCAAGTGAAAATATGGACTTTTGTATTGTTTGAATTCCTCCACCAAGGGTTAGCTGGGTGGGAGCTGATAGTAAGGAACTGCTTACTGGGTAAAGCTAGGCCAATTTTATTTATTAATTTGCTTTGTTATTGTCATTTTCACAATATATTTATAGAACCTGGAAATTATATACAGCCCCTGGAATCAAATATTCCTCTTTCAAAGTGTCTGAAACCTGTGAATAAACTAACAGCAGACTTTTAACTTGATTTTTATCTGTGGTTAACTTGCAAACAGGACCTTAGTATTTTATAACTGTTACAAACACTGCCAGAGGTAGTGAATGGAGGGGCCTGATGCAAAAAAAATGTGGGCCCCCAAAATAATACATAATATAGATACTTAAATACCGTATATTAGAAATATATGATATATTATTCATTTTACTTACCGTATATATACTGTATACTGTATAAATGTATATATATGTATATATTTATATGTATATATATATATATATATATATATATATATATATATATATATACAGTATATATATTCTGTAGTGTAGTGGGGGGAGACCACAGTGCTGTCCATGTTTTGTATTTCATTTTTCTGTAGTGTAGTGGACATCCCCCGACCCTCAGCGAACCAGCACCCCCCTCCCCGGCGCCCTCCGAACCCCCTCGGCCCACTAGCTCCCCCTTTACTATGGGCTTCTTAGGTGAGAACAGGGTGCAATTATTTTGTGGTGCAGCAGTATCTTTCCCCTACCTGTACTTCTTCTCTGAAAAGAAGCGCAGGCAGGAAATTAATACTGCTGAACCACCAAATCCCTGGTGTGTTTAGGGGGCCTGGGAAGTTTGTGCATCACAGTGGGTATTGGGGTGTATATATAGGGGTTGGGGTGTCCACTACACTACAGAAAAAAAATACAAATTTAAGATGTTAATGGTCTCACAAAAACAAAGAAACAATAATCCAACTGCTACCAGCAGTTTTGGATGGATACCCTGCAGGTGTCCACTGTAGGCTGTGAGTTAAACAGTTTACCTACACCTTTAAAAGTCATATACACCCCAAAATCTATCACCCACATTTGCTGCCACCATGATAGTTTAGGATGCTATCAATCGTGCTTTGGTTGTTCCAAAAATAATTAAAGACACAAAAACCCAGTTTGGTTACATGGGTAATTGTAGGCCCTTGCACTAAAAAAAGTACACCTCTTCAGTAATGTAAAGTTTGTAAAAGTATGCAGTCATATCTGATTTAAAAGCATTTAGCTGGCATATTGTGACAGCATTTTGTAGTATTTTAAGGATATATAGTACATATTTACAATAAAACAGGAAATACAAATAAAAAATTACTTCACATATTAATGAAAATAGATTGGCAACAAGCTCTGGTGGTCACCCTCATATATTCTAGCTGAAGGATTCTGAACCCTCTCCTCCAGGACAGCCAGATAGGCCACAATTTCAATTTAACGTGTGAACAAAATGTGAAGCAATTAGAGACTCCATGTCCTACTTAATACTAATGAAATCATGGGTTCACACAGTGCTATATACAAAAAATGGATTGTCTGAGGTTCTTTAAGAAGGATGGCAATCACTATTATACTACATCCACAAGTTTTTTTATGGTATTTTTCATGAGATTATATGGGCAAACAGAGAGCGTGGTATGTTATAATAACATATATCATGACATTTGGCATGATAAGGATAGATAAAAGGACCTGTAAAAGTAATGTAGTCAAAAACAGTGAGTCTTAGTGAATATTTTGAAGGTTGCTTCCATAAACTTTATAAGCCATTGGTGTTGAACGTTATTAAGCCCATTGGTTTACAATTTGGTGAGCTAGTAGTTTATTGTAAAGGAATTAATAGCCATTTTTTCCTAAATATTGAGCCAAGACATAAAGGGAATTATATAACAGCTCAATAATAATGACATAATAGCAATGAAGACACTGCCCTGGACCTAACTTTGTATCTATATTTTGCTAACATTAATCTTCCCCCTCCTTTCACTACACACAAATGATTCATTAATAGTAAGGCGTGCAAGATCCTTGGCTTGGAATAGAAAATGTGTGTGAGAGAAGCGTCGTCAGATGCAAGATAGATTGGCAGACCGCGATGGAAACTCATAACTCTGCCAAATCATCCTCTTACAAATCCTCTGGACAGATAGGCAGATACCGAAGCTGAGAATATGACAAAGCCAGCAGAGTGCTCCGCGACCATCAGGCTGGGAACTAGAAGCCTATTATAAATGCATCTACCGTCATAGTGTGACAGGACTTGCCCAGAATGTATTTAGCTTTCCAAATGTTTGACAACTCATGCATAATTTGGACAGTGCATAATCCTACAAGGGCTTCAGAATATCTTGTGCATTTTATTATTCTTTGCAAAATTCAACAATTATTAGATATTTTTTGTTAAAAGGTGATACATTTACAAATTATGTCTTAAAACACAAAAACTAGTTTTCTATTTCCTTTCTAATAGATGTACTGTTGGCGAACATTCAAATGATAGTTTTTTAAGCTTGTGAAATGTACAATGGCCAATTAATTCAATACTTCCATTTCTTGGCATTGCTTGCTGTGTATATTTCTGGGAAATGACAAACAAGGCATATGCATTGTTTTACTCACATTATTAGTTTAAAAAAGTGGCAAGGCATTTTATAGTGCTGCTCAATGGGGTGAAACGCAATACAACAAAAGATACTGAAATAAACATTGTGTCTAGTTAGTTGGGTTAAAATAGCAAATTAATGAGCAGACAGGATTAAAGATACATTTAATATAGAAATGTGAAGGCTGTCAGATTGCAAGGAAGGGCTGGGGTTCCAAAAAATATCTCTATATGTGCTTTTTGTTTCCTCGGTGAAATACATGTTACACTGAATTATAATGTGGGCGTGAATCCTACAGCATGGTTCCCACATATTTGTTGATGAGTTAATTAGTGCTGTAAAATCACAGAATCAGTAAGGGTTTGGAGGACAGGATTTCTGTTGACAGCATGCAAAGTACCGATCAAAGAAATTTGAAAAAAAGTGTCAGTTTAGTCAATATTCTACTTTATAACATATTTACTTTATGTATACATCATTAAAATAAAGGAGTGACACTACTTACTCACAACTTTTATTTCCCCCTATAGGAATAGCCATTTTCTTGTTAGAAGTCCTCTCTGGATATACAATACATGCCCATGCACTCTTACTCCTGTGTATTTCACTTAGTTGTGTGATGCCTACACTGACAATGAGGCCACTGGTGACATTGAATGGACACATGACATACATAGGGCAAAATGTGTGGGCCCGAGCTACATACACATTTGCAATTGCAATATTGACTTAAGTGCAGTCACCTACACCTCACTCTGGCTGAGTATGCCTAGCCTTTTTGTGTGCGGTAGGCAATTCAATACATTTTTAATAAAATTGTTAGATTTTGTACTGACCAATAATTATTTCATCCTTGGACGTAACTGGATACACCAGATAAAGGGGACGGCCATGGGGACTCCATGCGCCCCAAACTATGCAAACTTGGTCCTAGGTTGGTGGGAGGAGAAATGTGTCTTTGACGAAGAACTAAGAGAATATATATGGAGGCGCTGTATAGATGATATTCTAGTGATATGGCAATGCACAAAGGAAGACTTAATCTCCTTCATAAGACTCTTAACAATAATACCCTAGGATTAAAGTTCACCTTTGAAATGAACCAACATGAAATAACATTTCTGGATCTGGTTATCGAAAAGAATACACAAGGAATTGTGAGTACAACTACATATAGGAAAAGTGCAGCTACTAACAATCATTTACATTGGACAAGTCAACATTTCCAACCCCAAAAGAGGGGGATCTCCAAAGGGCAATATTTAAGAGTTAGAAGGAACTGCAGTAAAGAAGAGGAATTCAAAGTTACTTAGATACTTAGATACTTAGAACAAGATTCAGAAATAGAGTCTACCCTAATAGGTGTTTAAAAAATGTCTTTAAATGGGCATTGAGTTGTGATAGAACAGAATTGATCAGTATATAAAAACAAAAGGAAGAAGAGAACAATGATGATCACATATTATAATTGTCAAACTGCAAGTCGTCGTCACGCTTTGCGAGCTCGCAAGTACTGCGTCCCGAGGGACGCAGTTCTAGTTGCAAATGCGGACCTCATTTGCGGAGGTGGAGGCTCCAACGTCTGCTGCAATGAGCCGTGGAACTCAGAAAAAACAAACAAACAGCGGGATGAGAAAATACGAGGTTGCAAAAATACCAAAAGAAATCGTGACTTAGAAAAAAAAATACGAGACGTGGGACGAGGTCGCAAAAATAAGACGTTAACTGCTGAAACACGTACATCAAAAAACAACAAAAACACAGCAAAATAACAATAAAACATAAAGAAAAATAACACACAGTGCACGGGGGGACATCCAGGACGTCTGGGAGTGAGGTTGCATGCAAATTGAAGTCAAATTTAAGCATTTTCGCCACTTGAAAATCCGCTAAGCGAGAAAAAAAACGGCGGCTGAAAAAAATGAAAACGAGGCTACACGACCCCTAACCACGCAAAACAACGCCAAGCACATAAGACTTATATCCAGGAACATATGAGGTACAAAATACACTATTAGGAAGGACGCAAAATGATCCACAACCGCATAACACATAGACAATCACAGCCATTTTACAACACTAACTTGCAACTAATAACATTACCATTCTAAAAATGGCGATTTACACAATGAACAGTTTGACCTCGCACACGCAGCCTATTTACACTGCACACTTGACCCATTGCTGACACTTACACCTCAGGTAAGCAACAGTCCAAATGTACATTGTAAGCTGAAGGAAAATTAAAACAGATTGTTATCTCTTCAGGATATTGATTGCCGGATATTTTAATTGCAAATAGGTAAAGTACATTAATTTATTAATTCATTAATTTATTAAATATTATATTATAAAAAAAATATATGTATAAAAAATACAAATAGCAGAGGAGAGGTTCGCAATGAGCGCTGCCATAGGAGCAACATCGCGGGGCTCTAAAAGTACACGAGGGGAGAGGCTCACAATGAGCACCGAATGTACACAGCGCAGGGCTTGTAATGAGCGCTGAAGGTGCTCAGACCACCAAAACTATACCAGGGGAGAGGCTCGCAATGGGCGCGGAAGTCTTGCAATGATTACCGAAGGAGCTCATAAAACCAAAACTACACCATGGAGAGAGGCTCGCAATGAGCGCAGAAGGCGCTCAGCTCGAGTCTCGCAATGAGCGCCCAGGGTATTCAGAGGACCAAAAGCTTTACATTGTCTAGAAAACAGCATTCCCTGGCTTACAATTTTCTTGCTGTCATTTTTTGACGGGCAAGTCGCTAGTAAGTCTATAAGATATATTCTCACATATACCCAAAATTCTGAAGAAATCAAAAAGATTTTTGACAAACACTGGAATTTACTAAAATAGGACAAGGATCTTAAAGATGTCCTTACACTTCAGGTTAATATAACTTACCGGAGAGATAGAAATCTAAGGGACAGACTTGTCCATGGTCACTTCAAAGAGAAAGATGCAAAACAAACATGGTTACAACCACTAAATGTGTGTTACAAATGTGGAAAATGTAAGTTCTGTAGGTTTATAAGACCCTCTAAATCTTACATACACCCTAAAACTAAAGAGAACTTTCTAATCAAGGGTTTCTACAACCGTTGCACAACTGGAGTTATATATGTAGTACATTGTGTTTGTAATAAGATCTATGTCGGCAAAATAAACCTACAGCTAAGACGTAGAATAGGGGAACATGTGTATGTGTATGCCAATGGATCTATAAACTGCAAGCTCATAAACCAGAAGGCATAAATGAGGGTTTTAGTTGCAATGCTTTCCCTTGAAAACCTCTATCTTAACTGTATACTCTCAATGAATTAGAAATCTTTCAAATATCTTCCATCTGTCCCTATTATGATATATATATTCTTAGTCTCAATGTGTTTTTACAGGAGATTTATACGGTCTCACTTTTCTAAAAGCTTTCAAGATCTATGTAAAAGATGAGCACTTAATGGACTTGAACGTTGATACAAGTTTGGGTAACTCTTAATATCAAGTGTTAAGAGAAATATTATTGGGGATATTGAACCTGTTTAATACTATCCAATAGGCTTAAGTACCTTATAACATTCTGTCTTCAACATTATATGACTATGGATGTTTATAGTGGGATTAAATATGCAAGCAAGTTACGCATTATTGGGGAATTCACAATATTGTGTTTAAATAAAAATAGGAATTTAAACATGTAGTCAATAAATGTAACTTGACAACTATTTGAATAGTTCTTAAGTTAACATATTTATCATGGGTGTCATACTTTTTCTAATGTCCCATTCTTTCACTGAATTGGGACCTAATACTCATTCCAAATGTTTCCTACATAGTATTTAATATAGGTTTAATGACTTTCACTTTAGTCACTGAAAAATACACTCTACTAGAATAAATTAATAAATTAATAAATTAATATAACACTGTATACGTTGATTATAATTATGTTTTTATCACATGAATTTATTCATTTTTATTAAAAAAATGTTTTCCTAATGTAAATAATTGATTAGAGGTTATATGAAGTAACTTACTTTAGTTCATCACATATATTATAAGCATTATTCACTTCGTTTTCTATTTTAATCATTGTCACATCTCAGATTTATTGTCATGTTTGTTTGTTCACCACTAATAAATATGAGTGGAATTCTGTTAATTATGGCACAATTCTATAGATACATTAATTCATCATTCTCTATTTATGTAGAAAGCGGGCAAGCTCCTTATATATAGGAAGATGATATTGATTATGTGACCCAGACATAAATGTGGATATATTTTTTTTTCAGAAGATGCATATGTACATATAACTTATATTTATGAAAGCTAAATGCTTATTAAGATTTTGATAAATATAAATGTATACACTTATATACCCCTTACGTGCACTATTTTTACCATTGTGTTTGTTGCCCAATCGTGTATTTATTTACCATTTTTATACATTGTGTGCTCCAACCTAAGGGGTTCTGCGGCAATGTGATTACAAAACAAATGCCTTGAATGCATGATACCTATATACAGGTTACCATAGCGATGCCACTGCCCTATAAATTAGACAGCAGTACCCTACTTCCCCTTCCCCCTTTGAAAAAGACGCAGAAGCATAGAAACGTACGCCAGGGCGTTAGACGCGATGTGTGATGTCACACGCCGACGTCGCAAGGAGGCTGAGACAGTTTAGGAAGGGAATCCAGCAGCTTTGGGTAAAGTGAACGTTTCTTGATGCCGAGAAGCCCTAAAGGTTACATTGTTTATCCAATACATTACTTAAAATAGAAGCTTATCCCAGAGACATCTGTTATGAGGCACAAAGTTCATAGTGCCAAAGAGATTAGTCCAAGCTCTCTATATAGGGATAAAAATGTACTATTACTTCTATTATCCATATGAGACACACACTGATGGATTGTTAAGTTCCAATGTTACTTAGTGCTGGGCTAATTCTATATTTTTCCCTAAGGGACCCTATTCTAAGTCTCGAGTCATAACAGCCCTATTCATTAACTATTAGAGTGTCTTATAGTGAACCAGATCAGGGTGGATTATATTCAAACCACCTTGAGGCTATATATAATATCACTATAAAATAACTCTTTAATCTAAATGGTATTACAAAAGGAAAAGTGGTCTGGCCATTAAATGTGCGTATGATATATTTAGATATCAAAAATTCCAGTTTCCAATAATTTACCATTTGCTTATAAAAGTGAGGTATTTCCTTTTAAGTGTTTTTAATTTTGTTTTTATAGTATATGTGCGCCGCTGCTACCATGTGGTATAATAAAATTCTCTTTTTGGAAATATGTAATACTAGCAACTTGTCCATAAAAAATGAAGGGGCAACACAATTTTAATGCTGTTAAAGCTGTTTGCCACACAATGTGAGTCTCTGACACTTGTTGTATACAAAAAAGTACATTTATAATAAATATTTTTTTATTTTTTTAACCTTCAACTTGTATTTCACCAACAGGAAAACCATAATTTTTGAACAATATTAACTATTTTAATTCTCATGTATGCAAGAATCATATAACAATAACTTCATTTTTGATTAATACGTATTGTAAACCATTACATAATACTTTGTTACATGCAACTTATATTAGAAACAATGTTGAACCTTTTTTTTTAACAATACTAACATTTTGAACTCATAGGTATGCATGAGTAACATAAGAATAGGTCAACTTTCTCTGAATAAGTATTTGCAACCATTACATAATGCTTTGTGACATTGAACTTTTTATTTAAAGTACTGGTAAACGACATAGGTATTGAATCCAGAGGAAGGCACACAGTAAAAAAAACCATTGAAACTTAGCCAATTGTATCAAAGAGGAAAAAAAGTTATTCCTTCCTGACCCCATTAACTGGTGATTGGATTACTCCCTGAATCAATACTCAGTATTTAATTATACATTTCAATTTATTAACAAATGGTTTACCTCCTACTAACATAAATCCTTAATTATATACAATGAAACAACTTTGCACACCTTTTAAAATACAATGTTAACATCTCAAATAGTAACTTAAAATACTAACCTTGAATTGTACGAAAATGCCACTTAATTGTTTTGTGGGGCCAGTCATGTAAAAAGGTAACTTCTAACACATTCCAATATGTTACTTTGTCTTTGTCTTTTTTTGTTGTTGTTATTTTTGTAGTTCTTCAAAATGGCACTTAGAGTTTCCTATGTGAAATAGTGATCCTCTAAAAAGAGACCGCCAGACATAAAAGATCGTCTGTGGGGTATAACCACTGTACTCTATGTTTTTTGCCATTTAATAGAGTTTCTTAGTGAAAAAGTGGTCCTCTAAAAAGAGTCCGCCAGACATAAAATGTCGTCCGCTGGGTATAACCACTGTTCTCTATATCTTTTGCCATTTTATAGAGTTTCTTAGTGAAATAGTGGTCCTCTAAAAGTAGTCCGAGTGCCAAAAAATGTTGTCCTCTAAATAAAACAACTGTTTTCTATATTTGTTGTGGTATATCTTCTTTGATATGAGAAGTGTTTCTTTTTTAATGTTGTTATATATGAAGACATTGCATTTTTTTTTGTATGTCCAAGTGTTTCCCTTAAAAAGAGCCCAGCAGACTTGTAATTTTGTCTATGGTATATAACCACTGTTTATTGTTGTTGTTTTGAACTTTTTGTTGTTATTCTTGTAGTTCGTGAAAATGGCACATAGAGTTTCCTATGTGAAATAGTGGTCCTCTAAAAAGAGTCCCAGTGACATAAAAGTTTGTACTGCAAGTAAAACCACTGTTCTCTTTGTTTACAGAACCTCATAGTACACAATGTTTTTTGTTAAAAATGCATCCATCCTCCAATAAATCACTTTGACTTGTGTTTTCTTCAATATGAACGTTAATTTCCTCTGGATTGTTGCATCTTGAAAATGCAACATAAGTTGTCCATGTGCAAAAACAGGTTCCTTTCAAAAAAATACCCACAGACTTAAAAGTTTGTCCTTGGAATTTATTAATGGTCATTGCAAATGCCATGATAATGGGAAATTGTCTCATTTGAAGGACAAAAGGCAATCCACTCTCACTTGGAGCCAAATCAATTTTTGGTATAAGAACTGGTTCACCTTTATGGGTACCAGTCATAATTTCTGCATGTATAAAATGATCTTTTAAATCCTTCACAATTAATCTGGTCCCATTACAAAGTCCTTTCTTGGGATTCATATTTCTCAGTAGCATGACAATTGCCCCTTTTTTACATTGAAAAATATGTGGTGGCATTCCAGAGGGAGTTAAAGAATTAATAAATTCCATAGTAAAGTTAGATTCACTGTCTTTGTCATCAGCCACTATGAAATCTGCACTGTAATAGTTTTTTTCAGGGTGCATTGATTAATTTAACATTTTCATTATTTAGATTCAAGGCATCTATATTTTTTGATGTCAATATGACTTTGCTTGCAATGTCTGAGTAATCTTCGTTATTGATAGTATTGAGAAAGATTGTCGTTACTATTGGTTCTTTGCAAATAATTTCTTATGAAATTTCAACAGTATCATCAGGTAAATTAGTTTTTTTTTATGTTTTCCTTCTCCAATCTGAATTAGCCAATCATTGAATTGATTTTGGCCTTCAGATCTCATATTTATTTCTAAATTAAGGTGTATAAATATTTTCCCCAGTTTACTTCTCTTCATACACGTTTCGAGGATGTCAGTCCTATTGCCATGTGGCACCACAGGTAAAGTTTGCCTAAAATCCCCTCCTAACAACATTACCTTTCCACCAAATGGCAAATCATTATCCATAACTTATTTTAATATTCGATCAGTACATTGCAGGGCATGACATGACATCATTGTTGCCTTATCTATTATAATGAATTTACTTTTGTGAAATTTTGTGGCTTGTAATGAATTAATTAGAATATCCGACACTGATTTTTCTAGAATGGGAACTGGCAGTTTAAATCCACTATGCACAGTTCTACCACCTTCTAACAAAAGTGCGGCAATTCCAGTTTTTGCAAATGGCAGTGCTATTTGACCCTGTGCTCGAATGCAACTCATCAATAAATTATACAGCTATGTTTTTCCTGACCCAATAGGGCCATCTAGATAGAAATAACGCTCTTTGAGCATGTAATCGTCTATTGCATTTGTGATGTCGCTAAATGCTTCCAATTGTAATGCATTTAAAGTTCCAATTTGTTCTTGTGTTTTTGGTATTCAATCTAAGTGTCATACTCATCAAAGGTAATTTCATCTATAACTCCTGGATCAGGGAGATTAAAATGTGCACAATTTAATCCATGACAAAGAAAGATTTCCTGAATTTCCATTAATGCTTTTAATAGAGCAATGGTCTCATTGTAACGTTTCAAGAAGTCTTCAAACATATGTAATTTAAATGTTTCCCACAAAGCTAATGCATCAGGTACATTGCAAAATATGCAAATGAAAGCAAATTGTTCTCTCATTTGCTTTGGCATTTGACATAGTGCTGCTTCTTTGAGACATCCCTCCCATTCCGTATCATCTGCCAGGAAGTTTTGATGTGTTGCAGCTAATTGGAAAGTATCATAAACTATGTCATTGACTGTGTGTAAATGTTCATAACTTTGTGCACCTGGAACATGTAAAAGAAGTAATTTTAAGCTGAAATGTCTCTTGGACTAATGGTATAAATTTGTGGGATAATTTTATGATTATCTTTTTTTCGTTGTTGCCATTGGCCATTTAAGAATACGTAGTAATATGGAATTTCAATGTATAAAAATTGTCTGGCCTCAGTGTCCTGACAATTTAATTGAAAGCAAGCAGTAAGTGTTGTTGCTCTATCTTCACTTTGTGCTACAGCATTTCTTTCATTCCCTGCAGTGAAGCAAACAAATTGACTTTGTGGCAAATGGACAGCTAATCGATACACAGCATGTGACCGATCATGCATCTCAAATTTGAGAAGACACCACATTGCTTCTGGAGCACTTACATAGTCAGCATCTAAATAAGATGAATGTTTGTCATGTAAAACTGGATTGTCTTGTTCATTTTGTGCACCTTGCACAACAACAGTTGCTGTATCATATCCTTTGTATATATATTTATACACATATTTGATGGATTTGATAGAAGTGCAATCTTCCACATTGATGTGTGCATTGTACTTCATCAGCAAATGTGGATTGTATGGAACCACATATCTATTATTGACCGTTTGGCCACGGATAATAGCTGTTTGTCCTTCTCTTCTTTTATACAAAGGGTAACCATCACAATTAGCATAAGTCTGCATTTGAAATTGTTTTGGGAACTGTTTTGCACATTTTTTATTTTCCATACATGGTGAATTTGGATTGATATCTCCACATGGACCATGAATCATTTTATGAATTACAATCTCATAAAGTTTTGAATGTTTTTCTGGATGTGGCAGTTCAGCAGTAATTACTGAATACACTCTGTCTGCCGTATTCAATTTATCTTTTTCTTGCAGTATTAAAAGTATATGTGCATGTGGCAGGCCTCTTTTTTGAAATTAAATGATATAAACAAAATCCACACATTTCCCAAGTAAGTGTGCTTTAGTTATATCATGAATTAATTATTATTATTTTTTTTTGAATACTCTAGCCACCAAATCTGGTCAGTCAGAAGTATTTTGGCCAAGTTTGAAATTGTCTTTGATCTCTGGCCATTGTGGATTACATGTGGGTGTAATGAATAAATCTGGTTTGCCAAATGTAGTCACAATAGCCATGGCATCATTGTATCTTTCTCGCATATTGCGATGAGATCCTTGGAAAGAGGATGGTAAAATCATTGCTCTTTCAGGAGTAATGTCTCTGTTTGCAGCCAATTCAGCGACATAATCCATCAATCCACAATATTGTTAAAATCGAATCTTCTGGTGTTGAAATATTACAAAATTTAGATACTTGCTTTGACTTGTAGATAGGAATCAATAATCCATTGTTTTGTGAGTTTCCCCCCACATAAAATAGGATTAAAATGATCCCGAATAGCAGTTTGTGCCACTGTATATTCCAGCATAGAAATATTGTTTCCAACACAAACTTTACTATTGGGAAAACTTTGCAATTGTAATTTTGGTTCCCATCCTGGCTCACCATTTGGAACAAAAATGGGATATGTTATTGGATCCAAATTACTACTTAAAATATTTATGTTTATAAAAGGTTGGTCTTCATTGCGTGGATATATTCTAATATCCCGCTCAAATGGTGGTTCACAATCATCATTTTTAAAGACAATGGCAACCTCATTTGCTGTTGGTAAATTATACAGTTTTTGATCAGTTTGGCGATCTCTTTTGAGAACCATATTTACTCTTGGCATTGGCAATTGATTTATTTGCGCATGTGCCTGTTGTTTTTCAACCTTTGCTAATTTTTTGTATGCTTGACTATATGGATTGTTGGCCATAATGTTATCAAGCTGTTCAAAGACTATGGGTAAGCATTGTTTATTTTCAGGAAGCATCATTCGTTGTTCAACAGCTTCCATTGTATCAAGGACATATAACTGTGCAAATTTCCTTGGCTCTCCTACTTCTGGGTGTAAATGTGAAGTCCTTGTCCTTGTACTTTAAAACAGTAAGGACCATGTCTTTGGACATTATCTGCTAATGTTGCACGCATTGAAGCAAATGAAATCCCACTGTTATAAGACCTAATTTTTTTTTTTTTTAAATTGGTATAATTTGGAAATTTTTGATCACTTTTTTTTAAGCTCCAGCTCACTCGGTTTGTGCTTTCTTCGTAATTTTTCTTTTATTTAGAAGTCTCTGTAGGTCTTCTTCTCTTAAGCGTTGGGAAGTCTTAGGGGTGTGTGCATCTCTCCATCTCTGCTTCCTTTCCCTTGCCATTCTTCTTTTACATTCATTCTTGTCTTCTGCAATGTCCGCCATTGTAATCTGTAATTGTAAATGCATGTGTAAGATATATATATATTTCATTGTACATATTTTTTTACCCGTCATGAATGCCAAACTAAATTAATTAATTAATCAATCAATGTGTTATTTTTAATTTGCATACATAAAAAAACTAATGAGCTAAGCATATATATATATGGATCAATAAATTAATGGTAAAATATATATATATATATCACATATATAGTTGTGAGCGTACGGGCTGTTGCTCATGCTTGCGAAGCGAGGGCTGCGGGCAAGGGCCTCAGTTGCTGGCATGGAGCGCGAGCCGCGGCCCTCGCGTAGCTGTACGGGCCATTGCTCACGCTTACGGGCTCGCACAGCGAGCTGCGGCCCTCGCATAGCGAGGGCTGCGGGTAAGGGCCTCAGTTGCTGGGAAGGCGCTCCATGCCAGCAACTGAAGCCCTCGGAAAGTGAGGGCCTCGGTTGCTGGCATGGAGCGCGAGCCGCGGCCTTCGGTAGCCGTACAGGCTGTTGCTCACGCTTGTGGGCTCGCATAGCGAGCCCGCGGCCCTCGAATAGCGGAGCTGCGGGCAAGGGCCTCAGTTGCTGGGATGGAGCGCCCATGCCAGCAACTGAGGCCCTCGCGAAGCCGTGGAGCGCGAGCGGCGGCTCTCGCGTAGCTGTACGGGCTGTTGCTCACGCTTGCGGGCTCGCATTGCGAGCCTGCGGCCCTCGCGTAGCTGTACGGGCTGTTGCTCACGCTTGCGGGCTCGCATAGCGAGCCCGCGGCCCTCGCGTAGCGAGGACTGCGGGCAAGGGCCTCAGTTGCTGGCATGGTGCGCTAGCTGCGGCCCTCGCGTAGTGGGCCGCGGCTCGTGCAGCATTCTTATTCATCACACAAGATGGCAATGCTTGCTGGGAGTTGTAGTCTTGCGAGGTTCCACTTGCTATGGGGCCTTTGCTCAATGTTATGAATCAGTCATGGGATCTCTGGTGGATGTGTCATGTGGGTGAGGTCATCCAGTCAGGCCTGGTTGTAATGTTTATAATATTCTCTGGGGGTGTGGTGTTGGTTGCATCACCATGGTTACCGAGGTGATTGACACGCGGAGGGAGGAAGTGGCGCATGGACAGCTCATCATAGCCTTAAAGTGGTGCATGGGCTGCAGATATGGTGAGTGAGATCAGGGTGTGTGTGTGTGTGTTAGAAGGGGGCAAAGAGAGACAGAGGGGGGAGAGACACAGGGGAGGGAGATGAGGGGAATGAGAGACAGGAGAGGGAGAGAGGAGGGAATGAGACAGGGGAGTGATAGAGGGGGCAAAGAGAGACAGGGGAGTGATAGAGGGGGCAAAGAGTGACAGGGGAGGGATAGAGGGGTCAAAGAGTGACAGGGGAGGGATAGAGGGGGCAAAGAGTGACAGGGGAGGGATAGAGGGGGCAAAGAGTGACAGGGGAGGTATAGAGGGGGCAAAGAGTGACAGGGGAGGGATAGAGGGGGCAAAGAGAGACAGGGATGGATAGAGGGAGCAAAGAGAGACAGGGGAGATATAGAGGGGGCAATGAGAGACAGGGAAGGGAGAGAGGGGGCAAAGAGATACAGGGAAGGGAGAGACGGGGCAAAGAGAGACAGGGGAGGGAGAGAGTGGGCAAAGAGAGACGGTGAGGGAGAGGAGGCAAAGAGAGACGGGGAGGGAGAGGGGGCAAAGAGAGACAGGGGAGGGAGAGAGGGGGCAAAGAGAGAAAGGGGAGGGAGAGAGGGGGAAAAGAGAGACAAGGGAGGGAGAGAGGGGGCAAACAGAGAAAGGGGAGGGAGAGAGAGGGCAAAGAGAGACAGGAGGGGAGTGGGAAAGAGACATGGGAGAGAGAAATGTTTGGGGAAAAAACTTGATCTTGCCGTCATTCTTTGACGGGCAAGTCACTAGTATATATATACTGTATTTTATAATGAATTATGAAGTAATTAATGAATGAATATACATTAATGAAATAATCTAAAACTGTCATCACTGCAAAACATAAACAGGTAATCATGTGTTCCTAATGAAGGGCAAACCCAAAGAGCTATGAGCAAACTATAGATTGGCCTGAAAAATATTTGTAATGTTTTGAATAATTTATCAATAAATCAAGCCATGAGGTGTAATTGTAATTCATGAAAACATAAATGGCTAAGCATAGATGTATTCATAATGTATTTGTTTTAATTATTGATTAATTAATAAAATAAAATATGTTAATTAATTAATCAATAACTGTCATCATTGGTAAAAAAAAACTTAATCCTGTTTTTCTAAAGAATGTCATCATTAAATCATATACCTGTCAAGTTGATATTATAGCAGCTCAAATCCTGCAGAGCTCACTCTCTGTCTTCAGGCAGGTGCAGAGAGGAGGAACCTGTAAAATGACATACAAAGCATTTTTTATGTTTCGTTTGAATGAATTCATGAATCATTGGAAGTATCCTATTTAATTGGCATACATGCAAAACGTAAAGGCCTAATCATCAATATATTCCTAAGTAAATGCATTCAAAAATAATAAAAAGTGTCATAAAATAATAAACAGATTTAAATATTTAAGTGCTTATAAGGTCCTATCCCTGTTAGGCATAGAGCAGGAACAGAATTATGAAGTAATTAATAAATGAATATACATTAATGAAATAATCTAAAACTGTCATGAGTCCAAAACATAAACAGGTAATCATTCTTTCCTAAAGAAGGGCAAACAGAAAGAGCTATGAGCAAACTATAGATTGGCCGGAAAAGGATTTGTAATGTTTTGATGAAATTAATTAATCAATAAATAAAGTTATGAGGTGTAATTGTCATTCATTAAAACATAAATGGCTAAGCATAGATGTATTCCTGATTTTTTTTTAATTATTGAGTAATTAATAAAATAAAATAAGTTAATTAACTAATCAATAACTGTCATCAATGAAAAAAAAATACTTAATCCTATTTTCCTAAAGAATGTCATCATTAAATCATATACCTGTCAAGTTGATATTATAGCAGATCAAATCCTGCAGAGCTCACTCTCTGTTTTCGGGCAGGCGCAGAGATGAGGAATCTGTAAAATTATGTAGAAAACATTTTTAATGTTTTGTTTGAATGAATTCATGAATCATTGATAGTATCCTATTTAATTGTCATACACGCAAAATGTAAAAGCCTAATCATCAATATATTCATAAGTTAATGCCTTCCAAAATATTAAAAAGTGTCTTAATATAATAAATTGATTTAAATATGTAAGGGCTTATAAGGTCCTATCCCTTTCTGTAATTATTAATAATTAATAGTTAATCAATGAATGTACGTTAATGATCATTACTTCAGATATATAAATGCAATATTAAATCTATGGATTGTAAAATAGACAATATTTATTTTTTATAATGATTTCTAATTAATAATTAATTAATAGCCGGTAATTAATTAATCAATAACTGTGATCGATGAAAAGCAAAGAGCCTTAGTCCTTTTCTCCTAAAAAACAGCAACATTAAATGGCATACCTGTAAAGGTGATCTTATTGCAGATCAAATGCTGCAAACGTCACTCTGTGTATTCAGTCAGCTGCACAGATGATTAAAGTGTAAAATGAAATAAAAAGCATTTGTAATGTTTGAATGCAATTAATTCATTAATCATGCAGAGTATCATGTTTTATTGACATACATGTAAAACGTAAATGTGTATGAATGGATATATTCATAAATAAATGCACTATAAAATATTAAATGTAGCAGGTGTCATACTATAATAAACTGATTTTAATATTGAACTGCTTTGAGGATACTATCCCTTTCAGGCAATGAGAAGCAACAGAGAAATATAAGTGAACTGTAAAATGTACATATTTTTGGGGCCACTTTACTGATTTTTTTATTTTTTTATTACTAATTAATTATTAAGTCATTAATGAACCAAGCATTTTTTATGTTTGAATGCGATTCATTCATTAATCATTGAGAGTATCATATTTAATTGGCAATCATGCAAAACGTAAAGGTGTAAGCATGGATATATTCATAACTAAATGCACTCTAAAATATTAAATGTCGCAGGTGTCATAATAAAATAAACTGATTTCAATATTTAACTGCTTTGGGGATCCTATCCCTTTCAGGCAATGAGCAGCAACACAGAAATATGGGTACACTGTAAAATGTACATATTTTTTGAGCCAGTTGAAACATTTGTTTTTAATTCTTACTAATTCTTACTAATTAATTAATTAATGAACATTAATAATTCATTAATTAATTAATTAATCAATGAATAAATATATTAGAAAGAGTTAAGAATTAATATATTCATAAAATAAAGGCAGTCACAAATATACAATTTTTTTTCATAATGATTACTAATTACTAAATTAATGTCCATTAAAATTAATTAATCAATTAATAAATATATTTGAAAGCGTTAACCATTAATGTATTCATAAAGTAAAGGCAGTGTAAAATATAAGATTGTGCGTATTTTTTTTTTTTATGATATATATATTTTTTGTATTAATAATTAATTAATCAATAAATTATATACTTTACTTATTTATAATTAATAGCCAGCAATCAATATCCTGAAGAGCTAACAATCTTTTTGGATTTCCCGGCGTCAGAAAATGTCCAGTCAGACTGTCAACACCACAGGACAAAGTATCAGCAATGTGGCAATTGTGCCCTATATATAGGCTCTGTGCGTGAGACAGAACCATTGGTTTAGGCGGGAAAGCCACCATTTCAGAATCATAATGTGTAGATTAACAAATTAGTGTTCTAAAATGATGACGATATTCTATGTGTTACACGCCTTGCGAACATTTTCCGTGTTTACTAACAGTGTATTTTTGTACCTCGTACGTCCCTGGTAAAGTCATATATGCCTGACGGTGTTTTGCATGCTTCAGAATCGTGTAGCCTCGTTTTCATTTTTTTCGGCCACCATCTTTTCCATTTTCGCATTTTACCTCACTCCCAGACGTCCTGGCTGTTCCCCTGTGCTGTGTGCCATGTTTTTGTTGTATTTTTTTGTGTATTTAGTGTGTTTTTAGTTTTTTTTTGCTTTGCACGGTTTGGTTGTTAACTTTGTATTTTTCCTTTGTCGTATTTTTGTCGTATTTTTTTTCTAATCACGCGTTGCAGCCTAGGTCGATCCCGCGTTTACAAAGTCCTGCGTGTTTCAGTGTGTGATCGGTGCTCCTTTGTGTCTAAGTCCCGCGTGTTTCATTGCCTTCACTGCTTGCCTCGCTTTGTGAGGCTTGCAGGCAATCAGTGCCTTTGGCGCTCATCGCCTTTGTGCTGCGAGTTCCCCTAAGTGATGCGAGTTAACGTCTCGGCTCGATACGTGAGGCTCGCAAGCCAAGTCATACACACCATGCAAAGCGTGACGACGTCTCGTAGTTTGACAACTATTATATGTAATAACATTTTTCCCCATATTTTTGGATTGCTCCAGGCAATGGACACAATGCATCCTGACTATCAGTAATTAATGGCAGTAATATCTCTACCAAAAGATTAGAATCTTAGTCTGACTGGCAGCTTAAAATGATTTCAAACGTTGGTGTTAGTGTACTGTAGAATATTGCATTTTTTAGTAACATTCAATTGATAAAGTGTTTATAACCACCTATAGTTTTAATTTTTTACCTCCACTATGTCACAATAACACACTGACCAGGAAAAATCCTAAACATACCCCTGTAGATATGCATAAGAAATTGGCAACCAACTGAAACACTAGAATAGTTGCAACAGTTTTTTAGATAGCTGTTAACCAATGTATTGCAGTGAATTCTTTCAATGCCCATTGCAGTTATGTCAAGTATTACCAAACTAACAGTATTAGCTGTGTAAGCCATGAGCATAAAACATTTTGGTGGGAAAATCTGAATGTTTGAAGACTCTTTTTGAGTAAAGAAATCTTTTTTATGTTTGTTGCCTCACATCCTGAAAGCTGGATGATGAGGGTGTGTGTTTATAATTATTAATAGAAGGAGGGGTCGGGATGAGGGAACACTCACAAGTCCTCTTTGTTTGATAACTGGAGAAGATTAAAATTTGCACCACATCCCTTCCCCCTAACTAGCCTAGAAGCAGGATGCTGCATCAAAGGATGTAACCACAGCTCTCCAGAAATGCAAATAACCCTCTTACAAACTCAACTTCCATCAGTATATGATGGTTTCCTAGAGCTTTTGGCGCCTGCGGCTGTTCCTGAGTTTGCCGCTCCCACCGGGGTGCGAACATTATATATTTTATTTATATATATATATATATATATATATATATATATATATATATATAATATACATTATTATATATAATTTATTATATACAGTATATAACATTTATATAATATAATATATTTCTGTGGGATTAATGGAGAATATATATAAATATATAAAGTGAACCTTTCTCAATCTTCCTCTTTTTTTCTCGTCCTCCTCCCCCATCTCTTTTCACCTTTCCTACCTCCTCTCTCTCTCCCTCACACATCCCACTCTCCCTTCGCTATCTGTCATCTTTCCTCATTCCTCTCCTCCCTTTCTTCTCTCCCCTCCTTCTTTCTTTCTCCTCCTTCTCTCTCTCCCCTCCTTTTGTTCTTTCTCCCTTCTTCCTCTCTCTCTCTCTGCCCTTCTCCCTCCTCTCTCCTTTCTCTCTCTCTCTTTCTCATAGACCACTAGCCATCTCCCCTTCACAAGCCTGCCTCCAGCTGTCTCTCTCTCTCCCTCCCTTATTTCCTTCTCTCTCCCTGATGTCTCCCTCTTCTCTGTCTCCCTCCCTTATCTCTTTCTCTCTGCCATGTCACTCTCTTCTCTTTCCCTTCTTTCTCCCTTCTCTCTCTCTCCCTCCCTTCTCTCTATCTCCCTCACGGGGAAGGACCTGGGAGGTGAGGGGGCCTGGCGAAATGGGTTAATGAGAGCCACGGGTGGTGGGCGGCAATTGGGGGCATTTTTGCTGCCCCAAATAAGTGCTGCCCGGATTTGACTGCCCCCATCCACCCCAGCTACACCACTGCCTTTAAGCCCTAAACCTCTAAACCAGAATAATGTGAACACGTCCTTTACAGTAAGTTCCATAGCTCTTTAAACATTTCTTAAATGCTGTATAGAAACTGTGTAACTATGGTGTTTATGTTATTAGTTGACCGTTGTATGTGCTTTTTAAGTTTTGGACAGTTGAAATGAAACATTTACCTAGAATAGCTATTAACTCAAAAGATAAAGGAAACAGAAAATATAAAATGCCTAAAGTGGAAGAAAATGAGTCAGGCGCAAGATAATAGTTCATAACATGATCTCTTTATTGGATGAACATGAAATTTAAACTGACAAGATATCAAGAATTCAACTCTCTTCTTTTAATTCAAATGCAGTACTGATTATATTTCATAAATTATACATTAACTCATAAGGTATAATTTGTAGAATATAATCAGGAATACTTCTGACTTGAATAAAGGCTTTACATTGAATATTACAGTCTCAAAAATAAATACATCAAGATTAGGACTTATGTTTTTATAACCAAAGACAATCTCCAAGAAGGTCTTTAAAACAGAAAAAATGTACTATTATTAGAAAATATACAACAAGATATGAAATAAAATACAAATGGCAATTTTGCCCGTGGGTCAAAATTGATTAACAGTAGCGCTACTAGAACAGTGGCATAAAAGGTCAAAATAGCAGTAGAAGTACAGGATACACAGAATTTGAAAGAATATCAGATAAACAAGTCTCAATTCATGGTATATAAAAAAAAACACTATCAATATAGTATATGGGGTGTTAAACATCTTTCCTTAAATACCTTGGAAGTCCAGGATTTAATCAATAGTTCTTGATGTAGTGTGTGGAAGATCCATTTAATCGATTCCTGGTGTTGATGGGTCTTGGAGTATCCTCCGTTCTTCTTTTACACCAGGGTAGATCGTTACAATAACTCTAGTGCAAATTAATGAGGTTTATTATGTTAAAAAACACACATACAAAATGGACACTCACATGGATTACATTTTTATCTGTATGTGTTCACAAATCGATATCTCTGTCCTTCTCAGTTGGCGGTAGGATCTTTTACAGCAGGCAAGTTGGTTCTGGTGGTCATCATACTAATATTTCCCTATAGAGCGAGTATGGTGTTATAGGCTCAGGGTATTGCCATAACCCTATGAAACTGGAGCAAATGGGACGTTGTTTAATCCCCTTCTCTTGCAAGCATATAACCAGGGCTAGTTAGCCCAAGTATTAGTGCTAGCTTGAGTATGCCACCATTTGTAGGTATTCAAAGGGTTCTGCACCCTAATGCCTTCACCACTCTGCACAGTAGTCAAATCTGTACCTCAAATATTATTGTATATAGTACTGTGATACATTCTACTCAAAAATATATATAAAAAAAATACATATAACAACACAATATATCAAAATAATATAATAATAATATCACAGCAGATCTCTTGTATGTAAAAAAAATCTTAAGATGAAAATCAAACGCGTTTCTTCCTTACCAGGGCTTTCTCAATTATAAAAATATTGTAAATATAACATCAACCATGCATAGAGGAATGTACAGTACATTGTGGTGCTATTTAAACTCCTCCAGTCATAGTTCAATTGTTTACAAGCAAAGTGTATAGTTCGCGGCCAAATCATTGAACTACGGCTCTGAATTTGAGTTAGTATGGATTTTACTTATGCATAGTAAACTCTGGCTTTAATAATGGCTAGTAGCTCAATCAGTGGTCCTATAGCCCATTCTTGGATATACTGTCTAAACATAACTAGCTGTACTTGGTCAGCTATCTCTGTGTATGCACATTTCTTCTGGTCCTCCATCCTCTCACTGTTATACTTAATCTCTCCAACATACCATATCAGGCAGCTGATAGACCATTAGCCATTTCCCCGTCACAAGCTTGCCTCCAGTAGTTTCTATGCTATTTTCCCATAGAAAGTAGGTGGTCTTCCTACTGGTTTTATCAAAGTCCACACTTTGGTCGACCCCCTCCTTATTGCCTCCCCAAGGCCGCATGAGAAGTGCCTGATTCATTTTTAGATTCCTTTACACAAATCAATAATAAAAAACACCATATTAATAGTGTACCCTTAATGGTCCAATACAACATGGAGTGGGAGACGCCAAAGTGGTAGCTGATAAGACCAATAAAGAATCAGAGGAGCCCTGGTCAGATTTATTATTATCCTTTGATGCTGAATTATATTTTTCTTCAGAAGGCAAATGACAAGGGGGTTAAGGTAGGTTAAAAAGGTGACCGAAGAGGATGTTATGGTACTCATGCTTGAGCCACAAAGTGTACTGCTCTGACCATGATCTTCAAATTTGAATAATAGATCTCTGAAACCTTTTAAAAATATCTGAGTGGAATTATTTGTAGCTAGACATGCCTCCACAACTGGTATCCAAGTTAGACTTGTTCGCAAAACAAATGTAGTTTGTGATAATTATAGACTCACCAATAGGCGCAGGAGCTTGTGTGCACTCCCTATTACCTACTGCTGATGTCATGAAATAACACCCTGTCCTGTTGCCTAAAAGAAGTAATGGTAGCACCAACTGCTGAAGGAAAGATAATTGCGTCTTAGATATCAGGGAGCAGGATCCCAGAATGCTGGCGATAACTTGTGTATCTGGAATGAGAAACACTTCTCCTCCTAGAGTAATCCTATGCCTGTTATCTTCCTAGTCCCTGCTTGGATTTGGCATGAAGCAGCATTAGAAGGATGGGACCTAGTTGCGTTAGTAAAAAGGTGTTGAGGAGTTCTGTGATCAATACACCTTCCTCTATCCACAGCATCCATGCTGGAAGCCTGTTGGGAATTATTTAATTTCTCCGATGACAGAATTGGAAACAGGTGATGAACTGGATCTGCCCTGATAATTATCTGTGGACATAAATTACACAGCCTTATGCGTGTGCTGGCAGAATCCATATATTTTCTCTGCCTTCTATAGTTAAGGCTGGAGGAGATGAAGCGATATACCTGTGGCTTTTAGCAAGTTGAAAATTATCCTGGTCATTATTGCTCCTTAATTGAGTTCCATCCTTTGCTAACAGGGGACCATCCATAATTGCCCCTGAAGCAGAACAACATCTGCAGATGTGTAGGCTGATAAGCAACCTCACTCAATGGTAACCCAGAAAAGCCCCCAATTACAGGGATAATCAGCTCCACCATTGAGATGTGATGTCTTCCCTGTGCCCTAAAACCTTGATTCATTGGTGGGCCTGAAGACTTATCCTTGGCTTTACCTCTTGGCCTAATAGTCTTGGTGGCTTAGTGGTCTTAGCCCTGGCTTTGCCCCCTATGAAGCCAGATCCCCTTGATTGCAGTGGTTTGAGCCAACTGGAGAAGAGGAAATTTCAGAGAAGGTCTGCACGAACTGAAGCATACATGGCAGGAGCAGGAAACTGCTCCCCCACATCATCTACCAACCAATCAATTAAACAAATCCATCTTTATTACTGAGTACCTTCTAGTGTTTATTCTTTAAGATGTGCTTATAATATCCTGAACACAATTTTATAGGAATACTTCAATGTTTTAGTATATTTTCACTTATATAAACCAACATATTAAATACATATTCATATTTTTTAAAATAAAATATTTACTTTTTCAAATTTTAAACCATGGAAACATTTAAAATAACTAAAATGGATATATTCAACTTTAGCAAAAATTGTCTGTCAATTTTACGTTTTACAAACATTACTGTGAGGATGTTTTTTTTAAATCAGTTTGTTACTGATGATGCAGAAAATTTGTAGTAGGAGTTAGTGTACACATTTCAGCTTTAACATTTTGTGTTTCCCTTTGTAATTATATAGTGCAAACAAATAACAAAAATGTAATAAAGCCTGTTTTTAATGATACAAAAACACATTTTGAGGCTTTGGTTGCACCCTGGAGGCACCCATGATCCATTGATGGAAGCTGTGTGTTTCAGGTGGGCATTTACATTTATGCAGAGCTGTGATTGGATGTATTGAAGCAAACTTCCTGTTTCTGGGCCAGTTAGAGTGGAAGCATATGGGATCATTTTCAGTTCAATCTAATTAGCCAACTAAGCCTTCTGACTTCTACATGTTCCCTCCTCCCCCCAATGCTCCCTCAATTCCTGCTCTCAGGGAGTGATGTAACAAACACAAAATGGATTCTTTTACTCATAAACATATTCTTTAAACATTTAGATTTTACTAGAAAAATGTTTCTATGTCCATAATTAAACAGCTAAACAGCTGCTAATGTTGTTAGCTTTTGACATACTTCACAAACAAGTGTTTTTTTCCCTTGAAATACAGTGGCCCTCTAACATCTTTATAAGCTGCATGGCGGGGGTGAGCGAAAGAGGGAGAGAGGAGGTGGAGAGAGAGGGGGAAAGAGTGTGAGAGAGCCAGAGGAGGGGGAGAGATAGAGAGGGAGGGAGGCAGAGAGAGAGAGAGAGGGAGGGAGGCAGAGAGAGAGAGATGAGAGGGGGAGGCTGAGGGAGGCAGAGGGAGAGCAATAGAGAGAGAAGGAGGGAGAGAGAGAGAAAGGGTGGAGAGAGAGACCGAGGGGGACAGAGGGAGGGGGAGAGAGGGAGGCAGAGAGAAGGGGTGTGAGGACACAGAGAGAGTCGGAGGGCACAGAAAGAGAGAGAGAGACAGCTCACACACAAAGAGAGGGCACACTGAGAGAGAGGGTGCCCTGAGAGAAAGGGCGTACAGAGAAAGAGAGGGCACATGGAGAGGGCAGACAGAGAGAGGGAGAGGGTGCACAGTGCGAGGGAGAGGGCACAATAAGAGAGACAGCACAGAGAGAAACAGCACAGAGAGAGACAGGACAGACAATTGACCATAATATATGATACCGTCATTTATGATGGGCAAGTTATTAGTTTTAAATAATATAGTCAAATCCTGAGAGCACAGAGATCCACTTTGTCTGTATTATAAACTCTTCACTTTGGATAATATGCATGAAATAAATAATGACTATGTCATGCTTCTCTTTAATTTCCAGTTGAAATTAGTCCATCCTTACTTAAATAAACATAGCGTCTTTACAGCAATCATTTGTGGAAAGTAATTATAGAAAACATTTTTTTTTTAATTGCAAGGTGGGTGGCCATAAATTATCCCTGAGTCGTCTCCTGCTAATCACTAGTAACAGAAAACACATTGCTGTTAATCAGTGGAGGATGGGGAAATATCCTTCATTGGGTGACCCTACAATAGACCTTGAGGCTGTTCTCTCAGCAAAGGCAAAAGGAGACTAGCAATAAGTGTGGTCTGATCGTCAGAGGCTGTTGGAGAGATTAATTTTAGCATGTTCTGTTGCACCCAAGGGTATATACAGAAACACTTTGCATTGAAACCTCTCTTATTCTATTGAATTTCCCATGCAAATTTTGTCCTTTCTGGTTTGTTCAAACCAGATTGCAGAATTGATTAAGTGATGTAGAACGTTGTTGCTCATAACTTGCTGAATATATATATCAAGGGGCAGCATTGAAAAGCCATTCATATTTATTTGAAGAACAGTCAAATAGTATTTGGTATGGTGATTTAACCTGATAGAAGGATCCATAAATATATTATTAAACTAACACGGAAGAGAATGCTAAAAAAACAGCTAAGCAAATATATGTGAAAAAGTGATATATTTTTCATTGTTTTTATGTATTTTAGCTTTTTTACATTGCAAACTTTTACTCTTCATTTTTAAATGTCCTCGATTTTTGGGAGTTATTGATTATGGATAAAATAAGTTTGGAAAAAGCCTGTATAAGGGCTCCATTAAGGAATACTGCGAGTGATCTTTCCATGTAAGGAACTACGTAACTATTATATTCCTCCTGCAGTAAACCCTCATATGCACTGTTCCCTGCTCTACGGAAGATGTTCCCTATATGTGCTATTATATGGCTTCTGTAAGAGTTACTAAACATCCTACTTGTTCTTATAAGGCTCTGTGGGTGCTTGCAGTGAGATAAATCCTTACATGTATATTCAACCTCCCGCATTGCCAGCTAAACCCATGCAGATAGCTCTCTCTGCATTTAAAGCAATACCCCTCCTTGATGGAGTTGCATCTACCCTGCCACCACATATCACCCAGGATAAAACCTTCCTATCACTCACTATCACCTGAGCTTGGGTATCACTCCACCCTTGTGCCTTGGGGTGATGGCTCAATAACCCCATGGTAGTCACTATTGACCCCTATAGGACCTTTGACAATAATTATGAGGGTTTCTCTGGATCCAGTTGTATCCTATAACATTGTGGTCCCTATGAACTCTGATGACACCTCAGATTAAAGGCTATATAACTCCCTCTAGGCCCTCTTGGTTATAGGTTAGGTCACCATGGGGATCCATGTAAAAGCACTATAAATTTGCTAGTAAGTACTGCCATAGTTATGTATGAGCCTTGTGGGAGATCCTGTTGGAGCAATTTTATCAAGCTCATCATTAGACAGAGAAAAATTTGTAAAGCTCGTTTTGAATGTTGAAGGTTATGTGTGTGTGTGTGTGAAGGACATTTGCATTGATGTAGGAGATAGGTTTGCTGTTTACTTGTAGATCTGTGCATGTGCAGAAGGGAGTAGGTGTCAAATATTACGATTGATACTGATATAACAGCTCCTCTACTCCTCTCTCTATTTCCTCTACCCTTAATCCTCCCTTCACTGATAGATAAAATGAACACATCCCTCTAATTCCAAGCGACCAGGAAATTCTAAGGTTATTACACACAAACTTTTCAAAATGAAGATTTTCTCTAATAATGCATTATGCTTATGGATTGCTTATAAAAACTCTACGGGTATCTGTCTAAAATGAGTATGTGAGTTAACTACCAAGCAGTTTATCCAAGCTATCAGTCAGTCAATAACCAAACACTTCCACCACCAAGTAAATATAAGGTGTAACAATCTATGGTTACCAAGAACTGTAAAGCTTATATAAAACTCAATCTGAACGAATAGTAACTACACAATTCAAATAAATATAGATAGATGTGTTTCAAACTGTATAATATATATATATATATATATATATATATATATATATATTATATGTTCCTGTTAATTTTTGTATACATTTAAATCCTGTAAGTATAACTAGTCTTTATTAATGGAAGGGTTTATTGCGCTGTACAATTATACGTTTTTCTCTTTGTTTAATAAGAACCACTTTGCTGCTATTGACTGAATACACCCTGCCATCTTGTAAGTGGACCCTGCGCAGCTGAGTGGATGGCTCCACCCCCAAGAGTTAAATTATATTTGCAGATGAAAAAGATGGAGGAGAATATCATTGAGGGGGAATGTGAGGGGCAAAATGACTGCTCATATACTGAGCAACATGAGTGGGAAAATAAAGCAAAAATATTAAAATATCTAATATATTTCATTAAAATGTTTATATAAAGTATGGATGATATTAATTTTGATTCATTGTAAAAAAACATTTCCAGGGATCAGTGGCCCTGTAGGAGGATCTGTAGGAGGATCTATGTGCTCAACAATACACTCCATCTTGCGAATGGCCCTTTATGATATCAGAGAGGCAGCGGCCAGTCCCTATCCTTACAGCAGTTCAGACCTTGGTATTGTCAGTAACAATGATTTATTGGCCTGTCCTTCTATGTTGATAATGGATCGCTTATCCCATCCATGGAAACTGTTTATTGCACTAATGAATAGAGAAAAATGACAGCAAGAGGGAAATTAATCTATCTCATTATATTAGGCTTGTCAAAGAACTGCAGTATTGCCTCATACACTATAACCATTACTCTCAAATGCATGTACAATAGCTGCTTATTGTTGCCATGTATTTTCCATCCAGTTGTTAATGCTAATACATATTTCAACAAATATGAAGGAGCACTGTAGTTCAAGCCAAAAGTTGCAAATTTCTGAAGTATGTAGCAAACTAACAACATTAGTAGCTGTGTAAGCCACAGACAAACATTTTTAGAGAGAATCAGAATTTTTGGAGACTTTGAGCACAATTCAATTGAGTAATCGTAAGTTACTAGAGCCCGTAACTGAGGCTGTAAGTTAAATTGCTATTCAATTAGCGGCTCCAAACAAGTTATGGGTTACGGCCTTGAAAACATTGTGGTTGTTAAACCCAGAATTTACAGCCTACTGATGCCTTTAAACTTTCCTGTCCGCAAGAGTTACGGTCGCTAAAATCACTGTTCAATTGCTAGAATTCCCCAAGCCCGCAAATGTTTTCACGCCCTTAAATGGCAAATTAGGAGAAAATCCTATGAGTACTAGAGAGGAAGCACAAGGGGGTTTAACCCCTGTCCTTAACCCTCTAATTGTAAATAAAAAAACAATACTGCATTGTAAATAACAGGGGAAGCGATGACAGACATTAGAATTAATTGCACAACAGTTTCAAGCTCACAAATTGGCAATCAGGGTTATATTGATCTCGGGAATCAATGAGTTAATACATATCAGGCCACCCACATTGACTAGAACATTATTGGCATTCAGTTTTATTATTTTCTATTTTGCGGGTTTGCGAGTTCCATTGCATATCGGAACCTCTAAACGTTAATTGATTGACATGTAACCTCCAAGTTTTACTGCTGTAATGATGATGATCTTATTTTCTATTGGCTGTTTTGAAATGGGAGGTTACGGTCTTGCTTAATTGATCATGTTCCCGCCCTGAACTGCTACCCACGAGTGCATGGTTTACGACTTTGGCGTTCTACCCGTAACTTGTGGGCTTGAGCAATTGAATAGCACTAAAATTGTAGCAGAGTTCAAACCTGCAGCAAGCCCGCAGACATTCAGCCTGTATACCGCGAGATGCGGGCTTCTAATTGAATCGAGCTGTTTAAGTATAATATCTTGACTGGTTTTATCACTTTCTAACAGCTGGAGGCTATGGGATGGACTTTTTTTTTATCTACATGTGGGGGAAGGGTGGGGAAGGAGCAAAGAAGGAAAGGTGTGGGGGTAAGGGGATAGTTGTATAATTTGATTTAATTGAATTTGACACATAACCCTTCTCCTGCTCACAAGCATGCTGTTGCAGAAAACTAAACTCTCCTCTACACAAAATCTTCACCAACATAGCAGAGACATCAACATGTATTACTTTTTAATTAAAAACTGGTTTTGAAACTTTTTCCCTGCCCAATTATGATTTTACTCAGGGGTTTTACATGTTTAATAATTTAAATACATTAATGTCAAGGATATCATAGTTGCATAGTTGCGATCAGATTTCTCCCTGTATCAATACTCCTTATCTAATTAACACTGAATGCCCTTTTTATTTAAAAATATATCCAATCCCTTTTTAAAGTTATCTATGGAATCTGCTGTCACTACCTTCTTTGGTAGAGAATTCCACATTTTAAACACCCTTGCTGTGAAGAACACTTTTATTTCTTTAAGGTGGAATCGTTTTACTTCTAACCTCAAAGGATGTCCGTTGTAAATCTCTTGGCACAAAAAGTGGATGTATTTATACATTTATGTATTTATGTATTTATAAGGTAATCATTTTACATTCTTAGACGCCTTTTTTCTAGAGAAAATAAGTTTAATTTGGTTAGTCTTTCTTCCTAATAAGCCTCTCAATTCCCCTTATTAGTTTTGTAGCCCTTCTCTGTACTTTTCCAGCTCTAAAATGTCCTTTTTATGAAGTGAGGACCAAAATTGTACTCCATATTCCAAATGAGGACGTACTAGGGATTTGTATAGTGGCATAATTACATTTGCTTCCCTTGCTTCTATACCCTTCCTAATACATGCTAATAGTTTATTTGCCTTTGCAGCTGCTGCTTGGCATTGAGCACTGTTACCTAGGTGGTTGTCCACAAGCACTCCCAAATCCCTTTTCATATCAGACACTCCTAGATTTGCTCCATTAAGATTATAAATTCAAATCTATAATTAGAAAGATGAGGACGTTTTTTGGATCTTACTAGGGATATAATATACCCGTGTTTCAAAGCTCAAGTTACAAAAAATCAGACATTACCTGCTCTCTGCAGCTCATGAAAACACAGTTCCTGTAGTACCGACTGTGCAGTGTCTCATACTAATCAATCAGTGACCATCTCTCAGCAACATGCTGCTGAGAGATGGACCCTGATAGACTAGGACACTACCAAGTCCTACCAAGTTTGTGTCTGCATATGCTGCAGTGGGCTATACATAGACTGTTTGCATGATTTTAGGCAGTAAAACAGAGCTTATGAACACTTTTTAATAAAATCACATATATAGTTGTGGATCTTACGAATGATGGTCACGCAATGTTAAATAAATTGCGGCCCTCGCAAAGCTGAAGGTGATCATTTCAGGCCTTGCGATGACTGCTGCAGGCGCTCATCGCGAGGCCTGTGGGAGTTAGGCTGCAATGAGCGGCGAAGGCGTTCATTGCATGCCTCGCGATGAGTGGCACAGGAGTTCATTGCGAGGCCCGTGGGACTTATGCTGCAATGGGCATTGAAGGCGCTCATTGCAGGCCTTGCGATGAGCGCCTCAGGAGCGAAGGCCACAGTTGCGGGGCTGCACTAAAATACGAATTTAACAGTGGAACCACGGAACTGGAAAGACCATAAAAAAAAAACTTACACTTACACTCTCACACACAGCACAGGGGGAGAGCCAGGGAGTCTGTGAGTGAGGTTGCAAGTTAATTTGAGCCGGCTGAAAAAACGTAACAGGATGGAAACGAGGCCGAAGGCAATAAAAAAGAGTCCAAAGCCAGTAACACGTAACCCAAGCCAGTACCAATTAACCCAAGGCATTAACACTTATAGCTAGGCCCCTAAACTACACGGGGGGAGAGGCTCACAAGGAGCGCCCAAGGCGCTCATCGCGGGGCTCGCCATGAGCGCCCAATGTGAACATTGCAAAACACCAAAGTTGCGGGTTGGACAACTCCTGCAATGAGCGCCAAGGCCCGTAAAGTAGACGGAAGGAGAGGCTCGCGATGAGCGCCGAAGGTGCTCCAAGGGGGCAAAGCCCCGCATTGTGTCGCATTAGTACACGGGGGAGAGGGGCGAGAGGCTCGCAATGAGCGCCGAAGGTGCTCAATCGCAAGGCCTATAAAGTACACAGGGGGAGAGGTTTGAAAAGTGCATAGTGGGGCTCGCGATGAGCATTGCAAAGCAGGAAAGTTGGGGCTTGTCAAAAATGGCAAAGATGCTCATCGCGAGGCCTGTAAAGTACACAGGGGGAGAGACTCGCGATGTGCGCCGAGGGTGCTCAGAGGGACCATAGCCTCGCATTGTGAGGCAAACAGCATTGCCAGTCTTACAATTTGATTACCATAATTTTTGACGGGTATTTAACTAGTAAATCATATAAAAGTAGATCAATACAGAGATGTGTATGCCTGTGTGTGTATCTGTTTGTACATGCCAGTGTGTGTCTCTGTGTATTTGTGTGTCTGTGTGTGTATGTTTGTCAGTGTGTGTCTCTGTGTGTGTTTGTGTGTGTGTCTGTGGATATATGTGCTTCTCTCTTTGTGTATGTGTGTGTCTGTACCTCTATGTGCATATGTCAGTGTGTTTCTCTATGTGTGTCTGTATCTCTATGTGTATGTATGTGTGTGTGTATTTATGTGTGTGTCTTTACCTCTATGAGTGTTTCTGTACCTCTATATGGGTGTGTCTGTGTCTGTGTGTGTACCTCTATGTGTGTCTGTGTTTTGTGTGTGTGGACTAAGTGATTATGATGTGTGTCTGGCTGACTGCCCATCTTCAGACATATAGTACACACAAATACATTTAAATTACAAACAATCTTCTATGATGCATTGTAAGGAAGGACCGGCAGCTGGTGAGACACATCATGAGCATGCACTGATCCCTTATATTACAATGGCGTTTATTTTTATCATTAAAGGCTCACTACAGTTCAAGAAAAAAATACACTTGTTTGTCAAGTATGTGCCATGGACATAAACATTTTTTGGAAAAATTTGATTTTTTTTTGTAGTCTCTGAGTCTAGGAATCCATTTTGTGATTGTTACATCACATCATGAGAGCTGAATCATCAAGGTGTGTTTTTTGGCTATCACTGGAGGGAGGGTTGAGGTAGGAGAGAACAGAAAGGAATTTTTAATCAGAGAAGATTAAAATTGATGCCAAACCCATTCACCTCAATGGCCCAGAAGCAGACTTCTTACTTCAGGAAATGCAATCATATCTCTCCAGAAATCTAAACACTCCTCTGACACAGCTTCTACCTATGTATCATGGATTCCTCCAGGGCCCAGCAGAGGCAGCAACAATTATTTTTTTCTAATTAAAAACTAGCTGTATGATTTTTTTTCCTGATGACTTATGCTCGTAGACTAAATTTTTCAAACAATTCTTGTTTTTATTGTGCAGCGGCCCTTTAATTCTTCATAATTAGTTCGTTTTTATGTGTGATATTAACGATCATGATATATGTTTGTGTAACAAATGCTTACTGTCCTCCCATAAAAAATGATAAACTATGGGCCCATCATCAAATGTTTTTAGCACAGAAAAGGGAAAAATAGGGTGCACGCACTTTGAGAGGGTCTTTCACTTTACTGTCTAGGGGCTCCAAAACAAGATAGATCCGGCCCTGGATGCAAGTCTTTATTTTGACCTTGTTGTAGCATTTAAATAGTGAGTAATGTTAACATTCATCACGTATTCATAGGCCCCCATTAGTAATGAACATGTTAAAAGGAAGAATACACAAGCTGTTATCTAAACACCAAGGCTGATCCAAAAGCCATCCAAGATACAGATGGCAAGGGTCTGATACCAGCTTATTACTCTTAATTGGAAGAAACAGCTTTACCTAATTTCTGATCATTCACAATGCCAGCAAAGGACATAATCATATATATTTTTTTTTTAAGAAAACAGAAGAAAATTGTTTTATCCTTTACAATATGTACCTAATCTTCATTAATCCAAACTTCTGGGGCAAACTCAGCTAATTTGTAGTCTTGTGGCATTCTCAGTTCCCCTAACACCTAAGGGCATGTGCATTGAATTTTTTCACAGTGGCTGTTTTTTTTTATCCTTCTTTTAACATCGTTCTTACAAATCCACAGCATATTTTCCCTCTGGGGGTTTATGCCTTTATTCTCTTAAATAAAATCAAATAGTAATGCAGTTCTCAAAGGGGGAACATACAGTAATCATAAAGTGGGCCCGGGGGACATCTCCCTTATGAAAAAAGTCCAATTTCACTTGGAAATGCTTATGGTGGCATTGAGTGTTATAAGCCAAGTTATCCAGAGGAGGGGAGAGACCAAGGATACAACAGCTGCTGGGAACATAGACCCAAAATGAACAGAATACTAATTGCGGCAAATCAAGGGTTGCTTATTGTGGACGACTATTTTTAGACAAGTCAAATTGCTTGTTGCAGCAAAATTCTTTATCTTTCATATGTATACTGTCCATGCTCACTTGACAGTTGTAAAATAAATCAACATGATTTAAGATGTATTTTAATAGAAAACTGACAGTTTTAGATTTGTTGCTCCACATAAATATATATTCATATAAAAAGGTGTATCAAAAATATTTTATATTAGTAATTATTTAGTTAGAAAGGTTTAAAATTAAAAGTACACTATTTCCTTTACCAGATTTAAACATTACAATTTATTTTGCATGAAAAATGAGCGTGGAGATGAAAAAATTTAAAGGGACATGAAAAGCATTTTTTTTAGCTGTACAGGTAGGACATCCTGCATTGGATAATCCGGCACCTCCTTTAATCCGGCATTCACTGCACTCTCCAGGAACCTCTGCACTGACAGCCGATCAGTCAGGGCCACGATCACTGCTTCTGCTGTCAGTCGGGGCCACGATCACTGCGCCGCACAGCCTCATGCCTCTCATCATGCCCTTGTAAGACTGCAGGAGCTCACATGGTTAAAGTAGGCAGTGAAAGGGTCATGCCTGATTAATATGATTTCCTGGACCACCCCTGGTCTGGCAAATTGGTTAATCCAGCAAGGTCCTGGATAATCTGTGTCCTACCTGTATTTGCTAATCTGCCACAGCATGTTTTCTTAACAATGGAAGTATTTAGGTTTTATGCTGCCCTAGTCCATTCTGATCCATGTTCCCCCCACTCACTACTTGCAGCACCTCCTATCCATATCATAAGTTTATGTGTGTTTATGTATGTATATGGCAAGTGCACTTATAGACAGAAATATTACTACATATAGACATTTCTGTGCATATATCAATATATTTTAATCTATACTGCACAGTATTTTCAGACAACCGGCTCATGAAAATGTACTGCCCTAGGCCTGACCATGCAACCCTAGGCAGACCCCCACCTCTGCTTGATAACAAATATATCATAATGATATGATTTTTTTTTATAATTGCTTAACACTGAATACAGAATGAGGTTCATCATGCACAAACGTTTATTTTTCATTTGAGGTGACATGTCTAAAGATGAAAAGAAATTGCCTTATATTTACGCTAGCAACACTTTTATAATGTTTAATGTATTTCAGATTCTTCCAGCAGTGAAGAGGTTATGTCCGCTGTAAGCAAGTATCCAGGAAGTCTATATAAGACACAGAAAGGACTGTCAATTGTATGTAGATGAAAACATCATCACATGGCTTTGTGGGCTACATTCAGTATGTAGGAACTTAAACTTCTACAGAAGATCACTGGACAGTCTTAAGTACAGTAGGAGCCTCATTCAATTGCAAGGCCGCATTTCGCGGTATACAAGCCGTATATCTGTGGGCTTGCTGAACTCTGCTACAATTCCGGTGCTATTCAATTGAACAAGCCCGCAAGTTACAGGCTGAACACAGAAAGCATAAACCATGCAATCGTCTGTAGCATTTCAGAGCATGAACATGATCAATTAAAGGTATATCTAAGTGAGCTGGATTAATACATTTCTGTACTCTATAGGCAAAAAGCAGCCTATATGTTTACAGCAGATTTCATAAAACATTTTCTTTTTATTAATATCTAAAAATCCCTCTAATGATTGTGTTGACACCCCCAGGGGGTGTCTACACAAGTTCCTGATCCCCACCCAATCAGCATGCAGCATCTGGGGAGAAATATTAGCCCACTATTTACCTGCTCTTGCTTGCTCAGCCAATAGTAGAGCAGTGTTGCCAGCCTCCAAGTCATTGCTGGTATATGACTCATCCCTGCTTCCTGTATATGCTGTGTGCTGTTGCCATAGCAACTTATATAGTGCTATGTCTCAAATCTTTAATCTAACCGGATTGGCCAAAACAAATTATGGAGGGGGTATTAACCTTAATTTTAAACTGTCAGAAGTTACAATAGATTTTGCTAACTTCAAGGTAAGTGTTTAAATGTTTATTTTGGTATTTTTTCATGCAAACATTTTTTATCATATACTATTAATTCTGTTCATTCTTCTCTATCAGATGCAATCCAGGAAACTTACATATCCCTTTAAGCAAGGCCGTAACTACCGATTTAGAAACAGCCAATAGAAAATGAGACGTCATCATTACGGCTGTATAGGATGGAGGTTACATGTCAATCAATTAGCGTTTAAAGGTCCGATATGCGATCGGATTCACAAACCCGCAAATTACAAATTAATAAAAATGAATGCCAATACTGTTCTAGTCCATATGGGTGGCCTGATATGTATTAACTCATTGATTCCCGTGATCGATATAACCCCGAAATTATACATTAAAATAAATGATTTTTTATTGTTGGTTTGCAAGTTTGAGACTGTTGTACATCACTTTCCCCATCATTTACAGTGCAGTATTGAGTTTTTATTTGCCTTTACAGTGCTACGGACATGTCCTTAACCCCTTTGTGGGTCCCATCTGGTACTCGTAGCATTTTCTTCTACATTTGCCATTTACGGGTGTGAAAACATTTGCGAGCTTGAGGAATTGGAGCAATTGAATATCGATTTGCGATTTTAGCGATCGTAATTCTTGCGGATGGGAAAGATCAAAGGCTTAGATGGGGTGTAAGTTACGATTGTAACAACTGCAGGAATTTCAAGCCCGTAACACGCAGCTCGTTTGCGGGTCGCAAAAAGACGCTAATTGAATAGCAAATTAGTTTACAGGCTCCTTTTACAGGCTCCAGGAACTTACAATTGTTCAATTGAATGAGGCTACAAGTGTGTTATCTCAGTTTTGTTTTAGATTTGTAAACATACATAATTGCTATTTTGTTATATATTTGTCTATTGAACCCCATCTTTACTGTTAGATCTCAGGATCAGCCAATTGTATCAGTCTGTTAAAAAATTGATGTCATCTAAGGTAAGTGAGTGGCTTGGGCAAGTTTGTGTATAGACAGCATTATCTGCCCATGAACCTACTCGTGGCTTTAGCCAAATTGGCTATCTGTAAGTCCAGGAATTCACGTACAGCTGGGGAGGTTCCACTACCATGAAAGGCCATGTTCAGGGCACTGGTGGGATGAAGGTGGTGGTGTTCTGCTTGATATACCCCAATCTGGATACATGCAGCTCTTTGTTTAAGGTTTGAATTCTTATTATTTGTACTTTATTTATAAATTAATTGGTAGTGAAATAATTGCCTTACTTTGTGACTGTCCAGCACATCTAGCCAATCCATATCAAATCTCTGTCCTGAGTAATATACTATGACCAATAATGGAGAGGGGACAGGATGGCCCCAACCCCCTGGAGCCAGCCCTGGCCCACCTGTGGTAGTTCAAATGGGGCATAAGGTATGAAATGCATGTTTTCCCAAGAAAGGGTTAATGGTGATGGGTGGATTAACTGTATAAATATGTGACCTGGAAAATAAAGTGCGTTTCATTTAGAGGAAAGACATTTATTTATTTTTAATCAGAAATTAATTTCTGTAAATCACAGCGTAAACCAGACTAGGGTTACCACTTGTATTGGTTCCCTAAGGTATCTGTTACATCAAAGACTCTATTTTTTTAAATGTAGCAACCAAATCTAATGAAAAAAATTCCTGTTCAATGACGCAAATCGGGCTTAAAAACCCATTAAATGAGGGTTCCGATATTCCCCTGATTCTGATATTCTACAGAATTATCTGTAACGAATATACAGGGAAACGTACGTTGGGAATTACAGGAGGTCTGAAAGTAACTGCTCCCTCAAACAACATTATGGAAGTAAGCATTCTTAATTACTTGGCATGGAGATGGTAAAATAAAACAAATTGTCTCTCCTTTTTTGCTGATATATTGACAGAGAGCCACACTAAACTATAGTATGAGCTTCTGTGCTAGAATAGCGAGTAAAGGACTCTAAGTTTTCTCATACCTGTATTATATCAATTAGGCAAGTGCCACTAACGGGTGGAGAGTAAAAAATAAAAAATAACTTTAGAGTCCTAATGTTCATAAAAATTAAAGCAACATACGGTAATAGGAATATACGTCTTATAAACTGGACTTGTGTTACCTTGACATCATTATATTATATATCAGTTCTTCACTATCAGCATAAATAAATATCCGCCCAGAAAGGTGGCAGTGCTTACTGTGAGAAAATAGAAGTATGAGGCTTTACTAATGGCAGTTTACCTGTTATATACAGGTTGGACCTCCTTGTAAATAGTGTAAATATATATTTTCTTTTTGGTGTTTAATTTTGCGGCGTTGTTTTAACAATAAAGTTTATGTATATATACTTGTTTAACTTTTTTTCATTAGATTTGGTTGCTACATTTAAAAAAATAGAGTCTTTGGTGTACCAGATACTTTAGGGAACCAATACAAGTGGTAACCCTAGTCTGGTTTACGCTGTGATTTACATATTTATATTGTTACTCTATTACATTTAGAGGTTGCCTTTTTAATAGTTAAATTAGAAATTACTTTCTGCAACTTGTCCTGGCACCCATTAACTTGTCCCATAACTCTGCATCTGAGGTGGAAGAATCAACAACTTGTCATAACCTCCGGTTAAGCTATGCTGTGTGAGGGGATCAAACGAATCCTGCAGGCAGGATTGGTCTTCTTGGCCTTTGGAAGCCAAGTGAAGAATGAATTGTGAAATCTATGAACAAAGGTATGCATAGTAAAAACTATGGTACTGTCAGTAATAACATATGGATGGGAGAGTTGGACCATAAAGAAGGCTGAACACCCTTATTTGTGTGCCTTCAATCTTTCCCAGCATCAGAGTCTTTTCTAGGGAATCCTGTCTTCTCATGATATGACCAAGACAGATTAGCAGAAACCAAAAATGTGCAAACTGGAGCTTGTTTGCATATAAAAGAATATATATTAGAGGCTATGTTATTTTATTTACACTATACAACACATTGCCTAGATTTAAATGTAGCTGTAATATATATTAAAATATAGGCATACAGTGGTTATTTAAGCCTGAGATCTAAGGTAGAGTGAAGAATGGGAACACAAAATGTCCCAATTAATTCATATCTGCTGTGAAAAACTATTCTTCATTGTACTTCATGAATGCATTTTTCCACCAGCGGCAGAAGTTAATTTTTGTGCAGATTATCATGTCTCGAGACATGCTTGTTTCACTATTCCTTCTAAATAGATATACATTTATATTGTTACTTGTGTGTAAATCAGAACCCCTCCAACACTGGTTGGATTAGGGTACCCCATCTTGGAAAATGTATTTGCATAAACAAGCTTTATACGGGAACATAATTATTAGTCCAAATAAATGTCCCTTCATCAGTTACAGATATATTTACCTAATGCACTTTAAAGATGTTATTTGGTTTTAAATTAATGAACCGTAAGACTGCATTGCCATTTTTCTAGGATCCAGAATACCTCCCAACATTGAAAAATATGAAAAAGGGTCACTTTGGAAGGGAGCATATCGTACATTATGCATAGTTTGATATATTATGCTATATAGTAAAAAAAGTATTTGTTGTGTCTGGTGAAATGAAGCACCATTGGTATATAAAGTTATAAATTATCATTAATTAGTTATATATTTTTTATTTCGCTCTGCTCACATCATTGGAGCTGCCATTGATACAATGTCACTTGTTCATGTTGAAGGGCATCAATCTGTAAATATCTGTATTGTAGCTACTAATGGATATAAAGTATGATCAGCAGCTTGCTATTGGCCGACAAAGGGCTGTATTCTATTAGAAGTCTGTAAGGGACTCTGACCCGTAATTTTGGCTGCTGGTGTTTTTGTCCATGCTTTCCTGTGCTATTAAAAAACTGTAGTGTGTCCTATTTACTACTTGTAATATTTTTTCAGAAATGTGATACTTTTTCTAGTTGCGGGTCAGACTTAATTTGCGAGCTAGACATAAAGTTCTAATAGAATATTGATTTTGTGTAAGTTTAAATACTTAGCGCTTGTAATGTTGGAACGGCGTCTTTGGCTTGTCAGTAGTGATTGTGGGCGGGTAACTCGCAACCAGGATGAGAGTAGCTACATCTTTAACATTGCCTTCCATCTCCTGTTGTAGCTGTACGGGTTTTGTCAGCCCATGCATGATGTCATCAATGTCTTCCCTTCTGCACCATTTCTTATATCACTTAAAGAAAGGTAGAGAATAGAAGCCCCCGGTGCAGAAAAAATAGTTTGGGCCCCACCATAGCACCCAGTTCTTGTCAGTAGCCATCCCCTCACAGCATCCATTCCAACACAGCACCTACCTAACATAGCACCCATCCCTATCTCCTTTGCTCCCCCTTACAGAACCCATCCTCCCCTGTACTTTGCTGTCATCCTCTCACCTCTTCTCTGATACACATCCCTAGCGTGCTAAACTGCTCCATGCTGCTACCTCTTGCAGCTCCTGTAGAAATGGTCTTTTTTAAACAGACACCGACTCATTTTCAGCCATGGGGCTATGCGACTAAGGAGGCATAGGGGGGCCTTGGTGGGTTGGCTCTGGGGAATCCGTACACTACAAAAAAAAAGGAAATGCCAAAAAATAGGGTAGAATGACTGTCTAAAAATGTATTTAGTATATTGGCATTACTAAATGTAATTATTTAAGAGCCCACATAGAAAAAATGTCTGCAGTGGTCTGTTGACCAATGAAGCAATGTTGTGTCATGCATAAATGGTAATGTTTAAAGTTTGCTAGTTTTGAACATATTATATGTATGTCTATATACATATATAAAAATGTTATCCTATTTATTGAAAGTGCTACATAAAAAATGTTTGCCAATGTATTGCTGCCACTGTATTACCACTTTACATACAGTGTATATATATATATATATATATATATATATATATATATATACATATTCATATTTATATATTTGTGCGTGTGTGTTTTTGGGGTAGCCTAGGAAACTACTGTTAAAAATAATTGATTTAGCTTCATGGTGCGTACGTCTTATTATTTAACACTGTAACAAATGTATTTTCAGATGAGTGTCCTCTATAGAACTGTCAATGTTGCTCCTAACAGGCAATCAGACCTGTGCTTCTCCAGACAAGTCTGATTTATCCAATCTATACTATTCCCCCAGATCATTCCTTGCAAACTCTGCTTCATCTAATCTAACGTCCCAATTATAGCATTAAGATCTTCTAGGATCTGAGCTTTTGTACTTATTGGCCATAAGCCGTGGGTCGGGCTCGATGGAAGGAGTTTCAAATTGCATTGAACTAAAGCACTGTTTTAATCAGAACTCACGTCTCCCTCTAATACAGCCGACATTTTTCACATACATCAAGCAGCAGGACTGTGATTCAAAATCCCTGCAATGTTAGGAAGATTGAGCTGTTTCCTTTGCTTCTAATTCTCAAAATACAATGTTGTTAAGAAAACCAAATCTCATCTTCAAGTAAAGAGTAATTCCCCTTAAAGAGGATGTTTCATGTCTCAAAGATAAGTCTCTATTACAGGCAAATCACTTTCTGGCATGATGTGGGAGGTCGCCAAATTTAAAGACCTTGATTATGTTAGAATCAACAAAAGTATGATAAAAATAATATTTTTTTTTAGTTTTAGCTACAACTCTATTCCAACATTTAACCCTTCTGTACTATTATTGAAGATTTTAAAACAAGATACCCACCCAACTTTTTTTGAGAGGAAGGAGGTGTATCTACCTTTATGACATCACTAAGTAAGCATATGTAGGCAAATGTTTCTTTTTATGTTATTCATATCAATGTGTGCAACTGGGAACAAAGCAGTCAGGCAGACCAAGGCTTAAATGTAATTGTTTAGGGAAATGTATTACTTTTATCCTACTCAATGTAATTGCTGCATACATTGACACTTCACTGACTTGTAAAAAAACATTCAGACTAATGTCTTCTCACCTTTTGTAGCCTCTCATTTTTTTCCTCTCTCTCACGTAGTGTGCAATGCTTCACTGCTGTAACCTAAAGCAGTGGCATAGAGACTGGGGGGATTGGGGGGACAAATCTCCCCAGATTTAATGAACAGGGGACACAAAAAGCTAGGCGAGTAGTTGAGGTACGCTGCACTTAGGCTGCAAGCAAAAAGACCTTGGAATCTCAGGGACAAAAAATCCGACCTCTGAAAAATAGGAAGTTAACGACCAAACATCGGAAATTGAAAAAGACGAAGAACACGAAAAGTAATAAAAAAATTATTAAAACACACTCACACACAGCACAGGCGGGGGGGGGGGGGGGGGGGGGGGGGGGGGCCAGGAGGCCTGGGAGTGAGGTTTCAAGCAAATTTGAGCAGAATTTACTGTGTTTCATCACTCGAAAATCGACTAAGAGACAAAAAAATGGTCATAGTGGATGAAAACGAGGCTGAGCAAAGGCAGGCATGCAGGACTTTGAAAATAAAATCAACGCCAGTCAGTGCACGCCATACAAACATTCAGCAGACACATAGAGGAGAAACACACAGGGAAGGGACAGAGGGGAGATGCTGGAAAGAGACACATGGCATTCCAAAGTGGTGCTCCCGATGACCGCCGAAGGTGTTCAGAGAACCAGAAGTCATACATTGTGTGGCAAACAGCATTGCCTGGCTTACACTTTTATACCCGTCCTTTTTTGACGGGCAGTTCGCTAGTATATACATATATTGCAACGGTGCACAGGCAGTAGGTCCGCCCCTGCTTCCTGTCGTGCAAGTAGAGTTGAATTACCTCCCTCCCCCCCAGATTTTTTCGGGCTTTTACGCTTATGAACTAAAGCCACCCTCACATGGGATGGGCTTCAAACTACCAGTGTCTTATAATGTTAGAAAGCAGATAGTGACATGCTGTATGTCTGAGCAGCATGACACACTGGTAGTGTGAAAACTCTCCCTTGTGGGACTGTCCCGAGGACACAGCTATGAAACATATCACCCTACATGAGAGAGAACAGGAAGACAAAAGTAAATCTGGAGGCTTCTAGTAGTAATTGTAAAGTGCATATGATAATTACATATAGGGAGATAAAATTAGCTGTCACCTGGTTTAATAATATATATAAAGCATAAAAAATGCCTTAAGAGTATATTAATATACACACTGTGCAGCTAGTTCACTGATATGCTGTCAGATAAAGACAGGAAAGCAGCAGAGGTGTTGCACTGACAGAGCCTAACAGGTAGTGGACCTTTGAGTAATTGCCAGAGTTATTCCCCTTCTATTAGTTCAATTGCATACATGACACCAGATCCATATCTGAATAATGATAGTGGAAACCTGAACAGCATAACTCACTCTACTTGCTGGAGGCAAGCAATCTTCTGCAGAACATATTCAGAAGAGACACCTCCTCAGCAATCATAGGGGAAGTGAAGGGAAGATCTTCTAAGGGGTAGGTAGAAATGTAGTGAACCGCAATTACTATTTTGTAACTCTACAGAGACATGGATACCCATGCATTTCCCATCTGTCTCCTCCAGAATGATCATGGCCACACACAATATAAAAAATTAACATAAACATGATAATAAATATTGGATTTTATCCAAACAATTCTTGTCATCATTTATTGATGTGAACACACTGTTAATCTGGATGGTTATAAGCTATTTAGGAAAGATAGGGGCTATGGTTATAGAGGAGGAGGGATTTGTCTGTATGTTAAGCCTGAATTTAAGCCTATAGTCAGAGAAGATATTTATGATGGACCTAGTGATAAGGTTGAATGTTTGTGGGTAGAGTTAAATAGCGGAGCAAAAAATTATTAGTAGGACTATGCTATAATCCCCCAAATATAGCTGAAAGTGAGGAAATAAAATTATTGTTACAGATCGGAAATGCAGGTCAGCGTGGGCAAGTTCTAATAATGGGAGCTTTTAATTACCCTGAAACAAAACTGGATAAATGAGACCAGCAGTTCAGCGAAGGGGAGCAGGATCTTGGGTACACTCAGGGATCATTATCTGGCCCAGGTTGTACAAGAGTCCACTAGAAATGAGGCTATCTTAGATTTAGTCATCACAAATAATATTGATATAGTATCAAATGTTGGAATAGGGCAACCTTTGGGAAACAGTGATCATAACACAGTCTAATTTGAGATTGAAGTAAAAAAATAAATTTTAAGGGGCCAACAAAAACTCTTAATTTTAAAAGGGCAGATTTTAATGTTCTAAGGGCAGCAATACAAAGTATAGACTGGGACAGAGAACTGATAGGTAAAATCACTGAACATAAATGGACAACATTTAAATCCTTACTAATTATACATACTTATCACCATATACCGAGTGGATATAAAAGTAAAAGAAGTAAATCACAACCCATTTGGCTTAACAATGATTTAAAGATCAAGATACAGAGTAAAAAACAGGCATTTAAATGATACAAACAAGAAAGGACAGAGACTGCTTTACGGGAGTACAAGGAAATCAACAAGGCTTGCAAAAAGGCTATTAGACCGGTTAAAATAGAAAATGAAAAATTAGTTGCAAAAGAGAGTAAGACTAAACCTAAAATATTTTTTAAGTATATAAATAGGAAGAAGGCGAGGAAGGAAGCTATAGGAACATTACAATGTGACACAGGCCATCTGAAAATTAGTGACAAGGAAAAGGCAGATGAGGTAAATAGGTTCCTTTCTTCGGTATACACAATGGAGGTACCAGTGGCTGGGACTGCAACATAATGGGACTACACTACCTTTGCCAAATAATTGGTTAATGCAGGAAGTAATCCAAAAGAGGTTGGAAAAAATAAATGTTAATAAAGCCCCGGGTCCTGATGGAATACATCCAAGAGTACTGAGGGAAATGGGTTCTGTAATAGCCAAACCATTATATTTATTTTTTCAAGATTCACTCAACACAGGGTCTCTACCAGATGACTGGAGAAAAGCTGAGATGATACCTATATTTAAAGAGGGAACAAGAGCAAATCCGGGGAATTATAGACCAGTGAGCCTCACTTCTGTAGTGGGGAAGCTTTTGGAAGGGTTAATAAGAGATAATATGTCTATTTGAAAAGGATTATAAGTAGGAGTCAACGTGCATTTATGAGGGATGGGTCAAGTCAAACAAATCTAATTAGTTTCTTTGAGGAGGTTAGCAGGAACCTGGATCAAGGCAACTCAGTGGATGTAGTCTTTTTGGATTTTGCAAAGGATTTTGATACAGTGCCACATGGGAGACTATTGTTCAAACTAAGGGATACAGGACAGGAAGCAAAGGGCTAAAAGACAGGAAGCAAAGGGTTGTTGTAAATGGAACATACTCCGACTAATGTGGTAAGTGGGGTTCAGTATTAGGTCCTCTCCTTTTTAACATATTTATTAATGACTTAGAGGTGGGACTGGAAAGTAGTTTCTCCATTTTTGCTGATGACAAAAAGTTGTGCAAGGTAATTACATTTCCCTCCAAAGGGATTTACATAAAATTGAGGAGTGGGCATCTAAATGGCAGATGAGATTTAATATGAATTAATGTAAAGTTATGCATCTGGGAAGGAAAAATAGCCATGCAATTTATAATCTTAATGGAGCAAATATAGGGTTATCAGATACTGAAAGGGATTTGGGAGTGCTTGTGGACAACCACCTAGGTAACAGTGCTCAAAGCCAAGCAGCAGCTGCAAAGGCAAATTAAATATTAGCATGTATTAAGAAGGGTATAGAAGCAAGGGAAGCAAATATAATTCTGCCACTATACAAATCTCAAGTACGCCCTTATTTGGAATATGGAGTACAATTTTGGGCACCACTTCATGTACAGAGGAGGGCAACAAAACTAATAAGGGGAATGGAGGGGCTAAGTTATGAAGAAAGACTTAGCAAATTAAACTTATTTTCTCTAGAAAAAAGGAGTCTAAGAGGAGATATGATTACCTTATATAAATACATCCAGGGTCAGTATAAAGATTTGTCAAAGGAGCTTTTTGTGCCAAGAGGTTTTCAACTGACAAGAGGACATCCCTTAAGGTTAGAAGTAAAAAGATTCCACCTTAAAGAAATAAAGGGGTTTTTCACAGTAAGAGCGGTTAATCTGTGGAATTCTCTACCAGAGGAGGTGGTGACCGCTGATTCGATAGATATCTTTAAAAGGGGACTGGATTTATTTGTAATAAAAAAGTGAAATTCATGGTTATCCTGGATAATTAGAGAGAGTATTGATTCAGGGAAAAATCCGATCGCCAGTGTCTGGGGTCAGGAAGGACAATTGGCTAAGTTTCACTTGTTTTTTTTTCTGTTTGCCTTCCTCTGGATTAATTAATAATAATAAAAAAAAAAAAAATAAAAAAAAAAAGGTTGATTAATAATTATTTAACAATTAATTAACAACTAATTAATTAATAACTAATCCACATATTGCAGATCAGAGGAGATCTTAAAAGGTTGAACTTGATGGACTGAAAGTCTTTTTTCAACCTTAATTACTATGGGCCTCATTCTATTAACGGCCGTAGGAGATGCGTGGCCGCAAGGCCCGGCCGCAGGCTATTTGCCTATTCTATTCCCTTGCGGCCGAGGGCTCCGGGAGGCTTGCGGCCGGTGCCCTGTTATCCCTTGCGGCCGCACGCGCCGCAGGAAAGCCTTTGATCTTACACGGCCGCAAGAGTTTCGGCCGCAAGAAAGACCCGGTTGCTATTCAATTGCTCCGGGAACCCTCTCGGCAAGGCTAAAACGGAGCCGCAGCTTACTTGCACCAAAAAGGTCCCGCAAGCACACAATTAAGCACATAATAAAGCCATCCTGCACTCTGATGAGACGATAAAGTGATTGGAGGTGTTAGCATTCATAGCACAACATTCCCGTATACTCAAATCTGAAAATCATTTTTATTTTAATTCATGTCAAATATCCATGGACAAAGTCCCGAGGGCTTTGAGCACCTCAGACCCGCCCAGGCTGCGTGACGAAAAATAAACCGTTAATGAAATATCGGATTTGGGCGATGTGCAAGCTTGAGAGGGTGTTGCTATTAATCCTCATGCCCCCCATTATGATGCCTATCATTTACAGAGCTTTACAGTGCCATCTTGAATTTATATTTGCATTTACAGTTTTCTGACTTTGCGGCCGGTTGCATGATATGAGTGACGTCACATGCGGCCGCGTCATTAGCATATACCGGGTGCCGGCACCCGGTATATGCTAATGATGCGGCACGCATGTGACGTTAAATGCTCGCCAGCGCCGGGACAAGGAGCGGAGGCCGGAGCACAAGTAGGTAAGTGAGGGGAGAGGGGGGAGGTATTTAGGCTGGTTTAGGTGGAGGAGGGGGGTTGAGGGGGGTTTAGGTGGAGGAGGGGGGTTGAGGTTGAGGAAGGGGGTTGAGGAGGGGGTTGGGGATTGAGGGGGGAGGTTGAGGAGGTGGGTTGGGGTTGAGGGGGGTTGAGGTTGAGGAGGGGGGTTGAGGGGGGTTGAGGTTGAGGAGGGAGGTTGAGGATGGGGGTTGAGGATAAGCATGGGGGGTTGAGGAGGGGGTTGAGGATGGGGGGTTGAGGAGGTAGGCTGAGGAGGGGGTTGAGGATGGGGGGGTTGAGGAGGGAGGTTGAGGATGAGGAGGGAGGATGAGGAGGTGAGGTTGAGGATGAGGAGGGAGGTTGAGGATGAGGAGGAGGGGTTGAGGAGGGGGGTTGATGATGGTGGGTTGAGGAGGGGGGGTTGGGGTTGAGGGGGGAGGTTGAGGAGGTGGGTTGGGGTTGAGGGGGGTTGAGGTAGAGGAGGGGGGTTGAGGGGGGTTGAGGTGGGAGGTTGAGGATGGGGGTTGAGGATAAGGATGGGGGGGTTGAGGAGGGGGTAGAGGATGGAGGGGTTGAGGAGGTAGGTTGAGGAGGGGGTTGAGGATGGGGGGGTTGAGGAGGGAGGTTGAGGATGAGGAGGGAGGATGAGGAGGTGAGGTTGAGGATGAGGAGGGAGGTTGAGGATGAGGAGGAGGGGTTGAGGAGGGGGGTTGATGATGGTGGGTTGAGGAGGGGGGTTGGGGTTGAGGGGGGAGGTTGAGGAGGTGGGTTGGGGTTGAGGGGGGTTGAGGTAGAGGAGGGGGGTTGAGGGAGGTTGAGGATGGTGGGATTGAGGAGGAAGGTTTAGGAGGGGGTCTAGGATGGGGGGATTGAGGAGGGAGGTTGAGGAGGGGGTTGAGGAGGGAGGTTGAGGAGGGGGTTGAGGATGAGGAGGGAGGTTGAGGAGGGAGTTGAGGATGAGGAGGGAGGTTGAGGATGAGGAGGGAGGTTGAGGAGGGAGGATGAGGAGGGAGGTTGAGGAGTGGTGTTGAGGAGGGTGATAAGGGAGGGGGGAAGAGACACAGGGAAGGGAGAGGTTGGAAGAGACACAGGGAAGGGAGAGGGGAGAAGAGACACGGAGAGAGAGGGGGACACAGAGGGCACAAGGGGACAGCACATTTCCCACCCTCGGCTTATACTCGAGTCACTCATTTTACCCAGTATTTTGTGGTAAAATGGGTGCCTCGGCTTTTCCTCGGGTCGGCTTATACTCGAGTATATACGATAAGTCAGCTAGTTAGAACATTTACAAAAAAAAAAAAAATGCTCATTGGTGAAGACCACGTTCTCATACTGAGTCTCCATCACATATATAGTTCTCAGCAGCGCAGGCTTGCCAAAAACTGTTGGTAATGCAACGTTAAAATTGCAGGCTCACATAGCAAGGCCGCAGTTGCGGGCCACTACCGCAGACCTTGCAAAGCAAGGGCCGCAGTTGTGGCCAGGCAAGGAGCGCCAAAGGCGCTCCTTGCGCTGGTGGAGATGAGCTCCATAGGCGCTCATCCCTACGACCTCGTAGGACTTAGGCAGGAAGCGTCGAAGGTGCTCACTGCGCTGGGGGAGATGAGCACCGTAGGCGCTCATCCCTACGACCATGCACGCCATGCGCATCATACGTACAACCTGCAAGACTACACATCAACACAAAACTCAAAAACACAATTCAAAGTACGAGACCTGTAGCATTTAAAAAAAATAATACAAAAAATGTATACATACACAGCAAGGGGGGACAGCCAGGACGTCTGGGAATGAGGTTACACTCCAATTTAAATAGAATTTAAAGATTTTCGCAACTCGAAAATCCCGTAAGCAAGAGAAAAAATAGCAGCTGAAAAAAACTAAAACAAGGCTACACCACCCCTAAGCACGCAATACACCGCCAAGCACATACGCCTTTTACACAGACCCATATGACCTACTAAATACACTATTAGGAAGCACGCTAAATGCTCCACACCCGTCTAACACATACACAATCACAGCCATTTTACAACACTAACTGCAAACTAATAACATTAACATTACAAAATGCTGAAATAAACAAACAGCTTCCCCTCGCGCACGCAGCCTATTTACACTACACACTGCACACATTGCTGACACTTACACCTCGGCTCACCAACAGTGAAAATATACATTGTATGCTGCAGGAACATCAAAACAGATTGTTAGTTCTTCAGCATGTTGCTTCCTGCATGTATTAATTACAAATGTGTAAAGTATATTAATTTATAACTTTACTAATTAATTAATTAACATAAAAAAATACATACATGGATCAAAAAAATAAATAATTACAGAATCACAATAAACGCTAAAGGTGATCAGCACGCGCCTCACAAGGAGCGCCAACGGTGTTTACAGGACCACAACTATACCAGGGAAGAGGCTCACAATGCGAGCCAAAAGCCCATCAGCGCAAACCTTACAATGAGCACCAAAGGAGCTCTGAACAAACATAAACCAAACAAGAGGCTCGCAATGAGGTACTCACACAACCAAATTACTTAATTTGTGTACCAAACAGCATTACCTGCCTTACAATTCTATTGCCATCATTTTTTGACAGGCAAGTCGCTAGTGGTTATACTAACTTTGTTCACTATTACTTTGCCCTACAATAATGCATGCCATCTCAGGTGATGTAGTCTCTCCTGGACCTCTATAGAGTACAAATAAAACCATAACTGACTGCATTAAATTGTCACAAAATAGCTGACTTTTCATACATATATTGCTCTGTTAAAATACTAATTTTAGTGTTACAGCCTAAGAGATATCTTAACTATATTGATCTGAGTAAGTCACAGGTAGGCTACCTTTCAGAACCAAGGTGCTGAATCTTTAAATCAAATTTTAAGCATGCTTAGAAAATATTTTCTGATATATATATATATAATAAAACTTACTTTATTTAAAGTAAAAAAAATGTTTTATAACCTTCATTAAAGTGAGAGTTAGATGTAAATCACATGAAATCCCAAATATTTAATTCCCATCTTGTCAAGTTACCCACATTACATTTTAACTATCCCACCACATTATCAAATCAACATTATCATCTACACCTAATCAGACCCTCAAAATATATCACTGTTCACCACCTTCACCCCTCAAAGACATTGCACCTTGCAAAATTATGTTTTCAAGAGCCCCTGTACAGAATGTCAAAATATGCTGATGCCTGTTAGTTTGTAGATACACAAACACACTTTTTATTAATATAAAATCTTGCAAACCAAGTGGAACTGACCATATTCTATAGGGGAAGAATGTTGTACAGAACTTGTGGTGGAGACTTGTACACATGCATAGTTTTTCTTGTGTGTGTGATAATGTGCCCTTATCAGACTGTTTAAAATGAGAATAGTACATTGTAGTCTTTACCTAGGTCAGGGAGAAGGTACCTGTACATAAGTGTACACAGAGGTGCACAACTATCGACCTATACCTGCATGGTGTGCCAGAATAATGCAAATCCACTGTATGACTGCTTCTTGAGGTACAGTGATTTACTTTACCCCTCATCCACATCTCAACAAGTCATCTGCATTATATCCCAACATACACTAAATAACCCATTTTACATACCATTTCATTGAACCAGTACCACTAACTTGGCAAGTCAGTCTCCTCACCTAAATGCCAATCAAAATCCCTACTGTTGCTGCTTTTGGCACTTGTGCCATACATTACTGATCATTTGGCTTAATCTAACAGCCCTATTAAATTCTCTCAAAGTGTAAAACCGTAGCCAGTAACGTAGCCCGCAAGACTTACGGTTATTAAATTGGCTTCATAAAGCAACCCACTAACGATCTGCGGGTTCTGGCTCCGTCTAAACCCGTAACCATTAAATTTGAAGCCTGTAGCGGCATTGGCATACCCGCAAAGGTTGTGGGCTTGAAATTCGGCTGCGTTACAGAGCTATTAAATTGAACCATGCTGCGAGTTACGGCTGTAGACACAAACCCATAAACCCTTCTTGCGCTGTTGGATGTGCGGCCGTGAACATGATCAATTAGTCAAACCCGTAGCTATGGGTTTAGACGGAGCCAATGGCAAATGAGATCATCATCATTATGTCACAAAAAATGGAAGTTAGATTTCAAAGCCTTACGGGTTTCAATTACAAGTTTCGATCAAACCCGCATTACAGAAATAATGCAATATTAATAAATCAGTAAATATGATATTCTAGTCCATGGGAGTTCCATTATATGTATTAACACACTAATTGCCGGGATCGATATAACACGGAAATTAAACAGGAAACATAGTATTTTATATTGCAGATTTGCGAGCTTGAGTTGTTGTGCTATTAATTGTAATACCTAACATCACTTTCCCTGTAATTGAAAATACAGTAGTGTGTGTATATTTGCAATTACAGTGCTACGGATAGGACTTTAACCCCATTGTGGTTCCTCTCTAGTTCTCGTTGGCTTTTTGGCTCCATTTGTGGGCTACGGGTTTGAACGCTAGTGGATTCATAGCAATTTAATAGAGATTTTTGAACGTAACAGTTACAGGTTTGACAGATCAAAGGATTTGCAGCCGCAGAGTTCAAACTTCGACTTCCCGTAGGGTTTTTCCGCCTGTAATCTGCAGATCTTAGCGGGTTGCTTTACAGGGCCAATTTAATAGCCGTTAGTCTTGCAGGCTACCTTACGGGCTACGGTTTTACACGTTGAGGAAATTTAATAAGGCTGTTAAATTCCTATGCACTTAATGTTTCCACCATCCCTGAAGCTGATCAGCTAAAATCAAAATGGTAGATTCCACTGCATATAAAAGGTATTATATTAGGGACTGCATTTTCTTTTACATTCTAAAATTCTTATTTTTATTTGTAGTTCTTCAGAATAGTAGTTTTTAAAAATATGACCACAGTGGTCTTTTAGGGAACATATTACTATGTATGCTAGTTTCACATCATTGTGATTGATGCTTTATGTTTATTTCTTCCCAACCTTACTTTATGCACTTTTTGATTGTTTAATAAAAGTAATTTGAAAAAATAGCATATAATGTGTTAGATTATTTTATTAAACAGCATTTAAAAGTTTAATTATATTAAATTATATAATGCCAGTTACACAAATCTGTTATGCACAGACCTATTGTGAAAAAAACAGTAGGGTGGAACTTAATGGCTGTGATCTACAAATTCAAACATAGATTATGGCCAAATACTGAGCTTTTATTCTTACTTCTTGGCGTATGAGGTGTGAAACACAACTCTTTAACATTACTCAAACATGCATTTTTAATAAATCAATTGGATTTGTAAAAAATATGGGCTCAATCTACCTCCTGCTGCCTATAAATACTTAAATTTAAACTGAATGGAATAATTTTTCTGTGTTCCTATAACTGGTATCCCTGTAATACATTAGTGATAAAGAAGGCATAACCCTGCTATTAAATGGGATTTAAAATGAAAACAGTAGCCTGATTTATGCTTTTATAACCTATTTGTACTATTTTCATATCACAATAGCTTAGATAAAACCACACATAAAAAGCCACAAATTGGCAAGTGACAAGTGAGCTTAACTTGTGCGCACAGGCATCCAAGCAAACTCCAAAATCAATACCAGGATCAATATCAATCAAGCATTGTGGGTTTTCGGTGATTCCAGTGCTTTTTTTAACCCATTCCCATAGTCCAGATACTAATAGAGGATATTGAAAATTCAGTTTCATCCTTCTGGTGAGGAAAGAGTTACTGGGCTATGTGATGTATATGTTTAAAATTTTCATTCGATAAGTTTTATGAGGAAGAAGTTAAAAAACATTTTCACACAGAAATACAATAATATTAGTACAGTACATGATCCTAGTAGCATTATCAGCTTATCTGTTGCGTAAAAACCCCATCAACCACACCACCTTCTGTAGAACCCAAGAACCAGAAGACAACCATAATTGGATTGACAAGGCCATGGCCACATTTACGTAGCTTTACAACCTAAGTTAGTCCACTCAAAAATGTGAGAAAGAGTGTGGGTTGATACCAAATTAAGTGATTTTCTGACAGTCCAGCAATATGGGCGAGAACTACGATGCATGGCGTTGGGACAGTTCTCTGCACATTCTATCTCATACAATATAAACCCATTGAGAGTTCTCCAATTATTGATGTGGTTGAACCCATGAGGATAGACCCCACAATTGAGAGACAAGCATCCCACTTCCTGCTTTCTAGGCAATGACTACTCCCACATCCGAGACAATGAAAGGGACCCAGCCTAAATACTGTAGACTTGTACCAGTGTGAGATGGATGGGCACATCTTGCCCAAAACATTCTCCTCCAGAGGTAGTGCATGCACCAGCAGTGGATACAATGAGCCTCTCACCACACGCACTCTTCTTTCATGTAAAAGGAAGGCCATGCTGGCTTCAATGGTTTTCTGCCTGAATAATAGCTGCATTTGGGCGGTGTAGAAAGTTGAGAGCAGGATGTGAAAACGACGACTGCACCACCACATTTATAATATGCTGCTTTGAATAACTCCAGATAATTGGCTAAAATATTTTAGATAGTATAAAACTGATAAAGACTTATTAATTGTCTATTAACTAGAATGATTAATTACTGTATAATATTCTTATTTACTATTGCTTTTGTTTAACTAACTTTGGCCCATATTCAATTGGCCAAATCGCATTTACTTGACCTCGTAAAGCAGCTCGTAAAAGTTACATATAATCAATTGGCTATAATTAGCTACTCGAGTTACCCGCCCACAATAACTACCAAACAGCCAAAGCTGCAAAACCGGCCTTAGAACTCTATTGGTTTTAGAACAGCTAAAGATTTACTAGTGCTAAATAATTAAAGTTATAAAATAATCAATATTCTATTAGACCGTAGAACTAGCTTGCAAATTAAGTCTGATAAAATGTATCAAGTTTCTGTAAAAAAAATGTACTGAATAAGATTCGCAAGGGCTTCTTCAAACACTTATCACATTTGCAGCAGAAATTTAAAACACACTAAGATACTTTAAAAGCAGGGGAAAGCATTTAAATACATTAGAATTAATTGCACAAAAGCCTCAAACCCACAAATATGCAAATAAAATAAAAAAATGTTTGTGTGAAATGGATCCCGGGATTGTAGGGATTAATACATATCATGGAACCCTCATGGACTAGAACAGTTGCTTTAATTCATTTTATTGATATCTACATTGCTGGATTGCGAGTCCGATCTCTAAATTTACTTCTACACTAATTAATTTGTAGTCGCTGAGTGAAATTTAAGTATAAACTCCATGTTTTACTGACATCATGATGACGGTCTCATTTATTGGCTGTGTCTAAGAAGTAAACTACGGGCTTGCTTAAATATTGTCAGATCATATGATAATGCCCCCTGAAATCCTACTTACGAGTTCATGGTTTCCATATGGGCAGTTAAATGCATTTAAATGTTTAGAAAAAATGTAACCCACAGCCAAAAAATGGAGAGTTACAGGCAATTACAGGGTTGAAATTGAATGGGGCCTTTGGTCTACCTAATCCTATTGTAAACTGCTTTGGTCATCCATTCAACTCTTCCACAGAACAGAATGAATGTATTATTTGCATCCAAGTTACAATGTACACATACAATGGGCCTCATTCTATTAGCGGCCGCAGCCGTTGCGGGGCCGCAAGGACCGGCCGCAAGCTATTCGGCTATTCTATTCCCCTCCAGCCGGGGATTCCGGCTGGCTTGCGGCCGGCGCCTTGCTATCCCTTGCGGCCGCTCGCGCCGGAGGAAAGCCTTTGATCTAAAACGGCCGCAAGAGTTTCGGCCGCAAGAAAATCCCGGTTGCTATTCAATTGCTCTGGGAAACCTCTCTGCAAGGCTAAAAACGAGCCGCAGCTTACTTGCAGGAAAGAGGTCCCGCTAGCACCAATTAAGCACATTATAAAGCCGAAATAAAGCCATCCTGCACTTTGAGGAGACTATAAAGTGATTGTAGGTGTTAGCAAAAATAGCACAACATTCCCCTACACTCAAATCCGTAAATAAATTATTTTTTAATTTATGTCAAAAATCCATGGAAAAAGTCCCAAGGGCTTGGAGCACCTCAGACCCGCCCACGCTGGGGCCGGAAAATAAACAGTTAATGTAAACTCGGATTTGGGCTAATGTGCAAGCTTGAGAGGGGGTTGCTATTAATCCTCATGTCCCCCAATATGATCCCTAGCATTTACAGAGCTGTACAGTGCCGTCTTGAATTTATTTTTGCGTTTTTATATTTCAGAGCTTACGGCCGGTTGCAAGATATGCGGCCGGCCGTAAGGGGAGATCCTTGCGGGGCCGTATAATTGAATTGCAAGATAACGGAACCCCCGCAAGGAATCGCAGCCTTGCGGCCGTTTTACAGCCGATAATAGAATGAGGCCCAATGTATGCACACAGTAAAGTGTAATAGAATATATTAGCCAATAATATTGTATCTTGTTTTAGTTCCTAAAATCATTTGTCCTTAATAAAGAGTTCCTGGGCTCCTATTTAATTGATCAGTTGTTAGTTACTGGAGTTCGTAATGTAGCCCATAAACTAATTTGCTATTCAATTTGCGTATTTTAGCTACCCGCAAACAATTTGCAAGTTACAGGCTGAAAATCCCTGCGGTTGTTAAAATCATAACTCCGACCCAGCTAAGCCTTTGAGCTTTCAAGCTGATAAATGTTACAATCGCAAATCGTTATTCAATTGCTACAATTCCTCAAGCCCGCAAATGTTCTCACACCCGCAAATGGCAAATGTAGAATAAAATCCTACGAGTACCAGATAGGACTCGCAAGGGGGTTAAACACCTGTTTGTAGCACTGTAAATGCAAATAAAAAATCAATCCTGCACTGTAAATGACGGGGAAAGTGATAACAGACATTATAATTAATTGCACAACAGTCTCAAGCTCGCAAATCTGCAATCAAAAATATTTTCTTTTACGATTTCTTTCTGTGATATATTAATCTTGGTAATCAAGGAGTTAATGCATGTCAGGCCACCCACATGGACTAGAACAGTATTGACATTCATTTTTATTATTTTGTACATTTCTGGATTGTGAGTCTGATCGCATATTGGACTTCTTAACACTAATTGATTGTGGTTTAACCTCCATGTTTTACTGATATCATGATGCTGGTCCCATTTACTATTGGCTCTTTCTAAATCGGTAGTTACAGCCTTGCTTATTTGATCATTCTCATGCTCCAAAATGCTACTTACGGGTGCATGGTTTACGGTTTAGGTTTTCGGCCAGGTAGCTGCGGGCTTGATCAATTGAATCACTCTGTAATTGTTGTGGAATTGAATAGGGGTCCTGGTGTTTCAAGAACCTGACTCCCTTTCCCTTAGCATGATGGGCTTCTTGACTGGAATCACTCCTCCATGTTGCTGGAAATTACAGGTAACAGATGGATCCTAAATTGATTAAAACAACGACACAAAATAAGAATAAAAAACAATTTAATAATCCCTGTAGTGATATTTTTTTCAACTTCAGTGATAATTCACAATTTTAATAATATTAATAATAAATGAACTACCGTATTGGCCCGAATATAAGCCGCACCGGCATATAAGCCGCACCTGTAAAATTCAAGGGGATAAAATAGAAAAAAGATAGTACTCGAATATAAGCCACACCCTTAAAATTGGAGAGAAAAAGACTCTCTCCAAGTGATCAGCCAATGCAAGAAACAGGCTTTCTAATTAGTACTGTAACTTTTTTTTTTCAGGTTACAGGCCTTACAGGATGTTATAATCACTAAAACCGTAAATCGCTATTTAATTACTACAAAACTCTCAAGCACGCAATCATTTCACGTTCGCGAATATAAATTGCACCCTTAACTTGCAAGCGCGCAAATCGGCAGTCATTTTACATTTGCGAATATAAGTATAAGCCGCACCTGACCAATATGGTATATTATCCCAATTAGGCAACAAGATAAAATGTTCAATATTCTCACACATCAATACCCAATGAGAATACATTGTGTCATTATATACAAAGTAACTAAGTCAGAGGTGCTCATCAGAGAACGAACCAACCTCACTGTTGAGGCCCACAAAGGCCAAAACTCGTCTGAGGTTTGCTGTTTCTCCTGTTCAGGGTAGAATTGCCTGGTATTTCGAGGATGGGTCACTCTTTTGAGTGAGACCAGACTGATATACTACAGGATATTTCTCGCTGTGAAGGGCACAAGTGGGCTAAAAGAGGTTGCTCTCAGAGTGGCTTATCATGGCTATAGAACTAACCTTTTAAGGTTGGTTCGTTCTCTGATGAGCACCTCTGACTTAGCTGTTTTATTATATACAAAGTATCAAAATAAATGTTTAATACAAATATATATATTATTTCAATATTATATTCATTATATGTATTCTTTATTGCACTTTTATTTATTTTTTATAATGAAACTATTTCTTCTCATTCAGTATTAAGGTGTGAGAATATTGCACGTTTACATTTTATATTGTTGTCTAATTGGGTTATTATAGCTAATTTATATCACTATTATTAATATAGCCAACTACCTCTGTAGATGAAGGCATTTTTACAAGTAATAGAGATTATTAAGTAGCAATTTTTTATTCCAATTTTAATTCACTATTTGCTATTTGGAGTCAAGAGCGGTGTAAGAGACTCTAATAGAAGAGGCAGCACCTTTTAATTAAACACCTTATCAACCATCGCTAAATAGGTTTATAATTATGTTGAATAAAACAATGACCATGGTGAGTATTCTCAGATTTTGTGCGTGTGTACAAATAAAAAGAGCTTCCTAACATCCAATTTACCCCATGGTAAGTTAAAAAATATGTAGGTCCTTTAGGTTACTGACCCTACCTCATCATATAGGGACCAATGTGTAACAACCATGACCTGGGTATTATGCCTGGGATATTTGCTTAAGCGCTCACCTGTGTCAAGTAAAGTTAAGTAAAATAAAATTATGGGTTTGAAGAAGAGTGTGAAGTTGATTGGGTGGGTTTCCATATTTATTACAACCAACATTTACACTATATTTTTTGGTGAACAGTAGTACATCAGCTACCACCTCTTTACTTTATGGTAGGGAAAACAATTCTATCATGTAAGGAAGGGTTGATTTGCTGCTAGTCTGTCTTTAGCTTGAGGGGAAGAGTTTCCATACAATTCCACTGAGTTCTGTTGTTGAGGAGCTCTATGAAGTGTTGATCTTTAAACATAACTGAATAAAGAGTACATTGTACCTCCGATTCCTGCCAGGATTTGATGCATGCTAGACAAAATGTCTGTCATCATTAAAGCAAAATTGAATACAATAATTATAAATTAAAGACTGTGAGCCTCATCCAGTTGAGCAATTGTAATCTTACAGTAGCCTGTAATGGATGCCGTAAATAATTTGGTATTCAGTTGGCGTTTTTTTGCAAGAAGCAAACAGCTTACGTGTTATGGCTTGAAATTCCTGGTTGTTAAAACCGGAACTTACAGCCTCCTGAAGCCTTTGATCTTTAACGTCTGCAAGAGTTACAATCGCAAATCGCTATTCAATTGCCACAATTCCTTAAGCCCACAAATGTTTTCAGACCCTAGGAGTGCTAGAAAGGATGCGCAAAGGGGTTAGAGACATATCCGTAGCACTATAAAAGCAAATAAAAAATCAATACTGCACTGTAAATGACGGGTAAAGCGATGAAAGACATTAGAATTAATTGCACAACAGTCTCAAGCTCGCAAATCAGTAATACAAAATAATTTTATGTTTCATTTCGGGGTTATATCGATTTTGCGAATCAATGAGTTAATACATATCAGGCCACCCACATGGACTAGAACAGTATTGGCATTCATTGTTATTATTTTGTGTTTTGCAGTTTTGTGAGTCTGTTCGCAACATGTAACCTCCATGTTTTACTGACTTAATGATGACGGTCTCATTTTCTATTGGCAGTCTCTAAATGGGCAGTTGCTGAATTGATGATGTTCCCGCCCTGAAATGCTACGTACAATTGCATGGTTTATGGTTTTCACTTTCCGGCCCTAACTTGCGGGCTTATTCATTCGAATAGCACCGGAATTGTAGCCGAGTTGAAGACCGCAGCAAGCCCGCAGACATACAGCCTTTATACAGCGAGATACAGGTTTCAAACTGAATGAGGCTCTGTGTATATGCATTTTAAACTTTGAAACATATTGTGTCCATTATCTAGCCAAGTTTTTCAAAAGAAAATATATTTGACATTTAAATGAGAGGTGCTCAATCTGAGTAGGTTTGTCCTATAGGTCTGGTTACCTACTCAGAGAGCAACCTCCTTTAGCTCACTTGTGCCCTTCACAGGGAGAAATATCCTGTAGTATATCAGTCTGGTCTCACTCAAAAGAGTGATCCAGACCCAAAATACCAGGCATTTCTCCCTGAACAGGAGAAACAGCAAACACCAGATGTGTTTCGATCTCTGAGGACCTCGTCAGTGAGGTGCAGCTATACTCCCTAAGGCACAGTGAGCAAGGGGTCCACTTCTGGTTCCCTGTTCAGGGTAGAATTGCCTGGTATTTTGGGGGTGGGTCACTCTTAAATATGAGGTATTTTTTGTTCTCCGATGGGCACCTCTACTTTATTTGCATACATTTTCCTCACCTTATGGGTGAAAGGGGAACCAGACGTGGACCCTGTCATGAATCAGCCAGGGGCCATCTTGGATTTGGAACTGTTATCTGCCACATGTTATTGAACAGAAGGTTTTGGGATAGAGTCCCACTGTTATTGTTATGCATTCAGAGAAGAGGCAGTTTACCACGTCACCACTAATAAAGTCGTCATAACGCATTAAGTGGACTGACGTGGGAAGTACTGCCTCAACTCATAACATGTGGGTTATAAAATGTTGTAGTGGTAATATCTGTAAATATATTGTATTGTAATGTGGGAGCCATGTTGGGTGCAGTCATCCATATTGACTGCATATGTAACCTGAGTAGATCACCCATCTGCCTTCCAGCTATCACCTAAAGTAAACACTTGAAGTGATAGCAAGGCCAGAACAAAGGGGTCTCCACAGACACAGAGGCACCATAACTCCAGGGGTCTACAGCTTGTCCCCTCCCAACTATCAGTGCAGGCAGCAGAGCAAAAAGGACATGTGTCTCTCCTGAGAGCTAGAGGCCAAGTGAATTAGGTAGCCACACCTAGTGGGCGGACCTGGGAGGAGTCTCATGTTTCCCACAGTGTAAAGCTACGCGATTGGCCAGAGGCTATTAGGGCCTGACCTCAGGTAGCCCCTCCCTCTACTATGTTGTAAAGAGTTTATATACGTGTGTTTTCCAAATAAAGGTTGTTGAGAGATAGTTTTCACATGAACAAGATGTGAGACTATTTCTGTGTGTTGTATCCTGACTTGGGGAGTGGTCTTGCTATGGGCCACTAAGTAACCTGGATCCAGTATTCTCTGCCTGTAGCTTTTGGGCCTTGCCCTCTTCAGAGGCCATCTTTTGTTCCACAGAGAACAGGAACTACATGATTCTGCTGGGGTAGGTTTGAACTAGGTTCATATCAAGCCCCCAAGAAGAAGCAGATCGTGACAGACCCCTTGCTCACTGTGCCTTAGGGAGTACAGCTCCACCTCACTGACGAGGCCCACAAAGGCCGGAACGCATCTGGGGTTTGCTGTTTCTCCTGTTCAGGGAGAATTGCCTGGTCTTTCGGGGCTGGGTCACTCTTTTTAGTGAGACCAGACTGATATACTACAGGATATTTCTCCCTGTGAAGGGCACAAGTGAAGCAAAAGAGGTTGCTCTCTGAGTAGGTAACCAGACCTATAGAAAAAACCCACTGAGGTATTTTTTGTTCTCAGATGAACACCTCTACTTTATTTGCATATCATTTTACTCCATCTAGGGATTTTTGGTAGTGAGAAGGAAATGTGACTTCCGTGTTCTTAACTTTGTGGATGTATGGTGAGAAACCTTTAGTTCCATTAGAATGAGCATATGTGCTTAACATGTCTATTGTTTTCTTCCCAAGTTTATAGTGGAAGTTGGTTAATCAACTTTCTATATACCCTAACAAATCTCTGTAGTTAACTCAAACTGAACAAACAGAGACTTAAGCCCACTGGGAACATCAAGCGCTCAAATTATAGACAAACTCTGAAATGGGGAGATCAAGGCCCATCCATTTCCAGCAATTCATCAATTTAATTACCAATAAATACTAAGAGGAGACCAAAAGATTATTTTGTGAAGAGCAGGAAAATGAAGAAAGAGGGTAATGATTTAATTTGTGATGTTAAAATGTAATTTATAATTGTGGTGTAAGGGTGGGCAAATATTTTTATTGTTTAAAAAGGGTGTTGAGTCCAAAAATATTTATCACCACTGCATTTGATGATGATATGGAATAGATGGCATGAATTCCCAACTCAGTCACTTGCTCCAATGAAGTAGTTGCTAGAAAATTTCTCTTTCCCATTGTCCAAAGTTGGTTTTGAAAATCTCTAGATCCATGATTCATAACAGCCGGTCCTGGGACCAGTGCCAATTCCTGACTGTATTTACTGGTTCTCATGAATAAGAGGGATAAGGAGAGCCCATCACTTTAAACATAACAATACTATAAATCATGTTTATAGACAGATTATTAAGGAATTTATCTGAGCTTAAAATGTACTGTTCAAAAAAGTAAAAAAAAATATTATTATTTAGTGTTTAACATATAATATCACCCTATTAAAATGTTAAGAGTGAGCATTGGAACATAATCAGCTGGTCCCCACATCAAAAAGTATGAGAATTACTGGTCTAGGTTATTGTCAGCACGGAAATGATTCACCTTGCTCTATACACCTTATTAAAAAGAAAAATATCAATTATATTTCCAACAGCACCAAAGAACTTTTCATGTACAAAACGTCACTAAGCCAGGAACATCTCACTGCTTTTCAGACCTCAAAAAAGTAGGGCGTTTTAGTTGGAAAATACAGAGGCTGAACATCTAGGAACCGTTGAACTGCATAGCTGGATGACATTTCAGAAAGGTTAAGATTGTAAATAGTAATTGTTATTTTCAGAAAACTTGCTGTAACACATTGTCTAGAGATGCTGAGATTCCTGTATCTGATATGACCTACACTCTGTAAACATGTCCCTTATTTAGAAATGTGCAGTCATCTGAACTCGCTTTGTTGGGAGGAAATTGCTGGCATTTAAGTAAGTAGAAGACATTGTTAACATATTGGAGAACCACTGTGTAACAAGTGGAACTGATATGTATATTCAGTCAGAGTTTCCATTGTTGTGTGGTCTTCCTGTGAACTTCTAAAATCTTCCACAGATCAAGTGGAATATAGATTTCTCATGCTTGTATCAGAGGCATAGAAACTGGGGAGCAACCCCCCAGATTAAATGAATAGTGGATACAAAAAATAGCAAAATTAAGCTTAATAATGAATTACCAGATTGGACTACTAGGGCGCTATAGAGCAGCATGTCTTTCCCATTAAAGCTTTGTCCCATAATTGATATTATGTATATATATATATCATAATAAAGGGCTTCTATCGCTCTTTTGCCCACCAAGTCTTTGACGCGCGCACTACTTAGGCTTTTGCGTCCCTCACAAAGCGAAGCGAGCCGCTTAGGCTGCAATGAGTGCAAAGCGAGGCGAGCAATTGAGGCACGCGGGACTTAGCCTCCAATGAACGCCAAAGACGCTCATTGCACTGCAAGCCTCCCACAGAGAGGTGAGCAGTCGAGGCACACAGGACATAGGCTCCAATGAGGGCCGTAGGTGCAAGGCGAGCAGTTGAAGCACTTTTTTCGTTCAAATGCGTAACTACAAAAGAGCCAAAAACAAGCCAAATAATTATAAAAAAAATAATAACTTTCACACACAGCACAGGGGGAGGGGGGGGACAATTTACTAGTATATATATATATATATATATATATATATATATATATATATATATATATATATATGTATATCTGTACATAATATCCACAAAAAGTATAACAGGTGGAATGTAAGCCTGTTACTCGATAAAAGCCTCCAAATCGTTATCCCTATTGAGACCTTCCAGTTCTAGTATGTATTAGTATTAGTTTCAGCACTCTGTCTCCCCCGTAGGGCCCAATTTTATCTGATCAATGGCTTGTACCATAATCCCCTTAGTGTTTTTTTGTGGTAACGTACTACATGGGCAGAAAAAACGTTAGTAAAGATAACTTTTGCCACATTATTCAGATGCTCATTTGATATGAACGATACTGTCTTCACAGATAGGTGGGAAGAAATATTGGAGAAATGCTCCTTAGCCTATTTAAATCACTTATATAATTTAGGGAAAGCCTTGAAAATAGTACTTATAGACTGGATGAGTTCTCTGAACAACTTAAACCTTTTGAAAAAGACCCTTTCTGTCAAAAGATAGACACAGATATTAAAACTAGAGTGACAACAATGAAATCCTAAATAGTAAGAGAAGGAAATAGTAAGAAAATCAAATGGGGAAAAGGGAAATGGTTAGATTATCAAAATCACATATATAGTTGTGAGCAATACGGGTTGTTGCTAACGTTGCGGGCTCGCTTCGCAAGGGCCGCAGTTGCTGGCAAGAAGCTCCAATGGCGCTCCTTGTGGCGCTCATCGCTACGACCACGTACGTCAGGCAGTGAGCACCCTGCGGGACAGCCAGTACAGGCCGCAACTGCGAGGTCAGCTGTTTGCTGCATTACCTGGATCCTGCCAGGGGAGAACTCGCCATGAGTGCCAGAGGCTCTCATCGCGAGGCCCCCTAGCCTCGAATCTTCCTCAGTGTCTCCTTCCCCTCAACCTCCTCCTCCCTCCTCATCCCTTTCCCCCTCTCCGATTAACACTCCCCTCACTTATCTTCATCGCGCTGCTCTCCATTGCGTCTTCAGTGTTGGGACCCGGCATATGCTAATGACGAGATGTCACATGCGTGTCACGTCATTAGCATATGACGGGTCCCGACAGCCGGAAGACGCAATGAACAACAGCAGGAGCCCCAGGGCTCGCATCACCCCCATTGTCTCCTCCCTCCTTCCCCTCATCCTCATCCCTCCCCTCCGCCTCCTCCCTCCCTCAGCCTCCCACCCTCCCTCATCCTCCTCCTCCCTCCTCCCTCCCTCCCCTCATCCTCCTTCAGGGAGAGGAGGGAGGGAGGATGAGGGGAGAGAGGAGGAGGAGGATGAGAGGAGAAGGAGGATGAGGGGAGGAAGAGGATGAGGGGAGGGAGGAGGAGAGGGAGAGCAGAGCAAACAGAAACAGGGGGAGTAGAGGTGGAAAAAGACACAGGGAGAGGGGGGAACAGATACAGGGGAGGGAGAGGGGGAAGAGACACAGGAGAGGAAGGAAGATACACAGGGGAGGGAGAGCAGGGCAAACAGACACAGAGGGAGTAGAGGGGGAAAAGACAGAGGGGAGTAAGTTCTGGGGAACAGACACAGGGGAGGGAGTGGGGGGAACAGACACAAGGGAGAGAGAGGGGGGAGACACAGGGGTGGTAGGGTGGCAAGAGACACAAGGGAGGGAGAGCAGGGCAAACAAACACAGAGGCAGTAGAGGGGGGAAAAGACAGAAGAGGTAGAGGGGGGAACAGACACAGGGGATGGAGAGGGGGGCAGACACAGGGAGGGAAACGGGGGACAGACTAGGGAGGGAGAGGAGGGACAGAAACAGGGGAGGGAGATGAGGAAGAGACACAGGGGGAGGGGGACACAAGGGAGTGACGGGGGAGGAGACACAGGGGACGGAGAGGGGTGAAAAAGACACAGGGGAGGGTGAGGGGGCAAAAAGAGACACAGGGGAGGGAGAGGAGGGGGAAAGAAGACACAAGGGACGGAGAGGAGGGGGAAAGGAGACACAAGGGAGGAAGTAGACTGGGGCAGAGGCTTGCCGTGAGCGTCGAAGGTGCTCACATTTGGTGGCAAATAGCATTATCAGCATTACAATGACGGGCAAGTCGCTAGTCACATATATAGTTGTGAGCAGCAAAAATGTTTGCTAACGCCGACGTAATCAAGGGGGCGTGGCTATGACATCAGTGGAGGCAGGCCTACAACCTGATATTAACAGAAGCTGGCGGCCATTTGCATTTCAGAGAAGGACAGCAAAGTGAAAGAGAGGGAGGGAGAAAGGTACAGAGAGAGACAGGTACAGAGAGGGAGGGATACAGAGAGAGAGAAAATTACAGAGCATGAGCGTACACCGACAGAGAGGGCGCACAAACACAGCGCACAGAGACAGAGTGCACAGACAGAGTGCACAAAGAGAGAGAGCGCACAGATAGAAAGCAAAGATAGCGCACAGACAGAGAGTACACATAGATTGACAAAGAGTGGGAGGGGTACAGAGACAGAGAGTGCACACAGACAGAGATCACACACAGACAGCAGTGCACACATAGTGCAGATAGAGATCTTGCTCATGCCAAGAGCACACAGACAGCACACAAAGAGCGAGAGAGAGCGCAGACAGAGAGTGCACAGAGAGAGAGAGAAAGTGCGCAGACAGAGAGTGCACAGACAAAGAGATCACACATAGACAGCGCACGCAGAGAGCAAGAGAGAGTGCAGAGAGACAGAACACACAGATAGAGAGAGCGCACAGACAGTGCACAGATAGAGTGCACAGACAGAGAGCAGAGACAGAGAGCACACAGAAAGACAGAGCACACAAAGAGAGAGAGAGAGCACACAGACAGAGAGCACACAGAGATTGACACACAGAGAGGGAGGGATACAGAGAGAGAGTGCATACAAACAGAGAGATCACACACAGACAGTGCACAAAGAGAGCGAGAGAGAGCGCAAAGACAGAGAGAGAGCACAGAGAGAGAGTGCACAGAGTGAGTGCACAGACAGAGAGCAGAGAAAGAGAGCGAACAGAGAGAAAGAGCCAGGGAGAGAGAGCGCACAGAGAGAGTGCTCAGACAGGGAGCAGAGACAGAGAAAGCACACAGAGAGAGAAAGACACACAGAAAGTGCACAAATAGAGTGCACACACACAGAGAAATTAGTGCAGAGAAATCAACACAGAGAGGGAGGGGTACAGAGAGAGTGCACAGAAAAAGAGCACACAGAGAGAGAGTGCAATGACAGAGAGCAGAGCGAGATCTCAGTCAGACAGCACACACAGAGAGCAATAGAGAGCGCACAGACAGAGAGAGTGCACATACAGAGAGAGTGTACAGACAGAGAGACCGTCCAGAAAGAGAGCAGAGTCAGAGAGCGCACAGAGAGAGAGACACACACAGTGACAGTGCACAGAGAGAAAGAGCGCATACACAGAGAGTGTACAGAGATCAACACAGTTAGGGAGGGGTACAAAGAGAGAGATTGCACACAGACAGTGAGAGAGAGAGAGAGAGAGAGCGCACAGTAAGAGAGAACGCACAGAGATTGACACAGAGAGAGATGGGTGCAGAGAGAGAGAGAGCACACAGAGAGGGTGCACACAGAGAGAGAGTGTACAGAGAGAGAGAGAGAGAGAGTGCACAGACAAAGAGAAAGAGTGAACATACAGAAAGAACACAGAGAGTGCACAGACAGAAAGCACATAGAGAAAGCACACAGAGAAAGAGTGCACAAACAGAAAGCGCACAGAGAGAGAGTGCGCATACAGCACACAGAGAGAATGCAGAGAGCGCACAGAAAGAGAGAGAGAGAGAGAGCACAAAGAGGGAGAGTGCACAGAAAGAGCTCACAGAGAAAGAGAGCACACAGAGAGAGAAAGTGCAGAAGGAGCGAGAGCATACAGAAAGAGAAAGAGCTCACCAGGAGCGAGAGACAGGTCAGAGAGAAAGAAATGAGAGCGAGACACACAAGACAGAGAGAGAGAGACAAGGCCTGTACGTGAGGGCCATAAGTGACTGGCTTGAGGGGGGAGGGAAAAAAATTACGGATTTAACGGCCAACATTTTTTTGCAAGCCCATAACTCGGAAGCCATTGGGAGACTGACAATTAAATAAACAATTAACTTACAACCTCACACAAAGCACAGGGGGAGAGGCAGGGAGCCTATATGTGACGTTGCAAGCTAATTTGATATTTAACTGGTTGAATTTCCACAAATTGTTTAACACACGTAAATGCAAACAGGAGCACAGAGGAGAGAGAGGTGGAGAAAGGGAGAGGGGGGAGAGGGTGGAAAGAGATACAGGGGAGGGAGTAGGTGGGAAATAGACACAGGGGTGAGAGAGTGAGGTAGAGGGTGTAAAGAGACACAAGGGAGGGAGTGGGGTGAAAAGAGACACAGGGATGAGAGAGGTGGGGAAGACACAAGGGAGGGAGAGAGGGCAAAGTGACAATGGAGTGAGAGAATGGGGAGAGACGCCGAAGGTGCTCATTGCGAGGCCCGAAGGTTGAGGGTTAGCCGACCCCTGCAATGAGAGGCAAAGCCACTCATTGCGGGGCTCATGATGAGCGCCTTCATCGCTCATTGTGGGGCACAAAAGTTGTGGGTTGGCGAGGCCCGCAAGTTAGAGGTGGGAGAACCTCGCATTGTGTGACAAACAGCATTGCAAGGCTTCAAATTTTATTGCCGTAATTTTTGACAGGTAAGTCGCAAGTATAGAAATAAAAGGGAGACACTTTCTGGCTAATAAGAGACCCAAGGCTCAAAATGGATATAGATCAGCATATAAACCTGTACCATCACAGTTTAAACATTGTAAAGGACGATTTAATAAACCTCCCCAGAGAGGGTTTTAATCGTCACAAAACCAACCTTTCCACTACGAAAATAAATACTTTACCTCTAGAGAGGGGAGAGAATCACATATAATAGTTGCCAAACTGCAAGACGTCGTCACGCTTTGCGTGGTGCGTACGAGTTAGGCGATGAGCGCCACAAGGCGCTCATTGCTTGCAAGCCTTGCGAAGCGAGGCGAGCTGTTAACGCGTAGTACTTAGGCGATGAGCGCCGAAGAATGCAAGGAAACACGCAGGACTTAGCCACCAAACACTTCACAAACTTGGGACTTAGAAAAAAAAAATGACGAGACACGGGACTTTGAAAAAAAAATCTGAGACACGGGACTATGAAAAAAAAAATATGAGTTACCAAAAATACCAGGTTAATGGGCAAACCAAAAAAAGAAAAAAAAAGAAAAATGACAACGAAAACATCACACACAGCAAGGGGGGACAGCCAAGACATCTGGAAGTGAGGTGGAATGCGAATTTAAAGTGATTTGGACAACTTTCGCTACTCAAAACTTGCCTAAGCGATAAAAAAAATGTCCGCCCCCAAAAAATGAAAGTGAGGATACACGACCCTGGTCCGCGCAAAACACTGCCAAATGCGTAGCACTTTCACACAGGAACGTACAAACTACAAAATACACTATTAGAAATGACGGAAAATGCTTACGAGCCGCGTAACACATTAATAACATTACAAATCTACAATGGTGCTTTACACAACTAAACCAACGGCTTTCCCTCGCGCACGCAGCCTATTTCTAATGCACAGTTGGGACATTCATTACACTTTCTCCTCAGGGCACCAATACTCAAACTGTACATTGTATGCTATTCAACAATACAATGCCGGAAAATACAAGCAAAGATTGTTAGCTCTTAAAGCTATTGATTGCTGGATATATTAATTACAAATAGGTAAAGTATAATAATTTATTCAAGAACGAATTCATTAATTTTTAGTTAACTAAATATACATAAATATATATCTCTCTTTCTGATGAGTGACGAAGGGGCTCAGAGGAGCAAAAGTACACGAGAGGAGAGGCTCGCAATGAGCGCCGAAGGTCCTCCGAGTACAAAAACCTTGACATTGTGTGTCAAACAGCATTCCCATGGCTTAAATTTTTATTGCCTCTTCATTTTTGACTGGCAAGTCGCTAGTGATTATAATAATAATAATAATAATAATAATAAAAAATCCCTGTACAGAGAGTTATAGAGGATGAATCACATTCATGGACCAAAATTTAGTCCTATGTCAATATCTAAAGATAAGTTTAACCTTGTAAGGTTCAGGAGGGATAGTTCCATTCCATATAGCAGACCTTTTAAAGATCGGAAGAATGATTCACCCAAAATGCAGGAGGGTGCACGAATGACCTCCTAAAAGATGGGATAACGCAGTCCACTTTGGACCATCCCCAATCTTCGTCTTTTCATCCTCTTTTCTTGGTTTTGGATTCCAAAAAAAAAAGGAAAACTAACAAATCATCTACAAACTGTAAGATCTCATCCCCCTATACCTCTCCCTATGAGGAAAAAAGGGAATTAAGCTGAGACTTAGGAGGGGATGTAGAGCAGGAGGAAGAATACAAGAGAAAAAGGACAAAAAACATAAATGAAAATGTTTAATCTCTCCCGCAGTAAATCATTTTATTACCGTCAGGTTTATCATTTTATTACCGTCATTTTTGACGGGCAATTTCCTAGTAATGTTATAAATTATACAGCCTTTTACACTGTTATCCAATGATACAATAATTTGTGCACTTTCTATTTAATCTCATTTACACTAAACAGGTGAAGACACTTAGAAGTATATGCAGAAAATAAAAACCAGTCTGTTTATAAAGAAAACTACATATTATTTATCATCAAATATAAGAAGACAAATTAAAAATGTCAATGTGTTACTTTGATTATAATGATATTGTAGCTTTTATTGATATATCCAAACATTCCCCTGACCTACTAAACTTCCATCTTCATCTTTTGCGGTTGGTATAAACCATACATTAGAGTACCCCTGGGGTCGCTAATGGAAATAAGGCAGTCAGCAGCCTGAAAAGATCTCGCCAAACCTTATCCCTAGTGACAGAAAAATGAAAAACACAACAGCCTGGTGGATTTCACGTAATTACAACAATGTTTAAACACTGCATGATGTTTAAGAGCCGGAACTGACCTGCAGAGATTGTCTATCCGGCATGAGGATGATCTACAAAGTCTGGGATTTTATTTTTGTAATATCCTAAAACACACACATAGATTTAAAATACATGAACAGAACTTTAATAATAATAATAATAATAATAATAATATGAGGGAATGCGAGAGTAACATAAATGTTCATAAAAGTATCAGCAGTTTTCAGCCAAACTTAATATTTAAAAAAAGAAATATATATATATATATATTTATATATATATATATATATATATATATATATATATATATATATATATACAGTATCTCACGAAAGTGAGTACACCCCTCACATTTTTGTAAATATTTTATTATATCTTTTCATGCGACAACACTGAAGGAATGACACTCTGCTACAATGTAAAGCAGTAAGTGTACAGCCTGTATAACAGTGTAAATTTGCTGTCCCCTCAAAATAACCCAACACACAGCCATTAATGTCTAAACCGTTAGCAACAAAAGTGAGTACACCCCTAAGTGGAAATGTCCAAATTGGGCCTAAGGTGTCATGGACATGGAGTTCACCAGAGCTTCACAGATTGCCACTGGAGTCCTCTTCCACTGCTCCATGGTGAGATCATAGAGCTGGTGGATGTTAGAGACTGTGCACTCCCCCACCTTCCATTTTAAGATGCCCCACAGATGCTCAATAGGGTTTAGGTCTGGTGACATGCTTGAGCGGTCCATCACCTTTACCTTCAGCTTATTTAGCAAGGCAGTGGTCATCTTGGAGGTGTGTTTGGGGTTGTTATCATGTTGGCATATTGCCCAGCGGCCCTGTCTCTGAATGGAGGGGATCATGCTCTGCTTCAGTATGTCACAGTACATGTTGGCATTCATGGTTCCCTCAATGAACTGTAGCTCCCCAGTGCCACCACCATTTACCGAACATAGGGATATAGGGACAAATAATGAAAAGGGAGATTGCACTAATTTGTTGAAGCTGTTGAGGAAGGCAAACACACACACAAGGTGGCTGTGGAGAGGCACATGGAGCACCAGGAATCTTACATCCATCAACGGGAATCATGGGTACACTTGACCTGTCAAGTCCCATGCCATTGCTGTTGTGCATGTTGCAAGATGTATACCAATAATAATGATGTGAAATTACAGCTAGTATTAATGCATCAATTAATTATTAATAACACTTGTCATATGATTAACAATCCTTCAGTGGCAGAATGTATATATATCAAAGTATTAATTCCCAAGAAATCACAAATGATGTTGTTGACGCATGCTTTAGAAAATAGTGATAATAACATTAAAATTAGTGCTTGAACACACTTTTGACATATTAATACGTGATCACTTGTAAAGCAAGCTTGTGTCACTGTAATGTCCTGGAATGTTCACATAATGTTTTGGAATGAACAGAAGGGTATATATTTCATCATCATGTGACACTTCATGCAGAATTCAGGTGTTGTGTGCACCAGTATGTGAATTAATGTTAAAAATTATGATATTAACATCACATTTAATATACAGTGCCTTGCAAAAGTATTCATCCCCTGACTTTTTACCTATTTTGTTACATTACAGCCTTAAGAATTTTATGTGATGTATCAGAACACAATAGTCTAAGTTGGTGAAGTGAAATGAAAAAAATATATACATAAAACTATTTTTTAGAAATAGAAAACAGAAAATTGGCATGTGCGTATGTATTCACCCCCTTTGTTAAGAAGCCCATAAAAAGCTCTGGTGCAACCAATTACCTTCAGAAGTCACATAATTAGTGAAATGATGTCCACCTGTGTGCAATCTAAGTGTCACATGATCTGTCATTACATATACACACCTTTTTTGAAAGACCCAAAGGCTTCAACACCTAAGCAAGAGGCACCACAAACCAAACACTGCCATGAAGACCAATGAACTCTCCAAACAAGTAAGGGACAATGTTGTTGAGAAGTACAAGTCAGGGTTAGGTTATAAAAAAATATCCAAATCTTTGATGATCCCCAGGAGCACATCAAATCTATCATAATTAAATGAAAAAAAACATGGCACAACAGCGAACCTGCCAAGAGACAGCCGCTCACCAAAACTCACGGACCAGGCAAGGAGGGCATTAATCAGAGAGGCAGCACAGAGACCCAAGGTAACCCTGCAGAGTTCCACAGCATAGACTGGAGTATCTGTACATAGGACGACAATAAGCCATACGCTCCATAGAGTTGGGCTTTATGGCAGAGTGGCCAGAAGAGAGCCATTGCTTTCATCAAAATAGAACATTTTGAGTTTGTGAAAAGGCATGTGGGAGTCTCCCAAAATATATGAAGGAAGGTGTTCTAGTCTGATGAGACTAAAATTTAACTTTTCTGCCATCAAAGAAAACGCTATATTTGTCGCAAACCCAACACATCACATCACCCAAAGAACACCATCCCCACAGTGAAACATGGTGGTGGCAGCATCATCCTGTGCAGGTGTTTTTCAGCAGCCGGGACTGGGAAACTGGTCAGAGTTGAGGGAAAGATGGTGCTAAATACAGGGATATTCTTGAGCAAAACCTGTACCACTCTGTGCGTGATTTGAGGCTAGGACGGAGCTTCACCTTACAGCAGGACAATAACCACAAACACACTTGAGTGGTTTAAGGGGAAACATGTAAATGTGTTGTTCAAAGCCCAGACCTCAATCCAATAGAAAATCTGTGCTTAGACTTAAAGATTGCTGTTCACAAGCACAAACCATCCAACTTGAAGGAGCTGGAACAGTTTTGCAAGGAGGAATGGGCAAATATCCCAGTGGTAAGATGTGGCAAGCTCATAGAGACTTATCCAAAGTGACTTGGAGCTGTGATTGCCGCAAAAGGTGGCTCTACAAAGTATTGACTTAGTATTGAAGAGGGTTAATAGTTATGCACATTGACTTTTTTTGTTATTTTGCACTATTTGTTGTCTGCTTCACAATAAAAAAAACACATCTTCAAAGTTGTGGGCATGTTCTGTAAATTAAATTATGCAAATCCTCAAACAATCCATGTTAATTCCAGGTTGTGAGGCAACAAAACACAAAAAATGCCAAGGGGGGTGAAGTCTTTTAAAAGGCACTGTAGTAATTGTAAACACTTGTCTATAACAACATCAATTATTAATCAACATAAATTTAGTCACATGGAAACATATGTTTACAGTCATCAATGCATGAAGAGATGGGTATACAGGATGATGATCAATATCCTAAAACATAAGTGTTAAGTAATCTTTATGTATTTTCATGTCCCAAATCAATAACCATTAGAATCACGTGGAAACATTGATAATGGTATAACAGTATCATTGTTTATTATAAACACAGTGCACAGTCATAAAAGTATCATGGGTGTGGATCAGAGAGGGCAAGATTCTGCTTGGGAAAACAGGAAAAACCTAAAGAGGTAAAGGCATCTTCTAGAGTCACATGTGGTCATTACACCACAGTTACCATAATCAGATGAATGAAAATCTCATCAATCAACACTCCTTATAAGAAAAGTAACCAGTAATGCACATAGCAAATACATTTTATCTTCATCGGCACCATTACCCAGACACATTAACTCCTGGATTATGTAATCAAATTCAACTACACCTACAGTGTGTCTAGAAAATCAAGAACATGAAAAAACGTGGTAAAAAAAAAGGAAAAGGTGGAGAAAGTCTAGCAATACCTGTATGTGTAGTACAGTGCTAAATCCTGTAACTGTAACAATAAACTAACTTACCTGATCTTCATCTTCAAGCATTGCGAACCATTATGTATCTGTCATGAGAAATCACTTGCCATTTCCAATAGTTATCATGTGTCATCTCACAAGGAGTGCTTAGCAGAGACCACAGTCAGTGGGCCAAAAATACTATCACCATCTTCATATTATATTGTTTAGCCACATTAATATCACATTCTTCTGGTATGTAGGTGTTATCAGATTATAACTGATTGTTATGATATCATGAGGGCTTAACAGGTATCCATTAATACTGAGAGGACACAAAGGTCAGCAGCCATAATGCTTGTTACTTACATCAGACAAAAGCATTTGTTCTCATATTGATGAGAGGATGACATGTTTGCAAGTTGACCAACATATCTGCATTGGTCTAAATGAAACTTAACAATAACCATATGCTGGGGAGATGTCATTGATGGAATGATGATCTGATCACTGTGTATATATTTGGCTTATATTTTTTGGTAGCACTGCTTGCAGATGAAGAAGATGCCTTCATGGTCCTGAATTGTGTCTAATATAAAAAAAACAAGAAAAGGTTAACACTAAGTGATAAAAAAATAAAAAAATGTTTTTCACTATGTCTTCTCAACAGCATTCCTCAGTGACCATCAATTGGTGAAATTTTAAACATAACCATACGTGTCGACAGAGAAGAGGATTATCAACCATGTTATGGTGGGTAGCCACATGGTTGCAAAATATCACCATTACATAGTGTCAGTAGCTCCTCTTTGTCAATCACTTCACTGGCTTCCCTTAGCCCCGAGAATAAAGTTTAAAATCTTGACCCTAACTTATAAAGCCCTCAACAACAGCGCACCCCCTACATCTCTGCTCTCATCTCCAAATACTCCCCCACACGCCCTCTTCGTTCTGCTAATGACCTTCTTCTTTCTACCACTCTTGTCACCTCCTCTCACTCCCGCCTTCAGGACTTTTCTTGCGCTGCCCCTATTCTCTGGAACTCCTTGCCTCGCTTCACCAGACTATCCTCCTGCCTTAAATCCTTTAAAACATCAATAAAAAGGCACCTCTTTAAAGAAGCCTATAACCTTCCTCCCTAACATGCTCAGCACTGCTCTCTCCCTACCGTACCACATACACACTTCAACCTTTAGATTGTAAGTCTGCAAGTTTCAATCCTGCAAGGTGCTTTAGGGAAAGCGCTATGAACACCGGATTCCAAGTTCAAAGACAGGGCCATCCACTCTTTGCAATGTGTGAATCTTGAACTTGTCATTGCCTGTAACTTAACTTATGTATAGCGCTACGGAATATGTTGGCGCGTTACAAATAAACGATAATAATAATAATATATATATATATCATGTAATTGCTGTGAGTATTTGTCACACCTGTGATGCTGCCCACCAATGAGAGTGACATGTAAGCTTCCTGGATTTGCTAGTGAAATCCAGATAGCTGACCTATCTCTCTCATTGGTGGGCAACATTTACATAGGATTTGTGTTATCTATGTGTGTGTGGTGTATATGTGGTGTACACGTGGAGGTATGTTGGTATATAGGATATTCACCTGGCAAGGAGGATGGATCTGGTGTGGCTATCAGGCCTGGAGCTCCACATCCGATGGTGGCTCAGGTGCCACTCGTTATACTGTACAGTCACTTGGGGGCCACCACTTGAAGCTATCACTGCTATTGCTTCCTCTTCCATCATCCTCCTCACCTTGGCCCAGCTGTCATCATAACAATGACTTACTGACCTTACTTCCTTATTTGCAAAACCGAGCTTAGTAACTGCAGCTGCTACCCCCTTCCAGGCCTGGGCCCAGGGCTAACTTCCCTTCCCCCTGTTAGAATAGTGGCGAGGGCACCGATGGCATTAAGGAGGACCATCTCCTCATACCTGTAGTTAGGGGCCCTGTACATGCCCCAGCCTCTTGTCCTCCCAACTGTGTACCGGGATCCGGCCCTCCCTGCTCTGTCCCTGAGGCATGACCCTCCCCACCAGTACACCCCTTGGATCAGGCCCCTCACCCTATGACCCTGAACTAATAGTGTTTAAGACTATGGGGCCATCACTCCCTCTACCTCATCTCTCTCCGCTCCCAAATATCCCTCCTAGCCATCTCCTCCACTCCCTCTCTCCCTACCTCTCTGTTCACTCCCTCCCACTCCCTCTTTTCCTACCTCTTTCTCCCTCTCCTTCCCTCCCCTCCCTCTCCTCCACTCCCCAGGGCCTCCTCTCTCTCCTCTCCTTATCTCTTTCTCTTCTCCTTTTCCCCTCTCCTCTCCTCCATATATATGTGATGAAAAATGGGTATGTTCTATTTTTTTTACATGTTAGGGTATAGGGTGGGGTTGTGTGTGTATGGTGTGGCCCAGCTATATGTGTATCAATGTGTAATATTACTCTATCTGTATGTATAGTATGTGTTATCAGTATTTATGTTTTTCATAAAAATTAAGTGTAAAGTAATTTTTTGGTTAATAATAAAATTAATAAAAGAAGTAGTAATCTGCTCTCCAAACTCTTAAATCGCTTACTCTCTCTCTCAATAGCCAAAACCCTCCAGCTGCAGGACCTGCATGCTAATTTGTGGAAAACTCAGTCAACGGTGGAGCAGGAGTCTCGAAATATAATATCTCTCTCTGTCAATCACTTTTCCATTTGCATTTTCTATTGGTTCCTTTGTAAGCGTTGCGTAATCCAGCCCCCTCAATATTGCTGACGCGAGCTTTGTTTACAGATGCCGAGTGAAACATATAATATTTTGATTGAAATGCATTGAATACGTGTGTAATGTTACTAAAAAAAGGTCCAGCAAACAAAATTATGTTACAATGTAATTTGTGTAGCGCGAATAAAATAGGGCTCCTGGTTTGTAAATCTCTACCTCATCATTGATCCTTCCAGCAGTCCCCTTACCTCATGTTTATATCGCCTATCATGTAAGCTATCCCAAGAGCAGGGCCCTTATCATCTCATGTAACACTGTGAATTTACACGTGTTGTCTTGTTTATCTGCCTTCTATTGCAGGTAAATGTCTATTCACTGTTTATTGTATTCCAAGCACTGCTAAAACATAATAAGAATAATAATCCAGTGCCCTTTTCAGATTGTTTGGGGAGCCATTAACCAGTAGTCCCTAAACAATTGGTGACAGTATACCTTTCAAATTCCGGCAGCACAAACTTTTGTGAATATGTACTTGTTCTAGAGTAGCTTTAATTTGTTAATAAGTAAATGACTGTAGCACTTTGTATATGTTTATTGATTCTGATTTAATTAAAACGTTGAACTTAATCACAGTACATGAATAAATAAAATCCCAAATATTGATTAAAAGTGAATCTATTTGTGCAAATGAATGCTTTAGACGTTTTGGATCTTAGGCTTACTGTATCCCTAGTTTTAAAGGACCACTGAAGTTCAGGAAGAGCCTCATATGTTAGTGAAGTATATAACAAACTAGCAGCTGTATAATATGAAAATGTATACAGTATATGCACAGTATTTACTGAAAAGTGGATTAATGACTAGGGATGAAGGAGAGATAGAGATGTTTGTCATTACAACTTATAGTATTTTACACCACCTTCCCCAATCATTTGCAGAAACAGGCATTTGCAAAGTAAACTACAAATCCTACTCCTGTAGAAATGTAAACACCCCAAACACACAACGTTTTATGGATACCTTCAGGGGCCACCAGATATATAAAAAATATGTTATTCTTAAGTAAAAGTTATTTTCATTATACAGTGATCATTTAAGATGTCATCACTTTCTAGTGAAGATAACTGTTAACCAGAAGAGTCTTTGTAAGGAATCATAATGCACGTAAATTCAAATTATTAATTGGCAACACAGCATTCTGTGTCCTCTAAAATGTCTCCCCTAAAATGTTGCAATAATAAACTAAATAAAATAATGATTTATTAATAATGTTAAAGGAACTACTGTATGACTATCTATCTATCTATTTATCTATCTATCTATTTATCATTATATGTGTGTTTGTGTATGAGTCTGACTAAGAATAGAATATAAAATGTGATGCCTCTGCTGGATCATACAATCATCCATGATACTTTGGTGAAGACTGTGGGTCAGATTCAATTGCAAACCCGAAACTTGATCGTTGTAAGCCGTATGTCTGCGGGCTCCCATTCGTCTCCAAATCCGGAGCTGTTGAGTTGCTCAAGGCCACAAGTTACTGGCCCAAAGCCGGCTCTGTAAACCATGCACTGGTTCGTAGCAGTTCGGGGAGGGAACATGATCAATTAAGCTAGCCCGTAATCTCCCATTTTGAATCAGCCAATAGAAAATGAGACTGTCATTATTACGGCAGTAAAACATGGAGGTTACATGTCAATCAATTAAGTTCAGGGGTCCGATATGTGATCAGACTCACACACCTGCAAAATAAAGCATGCCGATTTGATGTCTTGACACTGTTGTGCAATTAATTCTAATGTCTATCATCACTTTCCCTGTTATTTACAGTGCAGTAGTGGTTTTTTATTTGCATTTACAGTGCTATGAATAGGTGTTTAACCCCCTTGCAGGTCCTCTCTAGCCCTCGTAGGATTTTCTCCTTCTTTTGCGATTAATGGGTGTGAAAACATTTGCAGGCTTGGGGAAATTGAACAATAGTGATTTGCGATTTTAGCCATCGTAACTTGCGAAAATGAAAGATCAAAGGCTTCGGGAGGCTGTAAGTTACGTATTTAACCATCGCAGTTTTTTCAAGGCCGTAACTCGTAACATGTTTGGAGACGGCAAAAATACGCCAATTAAATAGCAAATTAACTTGCAACAGTAACATGCAAAAGCTCAATTGAATCAAACTCTGTGTGTAAGAGGAATGTTTCCATTTTGCAGGGCACAGCTAGCAATTATTGTTGTTGTGTGAGCTGCCTCCTTCTGAGCAAGTAGGTGGAAGGGGGTAAGTATCAAATACCAAAACCCACAATGATAAAAAATCCCTTAAGATTCTTAAAAAATATATTTTTAAGTTCATAGTTTACACAGGTGCTAATTTTGTTACAGTTCAGTTTTTCTTGATCTGCAGTGATTGTTTAATGAACATTTCTGATCACACTTTTGAAGAAAAAGAATTTCCTCAGAACTCATTTTGATGGCAACATCATATTGTGATCTGTCAAAAGCACATATATGTGTTGTTGAGAAACACTCCACATGTGTCTGGGTATTATTATCTTGCAGTACTTGTGCCAGAAGCAATCTAACAGCTGGTGGCCTTGTGCATTATAATGGCTTATCGACACTGTCCATACAAAGTGTCTCACCAACAGAATGGCCTTGATACAGATCTGATATACATACCATCACACATTTAGTAATACTTAATATATATATATATATATATATATATATATATAAAAAAAAAAAATATATATATATATATATATATATATATACATATATATATATATACACACACACACACACCATATATACTCGAGTATAAGCCGACCCGAGTATAAGCCGAGGCACCCATTTTACCACAAAATACTGGGTAAAATGAGTGACTTGAGTATAAGCCGAGGGTGGGAAATGGGCTGCCCCCTGTGTTCCTCTTGTGCCCTCTGTGTCCCCCTCTCTCTCCGTGTCTCTTCCAACCTCTCCCTTCCCTGTGTCTCTTCCCCCTCCCTTATCACCCTCCTCAACCCCACTCCTCAACCTCCCTCCTCATCCTCAACATCCCTCCTCAACCTCCCTCCTCATCCTCCCTCCTCATCCTCAACCTCCCTCCTCATCCTCAACCCCCTCCTCAACCTCCATCCTCAACCCCCCCATCCTCAATCCCCCTCCTCAACCCCCCATCCTCATCCTCTCTCCTCAACCCCCCATCCTCAACCCCCCTCCTCAACCTCAACCCCCCTCCTCAACCCCTCCTCCTCATCCTCCCTCCTCATCCTCAACCTCCCTCCTCAACCCCTTCATCAACCTCCCTCCTTAACCCCCCCATCCTCAACCCCCTCCTCAACCTCAACCCCCCTCCTCCTCCTCATCCTCAACCTCCCTCCTCAACCCCCCCATCCTCAACCCCCTCCTCAACCCCCCATCCTCATCCTCAACCCCCTCCTCAACCCCATCCTCAGCCTCAACCCTCCTCAACCTCAACCCTCCTCAACCTCAACCCCCCGTCAACCCCACCCCCCCTTCTCAACCTCCCTCCTTAACCCCCCCATCCTCAACCCCCCATCCTCATCCTCTCTCCTCAACCCCCCATCCTTAACCCCCCACCTCAACCCCTCCTCCTCATCCTCAACCTCCCTCCTCATCCTCAACCCTCTCCTCATCCTCAACCCCCTCCTCAACCTTCCTCCTCAACCCCCCCTCTTCAACCTCCCATCCTCATCCTCAACCCCCCATCCTCAACCTCCCTCCTCAACTTCAACCCCCCTCAACCCCCCTCCTCAACCCCAACCCCCCTCAACCTCCCTCAACCCCAACCCCCCTCCTCAACCCCCCTCCTCCACCTAAACCTCCCTAAATACCTCCCCCTCTCCCCTCACTTACCTGCTTGTGCTCCGGTCTCCGCTCCTTGACCCGGCGCTCATGTGACGTCACATGCGCGACACGTCATTAGCATATACCGGGTGAAAGGTATTAAAATTAATAGAACAACATTCTCAACCGCGCAAATCTGCAATGAAAAATACATTTTTTTAATGTTTAATTGATATATCGATCCCGGCACTGAGTGTTATTTTATGATGCTGAGTGAGGTGGAAGAACAGCTATAAAGGGATCCCTCCATACAAAATCTCTCCAAATTCTTTAGGATTCTTGATCCTTGCTTGTGGACACTCCACTGGGATGGCCACTGCAAAACGTATTTCTGCGTTCAATTAACCATTTTTTCGGTGGATTTTTAGGAATTTTTTTGATCATTGTCCTGTTGGAAGATCAAACCACAATCTAGTATTAAACTCCTGGATATTTCATGGAGTCCATAAATCCTAACTACATTCTTAGGGCCTTTGTAAGTAATACAACCCGACCACCTCACAGATATACCACCACATTTCAGGGTGGATTAGGTTCTGTTTTGTAAGACCTTGTTTTAATCCACACCCATCTCTGGTGTTCATTGTCTCTATTTTTATCTCATCTAACCATAGAACCCAGTTCCATTCAAAGTTTTAGGGAACACCAGGCACTTACAAATGTGGTTTGATGATAGCAGAGGCTTTCTTCTGGCAAGTCTTTCAAATAGTTTGTTATGAACGTGTCGTTTTTTTAGACTTGGTGACCCCAGGATACAGCACACTCCTGTAATTGTCCAACTCTGATCATTGGAGAAAGTTTTGCTTCTCAAAACTATTATTGCCCTAATAGTGGAGATGAGTATTTGCAGCTGTGAACATTTTATTATAGCCATTGCCTAATTTATGAAGGCCAACAACCTTTTGTATAATTTATGTATTCTGTGACCTGCCCCATGTTGATGGATGACTTTAGAGTGTTTGGCTAGCTCATATTTATACCCCAGTGAAACAAGAAGTAAGGGGGGACTACTTAAAAGTTTCTAAAGACCCAGGTGTGTTTAAAAAGGTAATATTTGAATAGGAATATATGTAAATCTGAATCTTTGTTCATAAGAATTTCTAGGAGTGCCAATAATTGTGACAAGTGTTTCTGAGGAAATTGTTTATTTGTTATAAGGATTGTTTCTTTTAAATAAATTTCCCTCTCTGAAGGTTACATTTCCATTCTGTTTTCAGTGTAAGCTCAAGCTGATACATATGCAAGAGATTTTTTCATTGCCTTTTTGCTTATCTTTACCAAAGTTACCAATATATAAATATTCTTACCATACTACTATGTACTATAAAGCCTCCATTCCATGGCTCTCGTAAGAACTCCGGTAAGGATGACTCGTTACTACCAAAGTTTTAAAAGTACATTTGCAGAGCTTTTTTATGGCTCTTGCAAAAAAAGAATCCTGTATTCTGATTGACACATATTTCAGCCAACCCGAACCCTCAAAATTTGTATATGAAGCAAAGGCTCTCTTCAAAATCCAATAGTTGTGTGGGGTGGAGGTCAAAGATGAGGATCAATTGCTTCAATAAAGACAGAAGAATACAGAATATTCTATCAACATGGATGTGAGGGCTTTGATGATGCCATAGAGGTCCGTTTAGTGGTTAATATTTGGTACCATGGGGGCTCCATATGGATCACCATGATTATACTTTAGATGGGGGATCCCCTAGCTCATGGTGGTAGGAAGGAGGAATACTGGGGGGGCTCCCTTAGCTCATTGGGGTAGTGGTGTTAAGCCCTTAATTGGGTTGGATTTGAGAAAAAAGCTTCAAACTCAACACTATTAAGATGTTAGTGTGTGCATAGCGAAATGGTTGAAGCATGCATGTTTCCTGCACTTGACTCAACTCAATTCCTGTGGGAGCAATGGAATGGTGGCCTGTCTCCAGCCAATGCATAACATTGTGTTGATATCATTTTGTGCCTGATAATTTAGCACTTCCTATTAGTTAGACCCAGCTCCCCAAATTGATCTTATAGTGCGTGGTGTCCAATAGCATTTGAACCTGATATTTAAAAGTACAGTTAATATTCTACATTGATTTTTTTAATTATTAAACATGAATTTTGTTATTGACTAATGCCTAGCTTCTGTGGATGGGGCATTACAGTGGTCATTTCATTTATATTCTTTAATTCTGTCCACTTTACATGATTCACTATGAGGCTGTTTTATGCTTTTCTCTTGCACTCTAGCAAGAGAGACATTACATATTCTGACACTTCAATGATAGAGTTGCAGAGTTTTGCCATTACTGACAAAGCAGATAGATTAGAACAAAGCCAATGGCTATCATGTGTCTGAGCAGAATGCCACCTTCACCTAGAAAAAAAAACAGCTGTCACCCCAGAGACACTTGTGAGTGATTGTTATGAAGTTTAGAACACAAATAACATCCTTCTGTTACTAATGACTGTTGGGCATGACCTGAAATCAGACACTAGCATTGATGAATATCTCAAATTACCATGATTTGGATTAGGGTAATTAGACTTTGGTATTGTATGCAAATGTATTCCACTGAACATGCTTTTGTTTTCATAATGCAGGAAGAGACAGGTGATGAATTATTAATCTCAGCAAATATAAGTGGAAATAAAAACTGGGATCTACCAAGCTCTGCAAAATGTTCATGAATATACATATATTATGTGCATTTGAGTGTTAAGCATCCTTCCCTTTAATGGCCGATGCAAAAACCAACACCACTCAGAGGAGTGCTCTAGTGAACGTCTCAATCAATCTGTGCTTCTTCTGTCGTATGTACTCCAGTGAAGTCTTCAGGTCCCCCAGCCTTGAGGATCTTTGCTAAGGGGACAGCAGTCACCAATCCATCCTAGCTGTCACCTACTCCACCCTTCCAAGGGGTCCCTGGCTAAAAGGCCATGTCTCTTAAGGACTGGCAAGACCTCTCCGCTTCACTAGCAGGAAATGCAAAAGTTTCCAAATCAAAAAGCGTGATCATGTCCAAAAACTATGCGGGGTCCAGTGCCATCAAAATCCAAAAGTGTGTCAGATAGTGTTAGACTGTGCTGGTTCTTGGATGGGATTACTCCATGTAAAGGGAACCCTTAAAACTAAATCAACAATAGAATCATATAATTGTATTCTATAATAGAATGTACCAAAGAAAAAGAACCCTTGATTTTAGCAGTTTTAAACTCCTATTTTTTTGCTCTTAACAAAATTATTCCTTTTAAAGGTGTGGTTTCACATTCTACTCTTATTATAAAAAGCCATCCATATTATATTTAATATCCTACTTTAAGGTGAGAAGAATTAAATCTAAATTTTTTTTTTTTTTTTTTTTTAAAGATGAGTAGATGCTGCCTCTCTACGTCTTCTGAGTATCTGCTTGATACAGAGTGTTTCTTTCAGGGAATGCTACTGGAGCTTAACTCAAAATGTATGTGGTTTGTGGCTAGCATAGCTAGTGCAATGATGTCTTCTTCACTTGAGATTATGGCTTAATCTGGTTCTCAGAGACCAAAGCACCCTTTTTATATCTGACAATCAGTTCAGTAATTACTCATACATATTAGCAGAGAATAAGTATTAGATCATGTTCAGATGAAGAATGTAAGTGTATTTGTATAACCTATTGTATATTATATAAAATTAATGGATGTTATTATATATGAATACATTTTGATGTTATTTTTTTTTCCTGCACTAATAAATAATTTTATAATTCTGATTATCTACATACATAGGCAAATTTAGAATTAATTTTGCAGCAATAATTCATAAATACATTTTACATTAATAATTCATAATTTTCCAATTAATATACTTACAGTGCCTTGCAAAATTATTCACCCCCTTTGGCATTTTTCATATTTTGCTGCCTCAAAACCTGGAATTCACCTGGATTGTTTGAGGATTTGCATCATTTAATTTACAGAACATGCCCACAACTTTGAAGATGTTTTTTTTTATTGTGAAGCAAACAACAAATAGAACAAAATAACAGAAAAAGTCAATGTGCATAACTATTCACCCCCCTAAAGCCAATACTTTGTAGAACCACCTTTTGCAGCAATCACAGATCCAAGTCACTTTGGATAAGTCTCTATAAGCTTGCCACGTCTTACCACTGGGATTTTTGCCTATTCCTCCTTGCAAAACTGCTCCAGCTCCTTCAAGTTGGATGGTATGCGCTTGTGAACAGCAATCTCCAAGTCTGACCACAGATTTTCTATTGGATTGATGTCTGGGCTTTGATTAGGCCATTCCAACACATTTACATGTTTCCACTTAAACCACTCAAGTGTTGCTTTAGCAGTGTGTTTGGGGTCATTATCCTGCTGGAAGGTGAACCTCCGTCCTAGCCTCAAATCACGCACAGATTGGTACAGGTTTTACTCAAGAATATCCCTGTATTTAGCACCATCCATCTTTCCCTCAACTCTGACCAGTTTCCCAGTACCGGCTGCTTAAAAACATTGCCACTGCATGTTGCTGCCACCACAGACCAGAGCACCTTCCTCTATACATTTTGGGAGTCTCCCACATGCCTTTTCACAAACTCAAAACATGCCATTTTGTTTTTTGCTGAAAGTAATGGCTCTCTTCTGGCCACTCTGCCATGAAGCCCAACTCTATGGAGCGTACAGCTTGTTGTTCTATGTACAGATACTCCAGTTTCTGCTGTGGAACTCTGCAGCTCCTCAAGGGTTACCTTAGGTCTCTGTGGTGCCTCTCTGATTAATGCCCTCTTTGCCCGGTCTGGGAGTTTTGGTGGGCGGCCGTCTCTTGGCAGGTTTGCTGTTGTGCCATGTTCTTTCCATTTGGTTATGATAGATTTGATGGTGCTCCTGTGAATCTTAAAAGATTTGGATTTTTTTTTTTTATAACCTAACCCTGACTTGCACTTCTCAACAACATTGTCCCTTACTTGTTTGGAGAGTTCCTTGGTCTTCATGGCAGTGTTTGGTTAGTGGTGCCTCTTGCTTAGGTGTTGCAGCCTCTGGGGCCTTTCAAAAAAGGTGTATAGATGTAATGACAGATCATGTGACACTTAGATTGCACACAGGTGGACATTGATTTCACTAATTATGTGACTTACTGCCCTGATGAAAACATCTTTCATAATGTGACTAGAAATATCCTTGAAGATACGCTAAGTTGACCAGTCTGCTAAATTGTGAAACCCTTGCATTTAATTTAGTAACACTGAACAGACTTCAATCAAACAGTATGTATACAGAGAGGTCTAGGCTGAGAGCACACAAATAAAGTGGACAGTGCGTAAAAATGATTGAGAGCATCTGGAGTAAAGAAAGTGCATGGGCAGGTGATGGAGCGACAACTTTCAAATAAGAGGGGGAAACCTTGGTCTGGCCAGGGGCAGAGTAGTCACAATTACCTGAGGCTTAGGAGAGTAACCTGCTCCCCTCCCTATTATGGCACGAAAGCACTTCAAGGCTTTAAAGCACTTTTTGAGCACCCCAATCAGGACCTTTTGGTTCGTGGGGGCTTCCTGTATTCTTTTTAACCGCCCCTAGCCTTCAGGGGAAATTGGGAGGCAGTGGCTGCACAGCTTAGTCTGAAAAGGGGAAATAAAGAGGGGAACAGCAACCCATGCCCTTTACATTATAAACATAAGCAGCAGTTACATCTTACCTCTATATCATGTGGTATAGCATATAAATCAATGTTCAAATAAATAAAAATATGTAATAGAAGGGGCGCAACTATTTTGCTATTGTGATAGGTTGTAATTGATAAAGACTGATAGGCACAGAAAGAACAGAAAGAGAGACAGGAACAGAGAAACAGAGAGGGAGAGAAACACACAGGGGCAAAAATACAGACAAATCAATATATAGGCAGGAACTTATAAAGAGTAACATATTTACATATGGAGATGCAAATGGTAATACTCTGACTGACCTGGCCACTGAGGATAGATAGATAAATAGATAGATAGGTTTTGCCACATCCACAGCTCTACGTATATCCCTTCCCCTGTCATATTGAGCGTCTCATCTGACACTTTGTATTCCAAGGCATCAGATCAGGTTAAATCACTGCACCGGACAACATCTTCTTTCCATCACGGTGCTGCTGCGGAGCATTAGTTTATATGATGCATTATGACTGCAGCAAGCCAATTGTGAAGCATCAAGCTGAGACTATCACATCAGGAGCTGTCAGGTCAGAAAACTGAAAGCCAAACATGAGCACAGGGTGTCCTGTCTTAGGAGACGCCAACTTGGCACTTTGTGCTGACAGGAGCCCATTTTATGTTTAGGTGGGTGAGAACTAAGATGGAAATAACAAACGCATGTGACAGAGGCAGAATACAGAAAGACTCATCTTCCATGTTTATTTCTATAAAAGCCTTCCCAATACTGGAAAATAATGTGTAATATTTCTCATTCCCTCCCACTACCATATAAAATATCAGAGAAAAAAACTACTTCTGCTGAATTCATGTATGCTACTGGCAGAGAGGGAGTATATTTCAGAAAATAGAGGAGTGCAAGCAGAAGCTGTCATGATTTGAACATTTTAGGGATGAGATGTAAAAGTGCTACTTTTACTGAAATGTAAACATTAATTCATTGTTGTCTAAACTCCATGTTTTACTGACGTCATGATGACAGACTCATTTACTATTGGCTCTGTCTAAATTGTAACTTACAGGCTTGCTTAATTGATCATGATCATGCCCAGAAAGGCTACTTACGGGTTCATGGTTCACGGTTTTAGGCTTTAGCCCTGTAATTGTCTTGCCCTTGAGTCTATTGAATACAGCCGAAATTTTAGAAAATTTCTATCTCGCAGACTTTCACGCACAAGCATTGTAATTACTTGTTTGGAATTGAATGGGTGCCTTAAAGTCAAACACAGTTACGGAATTTAAGCATTTTTGGGATAAGAATACGACTATCCTGAAGATTAACTGAGCTAAATTGTTAGGTTGCATAGAATGAGCGGACTTGATGGACTTTTTGGATCTACCATGAATTCTATGTTTCAGTTAATTTCTTACATTTAATTAGTATAACACGCAGCATCAAGAATACTTAAATGTAAAACTGCAGTTTTCTACTTTACTTCTCCACACCATATTAACTCATATCAGTTGCTTACAATATATAATTATTTGCACAGTGTGATAAAATTACCGGAAGATCTATTATTTTATGCTGTATGGACTTTATCCAGAAAAAAAGGTTTAGCCCTTGTTTTAAAATTTCTAATCAATATGCTATTTTTAGAGATTAATGATTAAGGCTACCTTGGATTAGTCAGACTAATTTACTAATTTGCACTCCAGGGTTTTATGATACTATGTCACCGGATTTACACCCAGCCAGGCTTTCTCCACTCCAAGGACGTAGAAAGACATCTAATCTAAACATTGTTTACCCTCTTAAGTGTTTTAAGGACTTTCCTTTATCCAAATTCCCACATAGTGCTGTTCCTGATATCCATACGGAGAAAATCAAAATGGTGACCCTGCCCAGTACACTAAATATTTGACCTCAAAGTCATACCCATTAAGTTGTAGTGGTTGTTGTTCTTTACCATCAAAAGTAGATTATATATTCCGGCATATATTGTAGAGAAGAAGGGAAATGTCTTGAAAACTGAGTTTTTCTGTTCCCGCTCCCATACACACATTATTTATTGAACGAAACACTGTATAACACTGGTGCATTACATTGACACTTTATTATACTGACAATAAAAGAACAGCTTTGAAAGCTTATGCTAGATAAAATTATATTATATGATGCATTACTTTGGTAATTATTTGTCAAATGCCTTATGTAGGCATTTGACAAATGTCCGCAAGTAAACATGTAGGTACGTTGTAGAGATTTTTTCACACCTTAGTGAATAAGCTCCAGTGAATTTATGTGTATCACTGTTAAGTATGAATTGTGTAGATCAGACTGGCCAAGTTTTTCTATGCTTTTTTGATTTATGGATGGCAGTTATTTCAAGCTAACAAAAGCAACTGGCAAATCTCTTCCGCAAAAGATCTGCATATTTTGATTACATTTTACTGAAGCATAAACAAGCAAATTTGTGTAGCTATATTAATCTGAGGAAGTAGATTGATAAATTATATGTAGAAGACAGATTCCATGGAAGTGGAGATTATCATTATGTAGTCCCTGTCATTTCTGCCTTAATTATCACCCAACCAAACTCTGACATCTTAAAAGCAAATCTAAAAGTGTGTAAATGTTGTTTAAAAACGAATGAACAATGTCTTGCTCTATAGCTTGCTCTGTGGGAAACATAATAACAAAGGACTTTTAGCTTAGTTTTCCCTAAGTTTGACTACACTAACAAGGATATGCCAGGCAAGTTTCCACTTCATAATTGTGAAGATTTATCATGCTGATCAATGTTTGCTGATCACTATCCTTAAAATAATAAAACTGATGTTAGAGGCTCCACCATGCATGTTATTTTGTTTTATTTTTTTAAGAATGGCCCGGGCGTGCTTTAGTGTGTGCCTCAATCATTCTGTACTTCTTCGGTCTCATGTGCTCCAATGAAGCCTTTAGGTCCTCCTGCCTTAAGGACTTGAACACTCCTTTATCTTCTGAGCTCCAGACAAAAGGCCCTGCAAGCCAGTTGATCTATTTCTCTTGGAATAAGGGGGGGGTCTTTCCTCCGTCTTCGGAACAGAGCCCTCCGATGAAGCCAGGAACTTGGCCAGGTAGACAGCTGCCACCAGTCCACCCTAGCTCAGACTCCCGGGAAAGCGACTACCACCTACACTGCCCAGGTACTTAAAGGTGTCCCCAGCCTAAAGGTCCCATCCCTCAAAGAATAGCAAGACCCCTTGGCTTCATCGTGAAGTGCAAAAGTGTCCAAATCAAAAAGCCTGCTCATGTCCAAAAACTGTACCATGTCTGGTGCCATCAAAATAAAGGAGTGGGTCAGATTAGGTTTCTGCCACATACCCCACCTGACATAAGGTGAGGCCAAAGGGAAAGCTCGAACCCTCTGGCTAAGTGTTGGAGTACACATGAAAACGTGCTCCAACAACTCAACACCTCGAGTGGGTAAAAAAATTCTGAACCACCCAAAAACCAAAAAGTCATGGCTTAAGTGCTTTGGTGCCATAATGGGGGAATGGAGAATTCATACCTACTCGACCCCAGCCACACCGAGGTTTCGTCTTCCTATTTGACAGGTGTAGCTCCATCACCTGCTTATCATTTTTACTCCAGTGGCTCTCAAACTTTTTGATCTGGCTACTGGCTAGTTACCATCACATGGTAATGGGAACCCCCTTTTATATCTGCAACTTTTTGAAGAGGGTGATACGTCATGCTGCACATTACATTTTCATGTATGTTTGCACTGTTTTGACTAGCATGCATTTTACCACTACATTTGTTTTCAATAGTCATTGAGATTAATCATCTCGGACAGCAATATCAACATCAAGTCCAGGATGTTGGTTGCAAGAACTGGCAAAACTTGTTGAAAGTGTAGTGCAGGGATGTCAAAGTTCCCATACAGGCAAGGATTTCAGGATATCCCTGCTACACTCATGTGAGATTATCTCTTCTTCAGTCATGCTGATTGACTCACTTGTGCACAGTAAGGAAGTCCTCAAATCCAGGCCTGTGTGCGTCCCACCAGAATAGAACTTGGACACCCCTGGTATAGTGTATTCCTGTATTTTGTAACTTCCCATGCTCCGTAATGCATTCTGATGGGTAAATCTTCCTACAGTATTTTTATATTTGCTGTGTAGTGTGTAACTTATTTAAATATCACCTGATGTACTGAACAAACTTGAGGACCTCTTCATGAGAACCACGAATATTAGTTAACACATGGATAGGGATGCTGTTTACATGCTATCACTAATTGTATACTTAAACATATATATAATTGTCTAGTTGTTATACTGTGTCATACACACTGTAGGGAGATTAATTGTTGCAAATTATGTCCAGCATTTGTAATATAGTTTATACTCTGACACTGAAGGAGTTAATGCAACTTATTAGCAATCGTGGGCCTTATGGCATAAAGGGAGAAGTATAGGAAAAATAATTAAGGTGTCACATATGCCCAATGGGATGACATAGGAATTGAGAGGTTATCTGAAGACTTCTCCAACACTCCACTGTTTTGACCAAAAGGGCCTATGTAGAAAACTGTGACTTGATAAACCAGCCCTACATCCTAATATTACAATTATTAGTATTTCTTTACTCATTTGCTAATAATATCATGCAAACGAATATGTTCAATTGTATGTTGTTTATTTGTTATTCTATTTTTTAGAGAATACAATGATCTGAAGATAATATTTAAAAACTGGAGGATTGTTGCATGTACAGTAATAAAATACTTGAAAAGCTTGATAACTTAAGTTGCATTTGTCTTAAACTTTGTTATAGATTCTGTGCTGTCTTCTCCTCTAGCACTTACTCTCTGCCTTCCTAATCACACATACAGTTTCTCTTGATGGATAAATACAGTTGTATCATGGAAATAATAACATTAAGGGATGTATTCTATGATTGCCTTGATTTTGTGCTTGGCAGACCATGGACCCTATTTAATTGCAAGCCCGTAATTACCTTCAAACAGAACTTTTCGCTGCAGGTCAACATTTTTCTAAACATTTAGACATATTAAATTGTCATCAACCCGTAATTACATGCTCACAGTCCCAGCACGCAAACTATGAACCCATAAGTAGCATTTCAGGACATCATGATCAATTAATTAAAGACCGTCATCATGACGTCAGTAAAACATGGAATTTAAAATACAATCAATTAATATTTAGAAGTCGAACTCGCAATCCAGAAATGTAGAAATCAATAAAAATCAATAAAGCAACTGTTCTAGTCCATACGAGATCCATGATATGTATTAACTTCTTGATTTCAGGAATCGATAAAGTAAAAAAAAAAATTCTTGCAGATTTGCGAGCTTTAGATTGTTGTGCAATTAATTATAATGCCTTTCATTGCTATCCCAGTATTTTAAGTACAGTAGTGTGTGTTTATTTGCTTTTACAGTGTTACTATCAAGTATCTAGTATTCGTATAATCTTTTTATACATTTGCCATTTACGGGTTTGAAGGCAATTACGGGCTTGTTAAATTGTTGTTATTAAATATGGATTTTCCGTCTTTAGCACTGTTAACTGGCTTGAAACATTAAAAGAGGAGATAGGACGGAGTTACTTTTTTGACAACCCCAGTGCTTTTGGGCCTGTAACTCGCAAATCTAATGTGAGTAGGTAAAAGTATCCAATTAAATATCAGTAACATGTAAGGGCTCCATTATGGGCTCATGTAATTGTGATTTTGGACAATTAAATAGGGCCCCATGTGATTAGTAGTAAAATATGGAATTGCTGGAGGAGGAGATAACAGCGGAGCCATGACACAACTATAAAAATAAGTTATCAAGGCTTTGCAAGTTTTTTTCATAAAATAAATGCAAGGATCCTTCTATTTAAAAAAAAAAATAGACTGCAAAGAAATTATTTAAATTTAAATTTGAATTGTAATTTTTTTATAGTATTTTCTTCTCTTTTTACTGTTATTGTTACTTATTAAAAAAAAAAAAAAAAAGCCATAAATATAAATTAATTAATTAAAATGTATGTTTCTTGCAAAGTTTTGCATTCTGTGGTAAAATGTTGAAGTTTTGTCTGAAGTAAGAATATATTATTTTTATTGTAATGTGAAAATTAGGTACATTTTCAAAAGCACTAGCACTTTAAGAGCCCTTTTTTATTTTGAAATTTTTGGGGATCAGAATACCTATATTTACAGCTCATTCAAGATTTTGCACTATTTTGACTTCTATGGAAAATTATACACGTAGTCTCAAGTTTTGGTTTTTAATATGGAGGGTTTTAACAATGTTAATAAAAGTTACATTTTAAAGTCTATTCTCCTCAAGGTGCCCCAATTATAGGGGTCTTTTCCATCTCCTCATGTCCATATACTAGTTACACTTACCCCAAATTTCCATATAATATAACTGACCACTTAGGGCCAACATATCTCTTTATGTTAACATTTTCAAACTGCACTGCTCAATAATTTAACCCGTTAATTAATAAAAAATATAAGAATAACAAAAAATATATATTACTAATGGTTTTTCTTTGGGGAAATATGTTGCTGTTTTTTGAAGAAAGTATAAGTAAATTTAATTTTAATGTGAAAATTAGATAATTTTTCAAACTTTACTGCTATATAAATTGACCTCCTTTTTTAAACAGTAAAAAAAAAAATGTTTTTATGAAGAGTTGTACTTTGTGCTAAAATGTTGCTATTTTGTCTGAAGTAAGAATATGCTATATTTATTTTAATGTATAAATTAAGCAATTTTTCAAACTCCACTGTCTGGCAATTTGACCTTTCAGAATAAAAAAGGTGCCATAAAGTGACACATCTTAGTAAATATGGTATTTTATGGTCCATTCACTTGACTGAAGGCATAAATGTATTCCATCATCAGCCATTATGTTATTAAGGAGCTGTCCTTGGTCTGCTGTCTGATAAAAGCATTTTTAATAGAAAATATGTCCCTGCTGCAATAACATCACAAACAAATTGGAAAAAAATGTAATTAAAATATTTCAGTGTGCAGTAGAAGGACTTTTAAGGACACTGTGCAAAAGATGAATTCTTTCATCTCAGTGTGCTTCACAGCTGGCTGGGGTCATTAAGTGGCTATGACTTCCTTACTATCTTTGTGTCCTTCTTTACAACATTAACAGTGTTTAGGGCAGGCATTTGGTTAATCAGACTATCTATTTTAATGTCTGAATGGTCCAGATTCAAGGAGCTGCGAAACAAGACTTTTACACCAGTGACTGCCATGTGAATGATAATAGAACACAAGCAGAGGGCACCTTTCAGAGAATAAAATAGTAATTTACTAAAGCACAAATATGATAAAACTCACACAAGAAATCACACCGATGAAATAAGTGTACACAAGTATACGTACACTGGACAATCCACAAGCAACTAATGAGAGTCACAGTCTTCACATTAAACAAGAGGAGCACCACACACTAGGAACATTTAGCATGGAGTTTCTCCAAGTCTGTGCCCTTAGGCCACAGACCAAAAGTGAAATGTGCTTCCTCTTCATCATGTAACACCAAGAAGAGTGTAGCCAAATATTCCTTTGATTTGTGGTGTTGTGGTTTATGGTGGAAAAGGGTGACTTTCATCACCACGTGCCTACGCATTGTCCATTGTGTGTGTATAAAGACTATGTATAAAAAATATAGATGTTTATGGAACAGTTGTTCACTATTTGGATTTAACAAGCCCATCTAAAATAATAACGGAGGAAATAGGTCTAGCAATGGAGATCCATATTTTTGAAATGGAAGATTGGATCAGAATTTCTTGCAAGTGTTCACCTCCATATTTATTTTATAGTAAGACCTACACATTTTAAAGATCTAACTTGTGCATACAAAAAAGTTCTGTGTTTTTTGTATCATATCTACATTATATTTAGTAAATTACTTTTTTACCCTATGAAATAAGTCTTTTGTGCTTGTGTTTTATTTTGAGCTGTGTATGAGGAGTCCTTACCATGGAGCAGTCCAATGAAAGAAAGAAAGAAAAAACAAGACATATATATATATATATATATATATATATATATATATACTTTGTATAATAGTCTATCAATGCACATTATATGATGTGAAAATGTTTTCTTCATATGTCCCCACTGTGTATTCTACACATTGATCTGGAACTGTCGAAGTCATGTAAATGGAAACCCTATATCCGTTAAAAAGATTCTAGTATCATTGTTATTTTTTTCATTACTATTACAGTATTAATTTATAACATTGGAAATATCATGTGCATATAAGGGGGTGAAGAATTAAAAAAAGGAAAACCTTAGTGCTTAGGAGTATGTCCTCTTTCAAATTAGAGTACATGGGAGGGGGCTTCCCTCTATCATGTTGGGGTCTCTTTGTTTGTATGATGTGGAAGACATAGGGGCTCTTATATTTGCCCCCTACTACCATATACAAATCAAGTTGGGTCAAGTGCTTGAGAAGCAATATTATATAAAATACCTGAAATTCACACAACCACTTGGTAAATGAATTTAAAGAGGTACCTCCCCTTAATCAAAGGAGGCTGGGGTTCTCTTTACATTTCCCGCTACCTGACTCTGTGAAACATGTGTAATCAAGAACATGCACATTTTTCTGCCCAGGTGCAGGGATCTCATAGCCCAAGAGTGCAAAAACTGTGTTAAATAAAATGTTTTACTATCCAATGATTTCAGAGGGAGCACAGTTGCAAAGTTCACAGCTGTTTAGAGGATTAGGATACAAAGAAATATGGGGGAAGATGGGAAATAGGGATCGAGACCCGCAACACAACAATCACTTAGACTCAACAAACAGTCGGTGAGCTAAGCTGAATGTTTAATTACGTCTACCGAAGTGCCCCCTGATAATGTATATTTTTTCTGTAATAGTGCTTCTTTAGAAACTTTTTCAGTGAGTGGCCATCGGTTGAAGAAAGGTTTATCACCCTTGCCTCTAAGAAAGGGTGTAAGGCAGTCATGTCAAACTAAAATTATGTTGAAAGTAGAATTCAGAGTGGTATACCTAAAACAGGCCTTGTCATGATTACATTGTTTAGTGACTAATATTACCAGTAATTAGGGATATGACCAATGGCGCATGACATTGTTGAAATGTAATTATGTGTTGCCTGTACATTGTTATCTTGTATCCTAGTTATAATATTTTATAAGAGGGAAAATGTGATATAGAACATATGTGGAAATGGTAAAAATGCTCTGCACAGAAGTTATCTGCAGGACATTGCATCTGCACACATACAGGCCTTGATTCAAGGCAGATGACTGCTCCTTAGCAGTCCTGAGTAAACACTTGAGATTTACATCAAGGTTTTCTGTCCTAGCTAACTATAGACACCTGGCATATCGCTTAGATATCTGATGCGTGTTATCTCAAGTGCTCCATAGCAACCAAGGCTGCTAGGCAGATGTGCTGATATCACACACATACACAAAGGTACACAAGGGTGTGGTATGGGAGATGTATAAATATGTTGGTTCTATAATTCAATAAAGGTTCAGTTCTAGTTTCACATATCCAAGGTGTGAGACAGTTTCTGTGTTTTGTATCCGGAATTGGGGAGTGGTCTTGCCATGGGCCACTAGTAACCTGTATCCAGTATTCTCTGCCTGTACCTTTGAGCATTGCCCTCTTCAGAAGCCACCTTTTCTGCCAGAGAGCAGAGGAACCACACAATTCTGCTGGGGTCGGATTGAACTAGGTTCATATCAATCCCCCTTGAAGAAGCAGATTTTGTCAGGCCTCAATCATAAAAGAGTTTAATATCACTCTGACGCATGTAAATAATAATATGGATACAAAAACCTACAGTAGGGTTTTAGAAATTCATGTAACCATGCCTTAGTTGAACAAATGTCAATGGTCTTAAAAAAATGTTAACCATCACATATATAGTTGTGAGCATACGGGCCGTTGCTCACGCTTGCGGGCTCGCAAAGCAAGGGCCGCGGCTCACCTCACCCCGGGAGCCTGCATGGCTCCCCCTGCCGCACCGATGCTCCCCAGCGGCCAACAGCACCCCGGGAGCCTGCACGGCTCCCCCTGCCGCACTGATGCTCCCCAGCGGCCCACAGCAGGAGGGAGACAGGATGGGGGAAGGGAGGGACAGGATGGGGAAAGGGAGCCAGGAGAGGGGAGTGAGAGAGGGGCGGCCCGAGGGCCGCGGCTCACCTCACCCCGGGAGCCTGCATGGCTCCCCCTGCCGCACCGATGCTCCCCAGCGGCCCACAGCACCCCGGGAGCCTGCACGGCTCCCCCTGCCGCACTGATGCTCCCCAGCGGCCCACAGCAGGAGGGAGACAGAATGGGGGAAGGGAGGGACAGGATGGGGAAAGGGAGACAGGAGAGGGGGTTGAGACACGGGGGGGAAGGGGGCATAGAGACACAGGGGGGGGGGGGGGAGGGGGCATAGATTCACCGGTGGAGGAAGAAGGGGGCAAAGAGAGACAGAGGGAGGAGAGACACAGGGGAGGTAGAGGGGTAAGAGACACAGGGGAGGGAGATGAGGGGAATGAGAGACAGGGGAGGGAGAGAGGAGGGAATGAGACAGGGGAGTGATAGACGGGGCAAAAGAGAGACAGGGGAGGGATAGAAGGTGAAAGAGTGACAGGGGAGGGATAGAGGGTGCAAAGAGTGACAGGGGAGGGATAAAGGGGGCAAAGAGTGACAGGGGAGGGATAGAGGGGGCAAAGAGAGACGGAGATGGATAGAGGGGGCAAAGAGAGATAGGGGAGATATAGACAGGGCAATGAGAGACAGGGAAGGGAGAGAGGGGGCAAAGAGACAGGGAAGGGAGAGAGGGGGCAAAGAGAGATGGGGAGGGAGAGGAGGCAAAGAGAGACAGGGAGGGAGAGGAGGCAAAGAGAGACGGGGAGGGAGAGGAGGCAAAGAGAGATAGGGGAGGGAGAGAGGTGGCAAAGAGAGACAGGGGAGGGAGAGAGGGGGAAAAGAGAGACAAGGGAGTGAGAGAAAGGGCAAAGAGAGACAGGAGGGGGGAGGGAAAGAGACATGGGAGAGAGAAATGTTTGGGAAAAAACTTGATCTTGCCGTCATTTTTTGACGGGCAAGTCGCTAGTTAACAATAATTGACAATATAATTTATTTGAATAGACAGCACTAGTTCAGAATGTAATGACTATTGGTATTTATTGGTTTTCATGTAATGTACAAAATATTTTAAGTTGTTCAGTTTCATTTATGTTTAAATGCTTTAACATCTAATTGACAATAGCATGATTTTGGTGAATGCCCACCTATAGCCTTTGTTAAAGGACCAATGTATGTATGTATTATTATTGTTTCTTTGTAACACGCCAACATATTCCGTAGAGCTATACATGGGTTATGATCAAGACAAAAACAATAGTATTATTAACACATTGCAAAGGATGGAGGGCCCTGTCTTTGATCTTAGAATGCAGTGTCCAGAGTGCTTTCCCCAAAGCTCCATGCAAGATCGAAAACTCACAAACTTACAATCTAAAGGGTTTGGGTGAGGTACAGGGGCATGAAAGATATGTTGTGCAAGTTATGGTGGTAGGTGAAAGGCTTCTTTAAACAGATGCATTTTTAGAGAGTATTTGAAGGTTTTGAAGCAGTAAGCTAGTCTAGTGGAGCAAGGCAAGGAGTTCCAGAGAATGTACCGAACAAACAAAATTAGATGTTGTGTAAGACATGGAAATAAAATGTTTTGGAGAAAATCAGACTTTTTGAAGACTCTGCTTCTGAAGGCAGGAATCCATTTTGTGTTTCTTACGTCACAATCTGAGCTGGATCATGGAGGGGTGAGATTGTATTAATCAGTGGAGGGAGGCATGGGGGAAAAGAGTACAGAAAGAAGTCAAGATGCTTTGTAAGTTCATTAATACCACACCCCCTCCACCTTCACACGCCTAGAAGCAGAATTAAACCACAGCTCTCCAGAAATGTATACTCCCCTCTCACATACACAGACAGCTTCCTCTAGCCTATCATGGATCCCTCTGGGGGACTGCAGAGGGATGGTATTTTTTTTCCAATTAAAAACTAGCTGTATTACTTTTTGTCTGGCTTAGTTATGCTGTTAATCAGACTCCAAGATTTCAAACATATATATATTTTTTCATTTCACAGTGATCCTTTAAACACAATCTGACATTCATCACTGCAGTTAATGGTAACAGTATAAAACCACATCCATTCCTGACTCAGGTAATGTGACAATATGATTACATACCATGATTGAGAGATCTTAGGAAGTCTGTGCCAGTGTGTATATGTACAGTGCTCAGCAAATATTACAGATTCAATCACTAGCCTCTCTTTAGCAGCACATTTTTACTTGTTTTTTCACATTTGAATCAATGTTCTTAGCTCCAGCAAGGATATAACATCAAACGAGATTTGACTGTAAAATATATATATAATGTGAAGAAAAATATCAAATCTCTTTTCTGCTCAAAGTGGCTAATGGCTAATGGTGGTAATGTGTAAGTGATGGAATTCGGAGGAATATAATGTAGAACAGTGACATGAAATCACTCATATTATATTAAAGCAGCCGTCTCTCCCAGAACATTTGCCGGTGGCATATACAATGAAAGAGAATGACAACATTTTTAAGCAAAAAAGATGATTGTCTTTTGAAACATTTATGTATTAGGGAAAATCATGAAAGTTTAATCAGTGCAAGCATAGCACAGATGGTAGTATCTATCTATCTATCTATCTATCTATCTATCTATCTATCTATCTATCTATCTATCTATCGGTCTGTCTATCTATCTATCATTAACTCAATCTATATATGTAACACTGAAAAATAAAACTTTAAATATATAAGCTATCCATCGAACAAGACTATCCGTGCAATAGTACATCTTTTGTAATTTACATATTTAGCATATTTAGCATTTATCCCCTTCTGGATAGCTACCTTGTCGTAATGAAGGGGTTTCTTTACTTCAATGAAGCTGTGAGTTGTATCATGTAGGGTCACCCAAGATGGGTATGTCATAGAAGAGAGATCAGACAAATTGCAGACCACTGGAGAAGGAATTGGCAAACCACTCCAGTATATTTGCCATGAAAACCTAATGGATTAGCACAAGCAGACACAAGATGTGCCTGGCGTGCTGCTGACCATAGAGTCACAGAAAGTCAGACACGTCTGAATGACTAAACAACAAATTAACATGTATAGAAGTGCCCCATGTAATGTCTATTTGTAAATGCACATTTATGCACTTCTCATCTTTTTTTTTATTTTTTTTATCATTCTACCTTCGTTCATCCATATATCCAATGTACAGAAAAAGGATTTCCATCTAAATACCCAGAAATCACTCAGCAGAACAGCGAGATCCATCATTCGTTCTTCAATATTGCTGTACTAACAGCTCTGGACAGGCAGTACAGCCCAGGGGGGCTATGCCTCGAGGAATAATTCTGCAATTACTTATGCTAATGAGTCCACTGACTCAGCATGAGGAAGACTTACGTTCTCCTGATATTTCTCCAAATGGAAGCTTAAACAAAATTAATGAGCTCTGCAAATATATCTGTTTACACTCAGTGCTGTTTCCCCATGCTAGCCTCCCTCTCCGATGTGTCCTCCTTCTTATCTTGTGTTTTGGTAAATTAATAAATATAATGTGAATGTATCTCTTGGCCAAATATCTTGTTAAGCCTCCATTTTTTATGAGGGCACTTCTAGTCTAATTCACAGTAACATAATAATACTCTGCCTAGCTCATTCCTGTAAAATCTACGTAGTTATGTAATGATATATTGAAGATATATACATATTTTTTGTATAATTGTTTTAACCGGAATAATTAATACTATTATCCTCCTCAATGTAATGTCATATAAAACTTACTTTACACTACTAGTGTCTAATCTTGCTTAGAGACAATGGGCTTCCATCAACATCTTTTTTTGAAAGATTTATGGTGCACCGTAACTTAGTAATATCCTGATGAATATAAGATTTTTTTTCAGGGCTACTCTGAATAAGTAACGTTGACCTGTCATGTTCAAACGCCCCTCCCCCTCCCACGAGATCCAAATAGCTTTTAACATGGCTATACGTGATTCATACAATATATGTAAGCCCTTTTTACAACCTAAGTTTAGGACACTGAAAACAACAAAACCTCTCAATTGAGTCAGATATAAGGCTTGATTACTTATATCCCACACAATTGAGGGGTTAAAAAGAGCAATAAACAGCACATAAACTTGGAACCATGGACCCCCCAATACCCCTACCCCCTATTAGCCAAGGTATCCCAGGGATTACCCAATTTACAGTACAGTAATTGGGTAACCCCTGGAATGTCCCTCCTGCATTGGAGGGAAACCCAGGGATTCCTTCCATCCCTCACATCTGATCCCCACTATTAACAATAACCATGGGGGTCTATTTTGAGCCCAATGGCACAGATCCATTAAGCTGTGCCATGTAGGTCCTTTAAGGACCTCTGTGGCAACTAAATGTTAACCCCTACTACAGGGGTTCCTGACAACCACTGTGACACATATATTCAACCCCTATGCCACGTGGGTCCTATTAGGACCCCTGTGGCATCTACACATTACCTAGCAGTGGAGGTCCTTCCACTGAGATATATGCCATTGATATTCTGCAAAGAAGCACTCCCATGGCCCCTAAAATCAATTCTCTATCCACAGGGGTCCTGTAATATAGGTCCCACAGAGGTCTTTTAACGACCTGCTATTTAGGTGCCATAAGGGTCCAACAGACCCCTATGGTAATGACATTTATTGAGGATGTGGATGAGGTAAGGCAACTCCTGAGTCTTCTCTTCACCGCGTAGGAGGAGGGAATCCCCAGAGGTTCCCAGGGCTTGTAGGAATGATGGGCAGTGGCGTTTAAACCCCTTGCCAATCATTTATAGGTTTTACCACTTTCCTGTCCTGAGAAGGCGTTATGTAGATGGATGGAGGAAGGGGAGTGCTAAAACTGTGCAGCACTGCTGCGTAGACTACTGAGCTGATAGCTCTGTAGTCTTCACAGCACTGCTGCATGGGGACTGTAGCAGCATCAGGGCTGCGATCAAACAGCCCTGATGCGTGGTGCCTAATTCATGGAGGGGTTTAGTGTGACTTTGATTTTGATCCCTAAGTTATCTGCACAAACAACATGCTGCCACAGTTGCTAACAGCCATAAAATGGAGCATTAATATACTGTGTAAAATAAAATATATGAGGTGCTCACCTGAGAACAAGCAATGTCATTGCATAGAACATTTTTGTAGCATATCTTCTGCCTTCACTCATAGGGATAAACCGACCCTGAAATTATGATGCTATTTTTTTCATAGCTAGTCACAAATGTGTGTTTTAACCTCTGAGCCTCAGCAAGTGAACTCTTATTAGAGTAGAACCCTTAACATATTTTGTATCAGCATGCAACGTTTGTCATGCTTGTCTTCTAAATTCACTGTATCCCCTGTTAGCACTATGGAATATATTGGTGTTTTATCAATAAATAAATACATAATAATATTAATAACAATAACAATAATAATATAAAAAAATTAAGATGCAGCTGATCATTCATTTTTGCCAACGAGAACCTTTCATATATTACTTAATTTATTTCATAGCTATGAAGTTTAGTCCCAGTAAAAAGGTTTTTATCACTAGCGAAGGCATTTCCCAGAATTCTCTAATTTGTTATGCTTGTTGAAGGGTTAAATAAATCCCCTGAGCTTTGAGTATTCTTAATGACATTATGAAACAGCTGGCTTCTGGATCTGCCAGTTTGAATGAAAATATTGTACCACATCAATGACAGTTACGTCTGCTAAAACACATTAAGAAAAAAAGTCGGATCTGACTGTTATTTCAGACAAGTTCCCAGTTGTCAAATTAGAAAATGAAAACCTTTCAAACGAATTAATGAAAGACCATTCACCTGATAACATATTGTGAATGCAGAAACTGATAACATGCAATTATAACAGATAGCAAGTGTAGATTTGTTAAGGAAATTGGATTATAATCATATTTTTTATAGTTTGGGACTATTACTACGACTTCACAGGAATTATGTTGACTCTATATATAGATTCTGCACTTTTTTTTTGCTTGCTCTACAGTTTACGTCGTCATTCATTTAACAGTTTGGTTACTCTTCCATTCAGTTCTTCTTTCTTTCATATGTGTGATGATAGCTAGAGGCACTTAAAACTCTGAGGCAAACCTTCTCTTTAAGTCCATTTTTTATTTCACTTTATTATGTATATTAAGGCACTTCACTAGTGACTGTCCCCTCATTTGATTGAATTTTAAATGTAATTACATTTTTTAGTATTATTTTCTTTTACCTATTCCTTTCCCTTCTCCAGTGCAGGGTAACTGACTGTTTGCTCTTGTTTCTTGAAGTGTTCATAAAACTCTACAAATTTATATTCAATTCAATTGAACAATTGTTGGTTACCGGAGCCAGTAATGTAGCTCGTAAACTTATTTGATATTCAATTGGCATCTTTTAGCTACCTGCAAACAATCCCTGGGGTTATCAAGATGGTAACTGACCCAGCTAAGCCTTTGATCTTTCAAGCCCGTAAATGTTACAATCACAAATCGCTATTCAATTGCTACAATTCTTCAAGCCCACCATTATGTTCACACCCATTAATGGCAAATATAGAAGAAAATCCTATGAATACCAGACAGGACTTGCAAGGGGGTTAAACACCTGTTCATAGCACTGTAAATGCAAATACATAATCACTACTGCACTGAATATATTGATCACCCAGCCATATATATAGTTAGGAAGGTATTGTTTAATATGCAGTGTAATAACTATATTTTTTGGAATTCTGAGCAGGACATAAGATTTTTTACTTATTTTAGACGTTCAAATGTATTTACTGTACTACTATACAGTAAAGGGTTTCTATCACTCCATACACTAAATAGCACTCAATACACTAAATGATGATATGGGTAATAGCCTTCCCACTGATGAGAGCCATTTAAGCTTGAAACAGCTGTGGGTAGGTCTACTAATTCTTGCATAATCCATCCTATGCTATGGTTTAAATCTGTTCAATACAGCAGGCATATGCTTAAAGGGATCCATGTTTAAAATGGTATTGGATTAAAGAGTGAATAATTTGTGTGCTCATTTGCATGTCCCTGTCCAGGTTCCTCAAATGGGTTGTATTAACGGTATTTTAGCAGAAAATACATTTTTTAACTTATTTCAAATGTACAAATGTGTACACAAATGTACTATTTATTTACTATATACTTAAAATAGCACCCACCTCCCCTTTGACTGCCTGGGTAATTCTGATACCTGGATGGGTCTCATGAGATCACGCAAGATAGTCTTGAGTGGTGAGTCCCAGCTATCAAAATAATCTGGCAGCCAAAGGGACAGAATGTGAGGGAGAGTCATTAGCGAGTGCTCATCACAAGCCCCACAATGCGGCCATTGCGAGCCTCTCCCCCCCTTCTTTGAGTGCCTTTGGCACTCATCGCGAGTCTCTCCCCACTCTCTCCCCACTCTTTCCACCCTCTCCCTCCCCGGTGTCAGTTTCCCCCTCTCCCCCCCGTGTCTCTTTGCCCCCTCTACCTCCCCTGTGTCTCTTTCCACCCCTTTCCCCTCTACCTCCCCTGTGCCTTTCTTCCCCCTCCCCCTCCTCTGTGCTCCTGTTTGCATTTACTGATGTGAAACCATTTGCGGGCTTGGAAAATTGATAATTTTCCCCAAGCACGAAATGTATTTCCGATCTACGTGCTTGAAAAGAAATTACGGCTTTACAGACGTTTTTTTCCACCATAGCTTAGCCGTTCTGAGACCTCCAAAAAACGTCAATTAATTAGCAAATTAGCTTACAAGCTCACTTACTGGCTCCCTGCCTCTCTGACTGTGCTGTGCATGAGGTTGTAAAGTAATTGTTGTCTTTTGGCGGTCTTCCAATGGCTTCCGAGATACGGTCTTAAAAAAAAAGGAATTTTTTTGAAGCCTATAGCTTGTAAGCCGTTCGGAGCCACTACCCCCTCTATGTTACGGCACTCATTGCAGCCCCGTCAAACCTGTAACTTTCGGGCCTTGCGATGAGCGGCTTTGACTCGCATGCGCAAACCCATAAAATGTAACATTGCGTGACGACAAGTTGCAATTACCACAACTATTATATGTGATATTGTTGCTGTGGAATCTATTGTCTTGATTCTAAATTCCCTGACATGGGAGGAGATTTGAACGCAGAGAAAGCTTTTGTCTGCACACTGGTAATGTGGCAACTATTTCTGCCAGTGCTTTAATTAGGTCTAATGAAAATCTTATTAGTTCACAAGGGCAACCCCCCTGAAAAAATAACCAGGTGAGACAAGAAAATAGAATCCCACAATAAAGAATAATTGCATAAAAAGTTAGAAAACACAAAGGTTGTGTTAAACACGTTTTGCTCATTATCAAGTTTAGTTATTCAAAAGCTGTATAGAAAATATATTAAAATATTTGTTGATCTTCAGCTGTCTTGCCATGCATCCAATTTGCTCTATCTATTCATAGCCCACCTGTGATTGTGTCTATATCCTAATTTTAATAATCACTAACACTGTACGTTTTTTTTTTTATTTCTACTTACATTACGAATGCAGCAGCCTTGCTAAATTTGACACGTGAAAGCTTTGCAAAGCTCTGGTATTCATCTAGCGCGGTATTAGGAATGTCTGAAACCTGGGAGCACCGAAACAGACAGCCTAAGCCTTTAACAAGCGTGAAGAAAATGCATAACGGCACAGGTGGAAATACACAGGATCAGACTGTCATTTATTTTCCCTATTTGTGCTTTGTGACCTGTTTTCTTGTCTATAAAAATATGACGGTTAAAAAAATGCTGTTAGGAAAAAATATATATAAGAAGGAAGATATGAGGCATTAAAAAACTCAGAAAGAGAGCATGGGCAATAATCCAGCAGGAGACCGTATTTAATCAATACCAGAGAGCTTTCAATCAAGAAGCGGATATTTGAAGTGCTGCAGGGTGAAGGCTGGAAGAGGTCTCAGTGGTTACAAACTTCACTGTCATTCTTCGGCTAAGACGGGTGCCCTGCAATGACATCTACCAGCTAGCTCGTGGTAACAAGTCAACTGATCAAGGCTTCTTAGAGTTGAGTCACAATCCTAGTTATTCATCTGAATTCTAAGCTGCCAAGAAGCAAACTAAGCAATTGTTTAGGGACCTCTTGAGCTTCCGGGCTGCTATCTATAGCGAGGATCTCAAATCCAGAAATAACTCAGCGGAACTTAACTTTACATGCACATATTCTTAGATTTTGCTCATTTGGCATGTTGAATGTTGGTGGTAATGATATTTAATAATAGCTGATATGGTGGAGGAAGTGGGATCGCAATGTATAAAAAAAATTGATAAACATAAGGAGATGCCACTTCAAATTATTAGGGCTGACATTTTTTTTACTTAACATAGGCTGATTTTGATTTTGGGGATTGGAGGTTTTTAAGTGAAATTAAATGGCCATTTACCTCGCTCTTCATGGGGTGACACACCATGTGCTCTTCATGGCGTGAAAGAGCACAAGATTGTATGTTAAAATGAGCTATGTTTTAATTACACCAATAACAGCTAAAAAATCTGCAGCTTTAAGTCTGTTTACATACAAAGTTTATTCTGCCTACTGGCTGTTGTATGAGTAATTACAGATAGCTGAGCATGGTGAAGACAGTGATTGATATCAGTTTTTCCTAAACTCAGGACTGCACTGACCAGTTAACCCATAACTGACCTGTTTAGGTGATTTCAGCATTCCATACTCTGCACATATAGATTTGTTATCAGCTAACCCTGCTTCAAGGCTCCATTTTAATCAAGCACACAGTCAGAGCTAGCCACTACCCTGATGACACAGGTAGCAGGATGTACACCATTCTGCTTGAGGGGAAAACTGACTGCTTAATAGCTAAGAAAGAAATGTCAACTTTTATTTATTTTGAACGGCATACAGTTTTTGGTACAGTAGTCCTTTAAACAATCCCAAGGCTTAATACCCCACTTCTGTGCCTGATGTCTTTTAAAAAGGAATTCTCTACCAAAAGTGGTAGTGACAGCGGATTTGAAATATAACTTATAATAAAAAGGTATTGGAAATATTTTTGAATACAAAGGGCATTCAAGGTTATCCTGGATAACTGGCAAAGGAGTATTGAGTAGGGAGGAATCTGATTGCCAGTATCTGGGGTCAGGAAGGAATTTATTTTTTTCCCCTTTTGAGACAATTGGCAATGTTTCATTGGGGTTTTTTCTGTTTGCCTTCCTTTGGATAAATAAACAATGAATCCACATATTACAAGGTCAGAGGAGATCTAAAAAGGTTGAACTTGGTAAACTAAAAATCTTTTTTCATCCTCAATTACTTTGTAACTATGTAATTTAAGTGGCAACTATAGCAAATCTAGAGAGACAATAATATATGTCTTTATATAAGTAATACATTATTGAAATTACAACATGTTAAGAAATTAAGAAAGGCGCATACATACTTATTAGGTAACCAAAAAAGGTTACGCAGAGTCTTTCTCTCTGTGTTAAATGCAAATATTACACAGCATTCTATAAAACTTTTTTTTTAAATACACATCACTGAAAAGTAAATGAAGGTTTACAATATTTTACTCCTCTCCATCTTCTCTCACCCTATAGTACATCTCCTTACCAGGCAATCTCTCATCAAGCAGATAATATACCAAACTGTCCTTTTACAGAACATTTTGAATTCTTTGGGAAAAAAGCCAGTTTTTATTTTAACCTGGAAAGCTGCCAAAAACTGCTCTAGCCAGTGCTCAAAAAACAACACAAACATTACAACTTTTTCAATTATTTTGGGCAGTTGAGCTGGAACTATGGATGCAGGGAATGATCACATATATAGTTGTCAGCAATGCTGGTTGTTGCTAACGCTTGCTGGCAAGGAGTGCCAAAGGCGCTCCTTGCCCTGGTGGAGATAAGCGCCATAGGCGCTCATCCCTACGACCCCCTACGACTTTGGGACTGCACATTTGTGGAGGTGGAGGCTCCCACGTTGGCTGCAATGAGCCGCAGGCTCATTGCAGGCCGCAAATGCGGACCCGTGGGAAGTGAGGAGCCGCATTTGCGGAGGTGGAGGCTCTACGGCACCTCACATGCAGTTATAAACACCCACACAAGCGGCACTTTACCAAAAAAAATCTAACACGCAATCACTATATACGGACTTACACAAAAAAATACGAGATGCAGGACTTAGAAAAAAAATCATGAATGACCTCGCAAAAATACGACCTTAACGGCCGAACCGCGCACACCTGAAAACATTAAAAACACAATAAATAGACACGCAAAATACATAAAAAGCGAGAGAAAAAATGGACGCCGAAAAAAGTGAAAACGAGGCTACAGGACCCTAAAGACGCAAAACACCACCAAGCACATACAGCTTTTCAAAAAAGCCGTACGAGGTACAAGATACACTCTTACCAAGGACGCAACATCATCCACAGCAGCCTACCACATACATATTCGCCGCCATTTTAAATACACACAAAAAATACATAAAAAGCTTACCCACAGCAAGGGGGGGGGGGGGGGGGGGGCACCCAGGACCTCTGCAAGGGAAGTTACACCTCAATTTAAGTCCAAATTCCAGAGTTGTCTATGACTAAAGCTGGTAAAAATATTATATTTAACTATAGTTAACCCCAATGTACTAGAAATCTATAGGGGTTTCCCTCTCAAGTTTACAGTAAATCCTGTCGACTCATGTTAACATTTCCCCTTCTGGATCGCTAACTTGTTGTGGTGAAGGCGCTTGGGTACCTTGATGAAGCTGTGATCTATACCATGTAGGGTCACTCAAGATGGACAGGTCATAGCTGGGAGATCAGATAAATCATGGTCCACTGGAGAAGAAGGAACTGGCATAAACTGGTTTGGACATCATCTTGTTTTATGGGCATTTTACATGGAAGATCCCTATCTTGCTGAAACGGTCTAAATTACAGAGACAGATTTAGACGAGTATGTTGGCCAACATTGATTGAAACCTCTTTACTGCCAATGCATTTGAAATATTTATATAAAAAACTGGAGTTACAGAAGTGAGAAACTTTTGATTACTTGTAGTGTAAGTAGATACCACAAGAGCTCTGGATTAGGAAACAACAGACAAAAGCGTGAACTAACCTGGGGTTTTGTTATAAGTGGTGTAGAATTTTTAAGAAATGCTCGCTTGATTTAATGGCGTTGGTGATAGAAAAGTAAGAACTGCTTTATGTAATTGTAAATGTTTTCATGCCAGTATTCTCAAGGCACCTGAAATAGAGGATATATTGGGTAAAGCCTGCATTGTATTTGAAAAACATTAAGTTGAACTAGTTAGGTTCAGACAGGATAAGTACCAAAGGGTTAAAAAGGGTTGTTTGCAAGATAAAGTGTATTGTTGGTTAAGCAGTGGAACAAAATATACGAATCAAAATTCGGGAATAGTAAAGTAAAGGAACCTAAAAACTTAAATACAACCATTACAACCATTACCTTCTTCTGGATTATCTACAAGGAGCAACAAGAGCTGACAAAGCCAGGAATCCAGTGAGGCCAGAAGAAAAGAAAAAATTGCAAACTACGGATACCACACCAGTCTTTAATCTTGAGCGATGCATTGTCATTATGGATAAACCCCCAAAAAAGACCATACAATAAAAACCAACACACTATATATATATGGTATAAGTAAGGCCACAGCTATTTTATTATTGAATAAAATAACATCAAAGAATAACCAAAGCAGTGTTTGCCCACTGGCATATTGAAACTAAATGGGACCCCGTACCCCAGTAGCACCTATTCATATGAGCTATTATATAGTCATAACCCTCTGAAGGCAAAACACCCCTGCCACCCAATGCTGCGATAAACAAACCCAGATAAAATGATGAAAAAAAGAAAAAAACTGAATAAATAAAGGAAGGTGGATGGGAAATGTTTCTGATATCTAGACCAACTGAAAAAAGCAGGGAAGGTGAGGTGCTATAGATAAAGAATAACTGATTATATAACATCCCCATTAATAACCCAACCCCCAAATGTGAATAGGATACGCACAACGACTCTAAACCAGTGTGTTCCTAATAATATGCAACAGCATAATAAGCATAAAAACAATTAACACGCCTAAAATCGAACAAGTACATTTTCCAAGGATAGCTGTGGCCATGATAAAAGCTTCTTTAATGTCAAAGTTAAACAGAATTTATTAAGATGGACTCCATCATTCAAATAATACATCAAAGCATCAGGGTCTTCTAAATCGCCATGACGAACAGCAAACCCCCAAGTTTTCTAGCAAAACTGCCTATGAACTTATCTACTTTCTTTCTAGATGCTGACATAATTGCATTACTGATAGGAGGCCACAATTAAAGCAATGAGCCATGTCAGATCAAACTAAAAGTAAATCAGGGAATAATTGATGTAATCAACCAGGTCCCTTTAAATAGAGAAAATCAGTTATTGTAAATGAATAAAGCCTAAATCATTACCCTCACAGTAAATAATTAGAATATCAGGTGGCCCCATGAGGAGGCATACTGAACAACGTCTAAAATGACACTCTCCCATGTCACCCCCCTTGTCCCAAACCAGTTAAGGATCAAATCTTTACTCTCAAAATCCAGTTGTAATCAGTTTTCCTTTACTGCAGCTGTCTTTCTTGGGCAGTATATATAGGCGTAACCCAGTATCCAAGCCGGCAATGGGGCCAAATCAGCAAAGTGACATTAGGGCACAAGGAATTAGAATTAAGAACTGAAAACTCCTAAATAAAGATCATTAGATAAATAAATGCAAAATTTATTATTTTGAAAGAAAACATAGTAACAGAACAAAACAGAAATGAAAATTAATTTTATGAAAACATAGATAGACATAATTAATCATGAGTAAGTTACCAAATGCTAGTCCAAATATGAATTCCAGTTGACAATAAAGCCATATAATAACTCAATAATGATGGGGAAAGCCCCAAAGACGATTGGGGATCTCAAATCATTGGTTTAAGTTGTGTAGATTAACAGCAAACCATCCAGGCAGCTACAAATTGTTCTCCAGATACCACAAATAATGTGGACAAGGAGTCAAAGTCAAAGATGCCTCTGGGGCAAGTTCCCGAAAACGATTCCACTGGCAACGTTCTTATATCCTGGGACGTGGGCCACCCAGAAAACATATGTTACTCAACAAGCATTCCAGCACAGTTGCACGGTTGCCTTAAAAGCAGCAAAACTGGCAAGGATGACAAATTAAGGTTATTAATTAACATGACTACAACCATATTGTCAGTGTGTGGCACAACATGTTGATCCCATAGCTGGCCACAACATATACAAATGAAACAATGATTGGAAACAGCTCCAGAAAAAAAAACATGTTCATGACTAAAAGTGAATACTTCCAATGCAACGGCCAGGCCATGTTGCCACACACCATTACCTCCTAGATAGACGGATGACCCTTAAATCAGACAGTTAAGCAGTGGTACAGAATAGAAGCCCAATAGGTACCAAGCAAAACCCAGAAACCATCCAAGCTATGATAAGATTTGGGAATAATGTACATTTTGTAATCTGCACCTCTGATAAATAGGGAGATATAGACCCTCATTCAATTGAGCGGTTCAGGAGATCTGGGTTCGCAAGTGGAGGTCGCAAGTTATTTTGCTATTAAAGTGGCTTACGTTTGTGGGCTCCCATTGAGTTACGTGCTCCAAGCTGAGATTTATTGCAATTTGTATCATCGCAAGTTAATGCCCTCCAAGCCTTTGATCTTTTATGGCTGCAAGAGTCCTGAACGCTAAAATCACAAATCGCTATTCAATTGCTCTGTTTCCCCCTCGCTAACCACTCCGTCAAGGCGGCAAATGGCAAATATCTAACCACAAGTTAATGTTACCAAGGAAGTCTCGCAAAGTGCTTAATGACAAATCAGAGCACTTTAAAAGCAAATAAACAAGCAATACTGTACTTTTATTAAGAGTGAAAGTGATGTTAGGTCTTAGAATTAAAAGCACACCATTCTCCAATACTTTATTTTATGTTCAATTTACATGTTATATTGATCACAGCAATTAATGTGAAGTCCTAGGGGCTTCAACCTCCAAGCCCATAGGACCTTGAAAAACGGAGGTTGGATTTCAAAGTCCTATGGGCTTGGAGGTTGAACCCCGTAGGACTTTGAAATAGGGAGGTTGGATTTCAAAGTCCTACGGCATTCACTTACGAGTTACGGGCTTGGAGGTTGGTCATGATGATTATATCTGTTTCCATTGGTTGTTTCTGCATCAGGAGTTACGGGCTTGCTCCCGTAATATGATCAAGACCGCAAATGCTACTTCCGACAGCAATGGTTTCAGATTTTCGCTATCGGCCCCTAACTTGAGGGCCCGGCCAATTGAATGGTATCGCAAAAGTAGAGCAATGAGAGCCCGTAACTCAATAACAGGCATTTGGCTGTCTGTGATCGAGTTGCGAGCCCCGAATTGAATGAGGCTCATAGTAGTTATGGACTAGGAATATTATCGAATGAAAGTGGCACCAGTGTATAAGCAAGCTATGTAATGATTCTACTCATCTGTAAGTGAAAAAATAAATAGTTTGATCGATCTTCAAGAAACTAATGATTGGATTAATCAGGATTTGGCCAAGTACCTTATACAAGAGTATCCAGTACATGTAAACCTGTACACTTTACCTAAGACACACAAGAGTGTGATGGCTCGACCTGAAAGACCTATTGTCTCTTCCAGAGATAATACAGCCTCTTGGTGAATACTAAGACTTGAGTTTTTCCAATTTGATGCTGCAAACTTTGCCTATGTATACTATCTATCTATCTATCTATCTATCTATCTATATATCTACCTACCTATCTATCTATCAATCTATATCTGCAGATTTCAAAGCATTGTTTTATTTGTATTTCTTGAAATACAGCAGAAATAAATATAGTTGTATAATAAGTTTTAAATGATTTTATATTGTATGAGTTTGTTCCAAAACGTTATATTTGTTTTTGTGAAAACAACCAACTGCTTGCATTGTCGGCCTAGTTGATGCAGTACATCTAGGTATTTGATCATTCTTGATGGTGTAAGCAGTCCACAAGGCATTGTAAGATCACCATTCCTCCAGAGCAGATCTTGCAAAAATCCTCAGTGCAAAACCTGGCAAGAACTTGACAGCTTCCCTGCATCCTGTCCATGAACACAGAGACAGCTCCCATGTGTTTAATTGAAGCACAAAGCTCTGCTATTTGTACCATTTTGCTCAGTGCATAATTAAGAACAAAGAATTTGTAGAATACTAATTAGGAACATCTCAGTTTCCCACCCTTAGAAATGCAAATGCTGTCCTTTACATGGCAAGACTGATTGTCCATTTAACTAGATCTTTGTAGGCATTTGATTGAATTATGCTTGGCACAAATGTGACCGGTGATACAACCCACACAAGTAGCAAGACATAACATGGGGTCATACAGTATGATCACTTCATAGGTTGTGGAACGTTGTAAAAGTGAAGTTGAACCTATACATAAGTTGTTCTTATATGAAAAAGCATAATTAGAAAAAATAAAAAATGTGAAATGTAAGTAAAGAGCAATTTAAAAATGTAAAAGGTATATAAAATAAAATTAAAACAATGACCCTTACTGCAAGAAGTCCTTGTCCCAAATTTAGCAATTTGGTTTAATTGTCTTCTGTTTGCAGAGGTTTTCATATCAAACAGCAAGGCTCTATAAAAGGCCTTTGAGGTCCCAAATCTTCAGTTGTGCCTTTTTGAAAAGATTTGCTTACATGGGCAGAAAATATATTAGATTATAAAAATTAACAGAAAAAAAACAGAAAGAGATACGGACAACTTTTTTTTTTTTTTGCCTTAATCATTCAGTTCAAGTTTTGGATGATTGCCTTGTATAGTTTGAACGCTTATAGCCTTATTAAATTGCGATTCGTCAAATTGAATAGGGCTCTATATAAGCACATAGCATATTTTTTTTACAGAAGTTTTAAGTTAGTGAAGACCTTGCTTTTGGATAGAAGTTCATTAACTAAAAGTGTCCCTCGCAAAGCTAGGGACGAAGTGGCTGCCAAGGAACGTCGAAGGCGCTCCTTGCCAGCAACTGCAGACTTTAGGCTTGCAAATGCGGACCTTTGCGAGGTGGAGGCTCCCACGTCCACCGCAAAATTTACAGACTTAGCAACCACAAATACGGCAACATGAAAACAGATTGCCAGCTCTTCAGCACAATGCAACCTGCATATATTACTTCAAAATAGGTAAAGTATATTCATTTATTATTCTATTAATTATTTAATTAGCATACAAAAAAAAGACCGCCAACGCTGCTCATAGCACACAAACAACCAACAGCCTCGCTATGAGAGCCGAAGGCGGTCAGCGCGAGGCTCGCAATGAGCGCCGAACGATCTCGGAACACCAACAAAATTTATGTCGCAAACAAACACCATTACCTGCCTTACAATCTTATTGCCGAAATTTTTTGATGGGCAAGTTGCTAGTCTAACAATAAACCCAGGCCTCTCCCTCCACCCCTAGACCCCCTCACTGAAAAATAAGCCTACCCCTCATGATCCATGTTTCATAAAGTGATTAAACAACGACAAGGTGGAATCAATCCTCTTCTCATTAAGTGGCCACAAAATTCATATTTTTTGTTACAATGTTTTTATATTTATGTGTTACAAGGCTATTAATGTTGTTAGTTTGTTACATACTTCCCAATCAAATGTGTTTTTTGTTGAACTGCAGTAGAAAATAGTAGACTTATCCTGGTAAATACTGAGCCACAACTCTTGCTACCACACATTTATAGACTTGTATAATAATTAGCACATTTGTACAATATATGGCGCTTTTATCCAAAGCACTAAATACCTTATGATCCCTGCTAAAAAGAATTAAATACTAAAAGAAACAAGGGGTATTCTTAAAACATTAGTTGAGGAGTTCTTGTACAGGGCTAGATGCTGAGTCTTGGTCATGGGTGTGACTGCTCATCGTGCAGGGTACATATAGTGGAGCAAGGGTGGAAGGTACATCAGGATGGACATGATGGGAGGTGGAAGATTAATCAACCTGTTAGTGGGTGCTGCTGAATGAATCAATGTAAATGGTTAGGGTCTATATATAAAAACTAATCAGGACTAGGTGGGTGAGAAGTAGTGAAGGAATGGAGTGATCTTCAGAAAAAGCTAGTCTTCAAGGAGTTTGTTGTGTCCTGATAGGGTAAGATTAAAATTAGGAATTGGCACATATGTGAGAGGGAGAGCAAGGTTATCTTTTAAATGTAAGATCATTGAAACATTGACCATTTCATTTATCTAACAATTCAGCTGTCTGCAGCCCTTGAAGACAATGTCCATGAACTTTATATGAGCATGTCATAAGGGTGTACCTGGTGGCTCACAAAATGCTTGAGTAATCTTCCTTTTGGTCCATAAAATAGTTTATTAAAATACTGGACACGCCTTATAAAATGTATCAAATTTCTACAAAATCTACTGAGGTTGACTACAGTTAGCACAACAATTAAATATAATAAAATGATTTGTCTCAAATTAGTCTATTGGTGCCATGATCATTGTGATTTAGTCTGTTATTGCATTTGGTCCAATTTTGCACAAATGGCATGAAAATTGGTGAGGGGCAAATACATCCCATATTTTCCACTATCCAGTGAAAAATAACATTATTGTGCACCTAAAGTTGCAGCTACCAACTGGATGGACTAAATTATAATGTAAGGACTGCAGTAACTTTTCTCTACGCACAAAAGAAACAACACTAACTTGTTATACAGTGGGGGGGATGATTTGATCCCCTGCTGATTTTGAGCGTTTGTCCACTGACAAAGAAATGATTAGTCTATAATTTTTATGGTAGGTGTATTTTAACAGTGAAATATAGAATAACAAAAACAAAACTCCAAGAAAAACTCATGTAAAAAAAGTTATAAATTGATATACAGGTCAGTGAGGAAAATAAGTATTTGATCCCCTATCAGTCAGCAAGATTTCTGGCTCCCTGGTGTCTTTTATACAGGTAATGAGCTAAAGGGAGTGCTCCTAATCTCAGCTCGTCACCTGTATAAAAGACACCTGTCCACAAAAGCAATTAATCAATCAGATTCCAAACTCTCCACCATGGCCAAGACCAAAGAGCTGTCCAAGGATGTCAGGGAGAAGATTGTAGACCTACACAAGGCTGGAATAGACTACAAGACAATCGCCAAGCAGGTCTCCCTCGGTCTGATGCTCCATGCAAGATCTCACCTAGTGGAGTTTCAATGATCATGAGAATGATAAGGAATCAGCCCAGAGCTACACAGGAGGATCTTGTTAATGATCTCAAGGCAGCTGTGACCATAGTCACCAAGAAGACAATTGGTAACACACTACGCCGTGAAGGACTGAAAACCTGCAGCACCGGCAGGGTCCCCCTGCTCAAGAAAGCACATGTACAGGCCTGTCTGAAGTGTGCCAATGAACATCTGAATTATTCAGAGGAGAACTACGTGAAAGTGTTGTGGTCAGATGAGACCAAAATCAAGCTCTTTGGCGTGTTTGGAGGAGGAGGAATGCTGCCTATAACCCCAAGAACACCATCCCCACCGTCAAACATGGAGGTGGAAACATTATGCTTTGGGAGGGATTTTCTGCTAAGGGGACAGGACAACTGCACTGCATCAAAGGTACGATGGAAGGGGCCATGTACCGTTAAATCTTGGGTGAGAACCTCCTTCCCTCAGCCAGGGCATTGAAAATGGGTTGTGGATGGGTATTCCCGCATGACAATGATCCAAAACATATAGCCAAGGCACCAAAGGAGTGGCTGAAGAAGAAGCACATTAAGGTCCTGGAGTGGCCTAGCCAATCTTCAGACCTTAATCCCATAGAAAATATGTGGAGTGAGCTGAAGCTTCTAGTTGCCAAACATCAGCCTCGAAACCTTAATGTCTTGGAGAGGATCTGCAAAGAGGAGTTGGAAAAAATCCCTCCTGAGTAGTGATGTCGCAAACATAAAATTTTCGGTTCGCGAACGCGAACCGCAGCAAATGTTCGTGAACCGGCGAACCCGGCGAACCGCCATAGACTTCAATGGGCAGGCGGATTTTAAAACCCACAGGGACTCTTTCTGGCCACAATAGTGATGGGAACGTTGTTTCAACGGGACTAATACCTGGACTGTGGCATGCCGGAGGGGGATCCATGGCAAAACTCCCACGGAAAAATACATAGTTGATGCAGAGTCTGGTTTTAAGCCATAAAGGGCATAAATTACCTAACATCCCTAAATTGTTTGGAATAACGTGCTTTAAAACATCACGTATGATGTTGTATCGATCAGGTAGTGTAAGGATTAGGCCCGCTTCACAGTGACAGACCAAACTCCCCGTTTAACGCACCGCAAACAACTGCAAACAGTCCATTTGCACAACCGCAAACTCCCTATTTGCACAAGGTTGGATACCAACCTTGTGCAAATGGGCCATTTCCTTGTCCTCACTGATGTCATTGAAGGTCTCTTCCCCCACCCAGCCACCAAGGGTCCCCGAAAGGTGACAAAAAGCCCCCTGGGACGCCTGCTGTGTTTGGTCTTCCAGCTCCTCAAAGCCACCTTCCTCCTCTGACTCCTCTTCTTCAGACTCCTCTCACTGCGTTGCCTCTCTCTGCATTATTATAAGGTGTGTTAAGTAGTACTACTCTTATTGGCTTAATACCTGTTACGTCACCTATCAGAGGACGTGTATAAGGCCTGGATTTTTGGAACCAGGAGATGGAAAAAGATGTTTGGTTGGTCGTATCACTTCAATTTTGGGGCACGGCACGTGCAATCAAAGGTGCCACCATATAGGAGTGGCGTGTTTGTAAGTACTACTCTTATCAGTTTAATACTTGTTACGTCACCTATCAGGCCACGTGTATAAGGCCTGGATTTTTGGGACCGGGAGATGAAACAAGATGCTTGGTTGGTCGTATCACTTCAAATTTGGGGCACTTTGTGACATTAGCTTCTTACGCTCAAACATGTCCTTTACAGGCACCTGACTATGGGCAGATGAGCAGGAACTGCTCAAAGCGAGAGACGGAGTGGCGGATGGTTGAGAGGGGGCAAGGAGGACAGCAGTGGTTGATGTGGCTGATGATGCTGGACCAGGAGGAGGATGGCGGCTTTGAGTTTGTGTGCTGCTTGTACTCATGTGTTGGTCTTGAGTCACCCAAACATTAGGTCTCAACCTGTAGAGGATAAGGGAACCAGGCTACTCTAGACCTCATTCATCATTACAGGTTTTGACAGATTGGTACTATGCGTGCAAGCTACTGTGACAACAGATATGAGTGGCACTGTGCACTTGCAGAAGTTGGCAGAGTAGACGCTGTAGGTCTGACACACACGCTTGCAGACAACTAACTGCTATGCAATCTATTACAGTAGAAATGTTTTTTTTTTGTTTTAAATGTACACTACTGTTACACCAGATATGAGTGGTGTGTTAAGTAGTACTACTCCTATCAGTTTAATCCCTGTTATGTGCCTTTTTTTGGGTTTGGTTGTTAAAGCCACAGTGCAGCACCAGAGGCCAGAAAAATTAGGCATGTACACATGTCTGAAAAATTAGGTATTGTTGATCTTGCAGCGAGCAGAGAAGAAGGTAGGCCTGATTCAACGCCCCAGCCCCGCATACCCACACTCAGAGATTGACCTGAGAAGGCCACGGGCCGGAGATATAAAGGGGGGCCATCCCAAATAAGCACACAAGCGGGGACAAAGGTAGTGAAGGGGACATAGAGGCCCATGGACTGACGGTCGCCATCTTGGCAGGAAAAGGGCCCAGCAATTAAGCCAAACTGACCCAGCACAGGCAGCTACTTGAGTCAAATGCTGTACAATTACACCTTAATAAAGCTGAAACATGCAGCAGCAGGGATTCTAAACGGCCACATGGGGACAAGGAGGCTAACAGCCCCCACAGTCTCTGCACCACTCTTTTTAACAGATAACCCAAGGGGCTAACCAGGGACCTTGCCCACATAAAAAAACTGAATTTTATTGAAGGAATTATTAGTGTCTTTACCCCCCAAGAGAGGACATAATATACGGTATCTTTAGACTACCTGATGGCCAAACCTCCTTTAGCCCCAATGCTATCCAAGAAATATTTCAAAACTTCTATCAGACCATATATTCATCCCAATCCCGCTGCAGCGGATCTGACATAGAGTCCTTCCTACTACAGCAAGAAGTCCACAAAATACATGTACCTTATTTGGACAGCTTGAACCTAGACATATCCCAAGAGGAAGTTAAATCTACAATCCAAGATCTTAAATTTGGCAATTCCCCAGGGCCAGACGGTTTTACTCATCTGTACTATAAGAAATTTGAGCCCTTGCTTACCCCCGCACCTAACATCTTTGTTTAACTCTATACTAAATGGAGAACCTATGACCCCTTAATTGAATCAGGCCAACCTCATAGTCTTTCCAAAAGAGGGTAGGGACCCTTTAGAGGTTAAAAAGTATCGCCCCATACCCCTGATAAATGTGGATATCAAGATCCTAGCTAAAATTATGGCCAAAGGAATATCTAACTTTTTACTGGACTAAATACACAAGGACCAAACGGGGTTCATTCCTTTAAGAGAGGCAGGAGATAATGTTAGGTGGGTTCTGAACGCCCAGTTTTCGGCTCAACACTATACCAACCCAGTTTGCCCTCTAGCCCTAGACATAGAAAAGGCTTTTGATACGGTGGAATGGCCATATATGTACAAAATGCTAGATAAGTTTGGATTTGAGGGACGCTTTCTCAACCTGATCAGAAGGTACTACTCACCAGTAGCTAACTTAAAGATACCAGGGGACCATAAGGCCAAAATCCAAGTACAGAGAGGGACCAGGCAGGGATTCGTTGGAATAGCCTTATTTAAAAGCAGTATTACAGAAATTTGGGTTTGCAGGCAAATTTATGAACTTGATAGATACATAATACAAATCCCTGTCAGCCAGATTAAAACTCCCGGGAGATCGCTTACAACACATAAAGATTCAAAGGGGAAAAAAATAATTTTTAGATTTATTTGGAATCATAAAGCCCCGAGGATCTCAAAAAATAATATGTATAGACCAAAAGGGAAAGGGGGCCTATCGTGCCCGAATCTCAAACTGTATTACAAGGCAGCGCAGCTGGCTTTCATTCCTCTGGCGCATTCTCCCACACATCAGCCGCTCTGGGTATTTATGGAAAATGTAAGCATGTCACCTTATACATGGGATACAGTAATATGGATTCCAGGCCTGTATACTTTTTTGAGAAACTTGAAAAACCCGTTGATTTAGCACTCATTAAAAATATGGACGGAGATGAACTGGACACAAAAACTGGACACTCGGGTATCAGATCTTACCCCTATCGTACCCAATCCCCACTTTAAGATACATCTTCCGGAAAGCTCTCTCAGTTGGTGGAAGTCTCAGAACCTACTAAGGGTTGGTCCATGGTGGCATGACGACAAAATAATGACCTTTGAGCGGGTGAGAGATAGATACAATTTACCCCTGGCTGAACACTATAATTTTTGCAGGATACATCATTTTATATATACGACAAGTGGTAGGGGAACCCCCCAAAGAAACACCTGGCTACTCAAAAAATGTAGGGATTCCCCCTTTCAGCCTGGTATTATTAGCCTCATGTATGAACTATTTAATGAAAACTCATGGGCAAACAAACCAGACTTTACCAAAGCCTGGGAGAGGGATTTGGGCACCGAGTTGGCAGACAGCATATGGGATAAAAGTTGGCGAGGTTTAAGTAGGGGATCTTTAAATTATAGTCTGCTTGAGACTTCAATAAAGATCCTACACAGGACATATATTACTCCTTTTAAGCTAAATAAATGGGATCCAAAACGGAGCAGCTCATGTTTTAGGAACAGTGGTAATGAGGCTACATTTATTCATGTCTGGTGGGAGTGTTCGGCAGTCATAAGACTATGGGAAGAAACATGCTTACTAGCTTCTAAAATTTTTAAGATTCAGATTTCTGCTAATATAGAAAACTGCATGCTGGGTGTTCCGCATGTCTGTCTCTCGCCCGCTCAAAATAGGCTATTAAAGTTCATCATGTTGGCCACAAAGAACCATATAGCCAGACAATGGAAATCGGATACCCTACACTTTCAGGTGGTTAAAAATAAATTAAACTTTATCCTTATAAATGAACGCCTTACCCATTTAGTAGACAACTCCATGGATACATTTTGAGATATATGGTCTCCGTGGCTGCAATTAAGGGATAGCATATCATCTGGAGACAATTAAAGAAATTTAGGTCCGGAATAGGGGCTCCCCTAAATGGGAGAGGATATTCTCAAGAGAACGGGATGGATGGAGGTGTGTGTGGATCCTTAGAGGGGCGGAGGACGGAGGTAAGTGCTATATTTTACATCATATTTATGTAAAAAAGGAGGATGTTTGTGGACCTTTCCCTTTCCCAACATGTTAAATGTTAAAACTAGTTATTTTTTTCCCAATTATAGTCGGATTTAAGACTTAAAGGGAATCAACTTAAAATAAATTGATTTAAAGCTATATTAATAACCGAAAAGTAAAAAAATATATATATTTTTAGGCTACAGGTACAACCAAATCCAGATAACATACTAGCCCTGGATATGGTATAAGCTCCAAGATTATGGAATGGTAAGGGGTAAACTGAGTATTAATAGAGATAAGGTAACTCAGTGATGTATTAACATGTATGGATATATATGTAACATGTAAATGGTTGTTTGAATATGATATATTACCTGACCTAATAAAATATTTTTTGAAAGAAAAAATACACATAGCTAGTAGTTGGAAAACCCCAAATTAAAACTTTCAGGAATTAATAAAAAAAATCAACTATTTACTGCTCAACGAGAGATTAAACCATGTAGTCTTGGATAGAATCACCCAGTTCCAGACTATTTGGGATCCCTGGATAACATCCCCATTTAGTGCCCACCTAATATAATAAAACATTTGTTAATGGTTGAAGCGACTCAGGGGGAAGGACCGGAGTGGGGGAGCCCTGGAGGAGACCCTTAAGAAGCAACTGGCGGCAAAATCATCCGAGGAAAGGAGAGGTCGCCTACTGAAGCCTGCCCTAGGGTAACCCAAGGGCGATTGAGCAGGTTAGATATTGTAAATAATAAGCTACTGCTGGAGTGATGATAGATAATAGGACTTTGGTGTTAACTGCTGATATACTCTTTACTATTGTCTGTTTTACCATGTCTTAGGTTTCTCTTAAAAATTGCAATCACAGTAAAAAAAAGAAAATTTATTAACCAAAAAAGTAAAAATAAGAAGGCCTAGCCAGCTAATTTTAACAAAATGTCTTCATTGTAAATATGTATTTTTGCACAACTGTTGTGTTATGCAAGACTGTTCAATATGCTTTCTTTTTCATTACATGCCGTACGCCTTCTGACATAAAAATTTAAATTCAAAAATTAGGTATTGTTGCAGCCGCTGCTGTTGCAGCGGCCAGAAAAATTGACCTTTGTTCCCCTGGCAATGCCATAAAACATTGCGTCTTCTTGAACCCTAGTTGGTGGCGGATAAGTCACGCAAGTTATCCGGCATTCACAGATAACATACAGCAGCGTTTGGACCATTTTTAGCTGAAGGCAGCTCATCTCATCAGGCCTTTTTCAGTCGAATGTATCGCCCAGTGTCAGTCCCTTCGGGATCCATCCCTCATTCATTTTTATAAAGGTGAGGCAATCTAGACTTTTTTGCCCTAGGCGACTTCTCTTCTCAGTGACAAAACCTCGTGCTACACTGAAGGTCCTTTCTGACAGGACACTTGAAGCGGGGCAGGCCAGAAGTTCAATTGCAAATTGGGATAGCTCAGGCCACAGGTCTAGCCTGCATACCCAGTAGTCAAGGGGTTCATCGCTCCTCAGAGTGTCGATATCTGCAGTTAAGGCGAGGTAGTCTGCTACCTGTCGGTCAAGTCGTTCTCTGAGGGTGGATCCCGAAGGGCTGTTGCGATGCGTAGGACTGAAAAAGGTCTGCATGTCCTCCATCAACAACACGTCTTTTAAACGTCCTGTCCTTGCCGGCGTGGTCGTGGGAGGAGAATTACTTTCACCTCTTCCCCTGTTATATTGCACTTGTGCTGTGACATCACCCTTATATGCTGTGTAAAGCATACTTGTTAATTTGTTTTGGACCTGCTGCATCCTTTCTGACTTGCGGTAATTTGGTAACATTTCAGGCACTTTCTGCTTATACCGGGGGTCTAGTAGCGTGCACACCCAGTACAGGTCGTTCCCCTTCAGCCTTTTTATACGAGGGTCCTGCGACAGGCACGACAGCATGAAAGACCCCATTTGCACAAGGTTGGATGCCGAGCTACCCATGTCCCGTTCCTCGTCCTCAGTGATCTCGCTGAAGATATGTTCTTCCCCCCAGCCACGTACAACACCACGGGTACCATATAGGTGACAACGAGCACCCTGGGATGCCTGTTGTGATTGGTCTTCCACCTCCCCTTCAAAGCCACATTCCTCCTCTGACTCCTCTTCCTCACAATCCTCTTCCAGCGTTGCCGCAGGTCCAGCAAGCGATGCTGATAAGGCTGTTTCTGGTGGTGATGGTGACCACAACTCTTCCTCTTCCTCGTCACGCTCATCTACAGCCTGATCCAGCACTCTTCGCAGGGCATGCTCCAGGAAGAAAACAAATGGTATGATGTCGCTGATGGTGCCTTCGGTGCGACTGACAAGGTTTGTCACCTCCTCAAAAGGACGCATGAGCCTACAGGCATTGCGCATGAGCGTCCAGTAACGTGGCAAAAAAATCCCCAGCTCCGCAGAGGCTGGTTTAGCACCCCGGTCATACAAATACTCGTTAATGGCTTTTTCTTGTTGGAGCAGGCGGTCGAACATTAGGAGTGTTGAATTCCAAAGTGTGGGGCTGTCACAAATCAAGCGCCTCACTGGCATGTTGTTTCGCCGCTGGATATCTAAAAAAAGTGCGCCATGGCCGTGTAGGAATGCCTGAAATGGCCACACACCTTTCTGGCCTGCTTCAGGACGTCCTGTAAGCCTGGATACTTATGAACAAAGTGTTGTACGATCAGATTACACACATGTGTCATGCACGGCACATGCGTCAACTTGCCCAAATTCAATGCCGCCAACAAATTTCTTCTGTTGTCACAAACCACTCTGCCAATCTCCAGTTGGTGCGGAGTCAGCCATTGATCCATCTGTGCGTTGAGGGTGGACAGGAGTGCTGGCCTGGTGTGACTCTCTGCTTTCAGGCAAGTCAACCCCAAGACGGCATGACACTGCCGTATCCGGGATGTGGAATAGTATCTGGGGAGCTGGGGGGTGCCGTTGATGTGGAGCAAGACGCAGCAGAAGAGGACTCAGCTGAGGAGGTTATGGAAGAGGATGGAGTAGGAGGAGTAGAGGAGGTGGCAGCAGGCCTGCCTGCAAGTCGTGGCGGTGTCACCAACTCCTCTGCAGAGCCACTCATTCCATGATTGGCAGGCGTCATCAGGTTTACCCAATGCACAGTGTAGGTGATATACCTGCCCTGACCATGCTTTGCAGACCAGGTATCAGTGGTCAGATGGACCCTTGCCCCAACACTGTGTGCCAGAGATGCCATTACTTCCTTTTGCACAATTGAGTACAGGTTGGGGATTGCCTTTTGGGCAAAGAAATTTCGGCCGGGTACCTTCCACTGCGGTGTCCCAATCGCTACAAATTTTTTGAACTCCTCAGACTCCACCAGCTTGTATGGTAAAAGCTGGCGGGCTAAGAGTTTAGACAAGCCAGCTGTCAGACGCCGGGCAAGGGGGTAACTTTGTGGCATTGGCTTCTTACGCTCAAACATGCCCTTGACAGACACCTGACTGTGGGGAGATGAGCAGGAACAGCAAGAGGCGAGAGACGGAGTGGCAGATGGTTGAGAGGGTGCAAGGAGGACAGCAGTGGTTGACGTGGATGAAGATGCTGGACCAGGAGGAGGATGGCGGCTTTGAGACTTCCCACGACTCAGTTTCTTTTGGCACAGGTTGCAAATGGCATCGCTGTTGTCAGAGGCAGACACACAAAAAAAATGCCACACTGCTGAGCTCTGCGGTGACGGCATTCTGGTGGTGGCAACAGCTTGCGTTGATTGGCGTGCTGTCTGGCTGACCTCGGGTGCTGATGCATGCTGTCTGACTGTGCCACTAGCTCGTTGCGATGACCTCCCTCTGCTTCCAACTCGTCTCCTCCTCATCATTGTCTCCCCATCTGAACTTTCCCCCTGTTCTTCTCTTCTAGCGGGCACCCACGTAACATCCACGGATGCATCGTCATCATCATCACCGCCTCACTTGCATCTGACAACTGAACAAAGGAAGCAGCAGCGGGTACATCATCATCATCACATCGTACGTACATGTATGTACTGCTGCCTGTCTGAGAAATATCCCTGTTATCTACATCCTCTGGCAATAATGGTTGCGTATCACTCATTTCTTTAAACTGATGTGTAAATAACTCTTCTGACTGATCAATTGAATCGGCTGTGGTACTAGTGTTGGTGGTGGCGGCAGGCAGGCAAGTGGTAACTTGAGAGGTGCCCGAAACTAAGCTGGAGGAGGATGGTGCGTCAATGTTCCAAGCGGAAGCTGTAGAAGATTGGGTGTCCTGTGTTAGCCAGTCAACTACGTCCTCTGAACGTTTCAAGTTCAGGGTAACTGGCCTCTGAACACTGGGCATTATTGTAGGGCCAAAGGGAATCACAGCACCTGCGGGGTGTCCTGCCTCTGCCTGTCATTTTTTTTCTGATTAGTGGTACTATGCGTGCAAGCTACTTTGACAACAGATATGAGTGGCACTGTGAACTTGCAGAAGTTGGCAGAGTAGACGCTGTAGGCCTGACACAGACGCTTGCAGACAAGTAACTGCTATTCAATGTATTACAGTCAAAATTGTATTCTTTGTTTAAATGTGCACTACTGACTGTTACACCAGATATGAGTGGTGGCACTGACTGGGCAAGTGGGCACAGTATACGATGTGAGCCTAAGGCACACACGCTGGCAGGCAGGCAAATTAAATTAGATTACACAGAAAAAAAGTGTTGTTTTTTTAAATGTAGAATGCTGGTACACCACTAGATTGGATTAGTTGAACTTGGCACAGTACTTGTAAGCCTGACACACACACTGGCTAGCGGTCAGGCAAATGAACTTAGATTGGCGGTCAGGCAAATTAACTTAGATTTAAGAAAATAAAAATATTGTTTTTTTACATGTAAACTGCTGGTATCCCAACTAGATTGGATTGGTTGAACTTGGCACAGTACTTGTAAGCCTGACACACACACTGGCTAGCGGTCAGGCAAATGAACTTAGATTGGCGGTCAGGCAAATGAACTTAGATTTAATAAAATAAAATTATTGTTTTTTTAAATGTAGACTGCTGGTACCCCAACTAGATTGGATTGGTTGAACTTGGCACAGTACTTGTAAGCCTGACACACACACTGGCTAGCGGTCAGGCAAATGAACTTAGATTGGCGGTCAGGTAAATTAACTTAGATTTAAGAAAATAAAATTATTGGGTTTTTAAATGTAGACTGCTGGTACCCCAACTAGATTGGATTGGTTGAACTTGGCACAGTACTTGTAATCCTGACACACACACTGGCTAGCGGTCAAGCAAATGAACTTTGATTGGCGGTCAGGCAAATGCACTTTGATTTAAGAAAATAAATTTATAGTTTTTTTAAATGTGGACTGCTGGTACCCCAAATAGATTGGATTGGTTGAACTTGGCACAGTACTTGTAAGCCTGACACACACACTGGCTAGCGGTCAGGCAAATTAACTTAGATTGGCGGTCAGGCAAATAAACTTAGATTTAAGAAAATAAAATTATTGTTTTTTTACATGTAAACTGCTGGTATCCCAACTAGATTGGATTGGTTGAACTTGGCACAGTACTTGTAAGCCTGACACACACACTGGCTAGCGGTCAGGCAAATGAACTTAGATTGGCGGTCAAGGCAAATGAATTTAGATTTAAGAAAATAAAATTATTGTTTTTTTAAATGTAGACTGCTGGTACCCCAACTAGATTGGATTGGTTGAACTTGGCACAATGCTTGTAAGCCTGACACACCCACTGGCTAGCGGTCAGGCAAATTAACTTAGATTTGCGGTCAGGCAAATGAACTTAGATTTAAGAAAATAAAAGTATTGTTTTTTTTACATGTAGACTGCTGGTACCCCAACTAGACTGGATTGGTTGAACTTGGCACAGTACTTGTAAGCCTGACACACAAACTGGCTAGCGGTCAGGCAAATGAACTTAGATTGGCGGTCAGGCAAATGAACTTAGATTTAAGAAAATATATATATATTTTTTTTTAAATGTAGACTGCTGGTACCCCAACTAGATTGGATTGGTTGAACTTGGCACAGTACTTGTAAGCCTGACACACACACTGGCTAGCGGTCAGGCAAATGAACTTAGATTGGCGGTCAGGCAAATGAACTTAGATTTAAGAAAATAAAATGATTGTTTTTTTTTAATGTAGACTGCTGGTACACCACTAGATTGGATTGGTTGAACTTGGCACAATACTTGTAAGCTTGACACACACACTGGCTAGCGGTCAGGCAGATGAACTTAGATTTGCGGTCAGGCAAATGAACTTAGATTTAAGAAAATAAAATTATTGGTTTTTTTACATGTAGACTGCTGGTACCCCAACTAGATTGGATTGGTTGAACTTGGCACAGTACTTGTAAGCCTGACACACACACTGGCTAGCGGTCAGGCAAATGAACTTAGATTGGCGGTCAGGCAAATGAACTTAGATTTAAGAAAATAAAATTATTGTTTTTTTTAAATGTAGACTGCTGGTACACCACTAGATTGGATTGGTTGAACTTGGCACAATACTTGTAAGCCTGACACACACACTGGCTAGCGGTCAGGCAAATGAACTTAGATTGGCTGTCAGGCAAATGAACTAAGATTTAACAAAATAAAAGTTTTGGTTTTTTAAAAGTAGACAACTAGTAAACAAGATTGTATTGGTTGCACTGTGCACACACAGTATAAGTTGTGAGCCTGACACACACACTTGCTAGCAGGGGCTAGCAGGGAGATATGCAAATTAAGTTAGAATAGACAGAAAAAAACAAACAAAAAAAAATGATGTTATAGCCCTAAAAAGGGCTTTTTGGGGTGCTGTGTTTACAGCAGAGATCTGATGAGTCCTTCAGCACTTCACTGGACACTGAATAAACTTTCCTAGCTATTGATTTCCCTATTCAATCAGCATCACCTACACTCTCCCTCCTCTCAGTAAGACTGCAAGTTAGTTATGATTCCAAAATGGCTGCTGTCCATGAGGTAGAAGGGTCTGGAAGGCAGGGTATGATGCTGATTGGCTGGAATGTGTCTGCTGACTGTGAGGTGCAGGGTCAAAATTTGCTCAATGATAAAGTATAGGGGGCGGATCGAACATCGCATATGTTCGCAGTTCGCTGCGAACGCAAACATGCTATGTTCGCCGGGAACAGTCCGCCGGCGAACTATTCGCGACATCTCTACTCCTGAGATGTGTGCAAACCTGGTGGCCAACTACAAGAAACATCTGACCTCTGTGATTGCCAAAAAGGGTTTTGCTACCAAGTACTAAGAAAAAGGGGTCAAATACTTATTTCCCTCATTGACCTGCAAATCAATTTATAACCTTTTTGACATGCGTTTTTCTTTTTTGTTTTTTTTTGTCACTCTGTCTCTCACTATTAAAATACACCTACCATTAAAATGATAGATTGATCATTTCTTTGTCAGTGAACAAACGTTCAAAATCAGCAGGGGATCAAATACTCTCCCTCCGCCCCCCTCCCAACTGTATATTATTTTGTTTTTAAATACTAATGGGCTTAAAATGCTGCAGTTAACTTGGACCGAATTTCTACCTAGCTCAGTGGTACCTATCTAATCATATATAGGAGTGAGCAAAATTGCATATCACATGCCACCTACCAAAATGTGAGTTAATGTACTTCTACAACTTCCACATATATGATAGCAGAACTTATCATGTCTACCAGTTTTCATGTACAGACTTTGTCTCGGAATGTGTATTTGTAAAGATTTGGTGCTTTGGCTCCAGACTAGAAATTTAAACACAGCAGAGGCCACATGATTTTGGTGATTTGTTGGCAAGTCCTCAGTTAAGCATTCAAGTGAAATCTATTATGGTAATTTGCTGACATTTTCTTTTTTGCTTTCTTTCCTAACTTACTTTTTTGATAGATGCCTGAACTGACCATTTTGCTTGATTTATGGCATACACCTGAATATGAACTGTCTGACAAAGAGCATTGTTGTTGACTCTTCTACTTTGGTATTTTTTGATGTTGCTTCTGCAACAGGGCATCTTAAATACCTTTCTGCAACCGTCTGCAACATATTAAAGTTTTTTTTTACTTTGCTTTAAAAACATGCACTCTGTAAAAGCTTTTATTACCCTTTTACCAATGCTCAGGGAAGCCTGTTGAAAACACTGCTCTAAGGTATTGTAGAAAAATGTACTTCTGTTTTTTTCTTCAGTACATTTTGTGACTTATTTCACCCAAGTATAGTCACAGTTTTAATATCTCCATAGTGTGTTATAAATCCACACTCCTCATTTCAGTCATTTTTTCCAGGAATGAAAATCTTGATGTATTAAAGCTTTCCTATTCTTCCAAAGGATTACAACAAATAAATAATTTTTAAATTACCCTTCTTCAATCCTTACCACCAGAACCCACAGAAACCCACAGAAACCTGCAAGCACTTAACCCACAACAATTTTCCAATGTGCTTAAACCACTTAAACCATTTTCTCCAATTCCCTTCTTGACCCCTTCCAATCTAGCTTCCGGGCCCAACACTCTACAGAAACAGCCTTCACAAAAGTCCCCAGTGACTTGCTAACCGCCAAATCAAAGGGTCACTTCTCTATTATAATTCTCCTGGATCTCTCTGCTGCCTTCAATACAGTTGACCACCCTCTTCTAATCCAAACTCTCCGCTCTTTTGGCATCCAGGACACAGCTCTTTCATGATTTATATCCTATCTAGAAGTTTGTACATTTATTGTCTCCTGCTCTGGCACTTCTTCTTCACTTCTCCCTCTGTCTGTTGGCATTCCCCAAGGTTCTCCATCTACACATCCTCCCTTGGTACCCTCATAAAATCCTTTGGATTTCAGTACCATCTCTATGCAGATGACACTCAAATCTATCTCTCTGAAGCAGATCTATCCCCCTCTCTTTTAACTCAAGTTTGCAACTGCCTCTCTAGCATATCCTCCTGGATGTCTACCCGTCAACTCAAACTCAACATGTCTAAGACTGAACTCCTTATCTTTCCTCCCTCTACTACAGCTTCCACTCCTCAAATATCTCTCACTGTTGACAATGCAATCATCACTCCCACAGCCCAGGCCCGTCGTCTTGGGGTTCTACTGGATCCCTCACTCTCTTTTATTCCTCACATTCAATCAATAACAAAATCTTGTCAGTTTCATCTAAAAAAACATCTCCAAAATTCGTCACTTTCTTACAGAAGACACAGCTAAAATTTGAATAAACTCTCTCATCATATCTCGATTAGACTACTACAAATCACTCCTTGCTGGCCTACCCATCTCTCATCTGTCTCCCCTCAAATCCACAATTAACTCATCTTCCATACCAAAGGATCAGTGTCTGCAGCTCCTCTCTGTCATTCACTCCACTGGCTTCCCATAGCTTCCAGAATCAAATTTAAAATCATGACCCTAACACATAAAGCCCTCAACAACAGTGCACACCCTTACATCTCTGCTCTTGTTTCAAAATACTCTACAATCACCCCGTTTGTTCTGCTAACGACCTTCTTCTTTCTTCCTCTCATCACCTCCTATCACTCATCTTCAAGACTTTTCTTGTGTTGCGCTACTATCTGGATCTCCTTACCCCCCTTCATAAGACTTTCTTCCTGCCTCAAAACCTTTAAAAAATTACTAAAACCACAACTGTTTAAAAAGTCTCATCACCTCCAGCCTTAACATGTACAACTGCATACTCCACAGCTTAAAATCAATTACACCCACAATCTACAGTACAACACACAGACACCTTCACTTAACTGAACAAATTGCTTTCACATTGCCATCTTGCATTTGTCTCCCTCTTGTATCACACGTAAACCCTTAGATTGTAAGTTTGCAAGTTTTCAATCTTGTGTCAGTGCATTGGAAATGAACACTATATACATTTGGTTTTAAGCTAAAAAACAGGGCCCTCCGTTCTTTATAATGTGTTCATTTTGTTTTTGCCATGTACTCAACCCTTGAACAGCAGACAAAATAAAAAAACATCACAGAAAATAAAAACAAATTACTGAAAATAAAAAAACGCATAACATGAATTAATAACCCTACATTACATTGAATAAACAAACCTACATTACAAAAGAAACAAAAACCAGCATTACTAAAGATAGAAAAGGGTAAATTAGACCACTTACCTTGCCAAAATGCCCCTCCAGCGATGCCCTGGTCTTCAGTTCTTTGTCCCAGACAGAGCCCTCCAAAAATGTCCACAATTCCGGTCACACCTACAAAAAAAAAGAAACATTACAGTTAATAAAAAGATACATACAACATGTAATGTAATAAATTCTGAATAGTCCACTTACCTGTCCAAAATCCCCCTCCAGTGATGCTGCGGTCTTCATTGAGTCGTCTCAGACAGGGACCATCAAAAGAATATCCTGATGTTCTAAAATAAATAAATAATGGAGCTCCTCCCTTGAGGAGCTCCCCACCGCAAAAGGAGGTTCCCGCACATGTTGCACACAAAAAATAGCAATGGCGACTTCTGATTGCCTGAAATCACTGTCAATCATATTTCAGCCAATCAGAATGTGCAAATGTGTGAGCCAATCACAATGGGATACACCCCTATATCCCATTCTGATTGGCTCCAAGCATCTGCACCTTCTGATTGGCTGCAATCTGATTGACAGTTGCATCAGCCAATGAGAAGGCACTATTGCTTTCAGCTAATCATAATGAGATACACCCCTGTGGGTGTATTCCATTCTGATTGGCTCCAAGCATCTGCGGGGAACGCAGCAAGGGCTTATGTCTGGAGCCTGCAGGAGTTCCCGCAGGCTTTCATCAGCGATGATGGCAATCTCTTTTGCCATTGGCTACGTCTAACCCGTTACTAAGGGTTTGACTAATTGATCATGTTCAGAGCTGCACAGTGTGACAGACTGCGTTATGGTTTAGCGTCTCTGGCATGTAGCTCGCAGCCCCTTCCAAATTAATAGCCCAGTAAAATGGGGGATTTTCAAGCCCACAGCCGTTGCGGGCCTCATGTTGGAGTTACTGGCCTACAATTTAATGAGGCTGATATTATTTAATAACAGCCAACAGCAAGTATATTATTTTGTGTGTGCTTTTCATTTCTGCAATAATTTGGACCTTTACAAACAAATATAACTCGACATTTTGGAAAACCATACAACATGACACGTAGACACATAATGGAAACACTATGTAGCAACATAGAAGGATAAACTTGCACATAAGAACCAATAGTCCCACGTACTCTGCCCATTTTAAGCCTCAATTTGACGCAATGTATTGAGACACAGTTGGGAAATCTTTGTTAATATATCTATATCATACAATAATATATTTCTGGTCCCACATTAATTCACTCTTTATCAAATCCATTGAATAACTTTTTTTTTTGTTTAATTTAAAACTTTGATACTGTTTAAAGAAAATTGTGTTCTAATCACTGATGTGAAAAATGAAAATAGAATTAGAATTGACTGCTAATTCCAGCCGCCGTATATCATAATTAGATATCCTAATTAAAAAATCTAAAACAAAGATTGATGTGCCATATGTTTTTTAATCTGCATTTAGCTTTAAAAGAAATGCAAGAACTAAAAACTTCATGATAAACTAATAACTCATAATCAATAAGGCAAAGCTGTATTGTAATATTCCCAGTTGCACCTAAGATAATTACAGAATCATTGCAGATAAATAGCCAGACACTCTGCTTGTTATCATATAGAAAGCTAGCAGCCACATTAAATTTGGGCTATCTGTTAAAACGTAGCCCGTAACGTAGATCTTAGGCTGTTTTGCTTTTAAATTAGCCCTGTAACTCACTCCGCAGACGACTTGTGGGTTAAGATGCATCAGGGCCGAAAAAAGCCTACGGGTTGAGCAACGTTTAACTTCTGCCCAAAATCTTTTGATCTGTCAAGCCCGTAACCGCTACTTGTTCAATTTTGCTATTAAATTGCAAAGATGGTATGCTTAATTCCCTTTAATCTGTTGGTCCCTAACACCTTTGGTGAAATACCGCAATTTATCTAGTACACTTTCAGTAAAGTAGTCCTTTTGCACATTACTCCTGAATCTTCTACCATGCCCCTTCATATCATGACCTTTTATTCTTGCATTCCTCTTTTTCTGGAGGATATTGCTTTTCTGACCTTTAGTAAATTTATTAATATATTTTCTGTTTAACCTCTAAGTCAATAGCTCTCAACTATTTTTGATCTGGGGTCTGAGGTGGACCTATGACTTGCAGTAGAGTTATTGCTCTTAGTTATGCATACAGACTTAGTTATGTTATAGGTTTTTAGGCAGTGCACAATTTTAGTCACCCTTTGTTAAACTGGTTAGAATGTATTAATGCCATTTTGGAGCTATGACCTGCAGAACTGGACACAGTGTGTTAGACTAAGGTATGCAATGAGTGGCCTTATATAGTCAATCAGTAGATTTTGGTCAAATCCCCACCTGTTAGAAGGGGAAGATTTACAAATCCTAAAACTGTAAAATAAAGATTAATCACATTGGGAGAGTGAGATGAAATAAATACTGGTGGGGTATACTGAGCAGAGTACTCCATCTACAGCCAACTGTGAGGAAAACTCACACATCCTCCCAGTGGACAAAGCCAGGAGGTACTCTGCCTGAATACACCAGTGTCCAGAACCTGGCCTCACATGACAGTGGAACCTCCTCTGCAGACACTGCTTCCTGGACTTGTAAATAGCCAGCTCGGCTAATGGCAGGAGCAGGTTGACGAGGAGGTCCCTGGCCCTGTTGTGCCAGGACACTGGGCACCCAAAAAGAAAAAGGTGAGGGGAGAAATGAAGCCAGAAGAGCAACTCAAAAGTGATAAGAAGTGCTGCCGTCTGACGAAACTAAAATAAATATAAACCACAGACCCTTTCTACAGAATGGACAAGTGGCTGGAGAGTCTGTAAAATTCGAGAGGTACTCTGTGCTCAGTGCACCATGAAGCACTCTCCAAATCAAGCATTTTGTGAGTCGTGGAACCAAAGATGAGAACTGGACACAGTGTATTAAACTAGGGGTTTGCTATAATTGACCTTTATATATGGTAAATCTGGAGTTGTTACTCACAGCCACACCTGGTGGTAGGGAAATAAATATAGTAAACCACAAGAGAAAAAGTAAACAGCATGATAAGCAAAATCAGATTAGGAGCTTGAGCAGAATAAATAATCCAGATTGTGGTGGGGGTACAGAGCAGAGTACACCATCTTCAGCCCACTGGGAGGTAAATTCACACATCCTCCTAGTGGACAAAGCCATGTGGTACTCTGCCTGGATACAGGAGAACACCAGTGTGCAGGGCATTGCCTCATACGTCAGTGGAATCTCCTCAGTCAAACACTGCTTCTTGGACTTATAAATAGCCTTCTTGGCTAATGCCATGTTGAGAGGAGGTCCCTGGCTTTGTTACCTTGGCAGCCATAACTGCTGGAGGAGGCCCCTCAAGAGTTACAAGAGTGACTGCAGTCTGGGGCAACTAAAATAAATGGGATACACAGACTCTCCCTTGCTCCAGAATGGACAAGTGGCTGGAGAGTCCATGAAATCAGCCAGGTACTCTCTCATGCCCAGTGCACCATGGTGCACTATCCAACTCAAGTCTTGAGTGGGTCGTGGAACCAAAGATAAGAACTGTACATAGTGTATTAAACACAGGTTGACATAGATTGGCCTGGTGGGTAGGAATATGTCAAACCATAATAAGAGAATTAAAAACTGCAAAATAAACCAAAATTAAATTAGGAGAGTGAGAGGAAATTAAACCAGATTTGGAAATACCGAGCAGAGTACACCATCTACAGTCCATTGCAAGGTAAATTGACACATCCTCCCAGTGGACAAAGCCAGGTTGTACTCTGCCCAGATATGGGAGTACATCAGTGCATGGAACATGACCTCACATGGCAGTGGAACCTCCTCAGCCAAACACTGCTTCCTGGACTTATAAATAGACAGCTTGGATAATACCAGGAGCAGGTTGACAAGAAGGTTCCTGGCCTTGTTAATACTGGGCACCCAGCAATAAAAGTGTAAGGAGAGAAATGCTGTCAGAACTGCTGGAGGAGGCCCCTCAAGAGTGACAAGAGGGACTGCAGTCTGTAGCAACTAAAATAAATGTTATATATGAACTATCTCTTGCAACATAATGGACAATTGGCTGGAGAGTCCATGAAATTAGACAGGTACTCTCTTATGCTCAGTCTACCACTCTCCAACTCAAGTCTTAGGTGGGTCGTGAAACCTAGGATAAGAATTGTACACAGTATTGGTCTGTCTAGTGAACTATAAAGTGACATTAGAACCTCATTTTCTGTTGTTAAGTCCTCTTCCAAGCACCCTACTCTGTTTTTCTGATTTTAATTTCCATTGTTTGCCTAGTATTTAATAATTTTAAGATTTTCTTTACATTAGCTGAAATAAGATTTTCTACCAACTCTGAGAGTTCTCCAAAAAGTTTGCTGATTTTAAATCTCATTATTAATTTAAATAAGTCCATAACACTTTGGATACCATAAAATGTATGTATATGTTGTTATGTAGACACCTTATTGAGTCATACTAAAACAAATCTGACTCCATCTGTGCATTCCTATGTAAGTGCTGCAGTGCATCTGCATGTGCAGGCTTTATGCTGGTGCAACTAGCTACTTTAAGCTTGACTTGTAACAATCACTGCATCTGGAACAAATATTCCTACAGTAACAAATATGGATGCTGCAACAACATCTTAAATAGACAGTAGAAGTAAATTCCCTCAAAGTGTAAAACTGTAGTCCGCAACATAGCCTACAAGACTTATGGCTATAAAATTGGCCCTGTAAAGCAACCCGCTAAACCTGAACTCTGCGGCTGCAAATCCTTTACTCTGTCAAGCCTGTAACTGTTATGTACGAAAATTGCTATTAAATTGCTACAAATCCACTGGCGTTCAACCCAGTAACCCACAAATGGAGCCAAAAAGCCAACGGGTACTAGTGAGGACCCGAAAGGGGGTTAAAGCCAAATCCGTAGCACTGTAAATGCAAATATCAACACAATACTGTACTTATAATTAAAGGGAAAGTTATGTTAGGTATTAAAATTAATAGCACAACATTCTCAAACTCGCAAATCTGCTATATAAAATAGTTTATTTTATGTTTAATTTCCGTGTTATATTGATCCCAGCAATCAAAGTGTTAATACATATAATGGAACTTGCGTGGACTAGAATATCATATTTACTGATTTATTAATATTGCATTATTTCTGGAATGCGGGTCTGATCGAAACCAGTAATTGAGACCGGAAGGCTTTGAAATCTAACCTCTATTTTTCATTGACGTATGATGACGATCTCATTTGCCATTGGTTCCGTCTAAATCGGTTATAACAAGTTTGACTGATTGAACATGTTCACAGCCCTACATCCAACGTCTGCAAGAATGGTTTACGGGTTTGCATCTACGGGACGTAACTCGCGTCATGGTTCAATTTGATAGCTATGTAACGCAGCCGAATTTCAAGCCCGCAGCCTTTGCGGGTGTGCCGATGCCGCCACAGGCTTCTAAGTTAATAGTCCAAATCCTGGAAATACAGATATCCGTTAATACCAGTCTAAAACTCAGATGATGATAGTTAACAGCTTGGACTTAGCCTTAGACCTATAAAGGTTATTATTTATTTTTTTACTGCAGCCATGTTGTAAACTAAAACAACACAGCAAAAACCTAATTACAGTCCGGGGCAAGTCATATTGTGGCAGGGCATAGGTTAAACCACATATACAAAAATAATATCCATTTTGAAAATAAAGGTATTTTATCTAGTGAGCCTTTGCAGGTGTTGGTATGTTTCCTACAACATCTTCAGCAGTAACAAACACTGATCAAATAGCCCGGTGCATCAATCTCTTGGGATGCACCTTGACAGACAGGCAGCATCTCTCTTGATAGCACTGTAGCAAGATAAAAAATGGTGTATATAATCATTGACACAAACAAGATTTTGTGCTAGTGCTTCTTATATACATACATATATATATATATATATATATATATATATATATATATATATATATTTATATATATATTTATATTTAAATTTATAAATTTACATATCAATTTCTTAACTTTATGATGCATTGTGTTAAAGGACTGCTCATTAGTAAGCAAATTACTTTACAAGGACACACTTGTTCTGTGACAGCAGCTGTAGGAAGCAGCTTATTCATGGAAATACAACCCAACAGTAATGCATAATTCCATATAAAAGGTAAATATTTAATGACTAATGTAGTTGAAGAAAACAATGCACATATGTAACAAAAAAACATTAGCAGCTGTGTACTATATGAGCATAATAAACATTTCTAGAGAAAATCAGAATTTTTGAAAACTCTGTTTATAAAGTTTGGTGCCTGAGAGGTGTGCTTTGCTTTTTCTATACATGAAAGGAGGGGGTGGGGGGAAGAGGGTAGAGGACGATGTTTTGGATCTGTTCTATTTCATAGCCATTTCCCGTCAGAACAGTGTAGTTGAGTTGTGCGCCAAATTTACTGCAGGCAAATAACTATTCCATCCTCCGACATGGTGCAACTTGAACGGCGCTGGGTCGACAGCGAGGCCATCGCTATTTTAGGTGCGCCTTATGAACCAGATCTGAGGATGGAATAGTTCTTTGGCTGCAGTACATTTTTTTACACCACCAGGTGGTGCTGTGGCACACCTGCACACCCCAGTCTTCTGACGGGAAATAGGACCGATGTTTTTGAAAAATGATTAGTTCTTTTAGAATTTGAAACCGACCCTTTTCCAACACATGACAGTTTCTGACAATAAATACAAGCCATGAACTCCAAAAATAAATGTCCCTCAAGCTCACAATCTTTACCAAAATATCATGGATGCCTACAGGGTCAAGCAGAGGCATCATAATGTATGTTTTGTTTAATTAAACATACTCAGTATGCTTTAAACTATCATTATGACTAATTCTACTTTGTCAGACTCAGTGTTTTCATTGTACAGTTGCCCTTTGCATATATTTGTTTATTTATTTTTCTTTCTAAAACATTTTGCAAATTATCAGTTTTAATTATTGAAAATGATTAATATAGAAAAATGTGGTTGCTGTGGTCCTTTAATACTGCCTTAAACAAAAAATAAAAAGCAGATTTTCAAATACTTATACTTTTCTATTTCACCACTAATATCCTCCATTTTATCACTTGAGATATATATCTCTACATGATTGAAATATTGATTGTTGCAGAGGTCCTGAGGTAAAGCAAGTTGGATGAGCTTGGTGATAACTTTAATGGATGAACATAAACGTCCTTCCTAGAGGATATACAGAGCCTTTGAAATCCCAAAGGTTTTATTTTTTTCAAATGTACTATGGTAGCTCATTACTGTATTCTGTAAAGTGCTGAAAGCTAAACTAAAATCCATGCCAGATTTTAAATTCAAAGAAAATGGAACATCACTACTGTACATGTATGTAGAAGGCATCTTCAAGGTCAAAGGGACACTACTTCAGAGCCTGTTTTTCTGTATCATTGCTTCATAACACAAAATGGCCGACTATTCTTCCTCCTCAGCCACAGGGCACCGCTGGTTATAGAAAATTCATACTGTTATCTATCATCTTTTTTCTCTGTTTTTTTTAATAGCTCCCACCAATATCACAAGCTGTTGTTTCTCTGTTAATGTAGCATAACACCTCATTGATTTTTCCTCAAATGTTCAGTGTGTGTAGTGAATAATTCATCAATTTTTAACCTAAGAGATGAACATCATTAGAGAGCATTATTCTTTTTTTATTATATGCAGGCAAGCTGTTTTTTATTTTGTTTGATGCAACATCCTAGGGACAGGGAACAGAACACACACAGATTAATATACATTAAAAATAATTACCATGTATTACAATATATTATATTAATCTGGGTCAGTATGAGCAGTTCTTGTCATGCACATACCATGCTATGCACGTGTCCCTAAAGGAATTATAATAAAGTCTAATACAGATGCCATCTCATTATTCACTGAATAACATGTAATAATGAGGATGTCATAGTGATAGATAGATAGATAGATAGATAGATAGATAGATAGATAGATAGATAGATAGATAGACAGATAGATATTGACTCACAGTAATAGATATATTTTGCTAGATTCATAAAAATAGATTGAATTCTTAAGACAGGTTACACATTCTAGCTCAGATAGACCAAGGGAGATAGATAGATAGATAGATAGATAGAGAGATAGATATTGATCCAGACTGGTGGCTTCATATAAACTGAGTGGAATCATTATTTATAATATTGATCAAGTAACTGATTGTAATCTCTTTGATATTAAAAATGGAGTTTAATACATACATATTTTTTATTTCCAGATGGAGAGTCAGCTATAGAGACAGTGATACAGATAGGTAGATAGATCATTGTAAGTAGATAACATTATAGATAGACAACATCCAGTCATAGAAATATGTTGACATACAGACAGATAATGATAGATAGATAGATAGATAGATAGATAGATAGATAGATAGATAGATAGATAGATAGATAGATAGATAGATAGATAGATATTGATTCAGACTGATAGCTTCATATACATTTAGTGGGATCATTATTTATAATATTGGCTAAGTTACTGGTAAAAATATTGTCGCATATACAGCAGGCCCCAATGACCTTCAAACACTGCGCTTCTAGAAGGATTATTGCTTTTCTCTTCGGTTGAATACACTTTTGCTTCACAACATTACCCAGGGCAGACAAAGATGATGCATCAGTATGAGGAACTGTCATTTCAGATTGCCTTATTAATGATGCTGCCTTCAACCTCCTTACTTGTTCGCTGTGCCCAGTACTGTACAAACCCACTCAGGACAACTCTTACTGTAGTCCAATTCTTTCTTTCACTCATTTAAAAGATCATGTTTTAAACATTACAAATGCTTTTGTATGGAAAACATGTGGTTAGCAGTGTATAAAACCTACAGTAAAGTGATAAAGTGATGAGCTTTTCTCCTACTCTGAAAGAGGAAACAAAAAAGCCCTGTGTGAGTCGCTTATTGTCAGGTATCTTTCGATTCGATGGTAAGGCTAAAGAGGAATAACCATATTGTTTTTTTTATCTGTTCTTTTGTACTGCTTTAGTGTTACATTTCCTTAACTACCCTGTTCACTTAAATAAAATAAAAAAGACCTGTGCTACCCCACAAACATACATAAATGTGCTTAAACATTTCAGTGAGTATGTTTAATCAATAATACATATTTGAATTTGATTTAGTATTTTTAAATCTTTCTTTAATTATTTTCTTTGGGGGGGGGGGGGCGGTAAAATCTGTGCTTGGGATTTTACTGTTTTTGAAGGACCACCGGGGCGGAACCAGCGTGCTGGTATCTGCAGCGGGGGTCCCTTGACATGGTAGGACCAAGTACCGGCAGAGGAAGCAGGGGGCGGGGCCTCGCATGAGAGGTGCGGTGGCTCCGCCCCCTCAGGCAAGCACAGGCACCATTTTAGCTTTACTCCCTGGCAGGCAGAGAACCAGGCAGCAGGAGGAGCGCAGGAGCAGCTGGATGGTGAACATAGAGTGGTTTGATTTTGTGTGCATACTTCATAAATGCACTATAGTGTAGGGTAGGGATTAGACAGTGTTTTGTCTTCTTTTTCTTTCTTCCTTTTCGTTTATATCTTGGGGGGAAGGGCCTTATATTTCTTGTCTATTGTGGTTCAGCTTTGTTTCCTTTCCCTAGCTGTGCTTATAGTTAGGTGTCATACCCAGGTGTGTGCCTTTTGTGAGTGTGGTGGCTGTGGTGTGCTTGTGTGTTCTTCATTTTTCACCCCTCATTGTCCTGTGTTATGGATGTGGGGGAGTCAGTGGGTTCAGTGCGCATCCTGGTGGAGGTGTGGTCCAGAGCCATCAGCCATGGGGTGAGATGGTTGGAAGACCGTCTGGGCTGTGGACAGGCTGCTGCAGCACCTGCGGCGGACTCTATTGAGGGAGAAGAACCCCCTTTTATCTGCGGGGGAACAGTCGGTGGTGGCTGTTTCCCCCAAGGGCATTGGGAGCGGCATTCCTCCCCACAGAGTCACGTAGGGGCTTTCTAGGAGGAGGTAAGGATATCCAGTCGCAACCATGCTGCCGGCAGTGGCTCTAGGCCAGCCGGCAACTCTCAGAACGAATCCCCACGGCGCTCTATCGGGGGTTCTTTATCCATGCGGCCACCGCAGAGCGAATCTAGGGTTCATAGGAAGCAGAGGGGTAAAAATTAAAAGGAGTGCCACCAGGCCTCTGACACCTCAACCTGGAGTTGGGCTAGTGGGAAGTGGGAGTGGTGATAACGTGCCAACCTTGAATTCGCAGGGCTTGCCGCCATCCCTATCGTCGCAGATGAGAAAAAAGAGAAGCGAAGTGGAAAAAGAGATGGTCACGGAGACCATGAGGTGAGATGAAGCAAGACGATCCCCACGTCCTGTGAGAAGAAGGAAGCCAACAGCAAGGTACAGCCCTTTTTCTTTATCTTCCATCAAAGTTGGAAAGAAGCAAACCGCTCAGCCACCAATGCGGTAAGCATTGACCGTTGGTTACCAAGCCGTGGGGGCCGCAGCCGTAGAGGACCTAATTAGTAACGCCAGAGGACTGACAGGGGCTTCAAAAGAAGATGGTAGAGCTGTTCGGTAGGTTAGAGCCGTCAGTCCTTTGACTGGGCTGTCCTTACCGTATTCCAACTACGAGTCATCACTGGACGGGAGTGGACGGGACGATAGGTATGGCAGGCAAGGACAGCCCTCACATGGTTCTTTTTGCCTTGACAGATCATCTATGGGCAGATCTCGCTCCCATAGCGGCAGGTCCTATCGGCGCGTCAGGACGGACTTCAGTTCGGAGAGGGAATCATGTGCAACGAGTATGAAGACCAGGCGACCGAGAACCCGAGACAGGAACAGTCCAGCCAAACAGAAGCCACGTTGAGAGCCTGCCAGGCATGATACAGGTGAGACACTCACTTTGGGCTACACTGGTAGTGGCAGGGACATACAGTCACAGACGTTTTGGCTGGGTTAAAGGGATTCTTGAGGTTATATGATGTTAACTTGAAAATGAAGATTTAGGAGAATGGGTGTCGAGTTTGGCAAGGCAGGCCTACGGAGGACAAGGTACTGTAGCACAGGAGAAGAGTCGTGCCTCCCGGAGTGCTTCAGGGTTATTCTCACCGCCTTCCCCGGCAGACCCGGTAACAGCACCAGGCGCAGTCAGGATATCCGACAGCTCAGTCAGGTCGACGGTGTTATGCAGCATGGATAGCTTGGGTGCTCATCTGCCCCTGGAAGAAAAGGAGCGGTTCTGGAAGAGGGAATTTATCAAAATATGCTCCTTGCTACCCTCATCAAGATTCAGGGATATCCAGGACAAAGGGCCGGTGTTGGGCGAGCCAGAGCGAAAAGGAAGAATCCTAAGACATTTGAGAACTGGCTACAGGCATTGTCGATCTTGGCGTGTGTCATCAGCGAGAGGTCTCCAGAGCAGTTTTCAGTTGGTGTGCAGCCATCTCTCCTTCCCGCAGGTTTGCCGGTAGCGAGAGGGTGGTTGGTATACAGACAAGGCGTGGTGGCCTCAAGTGCCTGGTATTGGGATCCAAAGGGGATCATGTGTCCATATGGCTGGTTTGGGATCAAAAAGGTGATCATGTGACCATGTGGCTGGTTTGGGGATCCCGTGTGAACATATGCCCGGTCTTGGGATCCAGAGGTTGATCAAGTGACCATGTGGCGGTATACCACAGTGACGGAAAGAGGTCTGTGACAAGATTGAAGCCTTGAGGTTCGGTACAGCCGACTCTTCCGGGCGGTAGGGAGAGGGTGGTTAAAAACAAACAAGGTGGGTTGACCTCGGAGGTCCGGTCCTAGAATTCAAGGTGAGCATGTAACCGTGTGAGGTGAAGGCCAAGAATGACCAACAGATGCAGTTTGTCATGGAGGAAGTTATGAGCGGTTGGGGAGCCTTGCGGTGCGGCGCAGCCATCTCTTTCTCACGGATCGGATGGCAGCAAGAGGTTGGTTAAAAAAAAATGGATGAGTTATGTCGACCACAGGTGATCAATGGGGTGATCAAAGGTAATCAGGCAACCATTGGACCGGGTCAGCCCAGGACGAAGTGAGGCCTAAAATCAGTGGCCAAGTTTCCTGGTGTAGCAGAAGAAAAAATTAGAAAATAAGTCAAATTGGGCAGGATGGCAGGCCCATTTGCGGAACCCCTATACCTTGTTTACGGATATCCCCTTTGGGTGTGGTGCCAAAGAAAAACTTGGAAAGTTTAGACTGATACATCACCTGTCATACTCAAACGGGCAATCAGTCACCTGCTGGCCACATTCACCAGAGTGGCGCATTACTTTGGGGTTCCGTTGGCAGACCACAAGACTGAGGGTCCAACCACCTGCCTTAGCTTCGTGGGCATCTTGAAAAAAATTCCCTGACGATGGAGTGCAGTTTACCATTGGAAGAAGTCAACGATTTAAGAGGCGAGTTGGCGAGGAGGGTGTCTTTTTGGTGGCTCCAGTCTATTCTTGGAAAGCTCTCATTCGCATGTAGAATCATTCCCATGGGAGGGATCTTTTGTCGTAGGATCCTGGTAGCTACAGTTGGTATCTAGCAGGCACACCACGTCGCAAAGACAACGGCATCTATAAGAGAGGACGCGGCGGTTTGGGTGGGGTTCTTGGAATCCTTCAATGGTAGGGCATTGACCAACACGTGTAGACAGTCTAACATCCAGCTGGCCTTGGTTACCAACGCATCAGGGGCTCGCGGATTCGGTGCATATTTTCGTAAAAAATGGTGTGCGGCAGTATGGCCTGAAAAAATGGATTGAGGCGGGCCTAACCAAACATTTTAGCCTTCCTGGAACTATTTCCTATCGTTGTCGCAGGATGTATGGAGAAGACAGTAAGGATAGGCAAGTCATCTTTTCTCGGACAACATGGCAGTGGTCCACACGGGGAACAACATCACGTCGTCATTAAGACTGGTCATCAGGTTGCTTCGACACTTAGTTCTGACCTGCCTACGTTTGAACATAGGTTTAGAGCATGTTTCGGGCAGGGATAACAGTATAGCTGACTCACTGTCTCGTTTTCAGTGGGGACGTTTCAGACAGATGGCACCCTAAGCAGCAGCAACGGGGGAGCAGTTCCCGCTCACACTATGGGAGCTCAGAGCAGAGAGGTGGTGTCGCTGATCAGGAATTCATTGGCGCCATCAACATGGTCGGCATACAGGAAGGTGTGGTTTAAGTGGGGCCGACTTGATGGCGGCGGCAGGTGGTGAGGAGTCTGATGATCAGAGGTTAAGCATACTGCTGTGGTTCATACTGTAATGTAGGGATGCCGGTGTGTCGGCGGCATCGGTGTCCAGTCAAGTAACTGCGTTAGCTTTTATGTTTAAGCTATCTGGGCAGAAGGACTTGACTAAGGAGTTTCTGGTAAGGAGGGTCCTGAAGGGACTGGCGAAGGGTCAGTCAGGTACAGACAAGCGGCATCCTGTCACATTTGTTGCGTATCTCTGTGGCACTGGAGGAGGTTTGCCACACGGCCTACGAGGCACTGCTGTTCCGTACAATTTTTCGCTAGCCTTCTTTGGAGCATTCTGGTTAGGCGAACTGGTTGCGGCTAGCAAGCACGGCCCGGGAGGCATGCAAGTGGAGGACGTATGGGTGGCAGGGTAGTGTTATGGTTAAAGAGGTCTGAGACAGACCAGCGGATCATGGCAAGGAGATCATGCTGAGACGGGTAGGAACGTACTGTTGCCACGTGGACTGGGTGAGCTGACTTTTGCAGCGGCGGCCGGGTTTGCTCGGGCTGTTATTAATACACTTGGACGGGCTTGCTTTGTCGTGCTTCCAATTCTCTAAGGTTTTCAAAAGTTGTTTAGCAAGCTGGGACTATGTGAGGCTGAATTTGTAACTCACTCATTCCGCGTAGGGGCGGCAACGGAAGCAGCGGGTTTGGGACTTCCGGATGAGGTGCTTAAGAGGATTGGAAGGTGGCAATCGAGCCGTTTCAAGTTATACATTCGCCTGGCTTCAGTTGATTACTAAGTTTGACATGCCATTGCAGACCCTCAGAATCAACCCTGGGTGATCGGGCACTCCTGCATATACTGGGCGGAGTGTTTTGCCATGAACTCGAAGGATGGTCTGCAGATGAGTATACCTAATGGGCGGGGAGCAGTGCGTTGGTTTGGTACGAGAGGAATGAGGTGGAGGCAAGCTAGTGGGTTGATGGACTCGTACACCCAGCGCTTTGGTCGGCCGGAGATTGTGTTATTCCATGTGGAAAGAAATGACTTGGGATACATCCCTATCAAAAGGCTGGTGAGGGATATGAAGCGTGACATCAGTGTCTGGAGAGAGAGGTTCTCAGGAATAATCGTTATATGGTCAGAGATGGTAAAAAGGAAGGCGTGGAGAAACGCAAGGGACCCAGGTAGCCTGGACAGGGCCAGGCAGAAGGTGAACAAGCTGATGTCAAGCTTCATTAAAAAGATGGGATGGATATCTCTGCGCCATCATGATCTGGAGGAATCTAATGCGGATGCATTTTTCTTGGAAGATGGAGTACATCTAACGGAAATTGGCTTGGAGCTGCTTATGTTGAGGTTTAAGGTGGGGGTACAGCAGGCCTTAGTGATGGGGGGGAGCGACTCCGTAGAGGTTTCGTCCGAAGTCGCCGTGGCGGGTGGGGGAGTTGCCCGGGCCAATGGTGAGAAAGGGCCGTCCCTACCCTGGGAAGGTGTGACGACGGCACAGAGGTTGACCTCTTGAGCGTGGGCTCAAGGGATGGGGTTACTGCCAAGCCCGGGGCTCCTCCCCCGTTGTAGTGAATTTACATATGCCATTTGCATATGATAACAATAAAACTCACTGCTGCCAGTTGTACCTCCAACAGTTGTGTTGTGTCATTTTTGGGGGGGTCAGGGACTTTGGGTCTTGCCGGGTCATGTGTAATGCTAGCTTTATTTTTAAATATTGGAGCCACAAGTGTAACATCATTGCTTATGATACAACACAACTAAAAAACTGTATTGTATTGTTGTTATAATCCTGTGTTTTGAGATGTATTCGGCTTTGGAAGCCAAAATAAAGACAGTTCTGAAAGTCTTGTGTTGTGTGCAGCTAATTCCACTACCACTATGTTGTGTCAATTTACCTATCTACTTATTGGCAAAACGCTACTTGTCTGCACTTGAATAAACTCTGCCTTTCCCTGACCCTTCTAGTCTCACTATACTGGCAGAGCTAGTGAATGGTGGGGCCCAGCGAAAAACATCTCTCCCCCCCCCCCCCCCCAGCATCTTCTCTATCCAATTTTCATGTCACATGGTCAACTCTCTGTCCGTGCTCAGGGTTTCAGCTCCACCTTTACATCTGCCTTTGCAAACAATAATTTGATTAGACCTCTATAGAACAGGTCAGCAGTTCGCACAGTATACATTGAATTACCACAAACTACTTATAAAATAATACGTAAAAATATCAGGCATGCTTAACATGACTATAACCATTATAGCAAGTTGATACACACCAATATAATGCACTAACTACTGCAACACAGCAAAACAGCCACCTCTACAGTGCAGTGACCAAACCCAGAGCTGAACATGGTACCAACAGTACAGTGAATCCCTTGGCCTAGTGGCCCAGTGCCAGGAGAATACTTTACAAAACCCTGATTGGCACGTGGTGGTTTGTGACAACAAGGTGCCTGTAGGCAATTATTAGAAGCCTCTGATGATCCTGTAATGCTCTTGGATCCAGCCTTTCTAAGACATAAATCTATAGGTGCATGGGCGATGGTAAAGAAAAAAATTTATGCAGTGAATGGCTCTGCTGTTGCAAGTGAATATGAAAACTATAAATATAATAAGATAATTTTAATATTATAAGATACTTTTAATATAAAAAATAATTTCCAAAGAATAAATGTGTTTGTGTTTAATTAGGGTTCCCTTTAATTACAATGATATATTGAAAAGGTTTAACTTAGGAAACTGACAACTGAACAAAAATCAACTTTTATAGGCTCAAAATAAGGTAGTCAGCTAGAAATTCGGCAGCATGACAGGGGAGACATAAAAACAGTATAATTATTCTTACCAGGTTTCAGAATATTGCTTGAAAAACTAGCTCTGCTGTTGTTGCTTCTAAAATGATCACTCAGGGCCCTAGGTATCCAAAACAATAGGGGGGTTGCGATTGTGAGTTATGAACCAGGAAATACATCTTTATACTATGTGACAAAATAAGCCATATATAAATATTTGAAAGGAAAAAAAAATGGTTTGGAAAGATATAATATTGGCCACTGAAAGAAATCACTGACAAAAAAAACATATTTGCATAACAATGTTTCTTGAAGAATTTCTGAGGCAATTAAGCCAGAATAAACCATAAAACGTTTATAATATTACATTCATCTAACATATTTGCCTCTCATTAAAATTATGTGTAAACAAATAGTTTTAAAACTAAGTACCACTGTAATGCCTTAGCTATATAATTATATTATATTAAATATATATTTTTCAATATTACATACTGTCAAATATCAGTCTCTACTGCTGATGGTATCTATCCGCTATAAGGTTAGTTAGCCCTTGGAGACAGTATGGGGGAAGAGGGCATTTGACCGGGCTAGGGCTAGAGGAGTGTTATAGGGTTGGAGGGGGTTGGGGTTTGAGGGGAGGTAATAAAGGGGACTGCTTCTGGCCTTTCCCCTCACAGTGTTCCTGACCAGCGTGGTTTGCCCAGCAGCAGGCGAAGATGGCCGAAGAGCTGGTCAAACAGATCCAGCTGCAGGTGGCGGAGCATGGCCAGCAATGGCTGCAGGATATCGTGGCGGCGATTGGACCCCCAGTGGAGGCTGCTGGAGTGAGCGGCGGGAGCAAGGAGTCAGGAAGAGGACGACCAGCGCACCGTGCGAGGCCACCGCAGAGGATCAGCCCATCCGAAGGTACCCAGGTGAAGAGGAGGCCGGCCGGAACCCCCATGAGGCGCCTGGTGAGAGAGGGAGCAGGAGGAGCATGGGTGGAGGCACACGGGCAGCGGAAGGAGAGGAGTGAAGAGGTCGGGCAGAGGACCAGGGCCTACTTACTGGGAGAGGTGCAAAGGAGGAGTGATGATGAAGAGTCGGAGGCATCAGGAGCCGGGAGACGGCGGGAGAGTGAGCCAGAGACAGGGGAGCGCAGGCGGGTGGGGAGGACGCGGAGGCGGATATCACTCTGCGAAAGAAGACCCGGCTGCGCAGAGGACACAGACGGGAAGCGGTAAGGGGACTGCCGCGCCTGTCAGGGGGAGGTCTGAAAGTGCAATTGAAGCAATGCAGGGAAGGCACAGAGAAGGGGAATCGGAGCAAGCTGGAGGAACAGGGCAAAGGGAGGAAATATCAGGTGAGAAGCCAGGAGGGCCCAAAGGGACAATGAGTGGCAGCAGGAGGAAGGCACCAGCAGCAAGAGGCAGGCGGGAAGGAGTGGTCAGCGGACTAGAAGTGGGAGGAGCCACATTGGAGAATGATGAAGGCCAGAGAGGTGAAGGGGAGACTGGGGGTCAGACAGGAGGACCAGAACATGCTACCGGAGGAAGGGGAAGGCAGGCCCCAGCAGTGGTGAAAGAGCAGATGGGCCGGGAGTAGGAGCTGGGGGGCACAGTGCAGCAGGAGAAGGGGCAGCATGGCGAAGAACCTCAGAGGCTCAGGTGAAGAAAGGAGTACTGCAGGCAGGTGCAGAGGAAAAAGAAGGCAGCCAGCGAGCAAGAAAGGCAACAAGGACAAAACAACACAGGGGGCAGAGAGGACGCAGCAGGTAGGCAATGCAGGAGGACAGGTGGAGGAGGCAGCTGAGCAGGTGGATGAGGAGAGAGGTAACATTACAGATGTCAGCAGCAATGTGGAGCAGGGGCAGGAATTTGGTCAAGGAATGCGGGAGATAGGTAGGGCAGCATGGAAGGCAGTGTTTGCTCTTCTTACACCTTTCTCGCGATCCAGGTGAAGACACGTCAGACAGGGTGTAGCACGACCACTTCCAGGTCCGTCTGGAAGGTCAGCAGTGTCGACAGTCAGGAAGTGGAGATGACCGCGGATGGACAGAAAGGGATCTTATGGTTCATCCCAGCAGCGGTCAGTGTCGCCGGCCGATAAGGGAGAGGAAAGCAGGGAACAAGAGGCCAGAGAGAGAGGCGGCGCTAAGGAGGCGCTAAGGATAAGCGTTCAACCTATGCTTATAGAGGCAGGCTTGAGAGGAGAGATCAGACATGAGAGGAGAGATCGGTCAGCATCACCAGGACGCAGGAGCAGATGCATGCCCTCCCCTGCAAGGAGGTCTCGATCAAGAAGGAGGTCACCAAGGCACTACAGAGTCTATGGTGAGCATAGAAGGGGTGACAGAAGCAGGGAGCAGAGTGATTATAGTTTTAGGAGCACAAGGGATCATCAAGAATACAAGGACTTGGGACTGCCTTCCGACGAGTTCAGGAAGGTACGTGGCGATGAAGATCGGAGAGAGAGAGAAGGGAGCACCAATATCAGGGATGCGCCACTGCCACCACCAAACCACGGGAGGGGCACGGACCAAGCAGGCCCAGGAACTGAAGTTACAGCCCCCTCAGGGACGGAAACATGGAGGCAAAGAGTTGAAGGGGGCAGAACACTCACGTCCGGTTCACAGCACACGCAACTTGCAGGTTTTCATGTCAGGTCTAAGAGGTTTGTTGTCAGAGTTTGAGGGTAAGAAGGATTTGGTCTGGGAGCCGCGTGGGTGCAGAACAGGGAACAGTTAGGAAGTTAGGCGGCTCCAGGCGGGGAAGTGATAGCTGCGGATTCACGAGGCGTTCCTATGGGGGGCGTGGAGGTAGACTGGTCAGGTAAGGAAACTGCAGGGGCGGGAGGCCTCTATTAAAGGGGGGGATACAGCACTAAAAAAGTCAGAGCTTTGCTTTACTAGCCCTATAGGTGAGCACGTATCAAAAGAAACCAGAGGAGGTATAGGAAAATCCCCAAGAATTCTACAAATTTACAGGCCTTTGTAATCTTCGCAAACATAGTGGGTGAGAAAAACCAGAATACTGCTTATCTTTATTCTGATATCTAGATGACATAGAGGGCATTCATCGTATGTATGGAGGGTAAGCCTGGTGGACTTAGGAGGAAAAGTTCAAGCAGTAAATGGCAGTATGCCCTAGCATGCAGTGGGACGATAGGGATATGTGTTCATGGCTTAAAATGTTGACCCCTCTAAGGCCAATAGCGGTGTCAGCATCTAAACCGGCTGTGAGTAGTGGGAGCAAAAAAGGGTGTTGTTTCGCCTTTAACAAGAGCTTATGCAGTTGGGGGGCATCCTGTAAGTTTAAGCATGAGTGCTCTGAGTGCAGGCTGGGTCACCCTCTTTTTCGTTGCGTTAGAAAATCAAAAGGTCAGAAATCAGGGGAGCAGGCTGCTAAGGGGGAAGACCCCGGTACGTTTAGAAAGGATGCGGGCCTGGCTAAACTTGTACGCTAGGTTGCCAGAGGGGGGGTTTGATGCAAATTTGTTGATCAGTGGTTTTGAGGTTGGGTTTTGGATTCCATCAGAAGTAGTGGGAGGGGTGGGTAGGCCTCCAAATTTAAAATCTGCTAGGGATAATCAGCAGTTGTCAGGAAGTTAGTTGAGGAGGTTTTCAAGGGTAGGATAGCTGGTCAGTTTGAGGTTTCTCCGGTGGAGGGGTTAAGGGTGTCCCCATTAGGTTTGGTTCCCAAGAAGGAGATCGGGGCTTTTAGACTTATCCATCATTTATCCTATCCCAAGGATTTTTCAGTAAATGATGGGATAGACAAGGAGCTGTCTTCAGTGACTTACGCATCTTTTAAGTAGGCAGTTAAGGTAGTGAAGAAAGGTGGAAAAGGGGCTTGGTTGGCCAAAGTGGAATTAAGTCAGCTTTTAGACTTTTGCCTGTTCACCCTGAATCCCATCGTTTACTGGGTTGTTTAATAGTTGGTGGTTATTTCATTGACTTATGCTCGCCTATGGGGTGTTCCATCTCCTGTTCCTATATCAAAAAATGTAGCACTTTTCTCCAGTGGGTTTTATGTGAGGTTAAGGGTGTGAGGTCAGTGGTGCACTATTTAGACAATTTTTTGTTTGTAGGGGCGGATGGGACGAGGCATTGCTCATTACTTTTGGCTAAATTTCAGGAGTTGGAGGCCGAGTTTGGGATTCCCCTAGCAGCAGAAAAGAGGCCCATGTCAGGCATTTCATTTTTTAGGAATTCGTATAGACACTGCTGCAAAGGAGTGTATGCTTCCTTTCAGTAAGGTTGTGGATTTGAGGGCTGCTTTGTTGGAAGTCCTGGGGGCTAGGAAGGTTATTCTAAAAGTTATTCAGTCGCTTCTGGGTAAGCTTAATTTTGCTTGGAGAATTATCCCGATGGGGCAGATATTCTCTAGAAGGTTATCTTTGGCAACAGCAAGAGTTCAGCAGCCCCATCATCATATTAGAATAACAGCCGAGTTCAAGGAAGATCTAAGGGTATTGGATATGTTTGAGAAGGTATTATTCAGGCCGTGGAAGCGGTCGGCGGTGCTTAGATTGTTGGTCTTAAGGGTGGCGGGGGTGCTGCATTCGTCTTAGGTTAAAGCTCATTGGTTGGTATGGTATCCGGTCCTGGTTGGTCCTGGAGGTCCATTGGGCACGGGGTTCCTTTGGGCCTCTGGGAAGGTGAGCTCCTTCCGGGGGCGGGTGCAGCTACCTCGGGTGTTGGTAACTGTTATTAACTGTTATCATACGTTATAGTAATTAAGCTGTGGCCTGTTAATACCCCATCTTGATGTGTTGTGTTTTATTTGGGTGGTTTGGGTTTTGGGCTCTAAGGGGCTGTACCTGAGTCACGTATGCCTAGGTCCAGTGGGGAGAGATAGCTTTGCCTAGCAGGCAGTTTCTAAAATGTTAGGCACAAAGTGTAACCAAGAAAGTGGAAACCACTGGGCTGGAGACTTGTTTATCAAGTAATATCCCTTGGCAACAAAACTTTGCTGTGGGTGCAGCCCATGAAAGTGTGTTTAACATCTTATCTTATGACATTTCTGTAGACCTATTTTTCAGCTTCCCCTTCTGGATCGCTACCTTGTTGTGGTGAAGGGGCTTGTGTACTTCAATTAAGCTGTGAGCTATACTATGTAGGCTCACCCAGGATGGGCAGGTCATAGCAGAGAGGTCAGACAAATCATGGTCCACCGGGGAAGGAACTGGCAATCCACTTCAGTATTTTTGCCATGAAAACCTTATGGATTAGCACAACCAAACACAAGATGTGCCTGGCAAGCTGGGGTCCATAGGGTCACAGAGAGTCAGACATGACTGAACGACTAAACACCCGATAAATTTCAGTACATGTGAGCAAGGATCTAATTATAAACCTTGCATTAACTGAGTGTGACCAGATATGGTGCATTAAACAACCAGCCCTTCATGATCATGTGTAATCAAAAAGGGCACCATTCATTAGATCAGTTGTTCACAATTCAGCCCTAAGGGAACTCAGTGTAGCCAGGATTTAGGAATAACACCATGTGGGTATAGGTGAGGCATTAGAACACCAAAGCTTTCTGAATAATAATCTCCTCATCTGTATTTACACAGTATTATCCCTCGAGACTGGCATGCTTGAAGAACTATGAGGGCTTACTGCTGTCTGGGACTGTACTGATAATGTGACCCAGCGGAACTGAAATGCAGATTTAAGTGTATTATCACCATGTATACTAAAATGCTTATTCATGTGACAGGAAGTACATATCTAAATGTATATAGATAGCTTCTGAAACTGTCTAACTGAAAATAAAAAAATAAATCCCTTTTACATATAGAAGTGAGTATATACCAAAATTGCTCTTTGACCATATACATTTCTGCCACAAATAAAGTACAAATCCCAGGGCAATAGCCAGAAAAGTGGTTTCTACCCACTCTTACTTGGAGACAGCATCAGACTTGAGAATACAGGTAATGACCAATGTAAAGGTCTTATACTAGAACACTATGGGCCTCATTCTATTATCGGCTGTAAATCGGCCGTATGGCTGCGATTCCTTGCGGGGGTTCTGTTAACTCGCAATTCAATTATACGGCCCCGCAAGGATCTCCTCTTACGGCCGGCCGCATATCTTGGAACCGGCCGTAAGCTCAGAAATCTACAAAGTCAAAAATAAATTCAAGCCTGCACTGTACAGCTCTGTAAATGCTAGGGATCATATTGGGGTACATGAGGATTAAAAGTAACCCACTCTCAAGCTTGCACATCAGCCCAAACCCGAGTTTAAATTAACTGTTTATTTTCCGGCTGCGGAGTGGGCGGGTCTGAGGTGCTCCAAGCCCTATTGACTGTTTACATGGATATTTGACATATATTAAAAAATATATATATTTTACGGATTTGAGTATAGGGGACATTTGTGTTATTTTTTCTAACACCTAAAATCACTTTATAGTCTTCTCAAAGTGCAGGATGGCTTTATTTGAGCTATTTTATGTGCTTAATTGGTGCTAGCGGGACCTTTTTCCTGCAAGTAAGCTTCGGCTCGCTTTTAGCCTTGCAGACAGGGTTCCCGGAGCAATAGAATAGCAACCGGGCTTTTCTTGCGGCCGAAACTCTTGTGGCCGTTTTAGATCAAAGGCTTTCCTCCGGCGCTTGCGGCCGCAAGAGATAGCAAGGCGCCGGCCGCAAGCCTGCCGGAGTACCCAGCCGGAGGGGAATAGAATAGCAGAATAGCTTGCGGCCGGTCCTTGCGGCCCCGCAGCGCCTACGGCCGCTAATAGAATGAGGCCCTATGACCTGGGTTAAATGACTTCCGCTATGCTGCTTTTACTTTGCCAGCACTTTGAGAATTAAGTTTCAATAACCATTACACTACCCCCACAAAAAATGCATAATGGTATTGATTGATAATGGATAGCTCTAAGCTTCCTAACATGTCCGCTTAAGAGACTACTAGTATAAAACAGTAATCTCCATAGCAATGCGACCACTAACCTGAACACATCATACATTAGTCCTGACTTCTTCCCACCTCAAAAATTCTCTCTGTTCTACTGTATATATAGAAGAATGAGGTAGCCGTGAGTGTCCAGTAATCTAGATAACAGCTCCGCCTTCTTTGTCTGTGGTTTGATGGTGATGCTAGGGTTTGCATCTAAGTCCTTTATGGCAGCTCTTTCTAATGGAGAGAGATTGTACAAGCCTATTTTATGTTGGGATGTTACCAATGATGTTCTCAAGCGAAAGCTTTCTATCTAAGGCCCCCATTCAATTGAGATCCAGAGGCCCGTAAGTGAGGCCGCGAGCTAATTTGCTATTCAATTGGCGTCTTTTTGCCTTGAAAAAATGGTGATGGTTAAACTCGTAACTTACAGCCTCCAAAAGCCTTTGATCTCTCACTTGCGAAGGCTAAAATCATAAATCACTATTCAGTTCCTCAGTTTCCCCAAGCCCGCAAATATTTTCACACCCGTAAATGGCAAACCAAGGAGAAAATCCAACTAGTGCTAGAGAGGACCCGCAAGGGGGTTAATCACCTATTCGTAGCTCTGTAAATGCAAATAAAAAATCACTACTGCACTGTAAATAACGGGGAAAGTGATGACAGACATTAGAATTAATTGCACAACAATCTAAAGCCCGCAAATCGTCAGGAAATTAAAATTATTTCAATGTTTCATTGTGGGGCTAAATCAAGCTCGGGTATCAATGAGTTAATACTAATCAGGCCAGCCATATGGACTGGAACAGTATTGGCATTCATTTTCATGATTCTTTATTTTTCGGGTTTTCCGAGTCTGTTCGCATATTGGACTCTCTTACCTAACTGATTGACATGTAACTTCCATGTTTAACTGCCGTAATAATGACAGTCCCGTTTTGTATTGGCTGATTCAAAATGGGCGGTTACAGGCTTGCTGAATTGGTCATGTTCCCACCCTAAAGTGCTTACAGTTTTGGCTTGGGGCCCGTAACTTGCGGTTGTGAGCAATTGAATAGCCCGCAACTCACTTACAGACATTCAATCAAATTGCGAGCTTGGAATTGAATATGGCCCTAACTGTTCAGTTTAGGGTTGTGCCCAGGTGGTGGAGTGAACTGTGTGTTCTTTTTCTTGCTGTTGTAGTCCTATGATGGTGGGGTATCCTCTTTGTTGTAAAAGTATTCAGTGGTACCAAACATTGCAATTAAACATTTGGCAAATGATGTCAAGATATCTGTAAAAAGGACACAGCCACACATAACTACAGGAGCTGTAACTTCAGAGGGTCATATTCATGCACATCCTCCAATGTAGCCTACATAATACAATGTACTGTGTGTGAGAGGGGCTGTTACATTGGGGAAACCAGTCAAAAATTACACCTGAGGATGAATCGACACAGAGTTTCCTTCAAAAATCACAATGAAGACATTACTGTACCTGAGTAGGACACCATTTTACCCAGAATAACCACTCCTTCCAAAAACTCAAAATCAAAATACTAAGAGGACAATATAAAACTATGCAAGAGTAGAAAACTTTTCAATTTTTTGATCCAAAACATACTGGGCTTAATATTGACTTATGACTTTTGTCTCATCAAAATGTTTTATGACACATTCCACATCTTTCCACATGTTTTTCTAACCTGCAAATTGTGGGAACATTTATGGCCCCTTATTATGGCTCTTCTATGTTCATATCTAAACCAATCCACAGACTCACAGGTCAGTATTTATTGTGCTTGTCTGTGTCCCATCCTAATCTCTGAACAGATTTTTTTTTGGGCATCCCTTTATAATTGCTTTTGATTTGATAAAGAGAGGTTATCTCTCGAAAGCTCCTTATTATAATTATGCATATGTTTGTCCAATAAAAAAAGGTATTACTATATACTGCAATACTCATTATTCATCTATATATAGTAATTAAATAGCACATTTGCATCCACATTTGAATGTAAAATAAGTAAAACATATTTCCTGAGAAATACAATTATTGCACTGCATTCTGGGAACCTGGGCAGGGACATGTTAATGTGCCCACAAAGGCTTTGCTCTTGTAATCCAATACCATTTTAAACATGGCTTTTTTAAGCATATGGCTGCTGTATTACACAGCTTTAAGCAAAGCCCAGGATGGATTATGCACAAGCCAGGAAACCTACCTACCCACAGACAGCTGTTTTGAGGTTTCTGCCTATCATCAGTGTGGGGCCAGTTCCTAGCTTGTATACTAATGGTGGTGGGGGTAGTTAACCACAGCAATCATTTAATTTATGGTGGGCAAAAGAGTGATAGAAGCCCTCCACCGTACAGTAGTACAGAAAATAAATAGTACATTTGTGTTCACATTTGAATTTGTAAAATAAGTTGAAAACATTTTCCATGCTCAGAATATAATATATATATATATATATATATATATATATATATTTTTTTTTTTTTTATTATTATTTTACTTTTTAGTTATTTTTTTGTGTGTGTACGACTAAATCTCCACCCATAATCAGGTATTGGTTTATAATAAATGTCCCCCTAATCCACTGTATCCACTGTAGCGATCCCTGTGGGCCCTATGGGGCCTCTACCCTTGCCCTCTGGTTAGCCGAAATAGCTGTCAATCAAATTTCAGTTAGACAGGGTAAAGGAATTTAAATTCACACAATCTGGTCAGTTAATATTACAGCCCCTAAACTGAATTGTTGATAAACAAAAAAAATAATATCAGTATACTAATGATGTTTGCCTTTCTCTGACTGGCTAATAGATGAGCTATTTGTGCATAGGAAATATTTTCACTTCTCTGATTGGCAGATCCATTAGCCAGGAGGTTAGTCTGATAGGAGGCTATTAATTGGAACTTTACAATGACCTCATATGTGATAGGAACTATGGGGCTCTATTGGGACCCTCATGGGGGAGTTAAAAATGATTAGCACTTTTCAAGCCTTAGTGTGTGTTTATGTCATAGCGAGTTCTCACAAATTTTAGCAAGTGCCATGTAATAGTACCTTAGGCAAAAGCACACACACAGAGTAAGGAGAAATGTAAGGATTACACATTAGTGTTTTGATAGGATCAGATTAGTGAGTAATCATGTATTCTGATGTGTGTAAATATTATATCTGGGTACCAAGATATAATGAGAGAAAATAATGCACAGAAGTCAGAGTGTCATCAGAATAATCTCTGAGTTTATTTGGGCGGCAGAATCTTATATAGCATAACACACGTCACAGCTAATAGCATAGTAGAAAATAGGGTTAAATACATATTTGCAAGAAAGTGTCTTTTTCTGTCTAACTCAGCAAAACAATCCTTATCTAATCTTGGCTTCCTATAGATGTTTTGTCTCATTAGTTGCTGAAACAAAAGACAGGAAACAGGAAACAGATGTTTTAAGGAACATTACCTTAAACATGCCTACAGATGACGCACTTAAACATTCTAGTAAGATACAAGAGAAAAAACAAGCTGATATGCTTTTTATAATCATGATATTCTTAGCTAATTATTTCATAATGAGGAAATTAAAATACCTAACAGTCCCTCCTCTTATAAATGTATTAAACAAAGGTCTTAAAGAAAGGTTCAGTTTAAATGGTAACATTGTCATTGACGGTCTGGCAGTGGAACAGGTTCCAAATAGATGACCTGTGAGGGCACAGTCCTATTCACAGGGCTCACCTTGGTTAGATCAATAGTCTCTCTGGGCTCCTCTTTTTGCAGTACCTGAATATGCAAATATTCCATGTTGTTACCGCTGCCTGAGGTGTAGATTCCAAAAGTATGTCTCCCTTCATCACACTTTTGTATAGCTGATTTTGGCTGCAGGAGGATGGCTCCACACCCCGTGTCAGCTTTAAGCGTCTCTTTGTACTTTTGCACTTCATGTGATTAGGTGGGGAGTAACCCCAGTCAGCTCCTGTATTCCATAAGGCCATTTTCCAGCTAGGACTTCTCTCATTTCCATACGGAGAGGCTATACACAAGTATACTGGCGCTTTTCTCACCCTTCCACTACGTCCTCCTCCAGAAAGTCCACATCTTAGTACTTGACATAGGTCTATTTGGTTGGTTCCTATCTGCCCTTCCTTGAACACTAGGGTCACTTGGCCAGTTAAATTGACTTTCATCATGTCTCTTTTCATTCTGTGCATCCACATCTCTCTAATAGATTGCGTCTGGTTGCCTCTGGGTCTTGTTACTTATTCCCATATGATTATGGGTGCTATTATGCAGAGAGTTATCAAGATGAGGCATGTCAGTGAGATTCTTAGGCCACACCAGTTAGGTCTTTTGAACAGGTGCCAGGACATTTTCTTGGGCCAGTTGAGAACCCCAAACCCGCACCATTCGGTTCTTCACTGGGTTTGAGACGAGTTTCCCCCCCTTTGTAGCCCAGCCTGACTCGCAATGAGTCAGCTAGCAGATTTTAGGAATCAACTGGCTCAAGCTCTGGCACTTTTACTCTCTTGCAGTGAGTCAGGTGTATCCAGGTGGCTTGTTCGGCAACTTTCAAGGCAGTGGGTGTTGACAGCAGAACTTGGTACGGTCCTTCCCACCTGGCCGATGCCCAATTTTTACGCTTAATTACTTTAATTAGGACCCACTGGCCTGGTTGTACCAAGCTGGGTCCCTGCTGTTGCTGTGGATGAGAGAGAGAGATGGAGGTAATATCTTTCTTACTCAACATTTTTCTCATATAGTCTGCTAAGTTTTCACTCATGTTCTCATCTTCTGAGATAAATGGTCTAAATTCTGGTAGTAGGAATGGTCTCCCATACAATATTTCAAACAGGGTTAACTTTTTCCTGCCTGGAAGCATGTGCATGTTTAGCATGACTATTGGTAAACAGTAAAGCCAATTTTTCCCTGTCACTGCCATCGTTTTCCTCAATTTATTTTTAATGGTACCATTAGTTCTCTCCACTAATCCAGCTGACTGTGGGTGGTACGCACAGTGGTTTTTCAACTCTATGTGTAATGCTTTACTCAAGTGGTCGATAATTTTGTTCACAAAATGTGTGCCGTTATCGCTATATATTTCCTCTGGTATACCAAACCTAGGAATTATTTATGTCACTAAGGTTTTAGCTACTGTGATTGCGTCAGGGTGTGCACATGGTTTCGTTTCCACCCACCTAGAGTATACATCAATTACCACTAGGCAATATTTCTTCCCTTCACACTTTGTTAGTTCAATGAAATCCATACATATTGTTTGGAAGGGGTATGTTGGTTCTGGGAATGTGCCTCTTATGGGGTAATAGTTACCCTGAGGGTTGTGTTGTGCACAAACAAGGCACCCTGCACAAAATTTTAAAATAGGTGTTTAATCCATAGACTGAAAATATTCTGCTTACCATGTCTACCATACTCCCTCTTGAGACATGACTAATGCCATGGCTCAACATAGCTGCATATCTGAATAGTGATTTTGGTAAAACTGGTTTCCCTTCTGCACTCTCATAAATATTATCATACCTTTAACCAGTATGTGTTTTCTTGTGAGGGTGCGTCTGTCTGTATTTGCTGTTGAATACTCTTGTCAATTTGGTCTACGAGATACACAGATGTGTAGCTGTGTAAGAGAAAAATGTGTATGTTTCCTGTTAGAGCTGCCTGCTTTGCAGCTGTGTCTGCTCTGACATTTCCTATTGAAATTGAGTCTTTTGTTGTGGTATGAGCCACACATTTACATACCGCAAACTTCAAGGGCAGTTTAATGGCTTCAAGTAACTGCAAAAGGAGTTGTTTATGAGTGACTTGCCTGCCGGTAGATGTGGCCATGCCTCTATTCTTCCCTAATTGTGCAAATATGTGCACAGTTGGCTGTTGGTGTATGTTTACTTTGTCTCAGTTACCCAGTTCAGGCTTTTCCTATATATTTTCGTGCTCGGTGAGTACTGCACTCCGAGGTCATAGGGCAAGTACTCCCATTGTGTTTTATCTGTCTGAGCCTTTTCTACCATCCCTCCTACCTGTACCCACCTTCCACCAGCTGGCATAGCCAGTGATATGTGTGGCGCTGTGTGTCCTGCATAGAGTAACTGGTCTTGATCATTCAATTTTACTCCCATCCCTGTATACCCATTTTCTGCCCAGTATATGTAATCCAAGGTTATTCTTGTGTTGGTGTGTTGGAAAAATGTTTTTTCATAGTCCACATCCCTCCCCGGTGTACTTTCAAATGTCATAGTGCATTGTAATGACCCTGTGCTTTGTTTTACACTGGAAGATGGAGCTAGGTCATTAGCCATGGCTACCAAAGTGCTGGATACTTGTCCTGGCCCTTTCGACACCATGTCTAATGTGTAAAAGTAATGTGGTTCACCCATCCCCTGCACTACATTTACATCGACAGGTATGTCCCCCATGTATGCTTTTATGCCTTACTCTGTAGGAACCACTCTAATGTTGCATTTTAGCATCAGACCTCTACCCAAGAGATTTATCGGGCATCTAGGGGAGAGTATAAAAGGATGCTCAAATGTTTGGCCGTTGAACAATCTCCCTGTGAGTGGGCATGATATAGGTTCGCTATTTGTCTGTCCTGCTGCTGACCTAACCAGTATGTTTTGTGACAATGTGTTACTAGTCCATGTGCCATCATCACTAAACACTGATCTACATGCACCTGTTTCGCATAAAAATGTTATCATTACCCCCTCTACATCTAGTTGAATGACTGTTCTTCTAAAGCCATTAAGTCTATACATGATTCTAAATTCAACACATCATTTTTTCCTGGCAATTTTGCATCATTATTGCCATATCCATACAATTCAGATTCAAGCAATTCTTGTTCAGCAAATATTTGTAAAGGAAGGGTACAACCTGGTTCTAGTCATTTGTCAGTCTGGTGGTCATCGTCATCCGCTCCCTCTTCCTCCTGGTACTTTCTGTTTCTGCAGGAACGTGCTAAGTGGCCGGCCTTGCCACACACGTAACAATTTCCATAACATTTTCCTCTGCTTCCATCTCAACCTCGTCCACCTCCTCTCCCTCCACGTTTTTGATTATTTCCACCATCACCAGAAAAGAAAGCAGAAGTTATAGGTTGCACTTTCCCATCAACAGAAGTCATCAAATACACCTCCTTTGGTTTACTATCTTGCTTTCTCTGTTTCTTTTCTTTTGCTCTCTTATACTGCTCCTCTGCATGTTTAGCATATTCTATGGTTTCCCTAAGGGGACATGTTTTGTAAGTAATTTGGTGCTGTATCACAAAGTCATTTATTTCTGGATGACATCCCCTGAGAAAAGTGTTTTTTAGTTGCTGAGCATATGGTCCAGCATCATCATATGGGTTAGGTCTGGCCACCCTGCTATGGCTGTCAAATACTACCCGCAACCTCCCCATATATTGTTCCACACTTTCATCATCTTTTTGTACACACTCGTTTATCTTAGTCCAGTCTGCGTGTTCTCTGTGTCTGTCAGCTATTCTGCCTATTAGAGTGTGTACTCATTGGGTCAGTTCTTGTGATCCATATTGCAATGGCTCCCCCCTTGGGTCCAGTGGATTCCAGTCACCTTCACTAAGGATCCAATCGGACCCTAATATCTGCCTCAGACATCTTGCAACCTCAACACCATTTAATTTAAAACTTTCCTGCAATCGCTGGAACTTAAGTCTGAAAATTCCCATAGTGTCATTTGGGTGGGGGACTCCTGCTACAGCTCTCCTCACATCTGTCCATGCTCGGTATACTAGCATTGTGGGTGGAACACATTTCCCCCATCTACAAGCTCTCCCCCCCTAGGATTGGGAACCTCAATTAAGGGATAAAATGTCACAGATGTTATTCCCTTACCTCAGTATTGATGATCTGGTGCCCGCCTGGTTCTGGCGTTCCGTCCTTCATAAGGTGGTGGTGTTGGAGGAGGTGGATTCGGAGCGGTGGTGGCAAGCAGGTATGTGCGGGCATCATCAAATTCGTCCTCTACATCATCACTCTAAGTGACCATATTCCCAGGAGTTGGAGGGGCGGTCAGTCGTGGAAGTCTTTTCTGTGTACACATAAACATATCCTCTTCCCCTTCCGAAGGAGAGAGGTGGTTAACATTACATGTCCCTCCCCCCGTAGGCACCGTCATTGTTATACACATGTGCCTTTTTGTTTTCATCTTCAACAATTTTGTATTTTTAGTATAAAAAATGTTTTTACTTTTTTTTAATTTTAATTTGTATTTCCTTAATTAAGTAACGTTGCGTTTACTTTTTCTTTCCTATACTTCTTTGTGTATAGTAAAGCTCAATAAAGTTTGAACGTCTCCTATACCTTCCTTTTAATAAGGATTAATATTGTCAAGAAGTAGTGGATACAGGACACTGATTCCAGCAGAGGTAGTATAGTAGATGCTGTGTATCCAGTGGGTGCGGTGAGCATCGTCATCGCTTAAAAGGGGTTGTAATAACATGCCTTTGTCTCTCTTTACAGCAACCACACTTTCTCCCTTCTGCTATATTCCCTCAAGGTTACAGACAGACATATTTTCACATAAAAACTAACACACACACACAGAGGAAAAAAAATGGGAGTAGGAAAGGGGAGTGGTCTGCTATAAGGGGGTTGGCCAGACCCTGCACATCTTCACATAATGCAGATCAGTCACCTCCCTGTCCAAAGGTAAAGCATCGAGTAAAGTTACAAACACACAGAAACTTTATATATATATACACAAATACACATAAGAAAACAATTCTAGAATACAGTGTTCACAATTCCCACACATAAGTGTGTTTTTACCAGACATAAGTTACAGATGCACACCATATTAAACATTTCTGTAGAGATAACCTTGAAAACTGCAGGGTCTAGAAACCACACAACTGGCAGTGCGATTTATGCCCTTGAGAGCCTATTCACTTATATATATATATATATATATATATATCTTGAACTCCTATAGGATCAATTAAAGTTAATAGATATACACAAAAAATAAGATCACAGGTACATGGAAACATACATAGCATTACATATACATACAATAACCAACAGACCTTTTATACATTTTCCAGAAATAATCTGTATATCTCCCACACCTTGGACCATCCGCCTTCTCCACACCCGAGTGTGGAAACCTGGTTCACATAGAGAGAGAGTCGTTCACGCTACCTCTCGCACGCTACACCTCAAACACCACCACATATACTCGGCACATCAAGGACCCATAAAGCCTGTAGCTTCGGATGGGAAGTCTTGTTGTGCAGTTCCCTTTAGTGTAAACCTTGCCACCCAACCTGTAGAGCCGACAGGTAGACCACTCAAAGTCCAACTTCACCATATACCGTGTGGTGCCTTTGTGGACGTATCCCTTACAAGTATAGCTCCCACCCAGGGCGTCATACACACAATCTTACAGAGTATTTTAGTAAGAGGTTATGAATACACAGAAACTTCAGACAAAATATTTCAACATTGTATAACCAAGTAAAGAATGAGAAAGATGGAAATTCAAGCAGTTCAGTTATAGATGCCTGTCGTGCTCAACTGACACAAATTTTGGTTTGTGCGTCTTCCATAAACACAGGCAAGTCACAGGATTAGCCCTTCGGAGACTCACTACCAAAAGTGGATAGTTTCAGGTAAGAATTTTGAGAACAACACAAAAGAATACATGTATATAAATATACATACACTCATAAGTACACAGAAATATACAGAATGTTTACAGGTATATACAATAACCAATAAATCTGTTATCCGTGATACACCTCTCACAAACATACATACACCCGGTACCGGTATTTAAAAACATACAAAATGTGAACATGCACACACATACATATTTTCTTGCAAGAGCTCATTTGAAAGTCGGACTCATTTACCCCTTTTTCATGGTAAGCTTTCTCAATAACGTTACGTATGGAGAACTTATTTTATAGTCTTTTCCTCAGGATAATGACTCTTTTACCTCACGGTGGGTAAGTGTTAACCCTTCTACCTATTACTAGGCTAGAAACCTAGTTGTACAACTCTTTTACCTAATATCACTGTTAGGCAAGGACCTGCACACACATGCAAATGCAGCAGAAATTCATATACTCACTGTAAGTTCGTTGTAAGCTGTGCCTTCTCATCCCTCGGAAAAACACTTTGCCCCTGTGGTCCAACTGATCGTATATATCAGGCCTGAGGTCTTTCTCAAGGTAAGGGAGTCTTCAGCGACATACCCACCGTGCATGGTAAAAGGAGTTTTGCTCCGTCCGCGGAATGATAAGGGAAACAACCACGGCTCGAAGGACCAAAATGATAGGATCAGATTAGTGAGTAATCATGTATTCTGATGTGTGTAAATATTATATCTGGGTACCAAGATATAATGAGAGAAAATAATGCACAGAAGTCAGAGTGTCATCAGAATAATCTCTGAGTTTATTTGGGCGGCAGAATCTTATATAGCATAACACACGTCACAGCTAATAGCATAGTAGAAAATAGGGTTCATTACATATTTGCAAGCAAGTGTCTTTTTCTGTCTAACTCAGCAAAACAATCCTTATCTAATCTTGGCTTCCTATAGATGTTTTGTCTCATTAGTTGCTGAAACAAAAGACAGGAAACAGGAAACAGATGTTTTAAGGAACATTACCTTAAACATGCCTACAGATGACGCACTTAAACATTCTAGTAAGATACAAGAGAAAAAACAAGCTGATATACTTTTTATAATCATGATATTCTTAGCTAATTATTTCATAATGAGGAAATTAAAATACCTAACAGTTTGTATAGGCAACAGTTTTACTATACCTTTACACACATAAACATTTAGAGGGGACTATGTGGACAATGTGGTTACCTAAAAACATCAAATCATCTGTCGAAACTCATTACCATTAACTATTTCTTGACAGATCCACAGAGAAGGGGGCTTTCATAACATTATCCATCTTTAACATCTTTTACCCATCTTGTAACATAAAATACCAGAAATTTCCAGGGACTGGAAAACACAGACATAAACCTTGTATATACCTTAGCCTCTAATTAAACACCTAAAATATCATTAATATGCTATATGTATATTGAGCCAAGTATCATCAACCTCTTTCATAATAAGAACAACTTAATGTATATTAAACCAGGTGTATTTCCCAGGAGCTAACACTACTTTGAGTTTCACTATTACGCTATTTGTAGACCATTTGCATTTTTTCCAAAAAGAAAACAGTTGCTTACCAATGCAGTAGGCAAAAAGACCATTCTAAATAATTCATAAGAAAAATTTCTCTACAACATTTTCCTGGGTTAAAAGATGTTAAATGGAGATGCTGAAAGATTCTACATTGCTATGAAAAATTCACAAACATACTTGAAATGCAAAAATCTAACACCGCACTATGTGCACAGATAATTTTAGCAATATGAACACAAAGTATCCCTGTTTAATATATTTTTTTATGCATTTAAACAAAACACGTGTTTAAATGCATTGAACATATTGGACCTCAGAAAAAAATTCACAAATAAAAACCATTTTTTTGTAAATAACATATATTTTCTGAAAATTCTTCACCTTGGAAAGTCTGCTTGATAAGGCTGTTGCTATCCCTCACTGTCCAGGCAACATAGGCCCCCATGCTAATCTGGCCGTGTAAATTGTGGTATACCTGTAAATCGTCTGTGGGAGCTTTTCTCCCTTACGTTACACGTTTATGTTAATCCTTAGAACCCCCACATTACCCCCACATTACAAGGGACTCAGCCCATATGTAACTACTCAATTCCTTATCCACAAGAGATTTCAGGATCGGGAGTAACCAAACAACATTTTATGGATGACAAACAGCTATAGGAACCAATAGGAAATGAGAACTTCATGCCCTGAGGATTCCCTTCATTTAAATATCTGCTGGAGCTAATCCCCAGGCATTGCCTTCCCCGCTCACTGCCCAATCGCCCCATTCCCTGCACAAACCCTATGACCCTATCCTGATCACCCCATCTGCTTAAACATGGCAACTAAAGTTCATAAAGCACCTGCTTGCACCTAAAATTAACCCCTATGATGCAGGGTCCTGATTGAGATTCCCCTTGCAACTAACATTAACCCAACTGGGGTCCAGATTGGGACCCCCTCGGCACCTAAAATTAACCCCTATGCTGCATGGTCACAATTTGGAACCCTGCAGCCCCTAAATGTTTAACCCTTGCCCTGGGCATTTAGATATTAGCCCATTGATCTGATTAATTAATCCCTGATAACCCCTGTTGCAGCATACTGTAAGTAGCCCAGTGGCAACTAATCCATTAAAACGCTATTTTCCATGGGGGTCTATACAGACTCCCATGGATACTTAATAAACCACCTGTTAAACATTTACACATTAAGTGCCATGAGGGTCCACCAGGAACCCCATGACACACTAAGTTAAAACACTACACTAAACTATTAGAATTATCCCCCAGTAAATTAATAAATAAAAATAACTCTCAATTAAAAAAAACATAAATAAAATAATAAAATGTATAAAAAAACAAGACACAACCTGTAAAATTAAAATAAATAAATAATTATTAATACAATTAATAATACTTACCTACCGCAAATGATCATCCCGCGATGATCAACAAATTCCTGGTCCTCACTCTTCTACCCGGTAATGACCCGCGGTAATTTAATTTTAGGTGATAATGGGGTCCTTGATGGACACCTTCAGCATTGGGGTATGTGTTAGGTGCCTAGTGGGTAGTAGGTAATGTTAGGTGCCAGGTGGGTCCCGATCTGGACTCCATCAGCTTAGGTGTTAATGTTAACTGCAAGGGGAGTGCTTTAAGGACCCATAAATTTCTTTTCTTTTTTGTGAGGGCTCAGTAAAGTCTGATTAGGATAGAGATTTGGGGAAGAAGTTAATATGGGAGCAGTGAAAATATCAATGGAAAAGTTTTCCCTATTTTGCGTCTCTGGCTCTAGCAGTTCTCTTTCAAGTTTTCCTGGATGGGTGATTAACATAGCTAGAGGGATTTAATTGGCCTTAAAAAGGATATTACACAAAGGACCAACAGATATCATCATTTTTAGTTGTTGCTTGTATTATGATTCTATTATGATCATTCTTTATCACACCTTGAGATGGTGCAGTGGATAAAAGCATCTATAACTGGAATATTCTGCTTTACTGTTTATATGTTATCCCTATTTTGCTATTTTGTATTTGTACATATATATATATATATATATATATATATATATATATATATATACTGTATACTCGCAACTTGTCCGACAAAAATGATGGCAAAAAAATTTGAAGCCTCGCAATGCTGTTTGCCATGCAATGTGAGGCTCTTCCCTCCTTTCGCTTGCAGGCCTTCAGCACTCATTGGAAGCCTCTTCCCCCCCCCCCCCCTGTACTTTACAGTCCTTGCACAAGCCTTTAACTTTGCAAGTTATCACAGGCCTCGCGATGAGCACCTTTGGCGCTCCTCATGAGTCACCCCTGTGACTCTTTTTTTACCTTCTCCCTCCCCTGTGTCTCTTTCCCCCTCTCTCCCTCCCCTGTATCTCTTTTCCCCCCTCTCCCTCCCCTGTGTCTCTTTTTCCCCCTCTGACTCTCCTGTGTCTCTTTTCCACTAGTCCCTCCCCTGTTTCTCTTCCCCCTTGCCCTCCCATTTCTCTTTCCCCCCTCTCCCTCCCCTGTTTCTCTTTCCCCACTCTCCCTCCCATTTTGTTTCTTCCCCTTCTCTCCCTCCCCTGTGTCTCTTTCCCCCCTCTCCCTCCCCTCTCTCATTTGCAGGCTGTGCGACGTTAAAACTGTAACTTTTTTTCAAGCCTGCAAGACTTGTTGCTGAAATTGGTATTGCTCCAAGGCTCCGATACTCGGCAGCCGTTGGGAGGCCACCAAAAAACAGCAATTGAATATCAAATTAGCTTTCAACCTCACTTATGGATTCCCTGCCTCAGGAGGAGGCAGGGAGCCCATAAGTGAGGTTGGTAGCTACATTTCTATTCAATTGGCGCTCATTGCAAACCTCTCCCCGCTGTACCTTACGGGCCTCGCCTCTAATTGCATCCCCTCTACCTTACAGGCCTTGCGATGAGTGCCTTCGGCCCCACTTGCGAGCCCCTCAATTAATGCCTTCGGAGCTCATTGCAGACCTCTGCAAGCCCATAACTTTCGGGCCTCGCAATTAACTTTTGGGTTCTCATTGCGCATGTGGAAGCCCGTAACTTTTAACATAGCATTACCGAAAAATCGCAATTACGACAACTAGTATATGTAATATATATATATATATATATATATATATATATATATATACTGTATGTATATATATACTAGCGACTTGCCCGTCAAAAATGACAGGGCAATAAAATTGTAAGGCAAGTAATGCTGTTTGCCACAGACATTAATTTTTTTGGTGGTCTGACATCCTTCGGCACTCATTGCCCTTGCACTTGGTTGTTGTATTTTTTTTTTTCAGAAGCGCTTTTGCTGTCATTGTAAGGTCGGCGCTGATCTGCTTTCTGAACTTATTGCAAGGCTGTCCCCTGGTGTAGTTTGTGTGCTATAAGCAGCGTTGGCGCTCATTGTGAAGAGCGCAGTGAATGGCTTTTGCGTTTATTGCGATAGTGCTTTTTTTTTGTGTATATGTATTTTTGTATGCTAATTAAATAAGTAATAAATTAATACATTAATATACTTTACCTATTTGTAAGTAATATATGCAGGAAGCATTGTGCTGAAGAGCTGACAATCTGTTTTGATGTTCCTGCAGCATACAATGTAGGTTTGCACTGTTGCTGACCTGAGGTGTCAGTAATGTGTGCAGTGTGTAGTGTAAATAGGATGCATGCGCGAGGGGAAGCCGTTAGTGTAGCTGTGTACTTCTGCATTGTGTAAGTTAGTGTTGTAAAATGGCGGCGAATGTGTATGTGGTACGCGGCTGTGGATGATTTGGCGTCCTTGCTAAAAGTGTATCTTGTACCTTGTACGGCTTTATGGAAAATCCGTAGGTGTTTGGTGGTGTTTTGCGGCTTTAGGGTCGTGTAGCCTCGTTTTCGTTTTTTTTCAGTGGCCATTTTTTCTCTCGCTTAGGGGATTTTCGTGTGTCTAAACTCGTGAATTTGGACTTAAATTGAGGTGTAACTTCACTTGCAGAGGTCCTGGGTGCCCCCCTTTCTGTGGGTAAGCTTTTTATGTCTTTTTTTGTGTCTATTTTCTTTTTTAAAGTTTTTAGCTGCGCGCGGTTCGGCCGTTAAGGTCGTATTTTTGCAAGTTCGTAATGTTTTTTTTTCTAAGTCCCGCGGCTCGTATTTTTTTAGTGTAAGTCCGTAATTTTTTCGTTCTAAGCCCCGCGGCTCGTATTTTTTTGTGTAAGTCTGTATTTAGTGATTGCATGTTAGATGTATTTTTTCAAGGTCCCGCTTCTGTGGGTGTTTGTAACCGCTTGTGAGGTGGCGTAGAGCCTCCCCCTCCGCAAATGCGGCCCCTCGCTTTGCGAAGGTCCGCATTTGCGGCCCGAACTGCGTCACTCGCTTCCCGAGCTCGCAAAGCGTGACGATGTTTCGTAGTTTGACAACTATTATATGTGTATACATATACAGTTGTCCCATTAATATGACCACCAGCCGCAAAGGCCCTGGTAGCCCTGGGCCCCTCAAAGGCCAGTGCCTCGGTGCTCCGCCTCTGCCGCCAGCTAATATCCAGAATAATCACTGTGTGCAGCATGGACAGCAGCTAGAAGCGTGGCAGTGAGCCAATAAGATGCTGAAAGGTTGTCAAGGGTATCTGGAGCCATGCAGACTGCAGTGCATCCGACAGCTGCTGAAGAGTGTGTGGTGGAGGATCCATATAGCAAAAATGGCGATCAAGGTGGTCCCACAGGTGCTCTATGGGGATAACAACTGGGGAAATTGCAGGCCAGCAAAGTACTTTGTCGTGCTCCTCCAATCGTTCGTCTAGCAGATGGGGTAGAAAAGATGACTCATAGGAGAAGGCAATCCTTTGCCAATCAGAAGAGGTCCTATTTCGATACCGTTGTGCAAATTAAAGCCGTTTCTGACAAAGAACCATAGTCAGCATGGGTGCTTCGAAGCAAAGTGTTACTAAACTGTGAAAATGCATTTTGTCCCTGCTGTAGTGCAAAAACTGTATTTCTTCTGAGATTCTGAACAGGAAATAAAGGTTTTAATTTACTTTTAGATTTCCAAATGTGCCCTCAGATGTACATTTTTTTGTCTATAAAAAGAGAGAAAATACCACTGTTGAAAATATATTAACTGTTAAAAAAAAGATTCAATAAGATTCACAGAAACTACAAAATGGTTTACTACAAAGTTTTTTTTCTGTGGCATAATTTGTCATTGCAGCCTCAGTGAAGCACATTGCAAAGCTTAGGGCCCTATTAAATTCGAGCTGCGGATGAATTCGTAACTCGCAAAGGCCCATCGTAAGTCGATTTACGATATCCGAGTCGACTTGCGATTGACTTGCGATTGACTTGCGTAATTTCGGACTACTTTGCCGAGATTTGCCTCCGATAAGCGCTACGTAGTAAGTAGCGGACAAGAATTCCTTGCGTAGACGCTCGTATCTCGCAAATTCGCTAAGTGCACATAAAACCTACGTAAAATGGTTTACGCATTACGTACAGACAACTTAAAAATCTAAAAGTGAGTTTAACAGAGGAAAAGCATGGAAGGCCATTACAATTGATTTAACCATCCCCTCCCCCCACCAAAGCCAAGGCATTATACAACCAATTAGTTGTTACATTTTGAATGAAAAGCCATGCTGCAGCTTACATAAAGCAAAATTAAAGACACACTACCTGATTACATAAAAACACTAAAACATCAAGAAAATGCCATATTAACCCTGTTATTTTGTATACATGTTGCTCATCACATCTACATTTGGGAACACAAATATGGGGCACATGGAGAATGTGAATATGTCCTGTTCAGTCTTTCGGTCGGGTCCGACTCTGACCCTCTGGCACTGCTTTCTTACAAGGTTCCTATGCCGGTGAGACCGGAGTGGGTTGTCAGTTCCTTCCCCAGTGGTTTGGGATTTGGCCCTGCATTCAGCTTTCCCTCTCACCCCCACAATGACCCTTAATGAGATAGCTCACAGCTTCATTGAAATACACAATACCTCTTGTTTGGTCTTTCGGTCGGGTCCGACTCTGACCCTCTGGCACTGCTTTCTTACAAGGTTCCTATGCCGGTGAGACCGGAGTGGGTTGTCAGTTCCTTCCCCAGTGGTTTGGGATTTGGCCCTGCATTCAGCTTTCCCTCTCACCCCCACAATGACCCTTAATGAGATAGCTCACAGCTTCATTGAAATACACAATACCTCTTGTTTGGTCTTTCGGTCGGGTCCGACTCTGACCCTCTGGCACTGCTTTCTTACAAGGTTCCTATGCCGGTGAGACCGGAGTGGGTTGTCAGTTCCTTCCCCAGTGGTTTGGGATTTGGCCCTGCATTCAGCTTTCCCTCTCACCCCCACAATGACCCTTAATGAGATAGCTCACAGCTTCATTGAAATACACAATACCTCGTGTTTGGTCTTTCGGTCGGGTCTGACTGTGACCCTCTGTCACTGCTTACTTACAAGGTTCCTATGCTGGTGAGACCGGAGTGGGTTGTCAGTTCCTTCCCCAGTGGTTTGGGATTTGGCCCTGCATTCAGCTTTCCCTCTCACACCCACAATGACCCTTAATGAGATAGCTCACAGCTTCATTGAAATACACAATACCTCTTGTTTGGTCTTTCGGTCGGGTCCGACTGTGACCCTCTGTCACTGCTTTCTTACAAGGTTCCTATGCCGGTGAGACCGGAGTGGGTTGTCAGTTCTGCTGTCACTCTCCCACCCACAAGGGCAGCAAACACACACAGAGGGTTTGCAGAGGCACAATGAGCACCAGCCAACTCACCTCCATCAGGGGTAATCGCCACTACTCTTATCCAAGGAAGTCCCACGCCATTGTTGGTGGCCATGTGCCAAGATGACCATTCATTCCCATTTGGTGACCCCCATTATGTTCTGCTATTCATCAATTTACATTAGTTTCGATTGCTAAGTGATGTTGGGGAAGTGCGTGTGAGAGCAGAATTGACGGACAAATCAATAATCACTGGAGAAGGAACTGACAACCCACTGCAGTATCACCTATCATTATCCTTTTAGGCCCACAGGGGAATGTTCCTACTCCCCATTCCCGCTAATTGTACTTGGCCTGTGCATTAACCCTTTATTATGCCTAGATTGTAGATCAATTAGATGCATTATATGATATCTAATGCTATTAGGACTATTATTCCTCTTAGTATGTATGGATCTATTGCAGGTTAACTAGTGCTAATTAGTTTACAGCTATAGTAATGTGACACTAATGTGATGCATGTGGATGTCCCCTAACCCCAACCATTGAAAACACACCGACATGGGGAGAACAGGATAACACAGCTTTATTTTTGGACACAGACCACAATCAGCAGTGGTCAAGACTGTGCATTCACAGAACGGTATAACAAAACTTTATTTTTGGACACAGACCACAATCAGCAGTGGTCAAGACTGTGCATTAATATCATGGGTGTGGTGTGGGCGGGTCCCGAGAGAGCAAGGGGCTAAATAAAAAAAAAGGGATACCTACAGGGGTCAATCTAATAGTCTAGAATAAGCATGATGCATAGCACCTACCAGGGTCACATGCTGCAACCGGAACCAGAAATCTCTCCATTTAACTGAAGAAACCATTAGAGTGCACGGCACTTACAACTTGTCTGTATCTGTTCAATTGAACAAATGATTCAACCTCTGGACTGTGTAATCCAATCCAGTTTCACACATACAGTGTGGTTTGTGAAATTGCCCACAAAAATGAATGGTCAACAAAAAACAAAAAAGGCGGAGGAGGCTAAAAAATAATAATGACAATGCATGTACAGTAAAGTGCTAAATACTGTACCAATATACCAACTCACCTGATTCCCATCTGCAAGCATTACTAACTATTAGCTAGGTCTCTGGATAATGAGTAATATGGGCAAATAGCCATTAATATGGACAGGACACAAAGGCCAGCAGCCACATTCACTGTTTCTTACATCAGACCCAAAGATCTGTTCTCAGACCGATATTGAGGTCAGGATCACATGCTTTATTAGTGCATATATTAATGCTGGCTGTCATTAACATGCCATTGTGAGACTTTGCAAGTCCACCGCCATAGCGGTATTAGTCTACATTTCAGCTAACAATAATCATGTCTGAGATATCTGGCAATATGATAGCTTTAAGATTGTGGGAGCTACATGTTAAGGAGGGGGCTGTCATTGGAGTAATGTCTACCTGAGAGGCACTTGTAAAACCTTACGCCTCATATAATTCCTCCACTATGCTTGCAGATGCAGGAGATGCCTTCATGGGCCTGAATTGTACCTAAAACAAAACAAATGGAAAGAAAAACATAAAGAGAAAACATAAAATCTAAGGGCCTAAAAAAAAAGGGGACTGCAGCATCCCTTCCCAACAGCATTCCCCAGTGACCATCAATTGGTGGCATGTTCAACCGAACCCTACGTGTCCACAGAGAAGAGGATCATGGACCATGTGATGGGAGGTAGCCATCTGCATACAAAATGTCACCATCACATAGGCAAAGATCCAAAACTCTGTAGCCAGGCTAGATGAGGTCAGCATTGTGACCAATAGATTGTCACTGAGGAGTGCTGTTGAGAAGGCACAATTATGTCCACAGCCCCTAGGTCCTCCTCCGCCTGGGCACAGGACCTGCATCGTCCGCGGCCGGACGCCGTCTCCTTGGTGGTGGGGGAGCAGGAGGAGGTAGTGGCACCACGTGTGGTGGTGGCGGCGGAGGCATGGTGGAAGGAGAGGAGGGGCCAGGCTGCTGTTGGCTGGTGACCTGCCCCGTTCCCAGCAGCCTGACCAAATGCTGCTCCAGCCTACGATGATGGCTCCTCTCCTCCCTAAAGCGCCTGTCCAGGCTGCGCCTCATGCCAGAGATGTTGGCATCAATCCTATTCACGACGGCCAACAACTCCAGCAGCGCAGCCTCGGTCGTTGGTGGTGGGGGCTCGGGTCCTGCTGGCAGGGCCGGGTGGGAAGATGGCGGGGACAGAGTGGGGAGGATCTGGGACCCGGCTGGAGACAGGGTCTCGGATGTTGTTGTCCCCGGTGGCTCAGAGTGTGGTGAAGGAGGAGCTGTGGCATATTCCACTCCTTCTGAGGGCCCCGGCGAGATGGCAAGTCTTTGGAGGAGGGGGACAGTCGGGCTCTGGACAGGGGGGCTGTCAACGACCACGACCTCCCCCTCCGAAGAGCCAGGGCCCTCGGATGAGCCTGTAGCCTCCTCCCCCTGAGCGGTCTCCTGCGGGGCGGGGGCTGACGGCCCCGCTCGTGGCTCATCACTGGACCCAGACCTCCTACTGGATGCTGAAATAGAGAAAAGAAAGGTACATGTCATTAGTATGCTGATCAATACATTGATATGTTTTCACTCCTAACTATCTGACATCTAGGCCTGGACATGGATGATTCTCCTAATTGCAACTCCCATTAGCTCTCATTTGCTAGATTGGATCTATTCTTTCGTTTCTTGTCTTGACCTCTCCTGGCTCCTAACACTGTCTGGATTTTGCCTGCGGTTTCACTCCTAACTATCTGGCATCTAGGCCTGAACATGGATGATTCTCCTAATTGCAACTCCCATTAGCTCTCATTTGCTAGATTGGATCTATTCTTTGGTTTCTTGTCTTGACCTCTCCTGGCTCCTAACACTGTCTGGATTTTGCTTGCGGTTTCACTCCTAACTATCTGACATCTAGGCCTGAACATGGATGATTCTCCTAATTGCAACTCCCATTAGCTCTCATTTGCTAGATTGGATCTATTCTTTGGTTTCTTGTCTTGACCTCTCCTGGCTCCTAACACTGTCTGGATTTTGCTTGCGGTTTCACTCCTAACTATCTGACATCTAGGCCTGAACATGGATGATTCTCCTAATTGCAACTCCCATTAGCTCTCATTTGCTAGATTGGATCTATTCTTTGGTTTCTTGTCTTGACCTCTCCTGGCTCCTAACACTGTCTGGATTTTGCCTGCGGTTTCACTCCTAACTATCTGACATCTAGGCCTGAACATGGATGATTCTCCTTATTGCAACTCCCATTAGCTCTCATTTGCTAGATTGGATCTATTCTTTGGTTTCTTGTCTTGACCTCTCCTGGCTCCTAACACTGTCTGGATTTTGCTTGCGGTTTCAGTCCTAACTATCTGACATCTAGGCCTGAACATGGATGATTCTCCTAATTGCAACTCCCATTAGCTCTCATTTGCTAGATTGGATCTATTCTTTGGTTTCTTGTCTTGACCTCTCCTGGCTCCTAACACTGTCTGGATTTTGCCTGCGGTCTGTAACTGCATAGGCTGCATTGGGCGCACCAGTACATGGACTCTATTGCTTAATTACTCTTGGGGTGGCCAGGAATGACAGTGATTTGTCAGCTTCATGGATTTAATGATACATACATACATCCCTTGTTAATTCCATGGAGCTGACATGTCAGTGTCCTTGTTGGTCACCATGTGTAGTGTGTGTGATGCACATGTGGTGGCATGTTGGTGTATGTGATATTCACCTGAACTGGAGGCTGGGTCGTGCTGGGCCACCGGGGATGAAGCTCCAGCTGCGGGCGATGGTCCTAGAAAGTCCCTTGCGATCCTCTCCCACTCCTTATAGGCGACACTGTGTCCCTCCGCTTCTCTGGCCATCTTCCTTTTCACCGTGGCCCTGATATCCACATATCTGTGCTTCAAGGACCTCAAGCCCCTAGGAACCGTGGACACCTCCTTCATCACTTCCACTACCTCCTTCCAAGCCTGAGCCTTAGGCCCAGGCTTCGCTTCCCTTGCCACAAGGATGACGGGCCGGTCACAGATCGCACCCAGGAGGACCATATTCTCCTGGGGCGTATAATTACGGGCCCTGCGCCTGCCCTTGCCAATAGCCCCTTGCTCTCTCGACTGTGCTGGGGGACCCTGGCCTCCCTGCACTCTTCCTGAGGCCTGTCCCTTCCCCAAACTACCCCGCCCCCTGGGAACAGGCCCCTTCCCCTCTGTCCCTCCTCTACAAGTGCCTCTGTCTCCCTCCTCCTCCTCCTCTCCCTCCTCCTCCTCTCCCTCCTCCTCTCCCTCCTCCTCCTCTCCCTCCTCCTCCTCCTCCTCTCCTCCTCATCCTCCTCCTCTCCTCAGATGTTCTCCTCACTCTCCTCCGCGCCTCTCTTGCCTTACCACCTCCTCTCCTCTAAACTCCTCCAAAAAAAAATTAACAATAAAGCAAGATAATCTTTGTGTTGGTTTAGGAGGTAAAAAAAGATGCAAGTATTATGTGTAGTATTATGTGTGGGGGGAGGGGGGGGGGAGGTCTTGGGGGGGGGGGGGGGGTGTAGGTGTGCAGTGGCCTACCACTAGGTGTTGCTATGTGTACGTATTAATCTATGTGTGTGAATTATGTGATATCAGTAATTATGTGTATTGTAAACAAAGGGTTAAATTATCTGCTAGTTCAAAATTGAAATTCTCTCCTCTCTCCTCTCTCTTCTCTCTCTCCTTGCTCTCCAAAAACCCACCAACGCCTAGACCTGTGTGTCTACTTGCAAAAGCTCCAGCACAGTCAATTATGTTCTGTTTTTGGCTCCCTTTTAAAGGCATACTGCCGTCAGGTTAAGTGGTACGTATCACGTATTTCGCGCTCTTTTCATACGCAAAGTGATCCGAGATATCGTAACTCATGCGCAAATCCTAACGTTTACGCATTCGCATCCATCGCTCGTATCTCGCAGCACTTTGAATTTAATAGCGTCGGAAATGGTTTCATTTTTAAACTACGTAGGACTTGCGTTTTCACCTATTATTTACGCAGCTCGAATTTAATAGGGCCCTTAGTGTTCATATATCCAACAATAGTTTACACTCACAGGTCTAGCTCAAAACAAAACATTGTGTAAGACCTATGAATGTAAGCTATCATTAGAGGATGAATTCTTGCATTTTGCACCTGGGTAGATTATATTGTTATATGAAGATTGTGAAGTGCTGAGCCATTATTAAGTCAATACAAATAATTCTGCTGCTTTCAATATACAGTGGACACTCAGCACTCGACTACCTCCAAACTCATCAATTTCGGTATTCAACATGCCTGGATGAGCAAAAAACCTTGCAACTTCACTCTAACTTGGTACTCATTGTGCTTGCTAAAACAAATTTACATTACTCCTTATGGCTGTTTGGTACTCATAATTTTCGCCTCTTGTCGTGCCTTCTGGAACCAATTAACGATAAGTAGTAAAGGAAGAGAATGAGAAAAAGGGACAAGGGAAGAAAAGCACAAGATATTGTAATAAAGTCTCAGAAAATAATTATTTAGAAGTAAACTATATATATATATATATATATATATATATATATATATATATACATATATATACAGAAATACCCCCGTTTAACGCTGTAGATAGGTTCCAACCGATATGAGTGTTAAGCAAAACAGTGATAAACGGGGCAGTTTAACATAGGAAAATAGGGATAGGGAAACGACTTTGAAAAAAAGACACAACACCAATAGACCTTTAAAACTTTTTTACATGCTATGAACTGCACGCAGCATAAAAAGAAAGCAAAATAAACCAAGGGTTTTGCACCCAATAAATTAAAGAAACAGTACAAAATTAAATAAACCGTAAAAAAATACTTTAACTCGTGGATGTGGTGGCTCCAGGGTCATCGTCCTGCCTTGTTTTTTTGGGCCACAAATTGGTCAAGGGTCCTTTGGCGCTGTTTCTTGTGGCTATCCAGCAGATGATGGTAGCAAGATAACCCTCCCAACACTATGCGCCTTGCATTCCTGCTCCTAGCTGCATCCGGATAATTGGCCACCAGCTCATCCATTATGTCATTGACCTTTTGCAATGCCCTGTTTAGGTGCTCTGATGGATGTTCTTTTGGAGGCTCAGTGTCTGAGTCGCTGGTGTCCTGAGATTCCTGTGTGCCCTGTTCGGCCAGTTCTTCAAGGTCCTCATTGAGGAGGCTCTCACCTGAAACCTGGACTAAATGCTCAATGTACTGATCATCTGTGTCTCCCGGTCCAGGCATGGTCACCAAATCAACTATCTCCGCTATGATGGGCTCTGCAAGTTGTACATCCTCACACAGCTTTGGCTAGATCTTTCTCCACACATCCTTGAGGAACCGCTGGGTTACCTCCTTCCAAGAAAGATCAATGTTGGAGACAGCCTTCATGATGTGGTACTGCTTCCAAAAGTCCAACATTGATTGCTTGTCCTGGCGGTCAGTGTATTCAATCAGCTGGCGGAATGTGCGGCGGATATAGTACGCCTTGAAGATGGCAATCACCCCCTGGTCTATCGGATGGATGATCGCCGTTGTGTTGGGCGGCAGGAACAGGATCTCCACAGGAATGCAGTTGGGCAGCTCAGCCAAGATACAGCCTCATTCAATTGCTACTTTTTTCAGCTCCAAGTTCGCAAGTGCAAAACGGAGGCAACTTTGCTATTCAATTGCCTCAATTTTGCAACCTCGGATTGGGTTCTGAGTGATGGCCCTGCGAAAATGGCCGACCTGCCACTCAGAGCTGACACCACTCTGAAGCCTTTGATCTGTCACTTTCGCAGGCCAATTTGCGCAAATCCATAATCAATTGCCCGATCCCTCCCACTCTCTTGCCCATGCTCTTTGCCTTCTCCATCACGATGGCCTGGCTGAGAGGCATGTTACGCTCCAGCTCCTCATCTATCCAGCTGGACAGCCTCTTCTCCATCTCCTCAAGGAAGTAGGACCTGGAGCGGGTGATCTTCTTGACCGAGGAAGCAGTGGTGGAGGTAGGCAGATGGAGATCTGCCCCAATATCCACCTGGTGCTCTCCTTTCTTCAGGCGGTACAGCACTTGAATCTTGACATTCATAGTTATACTCTGGCACTTGCCCGTGGCTTGCTCCTCTTGGCGGCAAGACGTCTGTAAAACAGTACAAAAAATACAATGAATGTAGATTTATTTAGACAATTAACATTATACAGTGGTGGCACGTCTTTTGCGCGCTGGAGAACAGCGCGCCGTCAACTGCACTCTGGCTCTCTCCACCATGACTTTCTCTCCCTTACAAAAAAACGCAATGAATGTAGATTTTATAAGAAAGTTAACAATTACAGTAACACTTAATCATCACATTATGCAACACAATGTAAACAATGACAATACAGTACAGTACAGTATTCAGTACCGTACCTTGCCAGTGGATGTTCTCTGCAGGATTTGGGGGTCCCTCACTCTGTCCAGATGTGACTCTATCCGCATAAAAAAAAAATATTAGACAATTAACAATTAATAATTAATTAATAATTAATTAACAATTACATTACTATATTAAAAACAAGGAAACAAAGAAAGTATTATTGTCAAGTTGGATTTTGCTGTCTCTCTCTCTCTCTCTCTCTCTTTCTGGCTCTCTGTGGCTCTCTCTGGCAGCCTCTCCCAGAAAAGCGATAATAGAGGTCCCACGAGGAAAAAACAGAGCTATAGTGTGGTTTAGCGCTCTGCAAGCGCAGGAAACAAAAACAGAGCTATAGCGAATCAGCGATATGCGGATAGCGGTCAGCAGGGTATACCTGTATATATATATTCTATTTTTCACAAAAGATGGAACAACTATATCAAACCAATAGAACATACGATATGTGTTATTGTAAATAGCCTTCCAAATTATGTACAAGTTGAGCTCCTGTCAAGGCCCTTATAGTGTAAGCTCAGATCAGTTGCTGTGAAAATGAATAATTAAAATGATGCAAAACAAGAAGAAAACAAAAAAAAATGGTTTATAAATTTGCAGGACTGTGAGAAGAGATTGATTTCAATGGATTGACCTGAGCTTGGTTATTTATTGCCTGCTTAAAATTCACTTTGCATCCACAGTAGCCTCATGATGCCCAGTATGTTGCATTAACAACCTAACAACAGGTAATTGGAAGGTACTTTTCCGTGGTAACTGTAATGGAGATGACATATGAGAACTTGGGTGGTTTAGTTGCATACACTTTGCCCTGTTAGTTTTACGGTTCAAATAAATTTTGGTTAAAAACCTAATTGTGGTTTGCAAAGGATAAAAAGGCATGCAACAAACACACACAGGTCATTTATTTCTTAGGATTGCATTACATTAGAGTTGTGTTTAACTGGCTTTTCCCCCCTGCAAAATGAAATTAAACCATCAGAATTCTGTTATTGTAAGAGGGGAAGTATGGGAGAAGGTACAGAATTGCTGTGTTTGCTATAATCAGAGATCAAGATGAATAGATGAAGAGATAAATAGATTGATGGATTATCACTGAATGGGTAGATTGTACACATACACAGTGAGGTATGCACAGATAAATATGGATGGATGGTATGCTGTTAGATAAATAGTAAGACAAATATATACTCATGCTATAGAAAGATGATAGATAAATAAATAGACAATTACAGGTGAATAAAACATGTTAAAGAAAATGATGTATTTACACAGAGAGGGGCAGACAGATAGATACAGACACATAAATAGATATGTAAATTATTATAGAGAATGTATGTGTCTGCTTTTGGACCGGACAGTTCAGCTTTCTCTTGCTTGGATAGATTTATCCAGCATGCACATAGCTGCCATTGTTAATTGGTGTCCTCTCTCTTCATCTTCTCCTTTTCTTTCCCCCTTTTCCCCTTGTCCTTTCATCCATTGCCCCTGTACCTCTGCACCCTTCCCTCACTGTCTATTCTCCCTCATTTCCCTCTTACCCCATTTCCTCTCTATCCATGTTCTTCTCCTCTGCTACCTCTCTCTCATCCCCTTTACTGCTCTCTCCTCCTATCTTTTTCCACCAACCAGCTATCCTCTTACCTGTATCTCACCCCTTACCTCTTTCTCCCCATCTCTCTATTTCTCCTACCCCTCTCTCCCAATACTCTCTCTTCTAATCCCTATTTCCCGATCCTTTCTTATCTTCTGTTTTTCTTGTTAGCTTCTCTTGTCAGTGTTTATCTCCACTTTCTCCCCATCTTCTCTTTTCTCTCCTCTACTCGGGTCTTCTGTATCTTTTATATCCTTTTTCTTGACTTCTTTCTTTCTTCCCTGTTTTCTTCTACATTCTTTCCTACACACTTTTCCTCTATTTTTCTCTCTGTCTTCAGTTCTGTTAGGCAGTCTTCTGTTCTCTTTCCTCTGCCATCTGTCTTTTTCTCTGCCATGTGCTCTGCCCTCCCCTCTTCTCTGTACTCTCCTCTGTCCTGTCCTCTCTGCTATTCTCTTTCTTCTCTTCTAATATATCGACTTCAGGATAAATGCCTCTTCCTTTGTCTTCATATGCAGATATTAGGACACATGTTTCTCATATTTTAAATGGCTACATTTCATATGCAAGAAGTTATATGGACATAAACAGACATAACATTCAAATAAAAATGATAAATAGCGTAAAATATATAAAATGGCTAAACTATTATAGATAGGCAGGTATAACATATTACAGAGAGTGTATATAATAAAGTAGGACATAGATAGATATATAGATAGATAGATAGATAGATAGATAGATAGATAGATAATATTATATATGGGTCAGTTTCAGAATACATTGACATTTTACCTCTCATCATATTTAGATAGTGGCAATTTCCTCTTAGGTTACTTATCGAATTAATCTATGTAATAATTCATTAGTCAGTAAGATGGCTCAGTCTCCAAAGGTTTCTGTGTGAAGGTCAGCTCATATCCTCCTCTGTCTGAGTTAGATAAACACTGCAGTTATAATAATTGGATGGTAATAGTGCAGTTGATATCTAAATTTTATGTGATGGGTTACTCAGAATCATTAAGATGTGACCTTAATATTCTGGTATAAAAATAAATGTTTCCTATTTGGCAATTTGGTTATCAATGATTTTGAAGAAAAAAAACTGCAGTATATTCAAATGCACTGTGTGTTACATGAAACATTTTATATAATAATTGTATTATATTGACACTTATAAAGTGAGGTTACATGGAACATTTTGAAGAGTTATAAGTAGAGGTTATTTAATGTGATTGAAAAAAAAGTTGATGGTTTGTATCAGGGGTGACCAGGGATGGAATTGCTAGTGTTTGTTTTCAGTGTACCAGGGTACCAGACTTGGCTGTAGGAACTTGACTTGGTAATGGCACTGGACCTGGCGATGGCACCAAACTTTGAGATGGCAGTTATGTTTCTCTTGGCGTGGCTTGGTTGTAGACATACACTTTTTGTATCCCTTTGGGGAGGCTTTGTAACAGACAGATACCTTCTGTATGCCTTGATGAGATGTATTTGCAGACAGGCACTTTCTGTGTACCTTGACGAGACTTGGCTCACTGGAGATGCAAAAATGTGGAATCAATCTATATCTAAGTTGTGGTCAGAGCCTTTCCTCTGATTGTAAATGTTGAGTATGTGATGTGATGGTAGCCAACGGTATGGCAAATTACCCACGTCATCCTAGTCTGTTTAGAGGCCAAACATACAAACCAAGTAGGTAAATTAATGAATTAAGATTATTTAGTGATATCAGAAAATGCTTTACGTAATTAAATGAAAGGATTAGGAATATAACAACTGTAGTATTTAAATTTCCATCAAACCGGAGTTTGGATAACGTGAACGGGAGTGTTGTCTTTAGAGGCTGAATAGGCAGCGTCTATTCTAAAATTATGACCTGAGTGTGTGAATGGGTCAAATCTGAGTCTTAATAAGGCTAATTGTATGTACTGGATGAAAGTTGGCAGTGGTTGACGTAAGATACTAACGGTGAAGACTAGGTTTAGAGGAAAGTGAATGAAGTAATGACAAGATTCTTTTTTAACAGGCACCATGCTTTATTGGTTGGGTAGAAAGTGATAGCAGGTTTGTGAGATCAAATAAGATGGTGGAATTGCACAAATCTGAAATCCTGAAGTATTCCTGTGGAGAGAAATGGGATGAGAAGATGTCAAGAAATTGAATAGATGGAAATAGATGGAATTGGTTGGTTCGTTACATGAATGCTAAGTCCTTTAAAAGGGACATTATGTGAGGATCAGGAGATAGTAGTCTAGGTAATGAGTTATAGTTTGTTTCTTCTGTAGTAATAACTTGGAAGGCGTCACCTTTCCATTCGATACCCCAGGCACGGGCTGCTATGTGAGATGGAATTACATTAATTGATTGTAGAGAAGAAACTTTAATGGATTACCACAGGACTGTAATTATTTCAGTCTGATGCAGCAGTTTGAGATGCAAAGGATAAGAGTAAATATAGAGATCTGGAGATTGGGCAGATGGCCCATTCCATTGAGAGATAAAGGATGAACATAAGTTCAAATCAGCTAAGGTCCCTGCCTTCAGTTGAATAGGTTGATTTAAATGGGGCATTTTTCTACGCTAGATGGTATATCTTGTGTATCAGAATTCTATAAATAGGAAGTCATCGTTATGCAATATCGAACATAAACCTTCCGCAAAGTCATTTGATATTTTAGGGCTGCTGTTAGGTCCAAATGTTAACTTGTTCGCAAAACAGTAGTTTTCCTTCCATTTGATTCCATGAACGTGCCATAGAGATGGGTGTATGGATAGCTGTTTGAATGCATCGCTTAAAACTATATTTAAAAGCCAAGTCCTTGGACCAAGTCAGACAATATGAGAGATTACATTGTCTATTTTGCTGTAGCTCATGCAATATTGCTTGGCAGGAATCAGTTGACTTGTTATAGTCGTAATAGCTTTATCCTCCATATTTATGAGCTAATCTACTATTAGAAACAGATAATCATCCAATTCTCAACATCAAAGTAGGAATGATGAACAGATGAAATATCTGTGTACACTGAAAACCTTTGATGATGTCCATTTTGATGTGAGAAGGGATGAAGTGGGCAGGAATAATTGTTGAGGGGCTGTTTGTACACTCACCTTCAGAAGTATTGTGGGATGTAGAAGGCTGGACTGGATCGGGCCTTGATCGATTCTCCAATCTGGACATTCTGTTCTCTAGGGAATTTTTTGAAAAGGCAATTTCAGATAACATCCTCTGCATCTGGTTTAATTGGTCATAAGATAAAATTTGTCCCCAAAAATAACGTAATTATGTCTTAAAATAAAGAGATAGACTCTGTGATAAAGTTCCGATTGAGATAGTCTCAAACTCCCTTTGATATCCAAAGCTCATTTGATAGCTGCTGTATCCAAATCCTGTGGGATGGACGTGTAGAGAGCCACCACATCAAGTTTTATCCAACTATATTACTCCTTCCATTTGATGTATTCCATGATCTCAACCCCAGACGTGATAGGTCTTCCCGGTGGATTTGTGGCATTTTTGAGGATCTTAGGTAGGTGGTACATAAAGGCTTTTCTGGAGTGCATAATATTAAACAATTGGAACTCCTTGTTGGTGAGAATCCCTTTTCCTTTTGGATCTAAGATTTTTTCATCAATCATTTTCCACTACACTATATCATGAATGTGTGTAACTATTCTATTTCATAGCGGGCATCACACTAGTCTTTTAGTCTCCTTTATTATACTTATATTTATTTATAACATTATTTACAGGGATAGTTCTAGCTCTGATATTTTCATTGGGACTAATAAATAAAATTAATTGAGGACGCATGATATATGATGCCCCAATTCAGCCCTAAGTGTATCTGAATCACAAATGGACATTAGGGAGTGATCCTGTATATGCATATATACAAACATGTGTACATACTTGATATGGTTTCAGGAAAGCTGATTTGTTTATTAATACTTGGTTACTACTATGGTTATTCATGAAGGGTTACCTCTGTCCAAACCCAAATATGATTAATATTTATGTATTACACTTTTTAACTACCCATCTGAATTACAGTTACATTAATGTGAAATGTATAAAACAAAAACTTTGAATGGAAGTGAATGTTTTATTAATTGATTGGCTGCTTTCTAAGTTTGTATTGTTTAGGTTTTCTATTTAGGTTATCTTATCATTAAAAAAGCTTTGAAATGCGTCTGGTCTGCCTACTGTGATTTTTAGATCACTGATGTGAATAGCATTTTAATGATTTTTTATGGAATAAATTGACATCATTAAGTACTCTCCAACCTAGATTGTCTCTATAAACACCAATGAAGAGGTACAGCGCTAATCTACCTATGCTATGAGGGAAACATACAGCGGCATAGTTATATCATTAATAGTATCTGAACAGTTTAATTCTCAACACATAGACAAATACTATATAATAGAACTCCTACCAAGACAGTTTTCTGGGCAAATCCTCTCCCACCCCATGAAGATCTAATATGGGTAGAGAAAAGCATATCTGCTGAAGTTTGAAGTTATATGGTGCTATAAGTAGTTATTCCATGCTGTGAGGATGTATGTGGTTATATGAAAAGTCTTACTGTGATGTGAGGAGATACATCACATATTATAGTTGTCGTAATTGCGAGTTGTTGTCACGCAATGTTAAAAATTACAGGTTGCGCATGTGCAATGAGCGCCAAAGGCGCTCATTGTGCGCCTCGCGATGAGCAACGTAGGCGCTAATCATGAGGCCTGCACGAGTTGTGGTACGCAATACTTGCAGTAAATTACGATATTAATGACCAAAATGTTTTCAACTGTGTAACTCAAAAGACTCCCAAAAAAACACAAATAATAAAAAAAATTACTTCAACACTCACACACACCACAAGGGGATAGCCAGGGAGCCTGTGAGTGAGGTTGCAAGGTAATTTTAGGCTCAATTGCTGTTTTTCTGACATCGAAAATCGGCGGCCGGAAAAATATGGTATCAAAACGAGGCCGTAGCCCAGTAACACTTACCCGAACAACGGCAGGGACGTGCGACTAACAAAATACATGACCCGAAGCCAGTAACACAGGCGAACAAGGCGCAGGGTGCGAGACATAGAAAATAAAAGCAACAGCACTCTGTGCAAGCCACTGTAAACTTCAGCAGAGACACAGAGGAGAAAGACACAGGGGAGGGAGAGGAGGTAGAGGGTGTAAAGAAACACAGGGCTGAGAGACAAAGGAAAAGAAACACAGGGGAGGGAAATAAGTAACAACAAAACACACAGGCGAGGAGGGGGAGGGAGAGAGGGGGAAACAGACACATGGAAGGGAGAGGGGAGAAACAGACACAGGGGTCAGAGAGTGTGGAGAGATTCACAATGAGCACCAGCGCAAATCACGAAAGTGGCGGGTTGTACGACGTCTGCTACACAGGAGGAGAGCACGAAAGTTGCGGGTTGACAAGGCCTACAATGAGCAAAGCCGCTCATTGATTGGCTTGTGATGAGCGCCTTCGGCCCGTAAAGTAGACGGTAGGAGGGTCTTGCAATGAGCGCCGAAAGGCGGTCAGCGCAGGGCTCACGATGAGCACCAAAGGTGCTCAGAGGGGGCAAAGAATTGCATTGCGTGACATACAGCATTGCCAGGATTACAATTTTATTGCTCTCATTTTTGAAGGGCAAGTCGCTAGTATTAATAGAAGGAGTTATTCTATTTTGAGAGGATAAGTGTAGCTATATAAAGAGTTATGCTGTGCTGTGAAGAGATATGTAACGGTATAAAGATTTATTCTGTGCTGTAAGGATATATTCTGTGAAAGTGTTGCTTGCCTTATGCCAACACATTCGGAAAACTCAACAATGGCCAATAAACTGGAAAAGGTCAGTCTACAACCCAATCCCCCAAAAACATAAGACATATAAAGCTTCCTGGTCATCCACTATGCCCTGCCCTCTCTAGCCACCCCCACGTCTGTTCTGCCACCGGATACCGATATTGCTCAACTCTTCCTCATTTTAATCCGACTCACGAGCAAGTCTGGCGCCTTATCAAGTCCTGGGGCAAGCAAAGTAGCAGGTGGGAGCTGTAGCTGTGGATCTGTACACAGACAACTGAGACTTAATGGTTGCACCTCTGCGTTTTCCTACGCAACTGATCAGCCCTGTTCAGGATTGCATTGCTCACCTGTAGAATAAGGAGGATGCTAGAAATTATTACTTTACCCTGTCCAGCATGCAGCAGCTAGAGGGTGTCAAAACCTGTATGTTGAATGGGGTATGATAAGAGCCTATTGCCCAAACATCTCCCCACAGGTGTGCCCAGTTTGTTTTACCTCTGTACAGCAGGAAGTTCTTTCAGTCCTTAGGTTAAAACGAGAGATGTCTGTGGTCTTGTGTAGCATAAGGATCATTCTAAGTTCTGAAAAGTACTTACTCCAGCAATCAGCCTTCCCAGCATTAATAACAAAATTCACACTTTAATTATGTGAACCAGTATGACAACTTTATTACTGAAACCATCAGACATATTTATACCACATTCTAGCAACAACAGACCAATCAATTCAAATGTGCATAAATGGTTACACACAATCATTCTAGCTCACGTTATCACCGATGCCTGCAAGTCTAAGAGAATTATCCATTGTTTTCCCTTTTCCACTGCTGTATTCTTGGTAGGCGTAATTACATACTATTGGCATGGAGACACCAGTCTAAGGGCGAGGGAGAGAGATACTGGTGTCATGTGACTCCTAAGGGTCAATTATCGCCCTAATCTTGTTAATAAGGGACTAGTCCACTACTATGATATATTTGGCATATACAATATTTCCCTTGTAAGTGCTAGATCCCCCAAAGCAGACATACATCCCATCACTCCCATTATGTTCATACGCACACCCCAAATATACACATGGATATCACAGTATGGACCCAGTGGCACCCAGGCAACTTTAAACAGGCATAACAAGGAATAACACATAAATCGCAACATCCTCAATGTTAACCCATCTCAGTGGTCCTCGTTCCCCTGGCACAATAAGTCTCTATTTATAAGGCTGAGGGCATCAGTCTGTAAGGTATTGCACAGCTGGTGCCTTGGCATGCTTCTGCCAGGACAACTCCTCCCTCTTTCTTTTCCAGTGTAGCTTGGGGAGTCCATTCGATCCGAGGACTCCTGAACTACACTGAGGTTTAGTGATCCTCTTGTCCAGGGTGAATTCTCCCTCCTTACTAATGGTGTAGTGATCGTCCCAAGCCCCTGGGAAAACATATAAGACCACTGGCCTAGAGGACCCTTCAAGGCAGTCCGGGGAAACAGTACATCAAGGCTAGTAGGTCCAGCAAAAACTTGGGATTGGTCCTTCCCCAGCAAAACTCTCTCCTTCCAGGCAAGGGAGACCTCCTGACCTGCTGATTCTGGGATGGTACCAGGTATCCAGGGTAAAATAGAAGACCACCACTTCCCCCTTGCCAATGATCCCAGCCAGTGGCTCCTTCTTTTCAGTGGTAGAGGCACACAAACAGTGTCTTTGGGCCGTTGCAGGGGAGGCAATGCAGGGAGGCCAGGTGACAAACCACACCCTTGGGTATCCTTTGTGGAATTCCATGAAAACTGGTCCATCCAGTTGTGAACCGATCTGGGGTAATCCTGGGGCCTCACCCTCCCCAGCCAAGCCAGTACAAACAGTTGACTGATGGTATTTACAACAGCCCATGGGCCTAAAGGACCACAAATGGCCAACATTCTTCTCCTCCCCATGTCTGCTCCTTCCCTTGTCCACTGTCTGAGTCCTGTGGGATCTGTTGGGTCTTCTGGCTTACCCAATTTAAGTGGTTTAAGGGGGATAGCCAGTTCAAATGAATGTTCATAAGGGGCTATCACCATCCCAACCCCCAACAGCCAGGGCCACTGTCCCCTTTTTCCCACTCCTTTAGGTAAAATATTATTTTGGGGCACCCAATAAAACAATAGCTCCACTGAGGACTGTACTTGCCACATCTGCCATTCTGTACTCCTCCTGCTGGCCTTGTCTGGGGACTCTACTCCTTGGGGCTGCACTGAGCTCTTTGTCTCCCAGGCTCCTTTCTCTGGAACTACTGTCTGGGTACAGCTCTCACCTCTCTCTGGATCTTTAGTCCCTGGATCCTTGGGCACTGGGTCCACCTGACCTGCTAGTACTGTCTGGGATTCAGACTCCACTGCCTCTGGTATGCACCCAACATAAATGGTATTACCCTCATATGTCCCATTCATAGTAACATTTACCTGGGCCTGGCCCATTTGTATATCCATATATACATAGTCCAGGTCAGAATCCATAACATCCTCTCCCAAGACCCCTTGACATGTTATAGGGCCCTCTGAGGGCAAGTCCTCAGTGGTTACAAAGTCCATACAGTCCCTGTCTGGCCCAGCCATAGCACAACTTATCTAGGCTCCCTGTGTCTCTGGCATATTATATCTGGTTGCTAAGTCTGTCCCTTGAACTGTGGCTGGCTTCCTGACATTTGTTATCAGCTGAAGCTGCATGCCATGTTTACAGTCCATATTTGGTTCTTTCAAGAACCCAGGAGCAAAGTGGCTCCCCTCCAGGCCTTCTCTTTGCCTGGCACTGCTGTGGTCTGGCCCTGTCCCCATGCCTCTAACTTGGCAAGGCTCAGCCCCCTAAAGATAGGGACCCATTCTTCTTCTTCACCATCTCCCCACTGCATGAAGGCATCCTTGTTACTTTTAGAATCCCTGAGATCAGAATTCTCTCAACAATCCATACCTTTCTTTTGTTACCCAGCCTTGGCAAAATTTAGCTGTGTCCCTGTATTTTCTGGAAGGTGACTCTCCTCCATGCCTGACTACTCTTCCCAACTTGGTGAAGAAAATCCCACTAGGGATGCTGCCTCCAGTAGGGACAGATAGCCTGCTTCCAGTTGTAGTTCCTGCTGTATCAATGGCATCAGTGTAAATGCCTTATCCGACCATGGGGAACCCCCCAGAGAGTTACAACGTCTCTCGAGCACATCTATTGTACGCTGACAAGTGCCCACCCCACTATCCAGAGGGCCATATGCCAGCTCCCAGAGTGCCTATTTCAGCCCAATGACAAATAGGGCTCCACACCAGGGATTCCCAACCACCAGGTCCTCTAGCAACTCTGTCAGCTCATGACCCAGCCATAGTTCCAGAAATGCCATCCATTGGTTTAAAATTATTCTGTCTCCACTGGGGATAAGCATTCCCCATCCACAGGAGCTGGGAAAGGGCCATTGCATATCCCTCCTCTCCCACTGTCCCAGGACAGTCCTCTCCTGATCCATGCTTACATGTGGAAGCCTTCCCTCTGGACTTAACTCCATCATGTCCTTGTAAGTTGCCAACTTCCACAATAGGCATGACAACACCGGTCTGAGGGCTTGTGATAGTGGAAGAGATACTGGTGTCATGTGACTCCTAGGGGTCAATTATCTCCCTAATCTGGTTAATAAGGGAGTAGTCCATTACTATGAAATATTAGGCATATACAATATTTCCCTTGTAAGTGCTAGCCCCCCAAAGCACAAGACAGACATACATCCCATCACTCCCATCATGTTCATATGCACACCCCAACTATAAACATGGGTACCACAGTATGAGTCCAGTGGCATCCAGGCAACTTTAAACAGGCATAACAAGGAATAACACATAAATCACAACATCCCCAATGTTAACCCATCTCAGTGGGCCCCTTTCCCCTGGCACAATAAGCCAATCTTATAAGGTTTAGGGCATCAGTCTGTAAGGTATTGCACAGCTGGTGCCTTGGCATGCTTCAGCCATGACAGAGGGAATCCCACATAAGTGGTTGAATAATATCAAAACTTACAGTGACACAGATTACCATTGGCACATAGAATGTGCACACACTACTGGACAACATCAAGACATAGAACTCACACCCTACAACCCTGACATTGTAGACCTTAAAGAAACACCAATTACTAATAAAGGACAACTGTCCAAATCGTGTGGAGGCTATACATACAGTGGAGAAGCGGTAGCAGTGAGAGTGTGAATGTTGAGTTGGCTTTGTCATAAAATATTGTCTTCTTCAAAAATGTGTCAGCACCCCTAAGGATGTGAGTGATCGACTCATGAAAATGTAGCTCCCAGTTCAAAATGTAAGACAAGCTACTTTGATCACTGCATACACTCCCAAAATTAACAACCGTGCAGGCAAGTCGATTGGTGTTCTTAATGCAAGAGTTGGATGAGATGCTGCAGTCTGGATATAGAGTAGGCAATTGTAAAAGCAGTGGCCTGCTACTCCTGAAAAACTATGCAGCACGAGAACTTCTGAATACCAACATGATCTTCTGCCCTACTTGCAAAAGTGCTTTGTGGAAGCATCCCCGCTCCAATATCTGATAACTAAACGACTCAGAGCCTCATTCAATTGGCCAAATTGCAATTACTTAAACCCGTAATGTAGCCCGTAAATGTAACGAATATTCAATTGGCTACATTTAGCAACTCACATTCCAATTGCGATTTACAGGTTCAAAAGCACTGCTGTTATTAAAACCATAACTCTGTCCTATCGCCTCCATTCATTTTTCAAGCTGGTAAATGTTACCAGTGCTAAAGACGCAAAATTGTTATTCAATTACAAAAATCAATTGCCTTCAAATGTATCAAAAATTATACAAGTATTAGATAGGACTTGCAAGTTGGTTAAACACCTGATCGTATAAATGCAGCAGAAAATAACCACACACTACTGTACTTTATAATTCTGGGAAAGCATGGAATTAAAGGCATTATAATTAACTGCACAACAGTCTCAAGTTCGCAAATCTGCAAAAAAATATATTTTATTTTAACTTTTATTTCCGTGTTATATTGATCCCAGGAATCAAGGGGTTAATATATATCATGGAAACCACATGGACTAGAACGGTTGCCTTAACTATTTTTATTGATTTCTACATTGCTGGATTGCGAGTCCGATCATAAATTGTACTACTAAACACTAATTAATTGTAGAATAAACTCCATGTTTTACTGACGTCATGATGACGGTCTAATTTACTATTGGCTGTGTCTAAGAAGTATTGTGAGTGTTTAAGAAGTAAGTTATGGGCTTGCATAAATATTGTCAAATCATATGATCATGCGCCTTTAAATTCTACTTACAAGTTCATGGTTTGTGTGTGGAGGCTGCGAGAGGGCAGTTGCTATTTAGAGACAATTGAATACACCGAAATGTTTAGAAAACAATTAGACTGCAGCCAAATGTTCAGTTTGGAGGTAATTACGAGCTTGCAATTGAATGAGGATCTATGTCATCATCAGGAGAAGCGACAGACAGGATTTCCAGGTGACATAGGCTATGTGTTAGAGGTGACTGCTGGATGGATTACAGGCTCATCGTATCCAAAATGAAGCTCCATATCATGCCAAAGGCTGTAAGACCCTCAACAGGATGCATTTGTTGAAGCTTAAGAATAGCCACATCACTGAAAATCTTGTGAAAGACACAGAGAATGATGCAGTGAAAGACTGGGAATGATTCTGCAACAAAAACACCCAGATGCATCAACAGTTTTAGGTTCCTTCATATGCAAGCATGAAGGCTGGTTTAACAAAAGTGATGTGGAAATCCAGGCCTTACTTTCTTAGAAGCACCACCTGCATTGTGCCCATCAGAAAGAACCATCCTCAGTGGCAAAGAAGGCCACCTTCATCAACCCAACAGTATAAAACAAACTGTACAAAATGCAGGTCTTATGGCTGAGCACAAAAGCAAATGAGATGAAGGCATATTCACCCAGGAAGGATTCCAATCCGTTTAATGAAGCCCTCAACACACTCTAAGGAACACAGTCGTCTGGGAGTTCTCCCCTCCTGAGATCACATGACACTGCCACCTTTATAGAGAAGGCCTAGATCCTCCAGAAGTGGGCTGAACACTTTGAAGCAGTTTTCAACAGTCCCTCACTCATCAACGATGAGGCCATCAGGATGCCCCAAGTTGATCTCAATGACTCCATGGATGCTCCACCAGAAGAGGACAATGTGAAAATATTTATGAATCAGCTGTCACATGGCAAAGCCCCAGGGTCAGATGCAATACCAGCAGATGTTTACAAAGATGATGGTCCTGTGCTACAGCGGAAACTCATTGAGCTGTTTCTGGAAGCAAGAATCCCTTTCACAGGAACTGATAGACATATCCATTGCACAGCTCTATAAGAGATAGGGCAATCCCCAGGTATTTTACATACACTGTGGAAACTTGCTTTCTCTTGATAGTGGGAGAATTCTTGCACAAGTTCTGCTGAACCGTTAGATCACTCAGCTGGAGGAGGGCTTACTGCCAGAAACATAGAGGACTTCCACAAGACACATGGAACCATTGACATGATATTTTCTTCATGCCAACTACAGGAGGTGTGTCAGTGGCAGAATTGTGAACTCTACCCAACTTCTGTGGGCCCCAAAAAAGCATTTGACTCTGTCCGTATGCCATGGACTGTGGAGGATCATGTCAAAGTTTTGTCTGTCCTGACATATTCAAACAAATGGTACGGCAACTTTATGATTTATAATATGGCTTGTATCCTGGATGACGGTTAAACATCTAAGGCCTTCCCAGTCACCAACAAGCATCAAGCAAAGATGTGTTCTAGCACCCTTGCATTCCAGCACTGCACTGAAGGAGTACTGAAGTACAGAACTGTCGAGAAACTCTTTAATTTGAGATGACTGTGTGCCATCACCAATGTGAAGTTGAGCTGTGAGATTTTCTCTTAGCTGATGATTGCGCTCTGAATGTTGGTACATAATGAGAAATGCAAGCCTGGCAGAACAAGTTTTCATCTGCATGGAGCAGCTTCTGTCTCACCATGCCTCTGAGATGTGGACTGTCTACCAGAGTCATGCATGATGTCTCAATTCCTTCCACATGTCCTGTCAACATAGGCTTCTAAGAATCAGATGGCAGAACAAAGTGCTGGATACTGACGCCTTTTCAGAATTAGTCCGTCATCGGTTCATTCACTGATGATGAAAGTCCAGACCAGATAGGCTATGCATGTTGTCCGAATGTTAGATGAACATATCCTTAAACCGATCTTCTACAGAGAAATCACTCAGGGAAAGAGCTCACATGGAGGTCAAAAGAGGCCATTCAGGTACGCTGAAGGCCTCCTTGAAGTCGCTTGAGATCAACACCTCCTCCTTGCAAACCTTAGCATTGAATCCTCTTACATGATTCAGCCTCATTCACAAATTCTGCCAAACTTCTGAGTTGAGGAGTACTGCTGAGTCTGAAAGATTGTGTCATATATGCAAATTCAGGCCTGCCCAAACATCACCGACAGTGTCATCACACGTCTGCTGGACATGTGACAGGAGGTGCCATGCCTGAATTAGACTACTCAGTCATTTTTGGATGCACAGAGCCCAGTCAACCAATCAATTAGATGTTGAGGTCGTAATTGAGAATGATGGACAAACACACACATGCTGTTAGGATATATGTGCGATATAAAGACTTATTCATTGCTGTGAGGAGATATGTGGAGATATCAAAAGTTATGCTCTGCCGTGAGGACCTTTGTAGTTATATAAAGACTTATGCTGTGTTGTGAGGAGATATGCAGCTATATAAAGAAATATGCTGTGTTAAGATATATAGAGATATAAAGAGTTATGCTGTACTGTGAGGAGGTATATATCCATATAACAAGTTATGCAGTGAGAATATACGTAGCTACATAAAGAGTTATGCTGTGTGTTGCGGAACAATGTCCTTTTTTTAATGCCTTTTCCATCATCAACACTCAAGTGCAATTAGAATATCAATCAAGTTTCTTTATTCAAGCTTAAAAGCATAGCCTGTCTTAAAGAAATATATATGCAGTGCTCTGATCTCATTATTAATTACACAGCATATTATATAGCTTCCTTAGCAGGCAGGGATAAGGTAACATAGATTTATACACAGGGCTGGCTTTTAGGACTAATCACAAGTAATGGTGAAGACATACTGAAATAATTTCCCCAGCCCCCTGTGCAAATCTCTAACTGTCACAGAAAAAGCAACTAAGAAATTGGCAAAACTGAAAAGTTAACTGCAAAAATGGATGCTATGCCTACTATGCCATGTATGTACATAGGATATAAATGAGGCAATACAAATGAGTGAATGGTGCAATACAGTGTATATTGGGGAATACAAAATATATATTTTCTCTGTGTGTGCTGTGAGGAGATATGTAGCCATATGCAGAGTTATACTATGGTATGAGGATACATCTAGCGATCTGAAAAGTTATGCTGTGTTGTGAGGAGATATGCAGTGATATAAAGAGTTATACTGTGCTGTGAAGATATATGTAAAGAATTGTGAAGGGCTGTGAGGAAATATGTAGCTATATAAAGAATTTATCTGTGTGATTTGTAGCTATATAAAGAGTTATGCTGTGTTATGAGGATACATGTAGCTATATATAGAATTATGCAGTGCTGCGAGGAGATATGTAGACATATACAAAGTTATGTTGTGCTGTCAGGAGATATACAGAGATATAAAGATGTATTCTGTGCTGTGGTGATATATGTAGCGATATAAAAAGCTGTATAAGCATTATTATGATATTTTATTAACCAACAACATTTTATGAATTATTTGCAAAGATAAGTGAGATAAATTTTTTGGAATAGGTACATAAGCAAATGGAATTGGTAAATGAATTATGGAATTATGTGGAATCTGCATGTCAGATCCTTACTGCAAGTGCTGCAAGTAATGCAATGTTTAATCTATAACCTGCAGGTTATACGACAAGCACATCTGGGCTGGTGTGGTCTAGACAGGTCCTATGACTGACAGAGCAATCAGTTCCACACCACCAGACTGTCCCTCAGCCGCTCTACTTTGTAGTTATTTATTTATTTGTGTGCTGGCAGTGATTGAACAATACTAATTAACAGGGATCTTTAAAATCCATTGTACTGTGCCTTCCATTAAACCTTTGGGAATAGCTTTGCATTAAAGACAACAAATCTATTGTATGATTACATTTGCTTCAAACAAATGCTGCTGCCTAGATTTTATTCACAGTTGCTGATAGCTAAAGTGACTATGTAACAGCTATAAATTAATATCAGATATATAGTTGTCATAATTGCCGGCTTGCCAAAAGTTGTTGCTAACACCAGGTTAAAGTTGCGGGCCTCGCGAAGCGAGGGTCACAGTTGCGGCCAGGCAATGACTGCGAAAGGCGCTCATTGCGCTGGAGGAGATGAGCACCACAGATGCTCATCCTTGCGACATGCGGGACTTAGGCAATGAGCGCCAAAGGCGCTCATAGCACTGCTGGAGATTAGCGCCACAGGCACTCATACCGAGACACGCGGGACTTAGAAAAAAAGAGTGCAGAAGGCCCAAGAAAATACGTCCCGTACGACGGACCACAAAAATATGAATTTAACGACTGAACCCCCAAACAGCAAAAACACACAAATATGCCTCAAATTAACTTACACACTCACACACAGCTCAGTGGGAGTGCCAGAGAGCCTGTGAGTGAGGTTGCAAGTTAATTTGAGGCATATATTGGCTTTATTTACGATCGAAAATCGCTGAAGTGAGAAAAAAAAATGTCGGCAGAAACCACATAAACAAACACAAAACAAGGCCGAAGGACGTAAAACGCAGCTGCAGGACGGAAAAGGTGGCCGAAAGACGTAAATACCAGCCCTAAGCACTAAGACTTAACTCAAAACAGTAACACTTATTACAAGGCAGGAACATTTTACTCAAGCGAGTAACACTTAATCAAAGGCAGTAACACTTAATCAAAGCTACTGACACTTATCTCAAGGTAGTAACACAGGGAGAGAGGCTCGCAATGAGGGTCGCGGGACTTAGGCAATGATCACCGAAGGCGCTCAGTGCGCTGCTGGAGATGATCGCCTGTTGAGCTAAACACTGCGACCCGCGGGACAGACAATGAGCGCGAAAGGCACTCATTGCGCTGGTGGAGATGAGCACCAGAGGCTCTCATCCCGAGACACATGGGACTTAGATAAAAAGGGCGCAGAAGGCCCTCAACCGAATTTAGCGACGCATGCAAAATTATGGCCAGTACGACTTGGGACTTATTGACATCTGAGAAATTACGGCCTGCAAAAATTATTTCGCGGCTGAACCGCCAAAGTGCAAGTTAAATTGAGGTATATTTTGTTTTTTTTAAACATCGACGAAGCAAGAAAAAAAATGGTGGCCAAAAAAAATAAAAATGGCGGGCGAAAAAAATTAAAACATGAGGCAGAAGAACGTTAAACGCAGCCGAAGGACGTAAATACCAGCCCGAAGCACTAAGACTTAACGCAAAACAGTAACACTTAATACAAGGCAGTAACATTTAACTCAAGCCAGTAACACTTCATCAGAGGCACTAACACTTCATCAAAGCCAGTGACACTTAACCCAAGGTTGTAACACAGGGAGTGAGGCTTGCAATGAGCGCCGAGGGTGCACAAGTGCCAGTCCTATAAAGTACACAGGGGGAGAGGCTTGCAATGAGTGCCAAAGGTTAGAAAGGTGTGGCTCACAATGAAGGCGCTCAGCGCGGGTCTCGTGATGAGCCCCTAAGCTGCTCAGAGGGGCCATAACCTCACATTCGGTGGCAAACAGATTTACCATTGTTTCAAATTGTATTGCCGTAATTTTTTGACGGGCAAGTCGCTAGTTTATAATAAAGGTACAAAGCAATCACATGCATTTGAAAAGTGCCTTTGAAACACCAGGACTTACTTGCTGGGCACAGTTTAAGGGTCACTGGATTCACTAAATGTGATCTGTACAATCAGACAGATCAGTTACAGGTAACCTATATCACTTGTAGAGCCTCATATGCAGCCCCTGGGTCCTTAAAAGTGCCACACGCTGCTAAATAGCTTTTATATTTCAGCTTTGCGAGCTTGATAAGGTTGTGCTATTAATTTTAATACCTAACATCTCTTTCCCTTTAATGATAAGTACAGTAGTGTGTGTATATTAATATTTACATTGCTATAGATAGGACTTTAACCCGCTTGCAGGTCCTCTCTAGTACCCGTTGGCTTTTAGGCTCCATTTGCGGCTTACGAGTTTGAACGCCAGTGGATTCAATTTAATAGCGTGATTGGAACGTAACAGTTACGGGCTTGACAGAACAAAGGATTTGTGGCCGCAGAGTTCAATTTTCGACATCCAGTAGGATTTTTTCGCCCTTAGCTCGAAAGTCCTTGGCGGGTTGCTTTACAGGGCCAATTTAATAGCGTTAAGTCTCATGACCTATGTTACAGGCTACTGTTTTACACATTGAGGGGAATTAATAGGGCTGAAAGTGTTGTCTTGTTGATAGAGTCAGATTTGATGTATGTAAGCTTCTCAGGGGCATTTTTATTGCCTTTAGGGATGGGTACACGTAGGATTTTGTAAAAACCACAGAACTTCCAAGGAGTTACAAATAACTCTATGATTGCTGGGATTTCACTGCTGGAACATAGACATGCTGATATGCTGACCTTGGAGCCAGTCCTAGCCCACCCAGGGGTAATTCAAAGGGTATGAAACATGTTTAAGGGATTGCTGATTGGGACAAAACCTGAAAAAAATAAAGTTTATGCTCTGTTTTGGAAACATATAAATTGTGTTTTTCTTTAATGGAATGGGCTATAATCATTTAGTATCCTGAGCTGATAGAGCTATCCTGAAATGGTTGAACCATGTGAGATTTGCAGATAAGATTGGTCTCCCTGGTATATTCAAACCCACTGAAGAGCAGATTGTACTGGTTATGCTGATCCTGTGACCCTCTGTTCCTGATTGTCATGCAATTAGGATATAACAAAAATATTACAATGGCTAGAATAATAACTTTGATTGAGTTCACTGACAGGAATACAATTTATTCAGAACACTGTTTATTGCAACAATAGCAAACCAAGTATGAATAGCCGTATGTGTCAAAACATGTGCAATAAATCTATTTTCATATATATTACAATATAAGATCAGTGAGAGGTTTATCTAAATTCTTTTAAATGATTGGTTGACAATCAATTTTAAAACATTCTATATTCTGTTAGACCAATGTAGAAATCAATAAGAAGTGTATAACCTTATTAAAGTTGGATAACAATCAGATTCCATAAACTATATTTGGTATTAATATTCAGTGATATGGTATATTAATCTATTAAAATAGTATATAGCAAAATCAGGTATAAAACCTACATGGCAGCCAAAATACAAATAAATGCAAAATTAATTAAAACTACTTAGATTATAATAACGCTAAATTAAATTTTTATATAGGTATTAGATTATGCCATAAAGGATTTTTATAACAGAATTGATTAAACTTAATTTATCAAAGCAATCAGTCTGTTTTTGAAAGAATGCACCCAAGGAAAAAACAATGATGGAATGGGACTCATATCTGCACTATGACCCCCAATATGTTATTTCAGGTAGTACCCACACTATCAATTGTAACAGAAAAGTTATATCTGGACTATTTCAATTATATTATAAAATGTAATTATAAAAACTTGCATTTATACTTTACGTAAATTTGAGATTAAAGGGTGGACCCCCTTCTGATTAGAACTGCTCCTTAAGTTGGTTAGAAGTAATCCCTTTTGGTATTTTTTAGGAGGAATTTGTAGTAAAGATAGATATAGTGAATAATCACAGAGAAAAGACAAAAGGGCAGAAGTTTATGCCAGAGGGCAATAGACGGAAAGCCTCAAGCTTCCCCCTGTCCTAATAGATAAACGTATTTCATTTTCACCCACTCCCCAACACCAGGCTGATTTCCACCAATTACAATAGCCTCCCGCCATGTTTGTATTTACATACATAATTAAGATATGTCAATAAAATGGTGTATAGAGGTTATTTATGTATGGTAGGGAAAAAACACACCACATGGTCCAACTATGAGATATTATAGAATATACGTGTTTAATTTTAGTTATACTTTGAGCCAAATTAATTTTTTTATGTTTGAAAAAAACATTGTCCCGCTATCTGCACCTGTTTTGACAGCACGTGGTTAAAACAATGTTGAATTGAACCAAAGCACAAGTCTGAGAACAATTATTATCTTCTATTATATTTCAAGGTCTACTCGGGTGCCTAAAAACATTCGGCCTTGGCACAGCTCAAGGTTGATAAAACATTTAGTAGGTTCAGAAATATTGGTATACTAGAAAAATGATTTAACCCCTCATTTTTAGGAATGACACACATAAGGATGTATGTACTTACAGTGGTAAATAATAAACATTGAATAACAAATAAAGTAGATGATATTTATATGATATTTTTTATCGACAAATGTCACAACATGATGCTCCTGGCTTTTGATCCTAGTATGACCACCAGGCACGAAAAAGTCCTCCCTCTTCACGATTTTGAGAGAGAATTCCTGTAGCTGAATGTAGGAGTTTTTAGGAGACCTCCTCCTGTCCTAGGTTGTGACACTGACCCTAATAGGCACATATCATGTATAAGTATGCATTATATATATGATAGGTTAGTGTAGGAGGAAGAGGGGAGAAGAAATTAAAGATGAGTGGTAGGGGAGGAAGAGAAGGAACGAGGAGGTAGGAGAGAGTCAGGAGGGGGAGAGAGACAGATACGAGAAAGAAAGGAGGGGAAAAAATAGATAAAGGAGAAGAATGAGGCAGTAGAGGGGAAGAGAAAGATGTTGGGACAGAGATACAAGGGAGAAGTAGAAGAAAAGAAAATAGGTACTTACATTGGACACCTGCTGATTCTTACACTGATTTTTCTTTCAAGCAAAACTTGCTGACATCACATAGTCAACATTACACAATAGGACCTATTCTATTTTAAATTTATACACATGTAAAACTGCTCTTAATATTGCCACATATCATATTGGCTACTCGCAATCCGATTACAAGTTACCCACCCACAATCACTATAGGCCAGCCAAAGATGCAAATTTGGCCTTAAAACTCTATTGGTTTTAGCAAAGCACTAATATGACAATCTCTAAATAATTAAAATTACACAAAATCGATATTCTATTAGACTCATAGCTCTAGCTCGCAAAGAAAGTCTAATCCTTTAGATTGTAAGTCTGCGAGTTTCAGTCTTGCAAGATGCTTTAGGGAAAGCACTATGGACACCGGATTCTAAGCTCAAAGACAGGGCCCTCCATTCATTGCAATGTGTGAATCTTGAACTTGTCATTGCGTGTAACTTAACTTATGTATAGCGCTACGGAATATGTGGTGCGTTACAAATAAACGATAATAATAATAATAACCCGCAACTGAAGAAAGTATCACTTTTCTGTCAAAAATATTGTGAGTACTAAATAGACTTGCAAGGGCTTTTTCAAAAAATATTAAAGCTGTAACAGCAATTTAACACACAATACTGTACTTTGAAAGCATGGAAAAGCATGGAAATATATTAGGATTAATCACACTACAATCTCAAACCCACAAATATGCAATTCAAAACTATCTTTTTTAATTATTATTTCTGAGTAATATCGATCCCGGGACTCAAGGAGTTAATACATACCATGAAACCCACATGGACTAAAACAGATGATCTAATGCATCTTATAGATAGCTAGAGTGCTTGATTTTGAGCTCGATCAGAAAACACTACTTATTGGCACAAATTTATTTAAGCCTCAATTATGTGTAACCTTCATGTTTTACTTATATCTTAATGGTGGTCTCATTATTGGCTGTATCTAAGAAGTAAATTATGGGCTTGCTTAAATATTGTCAGATCATATGATCACGCCACCTGAAATTCTACTTAAAAATAGGCAGTGTTTTAGAGTTTAGACTTATGGAGGTGAATTGCAAGCTTTAGGCTTGGCCCCGTAAAGCAACCCGCCAACGACTTGCGGGGTAAGGGCGAAAAAACCCTATGGTATGTCGAAAATTGAACTCTGCGGCTGCAAATTCTTTGTTCTGTCAAGCCCGTAACTGTTATGTTCCATTCACGCTATTAAATTGCAACTAATCCACTGGCGTTCAAACCCGTAACCCGCAAAATGGAGCCAAAAAGCCATCGGGTACTAGAGAGGACCTGCAAGCGGGTTAAAGTCCTATCCATAGCACTGTAAATACCAATATACACACACTACTGTACTTATAATGAAAGGAAAAGTGATGTTAAATATTAAAATTAATAGCACAACATTCTCAAGCTCACAAATCTGCAATATAAAATACATAATGTGGTAAGTGTGGTTCCTCAGGGTTCAGTATTAGGTCCTCTCCTTTTTAACATATTTATTAATGACTTAGAGGTGGGATTGGAGTGTGGTGTCTCCATTTTCGCTGATGACACAAAGTTGTGCAAGGTAATTAAATGAGATAATGATGTGCTTTCGCTCCAAAGGGATTTACATAAAATTGAGGAATGGGCATCTAAATGCCAGATGAGATTTAATACATACTAGGTAACAGTGCTCAAAGCCAATCAGCAGCTGCAAAGGCAAATAAAATATTAGCATGTATTAAGAAGGGTATGGAAGCCAGGGAAGTAAATATAATTCTGATACTATACAAATCTCTAGTATGCCCTCATTTGGAATATGGAGTACAATTTTGAGCACCACTTCATAAAAAGGACATTTTAGAGCTGGAAAAGGTATAGAGGAGGGCAAGAAAACTAATAAGGGGAATGGAGGGGCTAAGTTATGAAGAAAGACTTAGCAAATTAAACTTATTTTCTCTAGAAAAAAGGCGTCTAAGAGGAGATATGATTACCCTATATAAATACATCCAGGGTCAGTATAAAGATTTGTCAAGGGAGCTTTTTGTGCCAAGAGGTTTTCAACTGACAAGAGGACATCCCTTGAGGTAAGAAGTAAAAAGATTCCACCTTAAAGAAAGAAAAGGGTTCTTCACAGTAAGGGTGTTTAATCTGTGGAATTCTCTACCAGAGGAGGTGGTGACAGCGGATTTGATAGATAACGTTAAAAGGGGACTGACTGAAATCTGATCGCCAGTTTCTGAGGTCAGGAAGGAATTCATTTTTTTTCCCTTCGAGACGATTGTTTTTTTTTTCTCACATGTTTTTTTTTTTCTGTTTGCCTTCTTCTGGATTAATTAATAATGAAAAAAAAAAAAAAAAAATTGATTAATAATTATTTACCAACTAATTAATTATTATTTACTCTGCATATTGCAGATCAGAGGAGATCTTAAAAGGTTGAACTTGATTGACTGAAAGTCTTTTCTCAACCTCAATTTCTATGTAGCTATGTACTATGTAACTACTATTATTTTCTGTTTAATTTCCATGTTATAGCGATCCCGGCAATCAATGTGTTAATACATATAATGGAACTCGCATGGACTAGAATATCATATTTACGGATTTATTAATATAGCATTATTTCTGTAATGTGTGTCTGATCAAAACTCGTAATTGAAACCTATAAGGCTTTGAAATCTAACCTCCATTTTTCAGTGATGTAATGAGGACGATCTAATTTGCCATTTGCTCCGTCTAAACCTGTAACTACGGGTTTAACTAATTGATCATGTTCACGGCCGCACATCCAACGTGTGCGAAATGGTTTACGGGTTTGTGTCTCCAGCCTGTAACTTGCGGCATGGTTCAATTTAATAGCTCTGTAACACAGCCGAATTTCAAGCCCGCAGCCTTTGCGTGTTTACTGCTACTGGCTTCAAATTTAATAGGGCTGTATGTCTTTCCCCCTCTCTATCTATCTATCTATCTATCTATCTATCTATCTATCTGCCTGTCTGTATGTCTATCTATCTATCTATGTATCTATCTATCTCACACTTTCTCTCTTTCTCTACAGTGTGGGAATTGGGAATCCCTGGGCTTCCTGAGCTCTTAGAGAGCATTGGGGGAGAATGCTGGGGATCCCTGGGCTCCTAAACCCCCTGCATATTTTTTTGTGTTATTTATTCTTTTCCCTGCCATGGGAAGAAGTTTATATAGATAGATTGGAATAAGGAAGGATGTTAAGGCTAGTGTAGTGTGTTCATGTAGTCAGTACCATTCCGCAGCAATTCTATGGAGTCTACTGAGCTTCCCACTCAGAGTCCCCTGCAAGCAGGCTGTGAATTCATGTAAGAGCTAGAGAGCAACGGCAAAACACCCCTTGGTGCAAAAGAGTTCCTTTTTCATAGTAGCCATTATTGCTGTGGTATATAGGTGTCCTTTTTGTTATTTAAATTGGTTGGGGACAAATCTTAGTGCACGTAGCCCAATGCAGTCTGAATTATTAGGAAACTTTTCAAAGAAAAGCTTAAGGAAATAGCTTAGATGTATTGTTCTTTTTCTACATTGCTGGCTTTTCATTGGTAGAAAAGTGGGAGAGGAAACTCTGCATGGAAAGTGTTGAAGGAGTTGCTAAGGAGCATAGTTTGTTGATACACACTTATAGCAGCATCTGTTTAACTTCAGCCCTTGCCAATATTATTTTTTAATTAATATTTCAATATTTACTAGGAGAAAATCAGTGTCACTGAAGAGTTTATGGCTCCCTTAAAGAAAGATGAGCAGATTTTCTGAATGAAATCCATGGATATTTATTTAAGGACAGGCAAAGAATGTGCAGATACCATGACACAGTTTTGCATACAGTACTAATGTATAGTTTGTTTAAATATTTGATATTCCACAACAGATTACAGGCAGTCCACGTGTTACAGATGAGATGCGTTCTTGAGAACGTCTTTAGGTTGGATTTGTATGTAACTCGGATTCCTGAATAATAATAATAGCAATCCTATAATGGCTCATATGTGGTAATAATTATACAGTGTAGTATTGTAATAATAATAATAATAATAATCGCCCTGTACTATAATAATAAGTTACAGAAACAATTGTGCTCTCTATTTTAATTCAAACAAACAGAACATAAAAACAAATCATACAAAAAGGCTCGGGAGCCCATTCTTAAGTACAGGTCATCTGTAAGTCAGGTCGTCTGTAACCAGGAGACCTCCTGTATAGGGTTAAGCAAATCTAGAAAACAGCTTTTTTTTTGTGACATGTTATTGTTCCAAAATATCCAATTAATATGTATCTTAGTATGCTCAGGTAAAAACTCTAAAGTACCTATGAAATAATTGATATAAGTGAGCTCATTTATGATATAAAAGTTCTACCCTCAAATTAGCAACCCTTAAAATGATTTTTCCTAATATGAAACCAACAAAAAATGAAAAACATATTAGTAAATAGTAAGATATTTTTTTCAGATAATCTAGATATTGTCTAATATTTAAAGTTACTCTGTCACACAGAGATCATGTTTTTTAGGTGATTCTAAAAGGGTAGGCAAAGCTGGATATAATTTGGTTTAGGAATTTGTTTTTGAAGATATTCATTCCTGAGATATTTAGAACTTTGATATGCTAATTAAGAACACAGACTGCTTGTCTGCCTCTGTACAGTGTCTTACAAAAGTATTCACCCCCCTTGACTTTTTAGCTATTTTGTTACATTCCAGCCTTAAATTCAATGTTTTGTTAAGCTGAATTTTATGTGAAGGATCAGAACACAATAGTCTAAGTTGGTGAAGTGAAATGAGAAAAATATATACATAAAACTATTTTAAAAAAATAGAAAACAGAAATTTGTCATGTGCGTATGTATTCACCCCTTTTGTTATGAAGTCCATAAAAAACTCTGGTGCAAACAATTATCTTCAGAAGTCACATAATTAGTGAAATGATGTCCACCTGTGTGCAATCTAAGTGTCACATGATCTGTTATTACATATACATACCTTTTTTGAAAGGCCCCAGATGCTGCAACATCTAAGCAAGAGGCACCACTAACCAAACACTGCCATGAAGACCAAGAAACTCTCCAAACAAGTAAGGGACAATGCTATTGAGAAGTACAAGTCATTGTTAGGTTATAAAAAAATATCCAAATCTTTGATGATCCCCAGGAGCACCATCAAATCTATCATAACAAAATGGAAAGAACATGGCACAACAGCAAACCTGCCAAGAGACGGCCGCCCACCAAAACACGCGGACCGGGCAAGGAGGGCATTAATCAGAGAGGCAGCACAGAGACCTAAAGTAACCCTGGAGGAGCTGCAGAGTTCCACAGCAGAGACTGGAGTATCTGTACATGGTACGACAATAAGCTGTATGCTCTATAGAGTTGGGCTTTATGCAGAGTGGCCAGAAGAAAGCCATTGCTTTCATCAAAAAACTAAATGGCACGTTTTGTGTTTGCGAAAAGACATATGGGAGATTTCCAAAATGTATGGAGGAAAGTGCTCTGATCTGATGAGATTAAAATTGAACTTTTTGGCCATCAAAGAAAACGCTATGTCTGGCGCAAACTCAACACATCACATCACCCAAAGAACACCATCCCCATAGTGAAACATGGTGGTGGCAGCATCATGCTGTGGGGATGTTTTCAGCAGCCGAACTGGGAAACTGGTCAGAGTTGAGGGAAAGATGGGTGGTGCTAAATACAGGGATATTCTTGAGCAAAACCTGTACCACTCTGTGCGTGATTTGAGGCTAGGACGGAGATTCACCTTCCAGCAGGACAATGACCACAAGCACACTGCTAAAGCAACACTTGAGTGGTTTAAGGGGAAACATGTAAATGTGTTGGAATGGCCTAGTCAAAGCCCAGACCTTAATCCAATAGAAAACCTGTGGTTAGACTTAAAGATTGCTGTTCACAAGTGCAAACCATCCAACTTGAAGGAGCTGGAGCAGTTTTGCAAGGAGGAATAGGCAAAAATCCTAGTGGTAAGATGTGGCAAGCTCATAGAGACTTATCCAAAGCGACTTGGAGCTGTGATTGTCGCAAAAGGTGGCTCTTCAAAGTATTGACTTTAGAGGGGTGAATATTTATGCACATTGACTATTTCTGTAATTTTGTCCTATTTGTTGTTTGCTTCAAAATAAAAAAAATACATCTTCAAAGTTGTGGGCATGCTCTGTAAATTAAATGATGCAAATCCTCAAACAATCCATGTTACTTCCTGGTTATGAGGCAACAAAACACGAAAAATGCCAAGGGTGGTGAATACTTTTGCAGGGCACTTAAACCACTCAAGTGTTGCTTTACCATTGTGTTTGGGGTCGTTGTGCTGCCGGAAGGTGAATCTTCGTCCTAGCCTCAAATCACGCACAGAGTAGTACAGGTTTTGCTTAAGAATATCCCTGTATTTAGCACCATCCATCTTTCCCTCAATATTCCCCAATATTATCATGGGGTTAAATCCCCTCCTCCCCTCATATCAAGCACTTTGAGATGCAATTTTGCATATTATGAGGTGTATTTAAAGGAGACACCAAAAGAATTCTAACTATGTAAGGGAGATATGTTGATGATAAATATGGCTAATACAATGTCGATATGTTTTTTTTAGCTATGTATGATAAAAGCAATTTGTTTTTGGGGTGACAGTGTCTCTTAAAAATGTGTTTCATAAAAAGCAGTATACAAAAGATTGTAGATCTCCAAAAGATTTTAAGATGTCCAGATAAATTCTTAGGTAATGTAATCTTTTTTGGTAATCAGTTTGATTCTATACGACTCTCTTTATACCTTGGGCTGGGGACAGAACTCAAATAATTATATTACTATTACAGTTCATCTCAATGTGTAGATCAATGCTGTAAGCTACTGTACAGTGTCAGCATGCCCTCTAAACAAATATTGTAAAATATAACTTCCTCAAGAATAGCCTCTCTAATAGAATAGATTTGACTTCAGATAAGAACCAAATAAGGCCATCTGATCTGCCAAATCTATCTACCTAAAAGTTTGAATTAATTAAGCCACGGGATAGTCTTATGCTTATTCCAGCCATACTTACATTTCTTGCTTGATCCTTCTACTTCCACTGGAAGGCAGTTTCTAATAAAGCCTCATTGCAAGTAGATTCCTTAACCAATTGTGTAAGTGATGCTGCTTGCAAAGAAGGTAGAATATAATTACTCTGGCTTATCCAGAAATAGGAATGTGCCAGTCCATATCAGGCAATGTAAAATATCTCACTACAATTATCTCACCCTTCAGTGTAATTTTAATAATTTCTTCCACTAGTGCTCTAACACCTCATCTTGTATTGGAGGTCTATAAATTACATCAGAAAAAGATTGTGGAGTGGCCATCATAGTCTCCTGACCTTAATATCATCGAGTCACTCTAGGGAGATGTCAAACGTGCTGTTCATGCAAGACAACCAATGACTTTGCATGACCTGGAGGCATTTTTCCAAAACGAATGGGCAGCTATACCACCTGCCAGAATTAGGTCGTCATAGACAACTATTACAAAAGACTGCACGCTGTCGTTGATGCAACACACAGTATTAAGAACTAAAGGTATGCTAACTTTTGAACAGGGTCATTACATTTTTTTCTTTGTTGCCATTTTTTGTTTTATGATTGTGCCATTCTTTTATAACCTAGAGTTGAATATGAATCCCATAAGAAATAAAATAAATGTGTTTTGCCTGCTGTTTTCTTTAAAAATGGTACATATATTACCAATTCGCCAAGGGTATGCAAATTTTTGAGCACAGCTGTAGGTCATTCATCTGTAAAGGTCCAACATATTCTTCAGCAACCATATATCCAGGCCCAGATTTACCTTTTTGGCGCACCTGGGCAGTGAAGTGGAGGAGCCCCTGCAAGGTAGAAACACACCCATTTTTTTCCTTCTCTGTGCGTGTACTGTACATCTCTCTTGCTGTGTGAGCAAATCACCAACATTTCCCCATAACAGACATTTTTACAACACAACTATTCATATAGACGCTGAGCTATTACTTGTCTATTAAATTTGATGGTGGGTCGTATTATTTATATTTTTCTATAGGAGGACAGTGAGCATATGTTACACAAACACATATTATGATCACTTCTTTCACACAGAAAAGCTGAGTAATTATGAGAGTTAAAGGGCCACTGCATAATGAAAAAAACAAATTGTTTGAAAAAATGTAGTGTGACTAAGAGCATAAAAAAAACCTCATGCAGCTAGTTTCTAATTAGATAAAATAAATGTTGATGCCACTGCTGGGCTCTGGTGAAATCCATGAGATGTGAAATGTGAAATTCACATATGTGGAATATGTGAAATCCACATATTTAGCCAAAGTCTCCAACAGACGTATAAGGGACATAAGCTAGGGACCATTATGATATAATATATTCACCCTTAATTGTCATTATTATATTAATGTACTCGTATTCAGGAATGTTTACCTTTAATCATATGAATGTATACATATTCACTATAATTAAATAAATGTACACATATTCAGCTAGGGTCACCTATAATTATCATAATAATATATAAATGTACAGTCAGGGTCTCCTATTATTGTAATATAAATATATAAATACATATTAACCCAGGAATATCTGTAACAAAACAGTATAAATAGCCATTCACACATAATACCTACTTTCTACCAATATTTACTTACAAAAAATCATTTTAGTGAAAAAACATTATACTGTATAAACTTCTATAAGCTCTGGTGCAGTTCCTTCCTCTACACTACAGCAGGAAATGCATCGGCACAGGAAGGGAACACTGAGTTCTACCCTGTAGTGGTCAGTCTGAGAACTGCAGCATTTCGTTTCTAAGCCAAAAACAGTGTTTTAAGGGAACTTTAAGCCCCCTAAATACAGGGCGCCCATCCCAGGGAATTGCCCTTAGGCAGCTGCCTAGTTTGCCTAATGGGTAACCCGACCATGCATACATCATATTTATTTTTGGAGGGACAGTTTCTGTTTTCAGGGGAAATACCCTGTCTCTCTTAGCCTAATTTTGAATTAGGGCACATTTAAGGACAGGACATTATTTTCAAGACCTGATCATGTTTTATTTTCTTTGGTTCCTCCTGCTGTTTTCTCTTAGTCCAGGAGAAGGATAGAAGTCTGGACTGTCTATTCCACAAAATATATGTGTGAATTGTGTACATATTAAAGGGACTCTGCCTCAAATTTGCATGCTTACCAGCATACTATCAGCAAAAACAATGCTGTTTTTCCCAGGAAGGACTTACTCTATATAAAAAAGGCTAATATAATGTATAGACAGTTTTTTTGTACTCTTTGACTTCTTCCCCATTATTGTGCCATAGACAATCAGGTGGACTTTACTAATGGAGAAAAGCCACAAACTATGAACCTTTAAATAAATGATACAGGCATTACCAGGCTAAATATGTTGTAATATTTTAAAGATTTCATTTAAATCTGACAACATAATAGAACATATTTACTGAGGCTTTCACCACACATGATGTACCTGTAATTATAGAACAGCCAATTAGAATGCTGTTTTTCCTGGATAGTGCAATTTGGTTTCCATGCAAGCAGTGTGTTATCTGTTACTCTGAAATCTAACTTTTACCAATTATAGATTTGTTTGTAGTTTGCAACCTATCTTCTGAGCACACATGATTAAAGCTACTAAACAACCAATACAAAGCAGACACAAATTCAGAAAGAGGGATTATTCATATAAGTATTATATATATTATATATTAACTATATTAACATTAGAAACCATGCACAAACTATTCATTAGGTAGTATAATTTCAGTATCAGCTATGTGTAGATGACACTTAAAACTACTGACCTATATTCCTCTGGTCCAGCACAAATCACCAACTGCTCATCAAACACATCCTCCTGAATGTATTTTCATCAACTTAAGCTCAACAATATCAAGCCCCTAATCTCCCCCTTCAACTACAATTCCCACATCTCTGCCTTAGGGTTATGTTGGTCTATGCCTCTGTTACACTACTCACACACTATATAATCAGTTCCCAAACTGTGTTGTCTTAACCTAAAAGTCATTGCCAGAAACGGGCACTTTCTTACACAAGATGCAACAACAAATTGAATCCTTCCTCCTAAGTTCTGTGTCATATCTCACCTGGATGACTGTAACTCTCTATGTCTTGTCTCCATCATTCTCCACTCCGATTCAAAATGCATACAACTACTAGACTCATCTAGACTCACCTATCTATGTATTAAAGCGTATTCCCTATGATGTCTGAAGTTTTCATCTGAAAAGACAAAGTGTACTTCCAAAAGTGGGACAGTTGAAATGACTGTTAATGTAAGATCAGCATGTTCTTATTTCTGGTTCTTATTTCTGTCCCTCTTTGTTGTATATAAGTTAATTCATCTCTTTTAGAAAACACAATTGCTATGTATATAGCGTGTGCATGATGTATAAAAATGTTTCTCAGCCAGCAGAAAGCCTAAAGATGTACATCACTGGGGAAAATGTCTCATTTTGGGATAAAAAGGGACAAATTACTAAATTAAGAAGCGTATACATACTAAAAATGTAACTTCCTTTATTACTTATTATTAGCCTTCTTATTATCTTTATTTATTATGCAGGGCTATATAGTAGATGTACCCTATTAAGTATTCCGGAAAATGGGTTAATACATAGAGGTAAAAAGTGCTTTGGCCTTGAATTTAACAGCTAAGCCTCTAGGTCAAGCTATTTCTTGGAAAAGTGAGCTCCTAACACAGAGCTGCCAGCAAGAGCACAAAGGGCGAGATTCAATTAGAGACTGCGTTATTGTGTGCATCTGCTCACTTCCTGTGTTATTTTGAGACTAGCTGAGTTAGAGTATATAGAAAGAAACTCTCATATTATATGTGGTCATGTTGCAAACAGTGCCTAGAGAGAGATAAATTAACTGAAGACTCTAGTGTATGTCGGAGCTGAAATATACCCAGTAATGGTCCAACATCACACATATAGATGTGAGCATGCGGGACGTTGCTAACGCTGCAGGCTTGCGTAGCGAGCCTGCGGCCCTCGCGAAGCAAGGGCCTCAGTTGATGGCACGGAGCGCCAAGGCACTCCTTGCCAGCAACTGCGGACCTTGCAAAATTTACTTACGACAAACAAATACGAGATGCGTTACGACCTCTCAAAAATACGACCTTATAGCCCGAAACCCGCACACATGAAAACATTAAAAACACAATAAATTCACACAACAAATGCATAAAAAGCTTACCCACAGCAATGGGAGGCAGCCAGGACCTCAAAAACTAAAGTTACACCTCAATTTCACTCGAAATAAAAGAGTTTAGACACCCGAAAATCCCCTAAGCGAGAGAAAAAATGTCCGCCAAAAAAAACTAAAACTAGGCTACAGGACTCTAAAGACGCAAAACACCACCAAACACCTACGGATTTTCCGAAAAAGATGTACAAGATCCGAAAACAAGGATGCAACCAGCGCGACCCCAAAAACATTAGAAACACAATAAATTCACACAACAAACACATAAAATGCTTACCCACAGCAAGGGGGGAGCACCTAGGACCTCTGCAAGGGAAGTTACACCTCAATTTAAGTCCAAATTACAGAGTTTAATCACCCGAAAATCCCCTAAGCGAGAGATAAAATGGCCGCCGAACAAAACAAAAACAAGGCTAAAGGACCCTAAACAAGCACTAAACACCTAGGGCCTCATTCTATTATCGGCCGTAAAACGTCTTACGGCCCCGTGTAGAGCTACCTTTACCTTGCAATTCAAATAGACGGCGCCGCAAGGATATCCCCCTTACGGCCGGCCGCATATCATGCAACCGGCCGCAAGGTCTGAAAACTTTAAAAGCAAATGTAAATTCAAGATGGCACTGTAAAGCTCTGTAAATGCTAGGGATCATAATGGGGGACATGAGGATTAATAGCAACCCCCTCTCAAGCTTGCACATCAGCCCAAATCCGATATTTCATTAACGGTTTATTTTCCGTCCCGCAGCCTGGGCAGGTCTGAGGTGCTCCAAGCCCTCGGGACTTTGTCCACAGATATTTGACATGAATTAAAATAAAAATTATTTGCGGATTTGAGTGTAGGGGAATGTTGCGCTATGAATGCTAACACCCCCAATCACTTTATCGTCTCATCTGAGTGCAGGATGGCTTTATTATGTGCATAATTGTGTGCTTGCGGGACCTTTTTGGTGCAAGTAAGCTGCGGCTTGGTTTTAGCCTTGCCGAGAGGGTTCCCGGAGCATTTGAATAGCAACCGGGGTTTTCTTGCGGCCAAAACTCTTGTGGCCGTTTAAGATCAAAGGCTTTCCTGCGGCGCGTGTGGCCGCAGGGGGTAACAAGGCGCCGGCCGCAAGCCTGCCGGAGCCCCCGGCCGGAAGGGAATAGAATAGGCAAATAGCCTGCGGCCAGTCCTTGCGGCCCCGCATCTCCTACGGCCGATAATAGAGGCCCCTACAGATTTTCTGAAGAAGTCGGACGACTCACAACTATATATAAAACAAGGACGCAAAATCAGCCACAGCCGTGTACCACACATAAGGCTCCAGTTTAGAACACTAACTTATACAATCCGGAAGTACACAGCTACCCTAACGGATTTGGCTCACGCTCGCACACTATTTACACTACACACTACACACATTCATTACACTTACACAGTAGCTGCACAGCACTGATGCTGCAGCAACATGAAAACAGATTGCCAGCTCTTCAAAGTATATTCATTTCTTATTTTATTAATTACTCATTGCCATACCAAAAAAAAAAACAACGCTGCTCATAGCACACAAACAACCAAGAGCCTTGCCATGACCGCCAAAGGCGCTCATTGCGAGCCACGAGATGAACGCCGAAGGTGATCAGCGCGAGGCTCGCAATGAGCACCAAAGGATCTTGGAACACCAACAAAATTAATTTTGCACACAAACAACATTACCTGCCTTACAATCTTATTGCCGTAATTTTTTGACGGGCAAGTCGCTAGTACCTTAATATGCTTCTGTAAGTGGAACAGGAAACCTCTACAGTGCAGCAAGAAGCACCGCTTAGTCCTTTGTAGATATTTGCCTAGGTACAGCAGTATGCATTTTCCAAACCATACAGATACACAAGGATACACATACTGAAAAGTTTTATATTTATTGAATAACTACCAACATTTCAGACCCATAAGAATCCTTTGTCACAATTGAAACCCATTACAAAACAGATTATACATATTGTGATATGCCTCCCAAGACATTTAATGTCCTTATACCTAAACAGTTATCATAGGTAAGACACAGTGACATCTTTAGGAGCTCATAAATAATACTATATTCAAAAAAGAGAAATTTATTTAATTAACTGTGATTGAGCTTATATATAAAAATAATGATTTATGACCAGTACCATAGGGAGGTATTAAGTCAGTTCAGTGATAATCCAACAGATTTAAATCTGAGCCCAAACATTTGTCTGCTGTAAGGAACAAAAGCTTGTAGATATTGGTATCTACTATGGGTGAAAAGTTAGCTATATGCCTTACGCAAAAATGCCTGAAACATCCTATTTTGTATGTGTTGGAAAAAATACACTAAAAATCCACCCTACCAGTCCAAGTGTGTTTCAAAACCTGTAGATCAATATATTGATACATTGTTGCAATATGTAGTACCACATTTAACCTTTCTATTTAAAATATCCTTCTATGTTGCTTAAAATATTGGTAGATTTTACTTGGTATGTTGATGAAATTGTGGCAAAAGGGACTATGGAGGTCAACAGCCTGTAGATATTTATATTTATTATGTACTAGCCACTTGCCTGTCAAAAATGACGGAATAATATTTGCAAGCCTCGCTATGCTGTTGTTTGCCACATAATGCAAGGCTCACAATGTGCGGCTACGCTACACATTGCAAGCCTCACCATGCACGGCAAAGCCAGGCAATGCAAGCCTCGCTGTGCACGGCTTCTCTCTCTCCTTCCCTTCTTCTGTGTCCTCTTCCTCCCCCTTCTCTCTCCTCTTTGCGAGACTTGCAATGAGTGGCTTCGGCACCCATTGGGATTTTAGCCTTGTGGCCGCGAAAAATCAAAGGCTTCTGGAGGCTGTAAGTTACATGTTTAACCATCGCCATTTTTTTTCAAGCCTGTAACTCGAAAGGCGTTCAGCGCCAGCAAAAAGACACCAATTGAATAGCAAATTAGCTTGAAACCTCACTTACGGGCTCCTGGATCACCCAAAAGCACAACTGAATATGGTTCCTATTGCAGGCCTCGCAATGAGCACCTTTGGCGCTCATCACGGGCCTCGGCATATGCTATGCGTATTCGCAAACCTGCAACATTGCTGGACTCTCCCTCCTTCTCCCCCCTCTCCCTTCTGTGGCCATTACGGGCCTCACAATAAAATGCCATTTTAGCCTTGCGGCTGTGAAAGATCAAAGGCTTCTGGAGGCTGTAAGTTACGGGTTTAACCATTGCCATTTTTTTCAAGCCCGTAACTCAGAAGCCATTCAGACCCCGCAAAAAGACGCCAGTTGAATAGCAAATTAGTTTGCGACCTTAATTACGAGCTTACGAGTGCCCAAGGCGCTCATTGCGTGCCTCGCAATGAGCGCCATCAGCGGGCTTGAGAAAACTGAGCGATTGAATAGCGTTTTGTGATTTTAGCCTTGCGGCCATGAAAGATCAAATACTTTTGGAGGCTGTAAGTTATGGGTTTAACCATCAACATTTTTTTTCAAGCTCGTAACTCGGATGCCGTCCCTTTACTCTCCCTCCTCCCCCCTCTCCCTTCTGCGGTCATCACAATAAAATGCTATTTTATCCTTTGGCGGTGAAAGATCAAAGGCTTCTGGAGACTGTAAGTGACAGATTTTACCTTCGCCATTTTTTTTCAAGCCCTAACTTGGAAGCCGTTCGGAGCCAATTGAATAGCAAAGTAGCTTGCAACCTCACTTACGGGCTTCCGGATCACCACAAAAGTGCAACTGAATATGGCTCCTACTGCAGGCCTCGCAATGAGCGGCTATGCGCATTCGCAAACCCGCAACTTTGCGGGACTGTCCCTCCTCCTCCCCCTTTCCTTTCTGGGCCATTACGTCAAAATAACTCAACACACAGCCATTAATGTCTAAATTGTTGGCAACAAAAGTGAGTACACCCCGCTTTGCTCAAGAAAATGATCCTTAAAGAGCCACTGTATGATTATGTATGTAAAAATCTGAATATGACTAATTATACTTAGGCAGGGAAAATCTCATAGAGACAGTTTTTAATAAGAAACAAAACACATACAGTATGTTGGTAAAGGTTTGGTAAAGTGCTACTCCTGAAGTGCTACTTTCATTTAATCATGGAAACTTCTTGCATCTCAGAATGTACAAGGGAAGGGGGTAGGTACCAAAAATGAAGAGATCCAATTATTTGTCATGTCCTCTTACTCTCTCCACTGTCCATTAGTTAAGTACATGCCATCAAGCTAGAGAGCTATCAGTAAGTGCTTAAAACTAGACAAGATGAAGCCTTTCTATGATCAAACAGCGAAATAAATTAATACTCTCTCTTAAATGGTTTTATATGCATGGCATACACTGCTTCTAAAGTTAATTTGTTGTAAACTTCACATTCTCATTAACTACAATGATGCTTTAAGTACTAGCATGTTGAAGAGCCTTCACAGACTGTGATTGGACTTACTATACACTTCTATTATTTTTATCTATTTAACTTTCTAAATAAGAATGAACCGACTAGCAATTCTAATATGTGCTTCAGAAGATTGCAAACAATATAAATATCCTTTAAGGATTTACACAGGCAAAGTATGGAGATATTGCAATTGATTAATACATTTACATTAGGCTACATTGTCTGATCAGCCACCAGCCCAGCATGTTATGGTGTTTTATAGATGCATCAATAACTACTATAAAATATAAATAGCGAAAAGCTCACCAGTTTAGACTAACAATATTTTTAAGTATCTAAAACCTTAATTCTTTTATAGAAACTTAAGATACTTATACCTTGTACTACTGATTTGATTATACTTCTATTATTATATCATGTTCCAAAAGCAGTAAATAATTTCTACAATATTTTATGTTGGTTCCATTCACATGATAAGTCACTGTTAGAGTTATGCAAAGTAACAAAGGAAGATAAATAGCTAAAAAACTGCCAAAAACATAAAAAACATTTTTAACATAAAAAAAGCAGAGAAGCATCATAGCTCACACCATTCGCTTGCATTATTTATCACAAGCTCCTCAAAATAGCACTGAACAGCATATGTAGGGCACCCTACATTAGCAAACAAATGATTGCTGTTTGTATGTGTAATCCAGCGATGGAAGGATGGAAGGAATAATAAAAAAGGAGAGAAAGGTTAACTCATTTTACATTTGACCTCTTTCATGTATCAGTCAAATTGGAATGGATTTGAAGTCCCTTTAATCTGTGCAGGATTTCAAGCGGGTTAAGAGGAGGGGGAGGTGACATGGCAGTGTATAAATCACAGGTGTCATCTTCTGTGATGTTGCTGGCTGTGTTAATGTCATGGAAGTGTAGTTTCAGATCTGTGCTGTTTTATTATAAACTGTGCCAAGCACTATATTGCTTTTTATTTTACTATTTATTTTATATTGCTTTTTACTTTACTATATATTTATTTTTATATTACTTTTTATTTTACTATTTATTACTTTATATTGCTTTTTATTTTACTATATTTTATATTACTTTATATTTTATTATTTATTTATTTTTATATTGTTATTTTAATGGATTACTCAAGTATCACATTTTCTATTAAGCACTTAATAGGACATGTCTTAACCATTACAAGCATTTTTAAAAAAAACTATCTCAAGTCTGGAAATGTACTTTAATGTCTATGCGCAATGGCAGCTTCCCTTTGATAATCATGTAATGTTTTCAGAAAGGTGTGGCAAGTGCAGTCCTATTTACGTTAAAAAGACAAGGTTATCAGTCTTACTGCTCTGTTTTGCTGTTATTGGTGAACTCACTTGTAGTTTATATACAGCGCCAGGCAGATATAAAACAATTATTATTCTATACTTTATTTTATAGTGACTGTGTTTATGTGCCATGGCTCCTAAAATAGGGTATATACAGTATAAGTTATATACAACTATCAGTTTTTTTTACCCCCATCATCACTAATTCAAATGCACTTCATGCTGGACAGGTGAGAGTGACACCCAATATTAATCACAAAGTGAATGTAAACCTAGTAATTGAGCATTATGGACCAAGGGATATTTCATCCTATAGTCAATAACTTGTTTATTTTCTTGACCCTTCAGTATTCTTCCACAGGCCAGGGGTGCAGTCCTTAATTTTCTAAGCAGATACCCTATAGATTGAACTGTTCCATTTGTAAAGGTTCTGCCCCAACTCCAAGCTCTTAGGTCCAATGTTGCTATTAATATAGATATTTTGAAATAGGGCAGAAAAACTAAAGGGGGCTAGCCATCCAGATAATAAAAATGGGCATCTATTGAATAATTTCAAATGTATAATGTGCATTCGAGGAGGCTGAAATTGGTGAAGTGAGCTAAAATTGGAAGTAATTATGGACCCTTCTCCAGCTTTGTGCATAACCATCCTCCTTTTTATTTTCATTGAGAAGAAATTATAGAAATTATATATAGAGGTAATGAGGGAGGAAAGAAAGGGTGGATGAGGGAGATTAAATTGACGAGGCAGAATAGAGGGTAACATATAATGTCGGACATGGGATGTGCTGAAATTGACTAGAGACATTCCTGAATACTTTATTATAATTGGATGGAGTAAACTTTCGTAACTATGATTAATGATAGACCTCTCAGGATGCCCCAGGTATTTGCTAGCAAGTTACCTACTGGCATGGTGACAAGATATCTCCCTTTATTATTATTATTATTATTATTATTATTATTAACTTTTATTTGTAACAAGCCAACGTATTCCCTTGCGGTGTACAGGGGATAGCAACAAAGATAAATACAAACAAAACTGCAGAAAATGGAATCCCTGTTTTGAGCTTAGAATCTTTTCAGAACTTACTTTTTCCAAAGCACCCTACAAGATGGGAAACTCGCTACTAGAATCTAAAGGGTATGGAAGAGGCAGAAACCTGGGGAAGAACAAGGATACTTTTCTTAAACAGGATATTAAGTTGCTTCGTTAGAAAATCGTGGTATGGCAGATTCTCTTTCTTAAACAGGATATTATATTGCTTCAGGAGGAAATGGTGGTATGGCAGAATATCTTTCTTAAACAGGATATTAAGTTGCTTCAGGAGAAAATGGTGGTATGGCAGAATCTCTTTCTTAAACAGGATATTAAGTCTCTGAGGAAGACAAAAAGACTTAGAGTTAGGAGAAACAGAGCATATGAATGGGGGAAAGAGGGAAAGAGGATTCAGCTTCTACAGTGCCTGTAGTATTGGCACCCTTACATGGCTTAACCCATCTCCTCCTGCCTGTTTATACCTACATGTGTCTAATATCACAAGTATTACTTGTGTGGGATAATGCTCTACAGGTGCCGTGCTCTGTTGTTGTCTTTATTAGTTCTGCTTAGACTGTATGTGGCAGTGTTGCTGTATACCTCCACACTGTGGCTATCTGCCATCTGCTTGTGTAGAATTACCATAAACCTCCAAACTGTGCCCATCTACGCTCTGACTGTGCCAATGTTACAGTATACTTCCACCATGTACCTGTCTGCCTGTGCCTTTGATGCAATGTGCTGCTAGTTTGTGCCCATATGTCTGTGTCAGAGTTGTAGTGTACTTTCAACCCGTGCCTATCTGTCATTTGCCAGTGTCAATGTTTCCAAGTGTTTATTATCTATGCCAGCTCTTCCATGACCACTTTGCTGTGCCATTTGCAGGCCATCTGCCTCTGCCAGTGTTGAAGTGTAACCTCAGCCTGTGCCTATCTGTCATTTGCTAGTGCCTTCTATCTGTGTCAGTCATTCTGTGCTTACCTTGCTGCGATATGTGCATGCCTGCCTTCTTGTTGACAAACCTCTGTTTCTCTCACCATGCTCTGCCGCTGGCAATCCTGTAGCGTTCCTGGACACAGCTGCTGAAAGTCCTGCATCCTTTAGATGTGAACAGGTTTACAAACCCTGTCTTAACAACACCATAATAGTGCATGGTCCCTGTTTGGAAAATCTGTCATTGGTATGTCTACTCCATAAGTTGTCCTGGATTGGTTTTCCAAAAGATGGTAAATATACAAACTGGGATATAGTGATTGTACCATATAGAGAGCTATAGTCACTTGTGGTAGGCATCACAAATAGTTTCAGATACGTTCTGTGGGTCATATACTAGGAATATTTTTTAGCCTGAGACAACATTTAATGTATCCTTTTGAAACCGATCCCCTCACAATATGTTTCAGCAACTCTCTGCCATGGTTATTATTTGTTAGTAAGTCAACACCAAAGGGAAATATGCAGATGGTAAAATTGAGTCTGGTAAAATATGACATTTAATAAATTTGCTCTAAGTGTTTCTGGAGCTGAATATATAGAAAATTACCGAGCATCTCCACACTGATATGAAGCTTATACTGTCATTTTAAGCACTGCTCAATTATCCTGTGTTTTTTTTTAAAGCAGACATGTGCTCAGCGGCTGTATTTTTGTTTGTTTAAATCCCTTCTTGCTCTTTTTCTTAAGCCTCTTATTGAATTCATACTCGATTTTGATGGTGAGAGACAAGGCAAGAAGCAATTACTAAGCTTCAGCATTGTCTCCGATTGTTAGGACTGTGACTGTCGGAGCCTGGGGAGGAAATAAATTGGAATGAAAAGAAAGTTGAGCCGTAATGATTTCTAAGCTCGCTATGTCATACCTGCCAACTAACTCCAGGTCAACGATGCGATAATGATCAAAAACAGTCATCCCTTACATCTTGTCACTGTTGTTCAATTAAAGAAGAGATCTGTTAGGTTTAGACGGCTTTTTACATTAAAACATCTATCTGTGGGAAACTATTGGTCTCATCGAAGATATCACATCAGTCTATGAATTGGCTTATCTCCAGTGCAAACATTAGATCTCTGATCTACCTCTCTGACCGACCACTGTGACTCACACTACCAAACACGAATAAAGCTTTCTAGTACTGGACTGAAGCATTGAACTCTGCAATTGAGCACTTTGTCTAGATGAAAAGTGGGTGTTCAGATATTTCAAAACCTTCAGAGATCTTTCTTTTTAAGGGCTATTAAAAGTATATATTTTAAATATATAGAGAAACACAGAACAATGGCCTGGTTTGTTCAATCTGTCTACCTAACATATTGGCTTAATTAAGCCTCAGGATATCCTTATGCTTATCTCAGGCATGTTTAAATTTAATAACGCACATTTTACACATTGCAAAAATATTTTTGTGCGTGAAGAAATATTAAGTCAAACCTGTTTAAACGTCATTGAAACTAACAGGAAATGTAGAGATCATACTTTACTCTGTAGGTCTTTGGAAAACGAAAACACTGTGATAATTTATCAAAAATCCTCTCTCTGATGCAATGAAGAAAAAACATCTTGCCCTGTCCCTTTACCTATGTTTGACCCTACCACTTCAATTGGAAGGCTGTACCATACTGTTTCTGCAAAGTCGTTCTTTCAAACATTGCTGTTTCAATTTCCAATCTCAAATAAAGGCCCCGCCTCTCCAAAATGAGCCTTCTGTTGTTCTGTAGGTAATCTGGCCTGCATAATTAACGTAATTTGTGCTGATTGTGTTTGACTTTTGGACAACAGTACCCAGGACAAAGGGATGGGTGGGGAAAGAGTGTCCATCATTGAGTCGCTAAATCCTTTATTTGCTATTGTTTGCATGTTAAAGTTAATTAATGCTGAATTAAATCCTGAAGGGCGTTCCTACGCTGCAGAGAAGGCTCGCTGACCCACCAATGAATAGAAGGTAGGATGGAGAGTCTGTTGGGTGCAGAGGGGGGCAAGCGGGGGACAGAGGGAGACAGAGGGAGGCAAGGGAGACAGAGGGGGGCAGAGGGAGGCCGGGGGGGGGGCAAATGGAGGCAAGGGGGGACAGAGGGAGGCAAGGGAGACAGAGGGGGGCTGGGGGAGGCAAGGGAGGCAAGGGGGATGGGGCCAAGGAAAAAAAAACACATAACCTGGGCCCTGGTGCATTGCCACGCTTGCACCGGTGGTAGCACCGCCCTTGGTCATAGGCAGGAAGTGAAGATTAGGTGTGGAGTGGGTGTGTTGTAACTTGAATCTGAATAATTTACTTGGAATACATGACATAGCGCTCCAGCCCGTTCACTATCATACACAACTATTCTTTAGATAGCCTTGAATAATGACCACCCACAAGCCCATAACTGACTTAGAACAACCCACAGCCTTTATCAATAGAAAACAGAATAGAGTTTGGTTTCCTACTCTGACTGATTGAGCCATTAGCCAATCAGAGATAGATAACTCTTTGAGTATACTCTAATCTGATGCACTATCAATGAACCAATCTGAAAAGGGAGCAGCAGTCTTCTCTGGCTAGTTAATGTTAATTGATCATATTGCTAGAATTTATTTTAGAATGTTCTGATTAGCTGATTAGTTTTAGTGAGCAGGTCGGTTGTGAGTTGCTTTATTATAAGATATGACCATTAGCGAGCATTACACTTAGGCAGTCGGGTGCAATGTGATAGGGTCGGTAATTAGCTTGAGTTAATGCTCCCTACGCAAATTGTTCCTTGTGAACGTTTTACCGAACATAATGTGATTAAGGCCTTAGTTTGATCAATGATCACAGCAGAGATATGTCATGCAAATACAGTTTTTTCTACAGTTGATTACACATGGTGGAATGCATTTTAAAATACATTTAATACTTGTTTGTTTACAAAAAATATGTGAAGTTTGCCCACTACCTATATAAGTTAATTATAAATTATAATGTTAAACAGTGTTTTTTTTTCAATAGCAACTCTTTTCCCATTACCTATGTTTTGGAATGCACAACCCAACTATAAAATATACTTTCTTATGGTTCATTATTCTTTTCTTTTGCTGATTACAGCAATGTTGCTTAGTTAGCTCAGGAAGAAATCCAAAGGAGAGTTATATAATGCAAATGTAAATAAAGAACTAGATCCAGATGGAATACATCCAGTAATTCTTAGGGGACTGATTTATGTACTAGTCAAACTGTTAATTATAATTGTTCATGGCTCAGGCTTCATACAGTCAGTAGCCCAAGAAACCTGGAAAACAGATATGGTACCTTTGTTTTAGAAGGGTACTAGAGAAAATTCAAGGAAATATAAACCAGTAAGCCTCACATTAAAATAACAAGAATAAAATAGCAACCAGCAGGAACATGTAAATAGGCTGCACAAGGAGAGAAAACTAGTTAAAGGATAGAAAGCCAAGGGTTGTTGTAAATGTAATAAACAGTGAAACACTCAATTCTTAACCTCCATAAAATTCAACATTGTTTAAAATCAATGCGTCTCACTGGCAAAAAAATTGCCTCTGAACTCAAGGCTTGATCAGAACTAAACGCGCTTGCGCCACCCCACATTCTGTCTTACAGGGAGTGGAATACTGTGGCATAGTGTAGTTAGTGTCTGCAAGAGCCTAATAGTAGTCTGTACCACAAGAGCACAAGAGCAGTCTGTGCTTGCAAGAATCAAAGTGCAGCCTGTGCCTATAAGAATCAAAAAGCAGTCTATGTTTATAAGAATCAAAGTGTAGACTGTATCTATATGAATATAAATGTAGACTGTGCCTATAAAACCCTTAGTGCAGCATGTACTTATAAGAATTAAAGTGCAGCCTGTGCCTATAAGGACCAAAGTGTAGTCTGTGCTTATAAGAACCAAAGTGCATCATGTGCTTATAAGGACCAAAGTATAGCCTGTGACTATAAGGACCAAAGTGTAGTCTGTGCTTATAAAAACAAAAGAGCGGCCTGTGTCTATAAAGACCAAAGGGTAGCCTGTGCTTATAAGTACAAAAGTGTAGCATGTGCTTATAAGAACTAAAATGCAGCCTATGCCTAAAAGGTCCAAAGTGTAGCCTTGCTTACAAGAACCAAAGTGTAGCTTGGGCTTACATCATGAGTTCGAGGAAGGCTAGTGATACCACTCAATAGAAAAGAAAAATATTGAGAACCACCATAGATTGAAAAAAGAGATAATAGCCAAGTAAGAGCATGGCAGCCATGTGTGTGATTTGGCTCCTGAGTACAAAATGCCTAGAACAACAATTTCTACGATACTGAAAGATAAGGAAACCATTAAAAGAGCTGATATGGCTAGAGGTGTGAATGCTGTGAGTATTGAATGAAGTGGAGAAATTGTTGCACATTTTGAATAACTAAAAACAGTTAGTGAGTGATAATATTTCTCAGGCACTAATATGTGAGAAAGCAAAACAATTGCATGCCGACCTGGTAAAAGAAAGGTCTACAACAAGTGGCGAGAGCAGTGAAAGCCAGTCATGGTTATTTTGAGAATTTTAAAAACAGAACTGGCATTCACGGTATGATGAGGCATGGAGAGGCAGCCAGTGAAGACAAAGAAGCTGCTGAAACCTTTGTCAGGGAGTTTAGAGACTATGTAGAGACTGAGGCTTTTGTTCCCCAACAAGTCTTCAACTGTGACGAGACTGGTTTATTTTGGAAGAAAATGCCAGATCCTACATTACTCAAGAAGAGATGACATTGCCAGGGCACAAATTGATGAAGGACAGGCTAACTGTATTGGTGTGTGGGAATGCCTGAGAGTTTTAAAAAGAGAAATGTGATAAAAAGCAAGTTAAGTGTATTGTGGCCATCTGCAAAGCCTGTGTAACCAGGCAGTTCTTCATTGAATGGATGAACTACAGTGGGGGGGGAGTATTTGATCCCCTGCTGATTTTGAACGTTTGTCCACTCCCAAGAAACGATCAATCTATAATTTTAATGGTAGGTGTATTTTAACAGTGAGTGACAAAATAACAACCCCCCCTGCAAGAAAAATGCATGTCAAAAAAGTTATAGATTGATTTGCAGGTCAATGAGGGAAATAAGTATTTGATCCCTCCGACTTAGTACTTGGTGTCAAAACCCTTGTTGGCAATCACAGAGGTCAGACGTTTCTTGTAGTGGACCACCAGGTTTGCACACATCTCAGGAGGGATTTTGTCCCACTCCTCTTTGTAGATCCTCACCGAGTCATTAAGGTTTTGAGGCTGATGTTTGGCAAATAGAACCTTCAGCTCCCTCCACAGATTTTCTATGGGATTAAGGTCTGGAGACTGGCTAAGCCACTCCAGGACCTTAATGTGCTTCTTCTTGAGCCCCTCCTTTGTTGTCTTGGCTGTGTGTTTTGGGTCAATGACATGCTGGAATACCCATCCACAACCCATTTTCAATGCCCTGTCTGAGGGAAGGAGGCTCTCACCGAAGATTTTACTGTACATGGCCCCGTCCATCTTCCCTTTGATGCGGTGCAGTTGTCCTGTCCGCTTAGCAGAAAAATACACCCAAAGCATAATTTTTCCACCTCTACGTTTGACGTGGGGATGGTGTTCCTGGGGTTATTGACAGCATTCCTCCTCCTCCAAACACTGCGAGTTGAGTTGATGCCAAAGAGCTTGATTTTGGTCTCATCTGACCACAACACTTTCACCCAGTTCTCCTCTGAATCACCCAGATGTTCATTGGTACACTTCAGATGGGCCTGTACATGTGCTTTCTTGAGCAGGGGGATCTTGCGGGCACTGCAGGATTTCAGTCCTTCACAGCGTAGTGTGTTACCAATTGTTTTCTTGGTGACTATGGTCTCAGCTGCATTGAGATCATTAACAAGATCCTCCTGTGTAGTTCTGGGCTGATTCCTCACCTTTCTTATGATCACTGAAACTCCACAAGGTGAGATCTTGCATGGAGCATCAGACCAAGGGAGACTGACAGTTATTTTGTGTTTTTTCCATTTGCAAATAATCACACCAACTGTTATCACCTTCTCACCAAGCTGCTTGACGATGGTCTTGTAGCCCATTCCAGCCTTGTGTAGGTCTACGATTTTGTCCCTTACATCCTTGGACAGCTCTTTGGTCTTGGCCATGATGGAGAGTTTGGAATCTGATTGATTGCTTCTGTGGACAGGTGTCTTTTATACAGGTAACGAGCTGAGATTAGGAGCACTCCCACAAGAGAGTGCTCCTATTCTCAGCTCGTTACCTGTATAAATGACACCTGGGAGCCAGAAATCTTGCTGATTGATAGGGGATCAAATACTTATTTCCCTCACTGACCTGCAAATCAATTTATAACTTTCTTGTTTTTTTTTGTTTGTTTTTCTGTCTCTCACTGTTTAAATACACCTACCATTAAAATTACAGACTGATCATTTCTTTGTCAGTGGACAAACGTTCAAAATCAGCAGGGAATCAAATACTTTTCCCCCCACTGTAAGTGTTTGGCCCCCACTGCCCAAAAATATTTTGAGGATAAAGAACTGCCTATGAGCGCTCTGTTAATAATGGACAATGCTCATGCTCACCTTCCAGGCTTGTAGAACAACTTGCTGGATGACTGTGAAATTATTGCCCCCTAACACAACTCTGTTCCAGCCAATAGACCAGCAGGTCATCTCAACTTTAAGAAATTGTATACCAAGGCTCACTTCCAGAGGTGCTTTGAGGTGACCTTGGATACTGAGTTGACACTGGGAGAGTTCTGGAAGGACCATTTCAATATCCTCCACTGTGTCACTCTGACCTGGCATGCAAGATCATGAACCATGACTATAGAAAATTGTGTCCTAAAGTTGTAGTTCCAAGAAACTTGGAGGCTGAACCTAGCCCAATAGTGTCTCTATTATGTCTCTGAGCAAGTCCATGGGCCTGGAGGTCAGTAATGAAGATATCAGAGTGGAGGAGTCCAGACAAGAGCTCAGCGCTGAGGAGCTGCAGGAACTTCAAAGGGAGCAGCAACAGATAGTGGCTGAGGACATTTCTTCAGGTGAAGAGGAGGGAAGGGAGGAAGCACCAACTGCACTGAACAGAAATGTGTGCTAAATGTGCTGAAATACAAAAATATGTTGAAAAGTATCACCCTGACAAAGCTCTAGCAAAACACAATGTGGACTTGTTTATTGAACAAACAATGTCTCAGTTCAGAAACATTTTGAATCGAAGGCAGAAGCAAGTTTCTCTTGATAGGTTTCTAGTGGAAGGTGACTGCCCCCCCCCCCCCCCCATGGAAAATGCTACCTTGGAACTCAACATTTTTGGAACTCATCTTGCTGTCTGGAATGGATTAAGGTTGAGAATCAAGGTACCACTGTATTACGACTGGACAAATGAGTCAAGGAGAGTTCTTCATGATTCAGTACCAGGCCCTCTTCTTTTTAATAGATTTATTAATGATTTACAAGAAGGATTATAGTATTACCTTTAACTTAGACCATGATGTGTGTTTGTTACAGAAGAACTTGTATCAATAAGAAGAAATAACAGCTAAATGGCAAATATGTTTTAACACAGAGTATAAAAGAATGCATTTGGGAAGGAAAAATAAGCATGAGATTTTTAATCTTAATTAAACAAATCTAGCAAATTGATTTGATCACAGAGTTCCTTTGAATGTATTTAATCTAGAGCAGTGGTTCCCAAACTATAGCATTGTACAATAAAAAAAAAGTATATTTGAATACTTTGAGTCTGACTAAAAGCATGATTAGGCACGGAAAATACTATAGTTTAATAAGACCCTTGAGGGGTTTGACCAAGTTTCATTCCAAGATTCTTGGTCCCATATTGTAGAAAGGTCACGTTTTTTTAACCACAGTGGTCCATTCATTTTTGTAATTTTATTCACAATTCCAGTTGTACCATGGACCGGTATAGAGCTCTTGTGGACCACCGTTTGGAAACCTCTGCTCTAGAAAAAAAACAAAAAAACAACAACATAGTTATAAGATTATCTTATGTAAATACAGCGTCAATATACATTTTTGCTCAAAAAACATTTCATAGAAATATTTTTTATATACAAAAAGAGGCCAATAAATCAAAAATGGGGTAATACTAGTTGTAAGTAGTGATATGGTATGAATACATAAAAAATTATAACAGAACAACAGCATATGATTGTCTTAGGCAGTGTAAGTATTAAGTACAAAGAGGAGGAGAAAAAAGTACACCTTTAATTCCCAAGACAGCCACCTCCCCCAAAGGAACATCCAAGTAAATATCTACAGACAAAAGTCATAACTCAAACCCATATAGTATAAAATATAACTTTTATTAAATATATAAACATAAAATATTAAAATATTCTGCACGTCTCCCAAATAGCACAAAGTAGTGTCATATATCAACCTCACTTGTATACAAGATAATATATATAAAGCTAAGTGTGCTAAATACAAGGTCCAAATACCTATAATAAATTCATACAATATGCAAAGTTATAAATAAAGCACACAGAATAATCAATAGGCTATCTCAACCAGTTTCATTGAAAAGTAGGAAGTATGCAACCAGTAGGTGATGAAAATAATGTACCACTGTGGCCCTATTTGCATACAAATAGTGGATTAGGCAGATAAGGGCCCACTATTTACCCACTAATCTGCCTATGAAAAGCTAATCTATACTCCCTATCTGGGACTATTCACACCACTGGTGCACTTACCTACTCTCCAATGAATAATAGGTGAATACCATAGCCAGAGGTACAAACACTACAGTGCAGATTGGTTACTCTCTAAGGAGTGATGTCATCATCGGGAGACACGCATGATGACATCACTCCCGATGATGACGTGTCTCCCGATGATGACATCACTCCTTAGAGAGTAACCAATCTGCACTGTAGTGTTTGTACCTCTGGCTATGGTATTCATCCAGGAAATAATCGTAGTGAGTTTCATTTGAGGTTACAAGAAGAAAATATTTTTTCTCTGTGACTCAATTCAAATAATACATAGATCAAAAAACATTTGAAAAGGTTGAACTTGATTAGGCTTTTTTAAACCTTAATTACTATGTTACCTGTTAATATGTCCTCATCCCTGCCATTTTTTTAAATTACACGTTTAACCAGAAATATCAAAATATTCTGCAGCTCTATATGCAATACAAACAGGGCAGGGTTTGAAAAGGGCTAATCAATGTTTGGAACTCAAAAGACACAAGGTTTTGCACTAAGCTGAGAATTACAGGGCAAAAGAGTGCTATAGCAAATAAGCAATCAAAGGGGTAGTTCTAGGCGGGGTATACCTGTACCACATCTTATATCCACCCAATCATTATACCCCCTGTCCAATCCATAATTAAATCTTACATCCATTGTATTATTTTATCATATTTCCAGTACATTATTGCATCTTATGTCCAACCGATTATTACATCTCATGTCCAGTCCATTATTACACCTTCTGTCCATCTTGTTATTATATAACATGCCCAATCTTTATAAAATATTATGTCCATCCTATTATTTTATCTAATTTCCAGTCCATTATTGCATCCCATGTCCATCTTATTATTACATACCATTACCATCATATGATTACATATCATGACCATCCTATTTTTATATCTCATGTCTATCCTATTATCACATCATGTCCATCCTATTATCACATCTTATGTCCATCCTATATATATATTTGTATTATACCTTGTTACCTTTGTAGCATTTTTTGTATTGCTATATGTAAGCTCTGAGACAGTTAAAAATGCATTTTCCTAAATCAGCAGTTTACTGGAAAACAGTCAAAGTCAAAACAAAATGTTTTCTAAGTGAAGGTTGAGATAGGATGTTTACTGCGCATTAAGGTGCGCAATGATGTCAGCATACAGTAAGGATACAGCATGCATGCTTTTGATACATGCTCTTGTACGTGTTAATCTTTTAATTGGCTTACAAACATAAATAATCATTTATTGCCCTAAAAGAAGGTGTGATGGAACTACTATTTTCTGTATGTGGAACTACTATAAAGTTTTATGATTTGTATATATTTGTTGCCAGCAGCAGACAATGTGAATGCTATTCTGATGATGATCCACACATGTCCACATAAAGTGAAGAAAATCAGAATGTCGGTTTGTGGATATGTTTTTCTTCTACACAACCCTCATACTGGTAGCTTGTACACTTTGTATTGGCTTTTCACATATCAGAACTCTCACAGAGATAATTTCATAGGAAATTAACCCACTTATAGTCTGGGTCTACTACATTGCAGCGATAAGAGTTTATCATGAGCATTTACCTTCATACTAAGTAACAAGATCTCCAAGCTCTGGGTAACTGAGAGCCTTATCAGGTGCTGGAAAACAAATGGGGACACACTAGAATAAGACAGAACACAAGACACTCTGCTTGCGCCAATTACCCATAGCATATTGCTGCAACTTAACATTTGTAATTATATTATATTTTGTAAATATCAGCATACAAATCAAGAACAAATAAGTTGGTAGGAGCTGCAGGTCCTGAGAAAGTGAGTAATGTCAACACTCGCAAGGGTTGTATAGTGATGATAGTGCAACAACACATCACATATAATAGTTGTCAAACTACGAATCGTCGTCACGAAGTCGTCGCAAAGCGAGGGACACAATTTGCGGAAGGTGGAGGCTCCAACGTCGGCTACAATGACCTGAAGGCTCATTGCAGGCCGCAAATGCGGACCCTCGCAAAGAGGCGCCTCACAAGTGGTTACAAACACCCACACAATCGGCACTTTGACAAAAAAAATAAGTATTTTATTAAATTAAAAACATAGAAATAACAGCAATAATAGTGATACGAAAAAATGGGACATTAGATTGTTAGTGTGTCCTGTTCCACCACTCATGTCATATGTTGCAAAATGCACAACATAGGACTTAATGTTTGTCCTTCAAAATCGAATTAGAAAACACATTAATTCCATCTCTAACACAGATTCCAGATAGTGACAGTCCTATAATCAGACTACACTAAAGGAACCTTGATTATTTCACAGATTACCTTAAAACAGGGGAATTAGACTTAAGTCTAAATGCACTTTTTTTTATTTTTACTCTGTGCACTAGAATACAGAAAGTATTCAAGTTCATTGTGTTACCAGAATGCCCAAAACTGTCAGATCAGATCAGTCAGATGCCCTACATAGCATAAGTAATGTTTGAAGAAACTAATTGCTTTTGGTTTAATATGAAAAACAAGTTTTCATCCATTAGTATATCTGGCCTCAGGTGAGTACTGACTAAAATTTGGGGATATTCTTCAGGTCCTTAAGACCTTAAGTCCTGAAGACACTAATAGAAAAGGGGGGGGGGGGGTATCTGGAGTCTTTTCTTCTTGCATTTTAACACTTAATTAATTAACACTTATTGATTTGATTATTAAATGGATCTAAACTGTTGTAGGAAATGATTACCAGAATATAAACATAAATTTTACTTCAGGCTTTATATAGCTTATGAAAACAAATGCATTGGTATTTGTTAATATGTATGATATTCACCACAAATGTCCCTTATCAAAAATATTATGATGTACGCATTTGCAAAGCACTACAAAGCTGTATAAATTTGTGTTGATTGATGTCATGACAAGAAAATTAGAACAATGTACAATAATTTGAATATAAACTGTACAAAATTCCAAACAAATTTCTCCCTTGTGAATCGGCTAATGTATAATGTTTAAATAGATGCCTAAAGGATTCCAAGTGGCTCTCTTATCATTCGACCATTGCTAAATTTAGGAACAAGATCATAATCAAATTTGACAAATGCAGGATAAAAATCTTTGTAAATGTGTGGGTCATGTGGCAATACCAAGTTTAGCATCCAGTTTGTAGTGGGTTCAGCACTATACTTTGCCAGATTATTACATGGCTCAGTGTACCATCAAATGAAAATCTCTCAAAGTCGTATCTCTTATTAATAACAAAATAAAGGAGAATGGATACAAAATCATCATATGGTAGCAGTTGACTTCAGTCCACTTGAACATATGTTATCCCTCTTTTCTGCTTTATGCTAATAGCCCAGAACCCTAGCACACATTTACTGGCATTGCCTTATTGTCTCCTCTTCTTTTGGGCCCAGTAATTGACCTCATAAGGACAGTGACTAGATCAACTATAACTACATACCTTATGACAAGCAAATCCACTCTACCAGCAGACCAGCTCATACCACACAATAATTAATTGAGAGTTCTGTACATTCTCCTCTTACTATTGTCCAAATATAATCCTGATTACTGGAAATATAACTATGGACAAGCTTACAATTTTCTTAGAAAAGACTACTATAATAATAATCCTGTAATAATTAGCTAGTGTCAGGGCTATCTCTAGATGGTACTACATGGTAGAGGGTTCTAGTGGTTTTTACATGGTTAGCCAGAAGGGAACCTGTAAGCTGAGTTGTAATATAGTTGTAGAGGGAATATAAACATGAGAAAGTACAAGATCTACTTCCAAAGTTTCACAGTGATTAACACTGAAATAGTATGTACACATATATAATTATGTTCAAAACTTTTAATGGGCACTAAACAACGCAATAAAAATGGTTCACTGAACATAACCCACCAGTATAAATTACAATATAAGTGTAGGATATAACTTTCAGCAGGGAAATGAAGGGTGACAAGTTCGAAATAAATGTGGTGACGACCCCCACACATGGGGTAGAATAGTAGGAACCCTGTGATCTTGGTGGATACTTATCTCAGGGACTCTACCTATTGTAGGAACACCATTTTTCTTGCTTAGGCCCTCAAGCTCTATAGGATAAAAGAGGTGTGCCACTTGTCCCCAATTTCTAAACCCTGAAGATAAGAACCTACTACACAGGAGAAAAACTGGTTATATGACATAAGGACCGTCAGATAACAGATTGGGGCTTACTGTTTGCAGCATGAATACTCCAGCTTACTGATCAAAGCTAAGTTTAATTTAGCATTTATATATATGGGAGGTTTAATCTTTGATATTGCAATGGGTGAAACAATTTGTTTGTTTACATGTATATACATCTTTTTTTCCACTATATAAGCCATACGTTTCTGCGGCCACGTTTTCTTGAGAAATAAGTACACGACTACATTGATTACAAATTAGAGGTATATTTATGCTATGTTCAAGCAGGAATAATACAGAGACATTGTTCTATCTTCCACTTTGTGTAGTTTGTCGATTATTCCTTATTCTCATACATAATTTTGTCAATTGATTTTTTATGTATTTTTAACCTTCTAGTCCCAACAGTATCTGATGAGTTTTTTCTCCAGTGTAGTAGGTTTTTATCTCCAGGGTTTAGAAATTAGGGACAAGTGGCACACCTATTTTATGCTATGGAGCTTGAGGGCCTAAGCAAGAAAAGGGTCTTCCTACACTAGGTAGAGTCCCTGAGGTAGGAGGTATTCACAGAGATCACAGGGTTCCTACTATTCTAACCCAGGTGTGGGGGTCTTCACCACATTTGTTGTCACCCTACATTTCCCTGCTGAAAGATATATCCTACACTTATATTGTGATTTATACTGGTGGGTTATGTTGAGTGAACCATTTTTATTGCATCCATTAAAAGTTTTGAGCGTAATTATATATATGAATATTTCAATGAGCCTTAGACTAAACATATCCATATGTTGAATTCAGCCCTGAAGGATTTAAGGGATTTCCTGCACTACAATTAGCGGCACATAAAAAAATTGCTAGAGAAACCCCTTTTAACCTGCAGGTTTAGCTGGGCCAGGAAGCTCTGTGAGACAGAGGAAATGTGCCTGATGTATTAAATTGATCTTTGAGAAAGTATGTGTGGCTGGAAAAATCCAGGAGAAGAGGATTTGTTCCAGTAAACAAAACTGAGCAACAACAAACATACAGGTTCTCAATCCGAGAAGAAATTATTCTTAATAAGATAGCTCTATGGCCATGATAATCCACTTTTAGTTCACTTATTCCCTTCACAGGGAGAAATATCCTTTAGTACATCATTCTGGTCTCACTCAAAAGAGTGATCCAGCCCTGAAAAAAAGAGACAATTCTACCCTGAACAGAAGAAACAGTAAACCCCAGATATATACATTTCGGCCTAGTTGGTTTAGGGGGTCCCTCTGGTGGAGCATTTGGAGACCAGGTTGGGCCAGTACTCAAATGCTTAATTGTAGAACTATTGTAAGAAGTACAGGCAAGAGTTGGAGCCTGACCTTGTGGCTCATACAGGAACTGTAAACCTGCAATCGGACACTAAATTACTTTATTTTGGCTGCTGTGTTATTACCTGTCAGCATATAAGCTGCACAGTTCGAGATATGGTGTTCCTGCAGTCAGTTAGTTCATGTATTTAGATGTTTCTTTGGAATACTACATCAGTAATTTTATTATTTTATTAAAAACAGTTAATAATTGCCTGGGCCTGTAGTCTGTCTCTCTTATATAAAGTGTAATCACAGCTATAACGGACAAACAAGAGGGTTCTTGAAGGTCACTCAGGTCTTAGAAGTGGAAGCCTGGTCTTTTATTTTAAGATCCCCACATCTCTGTATGGAGGAGATAGTGAAGGCTCCAACAACTCAGCAAGACGACGACAACAACAGGAACTGGCTAAGGAACATCATTAATTTATTTACTCATGAAAGATTTATGTAAACTGTTACAATTACAATTCCAAACCTCAGTATATCCTCCCCAAATAAGTGGACCAGTGTAAAGATTAAACTGAACTATAAAGGGAATGACAAGAAAAGTGGTGGAAAGAGATGGAACTTGTGGCTTATTGCTGCCTTATCTAATGTTTACAGTGTGAGAGGTACCTCAGTCCTCTACTGGATTCTCCCCATTTCAGTCATTATATGAGAAAAATGGGAGTACCAAAGGGTGTCAGAAGAACATATTGTTGAATACACCCAAAGTCTGAAAGACAGGATTTCACAAACTGTCATTCTGGTCAAAGAGCATATGGAACCAGCCCAGAAGTCTATAACCATAAAGCTCAGGTCTGGAGCTAATTGTCTTAGAGCCCTATGCTAACCTGGTGCTCTAACTTAGGGGGATGTAATAAACAGACTGCGGGAGCTTTTTTCTCTGAGTTCTACACTAATTCAAATCATTCAGTCCCCCAGATTAGAGCACTCAGTTCAAGCCGTAAATCCTGCTCTGTTGCCGCAAAAGATATCTGTGCAGGGAGCAGCCAAACCAAACTTTACGGATGAGATGGCCCTAGGAGCCAATAGGGAATGTGAATGTCATAAATCTTATGATAAATGGGAAGTGCAGGAACAACTGTCTGTAACTAGGCTGAACTAGGCTGCTGCAAGGAAACAGAAAGATATATATATAGCAATTGTTTTTTATTTATTAATATATTTTGATAATAAAAATATGTGACAATTGCATTTATAGCTGCAATAAATAAAGATGTGTTTATTTTGTGTTAAAATAAGATATATTTACAGACAATGCATTAGTGTTTGTTCATAGTCAACGTGGTTTTGTGATGTGTATTAACCCCTTGAGTACTGGGTTGTTTGTTACCCTGGATTTTGTATCAGAAAATGGGCTTAATATCAACATATCATATGTTTTACTTACACATATGTTGATATTGGATATTAGTGTCAAATAATGTTGGCATTTCATAATGTTATAGTGCTTTTTGTGCTATACTGTCACTTTAAATGCTTCTGGGGGACTCAGCAAAGGTTTTAAAACCATTTGCGAGTGGTGTTTGGTAATTGTAAATCTTTCTTCTGCTTTTTTTATTACAGCAGTGCCCTGATCCGTAAAATCTTATTAGCATAGTACTTTGGTGTCAGGGAGTAATTCGTAATTTATTCTCAGTGCAAAACTCAATGAAGATTTATGCATTGTTTTTCGTCTATGTTGTGAAGTTTACTGGTAGCAGTGACCGGTAGCAGTTTGCTTGCATTGTTTTAGGGATGGGTGATCAGTATAGCTAGATAGGGTTTAATCGTCAGTTAGGGCACTCAAAATTGCTTTTTCAGGGATTAGCATAAGGCCTTTAGTACTTACTACTGGAAGTAAACTTATGGCTAAATGGGAACTTGTGAAATCATAGAAACCATGGGAAAAGTGTTGTTCAAAATCAAGCAACCTGGAAAACCCAAGCAGGAACACATCTATCATACAAATTTGTTGAAAGCTTGGCATGAGAGAGATTCTGAAGTGGCAATTGTCTGTTCTATTGCCCTAGTCGGAAGTATTCCATAGTGAAAAACGAATATTTCCAGAGTTATCCCCACAGCAAAAGGGGAAAATTGCTAGAAATAATAACACACAACAGAGATGTCTTTTCAGCTTTTTCTGGCCAGACAAATTTAGTCCACCATGACATCAGTACTCAATCTGGAGCTACAGTAACCATATCCCTGAAGTAAAAACAGAAAATGTAAGGGCAGTAGTTTAAAATAGAAAGGAATATTTGAAGAATTCCCAACACACTTTGTAGTGGATTAAGGAAGTTGAATAAAGTGTCCCAGTTTGAAGCATTCCAAGAATTGACAAAGTTATAGTAGGAGGCAAACTGGACGTGGTTAAACATGAGATTTTAAGAGTAAACATTGACATCCTGGGAACTAGTGAACTTAAATGGACTGGAATGGAACATTTCACATAACCCAAGCACTAGATTTTCTACTTTGGTCAAGAATTCCGCAGAAGAAATGGGGAAGCCCTCGTAATCATTCAAAGGCTGACCAAAGCAGTGCACGGATACAACCCAATAAATGACAGAATTATTTCAATTTTAATTCAAGGCAAGCCATTTAACATCACAATGATCCAAATCTATGCTTGAACCATGGATGCTGAAGAGGCTGAATATATCCAGTTGTACAAAGATATTCAACACATCATAGATATAACACCATGAAAATATGTTACTATAATCATAGGAGATTGGAATGCTAAAGTAGGGAACCAACAAACACCTAGAATAACTGGCAAGTTTGGTCTTGGAGTACAAAATGAAGCAGGTCAGAGATTAGTAGAATGCTGTCAAGATAATTATCTGGTCATAGCACACACCCTCTTCCAATAGCCTACGAGACAACTCTACACAGGGACATCACCAGATGGACAATATAGAAATCAGGTTTACTATATACTTTGCAGTCAAAGATGGAGGAGCTCTATACAATTGGCAAAAACAAGAACTGGAGCTGAATGCAGGTCAGACCATGAGCTTCTCATTGCAAAGATCAGAAATAAACTGAAGAAAAGAGGGAAAATCATCAGACCAAGTAGATACAAAATAAGTAATATCACTTGTAAATATGCAGTGGAAGTAAAGACTAGATTTAAGGGACTAGACATGGAAGACAGAATGCCTGAAGAAGTTGGGACCGAAATTTGCATCATTATCCAGGAAACAGCAACAAAGAATATCCCCAAAAGAAAAGAACTAAGAAGGCATACTGGCTATCTGATGAGGCTTTGAAAGTAGAACAGGAAAAAAGGAAAGGGAAAGGTAGTGGAAATAGGAAAATATTTGTCCAACTGAATGCAGTATTCCAGGGGATAGCAAGAAGAGACAAGGATACATTCTGCAATGAGCGATGTAAAGAGATAGAAGAAGATAACAGAATGGGTAAGTCAAGAAATATCTTCAAGGACATTGGGGACCTCAAAGGCACCTTTCATGTCAATGTGGGCATGATAAAAAAGAAAAATGGTAGGGACTTAACAGAAGAAGATCAGATAAAGAAAAGGCGGCAGTAATACACTGAAGATCTATACAGGAAGGCTTCTTAACAGCAGTGATAACCTCAATAGTGTGTCCAATGAGCTGGAGCCAGACAGCTTGGAGAGCAAAGTGACATGGGCCCTAGGATGCCTTGCTGATAACAAGGCTGCAGGAGTTGATGTAATCCCAGTTGAACTATTGAAAATTCTACAAGATAGTACTTTGAAAGTGTGGAAAACTCATCAGTGGCCAATAGACTGGAAAAGGTCAGTCTACATCCCAGTCCCAAAAATGGCAGTGCCAAAGAGTGCTACAGTTACCAAACAATTGCACTAATTTCTTTCCAGCAAGGTAATGCTTAAGATCCTACAAGCTTGACTCCAACAATACATGGGCCGGGAACTATCAGATGTGCAAGCTGTCATCTGTAAAGGTACAAGAGATCAAATTACTAATGTCCAATGGATAATAGAGAAAGCAAGAGAGTTTCAGAAAAACATTTACTTCTGCTTCACTGACTATTCTATTATCCAAAACTGACTATTCTGCATCCAAAGCCGGAATCAATATTGCTGGAAGAAATATCAATAACCTCAGATACGTGGATGATACTACTTTGATGGCTGAAAGTGAGGAGAAACTAAAGGACCTACTGATGAGGGTAAAATAAAAGAGTGCAAAAGCTGACCTGCTGCTCAATGTTAAAAAGACGAAGACCATGGCAAACGGCAATCTCAGTTCCTGGGAATTAGATGGGGAAGAAACGTAGGATGGAACAGATTGTATTTTCCTAGGATCCAAAATCTCTTCAGATGGTGACTATAGCCATGAAAATAAAACACGTTTACTTCTGAGGAGGAAAACTATGGCAAGCTTGGACAAACTAGTAAAAAGTAAAGATATTACACTAGCACCAAAGGCCCACAAAGTTAGAACTATGGTATTCCCAGTAGTAACATACTGATGTGAGAACTGGACCATAAAGAAGACTGAGAATTGACACCTTTGAATTGTGGTGTTGGCAAAAACTGCTTAGAATCCCTTGGACTGCAAAAAGATCCAATAAATCAGTACTTCAGGTAATCAAGACAATCGGTTCCCTCGAAGGTATGATCATTATTATTATTATCGTTTATTTGTAATGCGCCAACATATTCTGTAGCGTTAAGTTAAGTTCCAGGCAACGACAAATTCAAAATGAACACATTGCAAACAATGAAGGGCCCTGTCTTTGAGCTTTGAATCTGGTGTCCATAGTGCTTTCCCCAAAGCCCTTTGCAGCATTAAGACTTACAGCCTAAAGGTTAAAGTTTAGGATGTTAGTTAGGATGGAAGGTGACAGGCGTCTTTAAGGAGATGTGTTTTAGTGAGGTTTTGAAGGTTTTGAGGCAGGAGGATATTCTGGTGAAGCAAGGCAATGAGTTCCAGAGAATAGAGGCAGCACAAGAAAAGTCCTGAAGGCGGGAGTGAGAGGAGGTGACAAGAGTGGTAGAAAGAAGAAGGTCATTAGCAGAATGAAGAGGGCGAGTGGGGGAGTATTTGGAGATGAGAGCAGAGATGTAAGGGGTGCGCTGTTGTTGATGGCTTGGTAAGTTAGGGTCATGATTTTTTTATCTGGAGGCTAAGGGAAGCCAGTGGATTGATTGACAAAGCGGTGCAGCCGACACTTTGTGTATGGAAGATGAGTCTGGCGGAGGCATTCATTATGGATTGAAGTGGGGAAAGGCGGGTGGTGGGCAGGCCAGCAAGAAGCGAGTTGTAGTAGTCGAGAAGAGAAATTATGAGAAAGTGTATTAGAATCTTAGTTGTGTCTTGTGTAATGTAGTGGCGTATTTTGGAAATGTTTTTTTAGACGGGGAAAGGCAAGATTTTGTTAGAGACTGTATGTGAGGGATGAAAGAGAGGGCAGGGTCCAGTAAAACCCAAAGGCAATGGGCTTGGGAGGTGGGAGTGATGATGGCATTGTTGATAGTGAGGAATTAAAGCTGTAGTAGAGGGTGGGAAGATTAGGAGTTCAGTCTTAGACATGTTGAGTTTGAGGTGGTGGACTGACATCCAAGAGGATATACTAGAGAGGCAGTTGGAGATGTGTGTTAGAAGAGAGGGGATCGATATGGTGCTGAGAGGTAGATTTGAGTGTCATCTGCATAGTGATGTTACTGAAACCCAAAAGAGTTTATTAGGGTTCCAAGTGAGGATGTATAGATGGAGAAGAGGAGGGGGCCTTGGACTGTACCTTGGGGTACGCCAACAGACAGGGGGTGAGGAGAAGAAGAGTGACCTTTTGACTTGATGGTGAGCTGGTCATTGGTGACTTTTGTGAGAGCTGTCTCAGTGGAATGTTGGGGCCAGAAGCTGGATTGGAAGGTGTCAAGAAGGGATTTAGAGGAAATACAGCTGGTAAGGAGGGTTGTAGACGAGCCGCCCTAGCAGATTAGAAGCCAGGGGAAGTAGGGAGGCGATAGTTAGATGCAAAATCTGAGTCAGATGATGATTTCTTAAGAGTGGGTGTAATTATGGCATGTTTTAGAGAAGATGGAAACATGCCAGTATTAAGGGAAAGGTTGAAATGTGTGTGAGAGCTGGGATTAGAGTGGTAAAGAGGGGAGAGATGTGCTGAGATGGAATAGGATACAGACAACAGATAGTGAGGTGAGAGGATGATAATAGGCTGGAGACTTCGTCCTCTGTTGCAGAGTCCAATGAGTTCATAGTGGTTGTGAGAATGGGGAAGGGAGAAGACTGGGTATTGTTGGTTAGTTGAGAGGTTGGAGTGTGTGAGCCATGAAGAGAGGAGAGTTCACTGCGGATGGTTTGAATTTTAAGCATAAACTGGTTGGCAAAGTCTTCAGCTGTGAGACAGGAAGGGATGGGAGGAGGTGGTGGGCGGAGGTGACTATTAAATTGGCGAACAGAGGTTTGGGGTTGGAGGATAGAGTTGATATTAGTGATGTGAAGTAGATCTGTTTGGCGAGGTTGAGGGCATAGGAGTAGGCGCGTGACATAAACTTGTAGTGGAGGAAATCTGTTGAAGTGCGTGATTTCCTCCATAGTCATTCAGCAGTGCAGGGGCATCTGAATGTATTGTGTATGTGTAGTGTGCCATGGTTGTGAATGAGAGCGATGGCATCTGATTGTGGTAATGGGGGCAAGGGCATCAAAGGTGGAAGAGAGAGTAGAGTTGTAGTGTGAGGTGGGAGTGTTAGGGTAGTTGAGGTTGGTGGTGGGGCTGTGAAGGCATTGGAGTACAGTGGAGAGCTTTGTAGGGTAAAGTGCTAGCAGGTTGCTGTGGGTAATGGTGGCCAAGGTTGAAGAAGGGTGGTGAGTGGAAGATGTGGTGTGGGGAAGGTAAGGAGGGGATGGTCAGCTAGTGGGAGTGGGTGGAGGACTAGGTTGGAGGTGGTGCTAATATTGGTGAAAATAAGGTCAAGAGAGTGTCCAGCATGGTGAGTTGAAATATCTGTTGGTTGTGAGGGCTGAGGGAAGAGGTGAGTGCAAGCACATTTGGCTGCTGCTTGGGAGGTGGGAGTGTCAACGGCAATGGTGAAATCACCAAGTTCAGTGAAGGAATGTTGGAGGGAAGAAAGTAGGGGAACCAGACGTAAAGGTGATCAAGAAAATGAGAGGGAGTACCTGAGAGGCAATAGATCACAGCAACACGTAGAGAGATAGGAGAGAAAAGGTGGATAGAGTGAACTTCAGAGGGTGAGAATTGGAGGGATGGGACAGGGGGCATAAGGTTAAATGGAAAGTAATAAACCCACACAACCACCTTGTTTGTTCCCAGGTCTAGGTGTGTAACTGAGGTGAAAACCACCACGAGAGAGTGCTGCAGGCGAGGTAGTGTCTGAAGAGGAGAGCCAGGTTTCAGTGAGTGCCAGTAAATTGAGGGAGTTGGTAATGAATATGTCATTAGTGAAAGCGAGTTTATTGCAGATAAACTGTGCAATCCAGAGGGCGCAGGAGAAAGGTAGAGTGGAAGGTTTGTGACAAGTGATGGGTATCAAATTCTGGATGTTTCGAGTGTTTGCTGCCCTTGGGGCAAAGAGCGGCTGATGGCAGGTGGAAATGGGCGATGAACCTGGGTTAGGGGGATATGTCTCCAGCAGCCAGGAGAAGAAGTATTGAGAGCGAGAGAATATGGGAGTGGGACTTACAGTGGTGTTTCTGCTTATGAGTGTCAGGTAAGGGATGAGATTGTGACTGGAGGAGGGAGAGGAGGAAAGGATCGCAAAAAAGGTGAGATGGTTATATTATTGGAGACATGATATGGAGAGGCTGCAAAGGAAAGTCTGAGAAAGAAGCAGTAGGAGATGATGAGGAGGGAAGAGTGAGAGAGCATTGTGACACAGTGTGTAGGTACAGGAAGTAGATAAGATGAAGGTGAAGGGAAAATTGTTAGCCTAAGATAGGATAGCTGTAGTAATTTAAATGCAGGAGGAAAAGAGTGAGGGAAGGTTTATCAGAATGGCTGTGGTGGGTGAGTGAGTAGCTAAGATATGTATATATATAGAGATTTTTTTTGTATTAATTAATTTATTTGAAGCAGGTGATGCTTACTGAGCGGGTGTAAGTCATGTGTGTTTCTATAAGTTAAGAGAATGCATGGGCGGGTGGGTGAGGGGCAGCGAGGGAGGGCAGAGGTAACAGTGTTTGTTTGTTAATAGTCCAGGTAGGAAGTTGCAAGATGGAGGGTGTCTGAGAGTTGAAATGAGAGATAGAAGTGAGAGACTAACCCAGTACATATACATATAAGAGGAGCATTTTGTACAGACAAATGTGGAGGTGTGAACAGGAAGGGTGGGGGAGAGGAAGAATGCATAACACAGTGTGAAAACAATTTTACAATGTTTCAATTAAGTTACTATGTGATCAAAAATGATATCAGATATGGATATTAATAGTTAAATTAACAGGAGGATAAGTATAGTAAAGGTAGATGATTTACATGACTGTAGATACCTTATAGCAGTGTTTGTTAACAGTCCAGATAAGAAGTTGCAAGAAGGAGGGAGTCTGAGAGCTTATAGCAGTATTTGTTAAAAATCCAGGTAAGAAGTTGCAAGATGGAGGCTTAATCTAAAATAGTTTGGCCATATCATGAGAAGGCAGGATTCCCTAGAGAAGACTCTGATGCTGGGAAATACTGAACACAGAGAAGCATCTCAACAGAAGAGGAGATGATTAAATTAAGTCACTGAGGCAATGAACACGAACTTGATGGAGATCAGAGGGGCAGTGACTGACAGATGGACCAGGTGTGCAGCTGTCCATAGGGTCAGAGAGAGTCAGACACAACTGAACAACTAAGCAACAACAAATAGGATAGACATAAGATGAATAAAGGGAAAGATATATCAACTTAATAGAAATGTGATGTAATAACATGAATGGAATGAGATGTAATAATATGATATGTAATAATAGGATGGGCATGATATGTAATAATAAGATGGACATGGGATGCATTAATTGACAGTAAATGGAATAAAATAATATGATGGGCATAACATTTTATAACATTGGGCATGTTATATAATAACAAAATGGACAGGAGATATAATATTAAAGGGCCCGTAGGCCACCCAGGCTTGCCTGGGGTTGGAGGGAGGGACCACCTGACCTAGCAGGCCCGGGTAGGGGCAGGAGGTGGCTAGCTGGGGGAGGTGGAGCCATGGTAGGCGTTTGGCGCCAGTTTCCACCAGTTGGCCCACAGCTAGCCATGGAAGCGAATGCCCACCCACCCATCCCTAAAGTATTGTTGTTAACGTGATGTATATGTGGTACTGTTAAAAAAAAAAAAGAAAAAAAAGAAAAAAGCTGTGGATTCATTTGTTTATTGTGTGAAGTACTCGTTGTGGATCTATCATTGAAGTATATATTATATGGTATCAAAAGTTTGTTTATATTGTCACTGCGGCGGGTGGTGAGGGGAGTCGCCGGGACAGTGGGAAAATGGGGGAGATCCTACCCTACGGTGGTACGGATGTTCCAACACGGTAGGCCCTGGATGAGGCCTCAGGGAGTAGGGTGTACTGTCTCTGTCCAGGCTCCTCCCCTCGGCGTTATGTTTATTTATTTATCGTTATGGTTATTACGTCATGTTGTGTTTACCAATAAACTCTGTGGCCAGTTATCTCCCAAGAAATGGTCTGTGTCTAATTTTTTATTCAGTGGGTGATGGGGTATAAATTCTTATATGCACATACCAACTGGGCCTTGCTTAGGTCATGGACTAAACAAAATATAACCCTTTGAATATTATTTGTAATAATATCACTAGGGATATATTTAGGTGCCATGCTGCTATCTATATGCCTGTGTTTCTGTCTGTCATAGTTCAACAGCTATATTCATAGATTAAAAAAAGAAAAGGTTAAAAAAAAAATTAATGCATAGGAAAAAAAAAATACTCTTTCAGAATCCCATTTGGGCACTTTCCAATATGATTGGTGAATTTCTGAAATATTCTGCTGCATTTCATACAAGGTCCTTGGACTCAAAGGCTGTGTGTCTTGTCAGATGTCAGAGTCATTTTCTGACAGCTTCTATTAAAGGTAATTTGAGATGAAAACGGTTTGAATAAAAGAGAAGCAGGGATTGATGGAAGGGATTTTATATGATGGATAGCATATTCCTAAATAGTATCCATTATCATTCCAGCTGCACAGCTCCCAGTACACAACTGGAAGTCCCAAACAATAAACCATAATCATTCTGTTGTTGTTTTTTTTAACTCAGTGGGCTCTATTTAAAGGGACTCCATTTATATTGTTTGATTTATATACATATTTTAAGTAGGTGACATAATTAATGTTATCCTCCTCAGTTTAACTGGCATATCAAATTTACACTTCACTTGGACCTCATAAGTCCATAGAGCAGTGGTTCCCAAACTTCTCTTTGAGGTTACATGGCCTGATTTATACTAATTGCCTCACCTGAGTTCACACTTGGTGAGGGTCCTTGAGGAGAGGTTTGGGAACCACTGCCCTAAAGGAACAGATATTGCAGCTGTGAAATAAGATCCTGCCCATGTTACCTGTGTCTCATGCTGCTCAGAAACCGCCTGTCAGTGTCTGCTTGATAAGAGATTGAGACTCTGGTAGCATTGCACCCTACATGAGAGAGAAAAGGAAGAACAGTGGAGATTCTGGTAGGTGAGAATCTATTGCTCTGTAGTAAAGGTTCCCTGGTGGTCCAGTGGTTAGGCCTTGGATGCTTTCATCGCTGCAACCTGGTTTCAAATCCATTTAGGGAACCAAGAGGTCACACCACCCTTAAGCCATGCAGGGTTGGGCCTGGTTAGTACTTGGATGGGTCCTTTCCCTCTTCACCATCGCAAAATCTGACAGCTGCAGTTCCGTCTCCGGCCAATAAGTTAATGTCCCACTGTAAGGTAGACAACTTTGTGGCCCTCTTGCATGAGGAAATCTTCATTGTGGCCTCAAAGCTTGTAAAAATATAAGAAAATAAACCTTGATTGACGTCTTTAGGTTTCACCTCCTTTCCTGGAGTCTGCCTGGTAATAAGATCTTGATTGCATTTGTTCCCCAACAAAATGTTTACATATCCAGGGGTATTACTGCTGTCAGCCAAAAAGCAGTAATGTAGCTATATGAGTCATGCTTAGCTCCTAGTAAGATTTACATAATACAGTATGCGCTACCAATGTCGGTGAAGCCAGTGTGGGATCCTCGTTGTAAATAAGAACTTGAAAGGGGGTGGACGTCACTACAAATATTAGTTGTTGGTTGAATATCCTGCTTCTTGTATTAGACAAAAAAAATATTACAAATTCCAAAATGGCAGCAAATGGAAGCCTTTTTATATTCTCACTCCGAGACAAAACAGAGGTGAAATGATGGAACTGCTTCATAATTAATCATACCATTGTAACACGTTTAAATGGCAAACAGCTGAGTAAAAATGTACACTAAAAGGATTGTAGGCAGTGCATTTATACATATTTAGCACATACCTTGAGGCACCAGAAGATAAAATGACTTGCTGGAGGTCATAATAAGAGCAGGCATTGGCAGTCAGAACCTATTGAGAAGCAGTTTTATTAATACTATGCTATAAATAAAGCTGCCAAAGTGACTTCCATTTGCTTTCACAGGGTTGATCATTTGAATTTACAAACAAGGGAATGTCAAGAAGTGTTTGTTTTGTGTCATCTAGATAGAAATTCTGTGTTTTCTGTGATTTATATATGTGACAGGATTCTTGTTTCAGGTAGAATATAAAAGATGAGAGTCTAACCTACATGTACTACAGTGCGAACTGCTTGTGTAGTGAGCGCAGGTCTGGCAGTATCTGACCTAGAGTCACCAAACCAAACCAAAAACATGGAATGTGAGGTATTATTAGACCCTTACCTGGCTTAACCCTTACCAACCTGAGTGTCTAAGGAGGCACGTTGACCTTTCAATCATCTTTCACACGCATATGAGTGCTGGCACAAGCAAATGTGAAAGAGGCTGAATGTGGTATGCTATGAGCCTCACAACCCAGAATCCCTAGTGGCAGTAAGAGTATTATTGACTTTTTGTGGGAAAACAGGCCTGATGGTTGGTTTGAGACCTGTAAGTGTACTAAGACAGTTTGTTTATTTATTTACTAGCGACTTGCCCGTCACAAAATGACAGCGATAAGATTGTAAGGCAGGTAATGGTGTTTGGTTGAGACATTCATTTTGTTGGTGTTCCGAGATCTTGTTTGTGTGCTATGAGCAGCGTTGTCAGTCGTTTTTTGTATGGTAATGAAATAAGTAATAAATTAATAAATGAATATACTTTACCTATTTTGAAGAAATATATGCAGGAAGCATTGTGTTGAAGAGCTGACAATCTGTTTTGATGCTGCTGCAGCATACAATGTCGGTTTTCACTGTTGTGGATCTGATGTGTAAGTGTCAGCAATGTGTGCAGTGTGTAGTGTAAATAGTGTGTGTGCGCGAGAAAATAGTAGCAAAAAGAAGCATTAGAAAATGGTAGCTGTGTACTTCCACATTGTGTAAATTAGTGTTGTAACCCGCACTGCTGACAACTATATATGTGATTATAGTATATACAATAGAGGGATATTCAATCACCTTGTTCACCAGTGGGGAATCACCACCACACCATATTGCATGTAGATTTTCCTCAGGTTTTTTTCTTTTCTTTATAAAGCAGAGAAAAGAGATACAACCTTTAATATATTAACTATTATATTATGCTGCAGTGGTGATGGTCAATGTCTGTCACATTGAAAGTAAATTTAAAATATATATTTAAAATATAAGGTAACAAAACACAGGCCTAGTAGATGTCATATTCACTTGTAATATGATCATAACCTGTATGTCCCCTGAATCATCTGTGTTTTGCAGTATACTGTAAATGTATATTAAGAGTGACTTAACAAATTGCAGGAGTCAGGGACTTTGAGTCCTAAACCTTTACTGCAGGGGCTGCAAACTTTTTACTTATTATGATTTTATTTTAGTCTCATAAAAGCATTTGGCTGGTTTCGCATTAACTTGGCTGGCTCCTAAGATATATATATACGTTTGGCAAGCCCTAGTAGAGAATACAAGAGTGGGTTTGTTCTACAGCATATACAGTATGTATATAGAAGGAGGTCATGAGTGTGCCTGATCTGCACCATATATTTATGTAGTAAGGCCAGTAGTCAGTTGAATATGCAGTATATCTGTATTTAGAGGGAGGCTATACATGTAAACAGAAGGTGTCCAGGAAGGTACCTGTTCTATGTTTGGAATATGTCTGTTCTTCACTACATATGTATATAGAGAGATGCCCCAATAAAGAAAAATGTGTTAGGACCCCCTCTGTGGACAACGCCTTGTATGTATGTGTATATTTTTTTTATTTGTTTTTTTGTAGAGTAGGGTCCGGTCCCCTCTGCATCACCACCTACACCCGCCCATTCTTACATGTGACATTGTTCAGGATTCCCTGCTTAGGCAAGAAGACACGCCTGCAGGGGAATCGTAGGAAGCCCTCAAGAGGGGGGCTAAGGCTGAGGGGGCCCATGGGGATTGGGGAGTTTTATGCTAAATAATTTCCTTTTTTAGTATTAAGAAGATTCTTTATGTTTTGCAAGTACAACATTTATGCATTATATTCCAAACGTATTCACCTTATATTTCTTTCTTTCCATTTTTTCCTTCTTTTGCCATTTTTTTAAGATCTTCAGGACAGGGTAGCAGCTCATTATTCATCCATACTTACTTCCATTGGTAGTGGATAGGTACGGTTCCTTTGATATTCTAACACATTCTGTTTAGATTGTGCACCACTATTGAATGTTTTCTTTATATGGGTTGGTTGGCCTGCCACTTTTCCCTTGCAGGTTGCATGTATTGAGAGTAAAGTTGAATTGCACCACTCAGGGACACAGTTTTTTTTTTTTGTATCACCCTCTGCAGAGATCTTGGATCCAAGGAAAATAAAATCTGTCACTGCCTCCACTTCTTCCCCATCTATTTGCCAGGAAGTGAGATTGCCATTGGCCATGATATTTGTCCGTTTAACATTGAGCAGCAGGCCAAATTTTTCACTCTCTTCTTTTACTCTCTTCAATAGGTCCTTTTGTTCCACCTCACTTTCAGCCATCAGAGTAGTATCATAAGCGTATCTGAAGTTTGTTGATATTCCTTCCAGCAATACTTAAGCATGATGTATTCTGCATATACGTTGAATAATAAAGGTGACAATATACAACTTTGTCGCACTCCTTTTCCGATCTTGACCACTCTTTTGCCCCATATTCGGTTCTGACTGTGGCTTCTTGGTCGACATACAGATTCTTTAGGAGGAGGATGAGATGATCTGGTACTCCCATCTCTTTAAGGATTTACCACATTTTGTTGTGATCGACACAGTCAAAGGCTTTGAATAGTCTATGTAGTAGAGGTGAATGTTTTTTTGTAACTCTCTTGCTTTCTCTATTATCCAGTGGACATTGGCAATTTGATCTCTTGTGCCTCTCCCTCTGCGGAACACGGCTTGCACATCGGGTAGTTCCTGGTCCATATATTGTTGGAGTTGAGCTTAAGAATATTAATCTTACCTTGCTGGCATGTGAAATTAGTGCAATTGTTCGATAATTGGAGCACTTTTTGGCACTGCCTTTTTTGGGATTGGGATGTAGACTGACCTTTTCCATTCTATTTGCCATTGTTGAGTTTTCCAAATGTGTTGGCATAAGGCAAGTAACACTTTCACAGCATCATCCTGTATAATTTTATATAGTTCAATTGGGATTCCATCACCTCCTGCAGCCTTATTATTGGTGCAGCCTGACCTGAGGGGCTCATCTTTCTGTGCCATATCATTATCGCTCTGATTGTGCCTGTCCATAAAGTTTTCTTAGCAAAGATACTGGAGTGGGCTGCCAGTTCCTTCTCAAGTGGACTGCGATTGGTCTGACCTCTCTGTCATGACCTTCCCATCTTGGCTGATCCTACATGGTATAGCTCAAAGTACACAAGTACAGAAGTACACAAACCCCTTTACCATGACAAGGTAGCGATCCAGAAGTGGTTATTATGTATATGTATATATATATATATATATATATATATATATATATATATATATATATTGATATTTAAAACTTTTTAAATTTGTTTTAGACATTCAAATGTGAACACAAATGTACTATATATATATATATATATATATATATATATATATATATATATATACCGTATTGGTCCGAATGTAAGCTGCACCCACATATAAGCCGCACCTGTAAAATTCAATGGGAATTTTTTTTAAAAGATAGGTCTCGAATGTAAGCCGCACCCTTAAAATTAGAAAGAAAAAGACAAAAGTCAATTAGATTCAGGGAATAAAATAGTGATTTTATTTTACCTTATACTGTACCATATACGGTATCCAGTATTTGGAAAACGTTATACAGTAATTCCTTAGGCAGGTTGTCAATATTAACACCAACAGAAAGTTAAGGTAACATCAAACATAAGGTAACAAGGAAACTTTTTACTTAGGTCAGGTAACATATTTTAGTGTAATTGGCCTATTCACAGTCATCACTGGTGTCACTACTGACTTTGTCACCAGTATTCACTTCATCACTGTCACTGTTTTCTTCATTCTCCTCCCATAGCAAGTTGTCCTCGCTACCATCCAATGCATTTGACACGCAGCATTTTTTGAACCCCCTGATGATGGACTGAGATGATATACTTGACCATGAAGTGAGAATCCATTGGCACAGAAGTGTCACTGACGGCTTCTTATGCTTGCCAGATGGTGTAAGAGCATGATCCCCTTCCCGAAGCCAATCTGAATACTGCTTGCGAAGGTTGTCTTTGAACGGCTTGTTCACAATGACATCAAGCACTTGTAGCTTTGAAGTCATGCCACCTGGTATAACAACGAGGTCTGTCTTCTGTGCAGCAACTTTATTCTTCACTTCAAGAGTGAGATGACCCTTAAAGCACCTAAGACTAGCATGGCTCTCTTAGTAAACAGCGCTCCAGGTCTGCAATTCCAAACTACAGATAACCAGTCAATCATCAGTACCGTCGTCATCCAGCCTTTTTCCTGGCAACGAATCACTAAGCCCTCAGGAATATTTTCTTTGGGCAAAGTTTTTCACTTCAGAATAACATAGGTCTACGGTTGTATTGCTTGGCATGTCAAAAAATACAGGCGTCTCGTCAGCGTTGCCCATCAGGGGTAATGGGTATGAGTGACGCTGCCGCAATTGGATCACATACTGCTGGAAACTAGTCAGTTTCTCCTCAAAATCTGCCGGCAGTTTCTGTGCCAATGAAGTGCTTCGCCGAAGAGCGAGACGCTTTCTCTGCATAAAACGACGGCACCAACCAATGCTTGCACGAAATTCCCTCTTATTTATTTTTAAGGTTTTTGCAATTGTTGTGTTTCTTTTTTGATGCATAACTAACAATTACATTGGTTGCTACATAAACAGTTGTTCCATGGAGGAAATTTGTTTTATATACAATCAACCTTTACTGCATGATTCTTTCTGTAGTTGCTACTGAGAATCCCAATTATTTGGACAGTTTTAGCTAACACATACTCATCGTGCAGAAAGATGCTTCCTCTGCATTCAAAATCTCCTCCCATCTCAGGAAATTATTAATCAAAAACCAAAAAACTCCACTGCAGCATAATTGCACATAAAGGGCTGTATGTTTTAACATCTATTAATATTATTATAATATTTTTCCTAGTATACTTAAATAGCATGTGGAAGATTTCTGGTTTTCACTATCAACATAATATACCTATGTATCTATATACTTTTGTGTATTTTATTAAGACATGCGTAAAAGCTCAGTTTTTCTGCCTAAAATCATACAGTGTTTCAAATTAGCCAATCCGTGACCATTTCTCAGCAGCATGTTGCCGAATTTTGCTGAGAGATGGTCAATTATTGGCTAATATAAGATCCTGCACAACCAGTACTTCGTCAGCAAGAGCTACACAGGGCAAACCCAAGCAGGTACTATTTGGATGATTTAAGGCCGGAAAAAAAACAGAGCTTTTAAGCACTTCTTCATCAAATAAAGTATATAAAAGTAAATATAAACAGAGTTATATTATATTCCTAGTTACAGCTGCTACTCCTTTCCTCTCTGTCACCATTTTTCTCTTCTACCTATGCCCTTCAAAATAATTAATTTTTTCATCTTGCATACCAGCATCTTTTTATCACATTCTGCTTGTTTGTTTATGTGGTAATAAAACATTGTTTCCCAATGTTGTCATGCAGTAACATCCCCTTCCACATATTTAATCAATAATTTTGATCTTCAAATACAAATATGGTGCCTCTCGTTACCATTAAGGTGTCACACAAATAATGCTGAATATCTCACAAATTATTTATTGGAGTTTTTAATGCTCTTAAAGTAAAATCATCTTGTATTAGAGTGATGGAGCCCATTTACGGGCATGAACATAAATGTAAATATACAGAAGATAATCTTCTAATAAACAGAAAGCTTTTTATGCCTGCACAAATCTCTCTGTAATGCATGGCTAGGAAGGGTTAAACGGGAGTACAGGTAAAATAATCCCAGCAGAGTATAAGGGATCAGTAAAATCGTGACCAGACTGTCAATGCAGTATGTGCTAGCGCAGACCTCATTTACTATGTTCAGAACTTTGTCAACATGTTTGATCTGGTCCTTCAAAGCTGTGAAGGACGGTGGTCACAATATGACAGTAAACAGGGAAATACTTTTGTTTGTTTACATTAAGGAGTCTGTAATTCTATGTAATATTGAGAATGCATTTTTAACTTGTGATCTGTCTTACCATTTACTGAGGATGACTGGCAATGTATCATTTGGAAAAAAACTCATCAGATTATTTGTCTTTTATCAAAGGTTTCATTAAAAATTCAAGTATTGTAAAAAATATAAAATTAAAAATATAATAATGTTATGTATATATATATATATATATATATATATATATATATATATATATATGGTAAATAAATAGTCTTCTGTGTTCACATTTGAATTTTTAAAACAAGTTTAAAAACCTGCCTCCAGCTCAGAATTCTGTGAAAAACAGCTATTACACTGCATTCTGGGAAGCTGAGCTGGGACATGCAAATGTGCCCACAAATGCCTCACTCTTCAATCCATAGCCATTTTCAAACATGGCTTCCTTAAAGCTTATGCCTGCTGTATTATATAGCTTTAATGCAAAGCCGTGTATCCTATCCATGTACAGCTGTTTCAAGCTTACTGGCTATCATCAGCATGGAGCGGGATCTCAGCCTGTGTTGTGGATCTTATGAGTAGGTAGTTCACAACCAAAATCATTTATAATATGGTGGGCAAAAAAGCGATAGAAGCCCCCCACCGTACAGTAAATAAATAGCACATCTGTGTTCACATTTAAATATCTTATGCAAGTTAAAAAACCTGCTTCCAGCTCAGAATTCTGAGAAAAACAGTTATTACACTGCATTCTGGGAAGCTGAGCTGGGACATGCAAATGTGCCCACAAATGTATATAACCCCTTCTGGATCGCTAGCATGCCATGAGGAAGGGTGTAGGGTCACTCAAGATGGGCAGGTCATAGCAGAGAGGCCAGGCAAATGTAGGAGCAACTGGCAACTCACTCCAATACCTTGGCCAAACAAAATGCGCCAACATATCCGTAGCGCTATACATAAGTTAAGTTACAGGCAATGACAAGTTCAAGATTCACACATTGCAATGAATGGAGGGCCCTGTCTTTGAGGTTGGAATCCGGTGTCCATAGCGCTTTCCCTAAAGCACAAAGCAGGATTGAAACTCGCAGACTTACAATCTATAGGATTGGATAAGCACAACCAGACACAGGACACCACTTAATGACTAAACAACAACATTTATACAGGTCTGAAATCGATAATCCGGCATGATGCGTTCAAGGAGCATGCTGGATTTATGATTTTGCTAGACCAGCTGCGGTCTGGCAAATCAGGTTAACCATGTAAAGCTACATGATCCCTCTGATAGGTTCAGTGCGCGAGGGAGGCTGCCGGTGCCGGATTATTCTATGGTGAATAATCAATGTTGGACCAGTTCCTTCCTCTATTCTAGTATAATTATTACAACATAATATAACATATTAGAACCTGATATATGTAACCATGTTACCAATATAATATCTGATGTATTAGTCCCTTCAGACCATTAGAGCCACCACAATCCTAGTACATTTTCCCCAAAATGTGGTCCTTTCCACATCCGCATCTAATCAGTATCTCAAGGTGAGATGTAGGCATGAGCTGATGAGATAGTAAGCTTGCTTATAGAAATGCTATTTTATCAAGATGAGGGGAATATGTCAGGGTCGAGCAGGGTCATTGTAGTTTCCTGATTTTTCCTGAGTGGTAGTTCAATCCTTGGATGATTTAGCTGCTTGTATGGATGATGAAAATATAAATAAAGATAAAATATGTGGAAGTCAATGTTATAACAGATAGGAAACTAGCAGAATAGGAACAGTGAAAAAATAAGCAAGGCTTAAAGGTTAGTGTCGACAGGTAACATCTTAAATTGGAAATAAATCTGAACAGATTCCCTACAATTTTAAATTATTTATATATGATTTGTGCAATATATAAGGATTTCATAGGTCATTGACTTGATCATTAAAAAATAAAACACACACAAGCAAACAAAATCGTATTTTATTTTATTTAACTAATGTTTTGAGATATTTCAATATATGCCTGGTTCAGATTTGCTATGGGAGCTCAATGTTTTTATGTGGAACCTTTGAGATTATATCCACTGGTAATATTTACTATAAATAATAATAATCAACTAGAACTTCTTTTATATCATCTTGCATATGCTAATTCAGCCAACTGGGTATGATTTCCCAGCTAATCTTTCCCCATTGTAAGTGTTAAAGAGGTACTGCAATTCAAGAAAAGACATTTGTTTATCAAGTATGTACCGAACTAACTATAATACTAGACATTATTTTAGTGACATCACATCACAAACTGTATATATAAGTGTGTATACATATATACATAAATACATGTATATCTTTTAGGTTTTTTTCAAACTGAGGAAGCTACCAAGAAGTAGTGAAACGCGTAATTTTAAGCAAAGTTACATTTTTGTATAACATTGCTCTTTTTTCAACAAATTTTGTACCAATAAATACTTATATATGTTTCCTATTGCATGAATACATAGTATTCTTGGAGGGTTAATGGTACATTTCCAGAGTGTGTATACTAACAACACATGGTTGTATATATCCAGCACACATATTCATATTGAATAATATTTGCAAGTATAACTGCGGAGAGTCTTCACTGAAATTCTGATACGAACTCCAGGAATCATTACCCATAGGCGTTTAAAATACCTCATAATCATTTGAGGTTAAATAAGGTGAGAGTCACTTTTGACTTCTGTATGATATGACCTTGATGACTAGAAGTGACCTGTGCTAGGCTTCGTGCGCTGTCTCTCCCCCAATTCTTCTTCTCTTCACAATGGACTAGAACAGCTTTTTAATATAAAAGAAATTAATGCTAATATCACTAGAATGTGCAATAAAATTTCAAGCCATGGGAATGCTGTTTGACACAGAATGTAAACTGTTTTGTACTGTGAGGACCTTCGGCGCTCATTGTGAGGCTTGCGCTGAGCGCCTTTGGTTCTCATTGCGAGGCTTGTGCTGAGCGCCTTTGGTGCTCATCACATGCCTCACAATGAGCGCCTATGGTTTTCATTTTTTTTCGGGTGGCAAAAATCGTCTAAATCGAGTTAAAGTCGCGTTCCACCTCACTCACAGACGTCCTGGATGTTACCCCGTGCTGCCTGTAATGTTTTTGTAATTTTTTTTGGTGTATTTAGTGTGTTTTTCTTGTTTTTTGCTTTTCGTTGTCCAGCCATTAATTTCGTAATTTTTTGCGTCTCATATTTTTTTTCTTGCAAGTCCCGCGGTTGTGAACCGTTTGCACGCCAAGGCGATCCCGCGTTTATGAAGTGGTACGTGTTACTGGCTCACCCCGCTTTGCTAGGGTCACAGCGATGATCGCCTTTGGCGCTCATCAGCTAAGTGCTACGGTTTAACGGCTCATCTTGCTTCGCAAAGCTTGCAGAGATGAGCTCTTATGGCACTCATCGGCTAAATCCTACGCGTTAACGGCTCGCCTCGCTTCGCGAGGAGCACCGCCTAACTGTTACGCACCTCACAAAGCGTGACGACGTCTTGCAGTTTCACAACTATTATATGTGATAATTGCTTTGAAAAAACGAAATATCACTCTCCATGCTAAAATTATTGGGATGTGTTAAATACCATTGAGAACAATATTTAAGAGACAAAAATCCTTTACATACATGCTTTATTAACCCTTTATGATTTTTCATAAAATGACCTGTAATTGTGACTTCCCAGAGAGCTTGAACTACAAAATTTACCCGACACACATGACTAGGTGGCATTCATGTAGTAACCTTCAAAAACCCTATAGAAACTAGTTTGAAGTACCTGTACTGGGCCGGAATACATTATTCCCATAGAGACAGAAATACAAAATTCCTTAAGACATATAAGTAAGTGGGATTCATGTAGAAAACATTTTGAGAAACTAATATTAAGAATTTGTTCCGATTTTACAGAAAATGACCCTGAGAGCCCAAAATACCAAATGCAGCAGGTATGCGTGACTAGATGGGATTAATATAATTAGCAAAACAAATAAAACATAATTCATATACAAGCATTCTTGTATACCTTATAACAATGGCTACAAGGAGCTAAATGTAAAATGGAACTTTTATAATAACCAGTCATATAAAATGAATTCTAAAATATGGAGATGCATATATTGCTATAAATGACTGCAAGCTGACAGGGAAAATGCTGCTTATATATAACTTAATCAACAGTGTATTACATATTTTATAAACAAATTCCCATAAGTAATCTGTAGGGTTATTTACTATTGAGGTGCAAAATCTGTATCAGGACTAACTCATTTCTATGATATCCGTCTAACTATACTAAATGTCTGCAATACCAGGGCCCCTATTCAGTTTAGAAAATTTTAGTTTTGGGAGCTTGTAATGGAGCCCGTAACCGAATTGATATTCAATTGGCATCTTTTCGCTAGCCACAAACGATCTGCAGGTTATAGGCTGAAAATCCCTGCAATTGTCAAAATCGTAACTCCGACCCAGCTAAGCCTTTGATCTTTCAAGCCGGTAAATGTTACAATTGCAAATCGCTATTCAATTGCTACAATTCCTCAAGCCTGCAATTGTTTTCACATCCGTAAATGGCAAATGTAGAAGAAAATCGGACGTGTACCAGATAGGACTCACAAGGGGGTTAAACACCAGTTCATAGCACTGGAAATGCAAATAAAAAAATCAATACTGCACTTTAAAAGACGAGGAAAGCGATGAAAGACATTAGAATTAATTGCACAACAGTCTCAAGCTCGCAAATCTGCAGTAAATTTTTTTTTTTTTTATGTTTCATTTCCGTGTCATGTCAATCTCGGGAATCAAGGAGTTAATACATATCAGGCCACCCACATTGACTAGAACATTTCCTTCATTCATTTTTATTATATTGTAAATTGCAGGATTGATCACATATCAGACTTTTAAACGCTAATTGATTTATGTTTATCCTCCATATTTTACTGACGTCATGATGACGGTCTCAATTACTATTGGCTGTTTCTAAATCGTTAGTTACAGCCTTGCTTAATTGATCATGATCATGCCTTGAAATGCTGCTTACAATTGCATGGTTTACAGTTTTGTCTTTCGGCCTGTAAATTGCAGGCTTCTTCAATTGAATCGCTCTGTAACTGTATCAAATTTCAAGCCTGCAGACATACGACCTGTATAACATAAACTCCAGGCTTGCAATTGAATAGGGGCCCAGGTCTATTAAAGGGTGGACTCAAAAGAGTCAGGCTCATAGTATCATTTTTTTTGTAATTGATCAAACAGAGTGAGCCACAGTATTAATTTGTCTGGAATTGTAATAAGGGAGTTTGGTTAAAATGAAGTATCCCTGTATTCTACTGATTCTGATGACCTGAGATAAAAGACCTGACCAGGTAGGAAGATCAATTCAATTCAAACTCATTTACTTAACATTAATATCATTTTATTTTAATAACAACCAATAGGAAATATTATTATTGATAGGTAACATGTTCAATTTGCCCATAACAGAGGCATTTGCTGTGTCCCTTTAGTGAATCTATTACGTTAGTTTTTTATGTGCCCAGTTTTAAACCCTGTGTTACACTGGCAGGCTCGTTAGCAGGCATAAACATTAACAGGAATTAGAATACAGGAACAAGTCCACTGCAGTAACTTTGTTTTGAGGCATAGAGATCAATCATGTTTCTCTCCACTGCAGGTTAATGGAAGACAAACTTAAAAACTGAGTGCATGAGTTATGGGCACCTAAGGCACTTCAAAATTACTTTGAAGGGACTACCGTCTACGCAAAGGATCCCACAACTGTGCTTGTAAAGTAATTCCTGCAGGCTGGGTAATTAAGCAGAGATTAGAGATGGGCTCGTGGGTGTGACAAAAACTCATCATAACATTAGGCAAGGAAAGAATTTAAGGATATCTTAAGGCTGTGGAACTGCATAATGATGGAATTAGACATATTTTAAGAAGAGATATCTAACTTAGAGATTCAGGGCTTTAGTCTGAAGGATAAATAGCAATATCAATCATAGATGAAGACAGGTCTTTAGACATCTAGCCTACTCATTATTATTACTTATTTTAGAAGTTTATATAACTAGGTACAAGAACTATTGGCCCCATTCAATTGGCCAAATCATAATTACGTGAACTTGTAAAGCTACTCGTATTCCAATTGCAAGTTACCCGCCCACAATCACTACTGTCCAACCACAGCCACAAAACCAGCCTTAGAACTCCACTGTTTTTAGCAAAGCCCAAGATTTCAATTTTAACGTGTAAACTCGTAGCCCGTAATGGAGCCTGCAAGACTTACGGCTATTAAATTAGCCTCTTAAAGCTACTTGCAAACGATGTGCGGTTTACAGGCGGAAAAACCCTACGGGATGTCGAAATCAGAACTCCATTGCCGAAAAGTCTTTGATCTGTCGAGCCTGTAAATGTTACATGCGCAAATTACTATTAAATTGCTTCGAATCCACTGGCATTCAAACCTGTAAACGGAAAATGGAGCCAAAAAGCCGATGGGTACTAGAGAGGATCCACAAGGGGGTTAAAGTCCTATCCACAGCAGTGTGAATACAAATATCCACACAATACTGTATCACATATATAGTTGGGAGCATGCAGGTTGTTGCTAACACTGCCGGCTCGCATAGAGAGCCTGCGGCCCTCGCGAACGTGCTCAGCGCGAGGCTCGCAATGAGCACCGAAGGATCTCAAAACACCAACAAAATACATTTTGCACACAAACACCATTACCTGCCTTACAATCTTATTGCCGTCATTTTTTGACGGGCAAGTCGATAGTCACATATAATAGTTGTCAAACTGCAAGACGTTGTCGCGATTTGCGTGGTACGTACGAGTTAGGTGATGAGCGGCAAACGCACTAAAGGCACTAAAGCTCACAGCACAAAGGTGATGAGCGGGACTTAGCTACCAAACACTTAGTAAATGCGGGATCGCCAGCCTGCAAGCAGTTGACAAATGCGGGACTTAGAAAAAATAAATTAGGAGGCGCGGGACTTTGAAAAAAAAAAAATACGAGATATGAAAAATACAAGGTTAATGGCCCAACCACAAAAAACAAAAAACAATAAAAACACACTAAATACACAAAAAAATACTACAAAAACATTACACACAGCATAAGGGAACAACAACATCACACACAGCATAAAGGAACGTCCAGGAGTGAGGTGGAACCCTAATTTAAGTCGATTGTGCCGAGTTTAGGCACTCAAAAATCGCCTAAGCGAGAAAGAAAATGGCCGCCCCAAAAAATGAAAACAAGGCTAAACGACCCGGACCGCGCAATACACCGCCAACCGCGTAGCACTTTCACACATGAACGTACAAGGTACAAAATACACTATTAGACAGTTTAAAAAAAAATACGATATACGAAAAATAAGAAATTAATGGCCAAAGCGCAAAAAACAAAAAAACACAAAAAAATAAAAGTAAAAAAAAATATCACACACAGCACGCGGGCACAGCCAGGACGTCTGGAAGTAAGGTGGAATGCGAATTTAAGGCGATTTGGACGAGTTTTGCCACTCGAAAAGCAAGAAAAAAAGGGCTGCCAAAAAAAATTAAAATGAGGCTATACGACCCCGGACCACGCAAAACACTGCAAAACATATAATGGAAATCGCATGGACTAGAAAATCATATTTACGGCTTTATAAATATTGTATTATTTCTGGAATGCGGGTCCTATCGTAAGGCTTTGAAATATAACCTCCATTTTTCAGTGACGTAATGATGACAATCCCTTTTACCATTGGCTCTATCTAAATCCGTAACTACATGTTTGACTAATTGATCATGTTCACGGAAGCACATGCAACGTGAGCAAGAATAATTTACGGATTTGCGTTTCCGGCCTGTTGGTCGCAGCATGGTTAAATGTAATAGCTCTGTAACTCTGCTTTGCGGGTGTACCGGTGCCACTACGGGCTTTGAATTTAATATGGCCCTAAGTCTTATAAAAAGTTTCAGAAATGTTTAAAAATTTTACGAGTATTGCATAGGACTCGTGAGGGCTTTTGCAAACACCTATCACATCTGCAGCAGCAATTTAAAACACACTAATGTTCTTTAAAAGCAGAGGAAGGCATATATATATACACATTATAATAAATTGCACAACAGTCTCAAACCCACAAATATGCAATTCAAATATAATATTTCTAATATTTTTTTTGTGTGCGAAATAGATCCAGGGACTTAAGGAGTTAATACATATCATGGAACCCTCATGGACTAAAACAGTTGTTTTAATGATTTTTATTGATTACATTGCTGTAATTGATCTACATTAATGGATTGTGAGTCCGATCGCAAAATTTACTTCTCAACACTAATTAATTCGTAGTCTCTGAGTGACGTTTAAGTATAAACTCCATGTTTTACTGAAATCTTGATGACAGTCTCATTTACTATTGGCTGTGTCTAAGAAGTAAATTACGGGCTTGCTTAAATATTGTCAGATCCACACGATGAGCGCCAAAGGTATTCAGCGTGGGGCTCGCGATAAGCGCAGATGGTGCTCATCAAGGGGCCTGTAAATATATAGTTAATCTTCTCTAGATGTGCTCCTTAATATTAAATGAACTTAAGTTTAGGTGGACCTTGTAACTATATCTTTTCCATATCTTATGTACTGCCTCTAGGTAAGCAATTGTGTGTTTTCCTTTTTTTTTTTGCAAAACAATGTTGTTTCTTGTACTAGCATATATCTGCAATATAGCAGAGAGACACTGATAGTCAAGGCTTATCGAACCACTCTAGTTGAAGAAATGCTGCACATTTGTGAAGTATGTAATAAACAAACATTATGACCATAAAAACTTTTTAGACAAAATCAGGATTTTGAAGACTCTTTAAATATAGGTTGTTCTTCTTATCAGACTCTGCCTATTTATTCATTACTGAGGACATTATAGGAACACTAAAGTGGCCCTTTAAGCTGGTATATTTATCAAAGTGGGGCACTAAAAAGTACAGTAGAATACCCTATTTACTATGATTTCTGTCAGAGCTATTTAACAAAGTTAAGGTGTATCCTGCTTGATAAAGAGATCTAATTGAAAACGTAGGAAGTGGAGTTTTTTATGTTTTAATCCTGTTTAAAGGCCTGGATTATGAATTAATCAGTAGTGTAGGAAAACATTTTTTTTGCATGGAAAAATTACTAAAATAAACATTTAAAAACTAACTTGAAATTAGCAAAAAGTCTTGTAATTTATGATAGTCGAAAATTAGAGTAAATACCCCCTTTTGGCCAATCAGGAGGAAGCTGAGGTAGCTAAAACATTTGTATCAAATTCTGGGGTTCCTGGCTGTGCTGCAATGCAGCCTGGGACATGTAGTGTGGCACCATGTTAGAAGGTGCTATGCATTTTCATGTAGGAGTCTCTTTGTGCAGCACATTCACACTACTACCCCTGCAGGTTGTCCATTCTCTACATTCACTACTGCTGCTAGTGTTTTTTTTTTTTTCTTTCTCTCTTTCTCTTTTTCTCTCTCACTCATCTCTCATTCTCTCTGGTGACAGCTGCAGGTCTCACACACACAGCAGCTTTGTCTGTGCTGATCCCTGGTGAGGGACAAGGCCCAGTAACACAGCAGAGAACAGGAAGCAGCCGTGTGGGTCACATCCCAGCAGTGACTTTGGGGCTGACATCAGTGCTCTCCTATTGGCTGAGGAACTTATTCACTGAAGAAGACACAGCAGGTTAGTGAAGAGTTAAAATTGGTCCCCAAATGCTCCAAGCGAATTGGGGGAATCATTAGAGTGATTTTTAGATATTAATAAAATAAAATGTTTTATGAAATTTGCTGCATCTGTCAAGGATGGATTTTTCCGAAAGAGTACAGAAATGTATTAATCTAGGAAACTTAGATATGCATTTAACTTCCTCCAACTTTGTTTATCCTCACTTGATACATATACTGTACCTAAAAGTTTAAAAGCATATTTATTGATTCGTTGTACAGTGGTCCTTTAATCTGTGTAAGTAGATACAATGCACATACTAGGTGGATCTATTACTTCTCCTTTTGTCAGATCAAGACTGTCCGAGCAATATCCCACGACTGATTACTCCATCGACATCTATGTAAAGGTCAGGAGGAGGATCCAAACCGCAACACTTTATTTAAACTTTATAATAAGGTTTTACATTACTCATACTTGTTTTAAACACAATTTTATTTGACACTGTTTGTTAATGTATGACAGGAATCATCACCTAATAAAAATATAATTATGCATAATGATAATTAATAATAATTAAAACAAGTTTATTAATCAACTGCATCATTCTGATGAGAGGCATCTCTCTCATACGGATATCAATGGCAGCTCCAACAGCGAATCGTCTGTCCTTGTACAGAGACAGCAGTTAAAGTTGACAGCTTTAGTGAAATAGTTCTGCGAGTCTCCTCGCTGCAGGGGATACAATGCTCTGTATTAAATGTCCATCTTTGGCTGCTCCGTCTTTTATAGACGACATAGAAATGATGAGGGAATGATGAGATAGGACAATCCTATGGCGGTGCAGCAGTACATCATCTTGCAGTGACAGATATATAGCCATGTCTGTGTTCTCTCCCATCTGGGGTCAGTGCTGCAATGTTAGGACATTAGTGGGGCTGCTAAGTTTATATTTTTTCGAGTTATAAAAATCAGCTTGCAGAACAGAACAGTATATTATGCCTCATAATAAAAATCATGTAATTTATATATGTATAGATAGAGATAGAATTTAAAAACTCAGCTTCTTAACATTTTATTATAGAAATTATATTTTGACATTTACTATGCATTGGCATTTATGACAGTATGGCACAAAAGGGTAAATTGATTTTGGCATATTTATACACTTATATTAGCATCAATAGGCCAATAGCGGAAAGTGAACAAATATGTGTATTTCCTGATTTTAATATTAAAATAACCTCAGTGCTTGTTTGCAAATCTAAACCTCGTTTTATGAACAAGTGCTTAGAAGCTCTTTTTTTTACTGACTGGAATCTTCTAAATAGTCCCAACAAAGGTCTGCCCCCAGTAGCTCATATATATAGTGTTGCTATTAGTACTAGATGTAGTAACCAATGACAGATAGTTTTTAAATTGCATGTTTTAAAATGCTGAGAGACAATCTGTGATTAGTTAGAACATCTTTTACTGCAATCACAGAATTAGATATGTAAACAATTAGGCGCTTTATTTTAATATTAAAAACAGGGAACCTTCCATATCCCTTTAACAAAAAATATATTGCAAAATTTTACATGTGAATAGTAGTGTTTATTAGCATATTCGGTGTAGTGTTTTATACTGTATTGTATTGCAAATTGGTTAGTGCATGTTTTATAATTATTTTTTTATGATTAAATATTTTATAATTTATTTATTTTACTTGTATTCTGAGAAATGGCAAATAAATCTAACATTTTGTTGTTTACACAAAACATTACCAATGAAATTGCAGCAAGCATTAGTTCATTGTCATTCAATACTCTATAATTAATATTATTATTATAATTATAAAATGATATGATCATTAAAAGGTATAATATATTTAATAAAGGTATATATTGACATGAATTTGCATATGAAAAACACTGATGAATGTAATATGGATATTTGAACCCGTTCGCAACTCAACAGGTTGGAGAAATGTATAAGCATTTTGTTGTGTGTTTTGACTGGTAAATCCACATACACATATTAAATATCTGATTAGTATGCATTTACTTTATGCATATGACTTCAATTTGTTGTTGTCTGACTGGAACACGTATCAACTAATGAAATATTTCCATTCATATACAATTTTCTTCTATTATTTCTATGGGAATTTAATTTGAGAATTTCATATCATATCATGAGAATTGCATATCTATTTATTAGAGTAGGACTGCATGTTTAAGGAAGTATATAATTGTTCAGTTACATTTATCTTTTGAGAAAGGCTTGGACTATATGTACGTATATAACTTTTTTTGACTGATCAATGGGTAAAAGGTTAGGAAAAAGATGGTGTAACTGCAGTTGAGTTCCATATTGACTGTACATACAAAAATATAATTATACCTTGAATATCTTTTTTCTTGTATTTACGCTAAGGGAGATGAAGGATCATTTATAAAAAACGCAAAGTAAAGGCACTCTTAAGATAAAAAAAATATATATAAATTTTAAATAAATGTTTTAAACTGGTTAACTAATTAACTTCATCTTTCTCAAAGTATTTATGGTATAAATTTACACTTCACTTACTTTTAAGAAGTCCCCAGCTTCTCACCCTCTATAGCCACCCATTTTTCTCATGAGATATCACATGTTGATCAGTTACTTAAAGCCACACTTACAGGGAGAAGCTTCAGAGTAGCAATGCAATGCTGTTACACAGAGATACACAGCATGTCACTGTCTGCTTGTAGCAATCTGAGCACTGGTCGTGTAAAGCCCCTCCCTGTGGGTGTGGCTTTAAGTCACAACTGTTTAACATGTCAACTCATTATTTGCATGAGATCACTACTGTCTTATAGTAGTAAGAAAGCCTATTTTCCATTTTCCCTGGTAACATTTACATCCTGACTGCAGCTGTTATTTTGTGAGATGTTTTTCAGGAAACTAAATTCATTTTTAAAACAGTAAAAACCATAGGAACATGGATTTTGACGGCAGATAAAAAACGATCTGCTGATCTCTTTGGCTCATTCTATCTGCCTCAAAAGCTATGGTTTAATAACTCCTTTGTACAATCTTATACATATCCAAAACACAATTGAATTCCTTGTTGCTATCACTTCAGCAGAGAGACTATATTCAACATTTTTGACACCATTCTATAAACTAGTAATTTTGCATATTAATTAAAATGTTTCTACCTTCTAAATTTATATTATGCCAGTTGTCCTTTAAAATATAATTCACTATAGTATAGACAAACAGATACTAAGCACTGTTAACATTTTGATGACAAATGCAGGAATGTTTAGTCTATATTAGTATGACCCCTTTAAGGTCATCCCTTGAGATGTCCTTAATTCTACATAGGCAGCATCCTAGGATCAGGACTCAAAGGCCATGCAAGCAGCACACAAATAGAGCACTTAATTGGTGAGATGTAATGAGGTGTGACCCTGTTATACAGGGCAATTTGAGGAGGTAATGAAGAGTTGTATGGAAATGTCCAGATAAAAGGGAATTATTGTAATGGGCATATATTTTGCTTTCTGGGCAAGGATGTACAATGCACTTTGTGTATTCTAAAACTGTAATTGCTGCTATTATTGTCCTTTACAGGTATGGTGCAGCATAGTTAATTCATTTTACAGGACTGTAAGATGAAACTTTGCTGTGAGGGAGAGCAATTACTTTTTGGATTGTCTTTTTACAGGTGACCAGATGCATTTAATAGACCACTGACATACTGCCCAACCAGGGATGGACATTTAAATTCTTGAAAAACAATGCACTATTAAATAGTGTATACACCATTATGTATTATGTGTAAACTAAAGTTTTGAGATATACAGGATCAATATATGCCCAATGCTCTAGACACAAATATATTCTGTAGAGATGACAGTCCAGGCTTTTATCTTTCTCCTGGACTGAGAGAAAACAGCAGGAGGAAACAAAGAAAGTGGGACATGGTCTGGGCTGGAATATAAAAAAAAATATTGGTTCATTGTATAGCTGTCTTTCTAAACAAAAACTTATTTTGGGGTGACAGTCCCTTGAAGTCTGATGTTTTCATTACTGCTAAATTTCAAAAAATACGTAATTGTTTGGGAAATATTTTACAAAAAAAAACTAACATTATCAGCTAGGTAAGGCACTAGCAAAAAAAATATTTTTATAGAAAATCTTAATTTTAGCAATCTGCAAACATTTATAAAAAGTAATTGCAAGAGGGGAGAGGACTAGTAGGCTCATTTTCAAAGTTGATAAACAAATCTTGCAATTGTCATTCCTTTTCCCTGTACATTGTAATTGGCTATAATAGTTTCAGGAGTATATATATATATATATATATATATATATATATATATATATATATATATATATATATATATATATATATATATATATATATATATATATAAAGGGTTCTTCACAGTAAGGGTGGTTAATCTGTGGAATTCTCTACCAGAGGAGGTGGTGACAGCGGATTCGATAGATAACTTTAAAAGGGGACTAGATTTATTTCTAATTAAAAAGGGTATTCAGGGTTATCATGGATAATTAGAGAGACAGTAATGATCCAATTTTTTTACATTTCCCCTTGAGACAATAGGCTAAGTCTCGCTTTTTTTTTTTTTTTCCTCTTCTATTTGCCTTCCTCTGGACTAATTAATAATAATAATAAAAAAATAAAAAAAACATTAAATAATTGATTAATAATTAATTAACAACTAATGAATTAATAGTTAATCCGCATATTGCAGATCAGAGGAGATCTTAAAAGGTTGAACTTGATGGACTGAAAGTCTTTTTTCAACCTTAAATACTATGGGCCTCATTCTATTATCGGCCATAAATCGGCCGTAAGGCTGCGATTCCTTGCGGGGGTTCAGTTAACTCGCGATTCTATTATACGGCCCCGCAAGGATCTCCTTTTACGGCCGGCCGCATATCTTGGAACCGGCCGTAAGCTGTGAAATATAAAAACTCAAAAATAAATTCAAGCCTGCACTGTACAGCTCTGTAAATGCTAGGGATCATATTGGGGGACATGAGGATTAAAAGTAACCCCCTCTCAAGCTTGCACATCAGCCCAAGCCCGAGTTCAAATTAACTGTTTTTTTCCGGCTGCGGCGTGGGCGGGTCTGAAGTGCTCCAAGCACTCTGGACTTTATACATGGATATTTTACGGATATTAAAAATAAAATATTTTACGGATTTGAGTATAGGATAATTATGTGCTATTTTTTCTAACACCTAAAATCCCTTTATAGTCTTCTCAAAGTGCAGGATGGCTTTATTTGAGCTATTTTATGTGCTTTAAAGGGTGCTAGCGGGACCTCTTTCCTGCAAGTAAGCTGCGGCTCGTTTTTAGCCTTGCAGAGAGGGTTCCCGGAGCAATTGAATTGCAAATAGGAATTTCTTACGGCCGAAACTCTTGCGGCCGTTTTAGATCAAAGGCTTTCCTCCGGCGCGAGCGGCCGCAAGAGATAGCAAGGCACCGGCCGCAAGCCTGCCGAAGCCCCCGGCCGTATGGGAATAGAATAGCCGAATAGCTTGCGGCCGGTCCTTGCGGCCCCGCAATGGCTGCGGCCGCTAATAGAATGAGGCCCTATGTAACTATGTATGTAACCTATAATAGTTTTCAGTTTTCAGTTGTGAGTTAAGCCTGCGGGATGCATTCTGCGCAGGAGTTACTCACAAGCTAATTGCCCTAAAACTTGGGGAATCGCACAACCCCACAGGCATGCATGACGCAACTGGATGAATGAGTATGTGCGGAGTAGCCATGCAAATGTGCATGAGCATCACATGCATGTTGGAGTTGGGTGACTGGGAGGAGGCAGATAGAGAGAGAGAGAGAGAGAGAGAGAGAGAGAGCCAGAGGGAAAGGGAGAGGGAGGGAGGGGGAGAGAGAGAGGAGGCAGAGACAGAGGGTAGATGGAAAAGTGGGAGGCAGAGAGAGGGAGGCAGAGGGAGACAGAAGGAGAAAGAGGAGACAGAGGGGTGAGGCAGCGGGGTTGGGAGGGAGAGAGAGGAATCAGAGAGAGAGAGAGTGGAGGGAGAGAGAGGGAGGGGGAAGTGGGAGGGGTAGAGAGGGGGAGATGGGGGATGAAGAAGGAGAGGCTGAGAGGGAGAAGAGGCGGAGAGGTAGGGAGGGAAACAGAGAGAGGGAGGAGGCAGAGAGAAAGGGATAGAGTGGAAGGGAGGCAGAGAGGGGAGGGGAGAGGGAGGGGAGAGAGAATTAATTATGGTTACGAAACATTTTAAGCATAGTTATTAGGTATTTGATCTATGTTACATATTTTAAGTAAAATCATATTGAAATGTCATCCCTTTCTGCTAGTAACTTCATCTAAGGTTCACTCATTCATTCATTCACACTGGTGGGTTAAGGTCAGGAAGAGCATGCCTGAGTGGTATAAATAAAAAATATGAAATATACATGCCTCTGTGATTGTTCTGTTTTGTACCAACTGGGCATGTTCTTTCTGCTTATTACCCCCATTTTGAAAATTAATTAATCACCTTGGAGAAGGGTAGTAGCAGAGAGGTAGGACGGTCATGTATTTTATAACTTTCAAGCTCAATTATCAGTTATCACTTAAAACATTTGATAACAACTAATTTGTTCTTCAATGGGAACTTTTGTAGTCCATATGCAGTCAAATGAATTAAAGAAATGTGGTCACATTTTAAAAAATTACTATTTTGAAGACCCACACTTAAAATTATGCAACATGATTTTAGAATGTAAGAAAATAATGTGTTATCATTTATATTCAACTAGAACATTGCCCATCAAAAAATGACGGGAATGAAATTGTAAGTGAGCTAAGGCTGTGTGTGTATGGTAATGAACTAAATAATACATTAATAAAGGAATATACTTTACCTATTTGGAAGTAATAAATGCAGGAAGCATTATGCTGAAGAGCTGACAATTTGTTTTCATGTTGCTGCAGCATACAATGTGTGTTTTGAGTGCTGTGGAGCTGCTGTGTAAGTGTGAGCAATGTGTGCAGTGTGTAGTGTAAAAAGGCTGCGTGCGCGAGGGAAAGCCGTTAGGGTAGCTGTGTACTTCCGCATTATGTAAGTTAGTGGCGCCTAATGTGTGGTATGCGGCTGTTGGTGGTTTAGCGTCCTTGGTCTTGGACCTCGTTCGTCTTTTTCAGAAAATCTGTATGTGTTTGGTGGTGTTTTGCGTGTTTAGGGTCCTGTAGCCTTGTTTTCGTTTTTTCCGACGGCCATTTTTTCTCTCGCTTAGGTTATTTTCGGGTGTCTAAACTCTGGAATTTGGACTTAAATGGAGGTGTAACTTAACTTGCCGAGGTCCTGGGTGCTCCCTCTTGCTGTGGGTAAGCTTTTTATGTGTTTGTTGTGTGTATCTATTGTGTTTTGAATGTTTTGAGGTTCGCGCAGGTCGGCCGTTAAAAGTCGTTATTTTGCAAGGTCGTAATGTTTTTTTTTTCTAAGTCCTGCGTCTCGTATTTCTGTGTCGTAAGTCCATAAATGTTGAGAGGTCCACAGTTGCTGACATGGAGCGTCTTCGGCACTCCATGCCAGCAACTGAGGCCCTCGCTTCGCGAGGGCCGCAGCGTTAGCAACAACTGTTGACAACCTGCAGTTATGACAACTATATATGTGATTACCCTACTGTGTTATCTACCATTCCATGTGCAACATTGTATACTGAACCGGCAGCTGCCTAACAGGGCTGAGGAGGATAAGGAGGATGCATTTTGCCCAAAGCTGATTGAAAGACCCCTTTAAAGAGACACAGTAAAAGTCCTAGTTATTTCATCAATAAAAAATACACATATAAATACACAATTATTTGTTATAAAAAATATTCAATGGAAATGTTAGATAATTGAGCTTTAAAGTTGTGTATTTAAAGCATTAATGGTCCTCTGCGCAAGGAAAATAAATATATATTGAATACTTTGAAATTTGCAACAGTTACAGAGTGATTCAATTGATCAAGCCTACAACTACCTGGCCGAAACCTTAAACCGTAAACCATGCAATCATATCTAGCATTTCCGAGCATGAACATGATCAATTAAGCAAAGCCGTAACTACTGATTTAGAAACATCCAATAGTAAATGAGACCGTCATCATGACATCAGTAAAACATGGAGGTTAAATGTCAATCAATTAGCGTTTAGAGGTCCGATATGCGATCAGACTTGCAATCCGGCAATGTACAAGATAATAAAAATTGCAGATACTGTTCTAGTCCATGTGGGTGGCCTGCTATGTATTAACTCCTAAGATTGATATAACACCAAAATGAAACATAAATAATAATATTTTTTGATTGCAGATTTGTGAGCTTGATACTGTTGTGCAATTAATTCTAATGTCTTTCATTGCTTTCCCCATCTTTTAAAGTGCAGTCGGACTTGAGGAATTGTAGCAATTCAATAGTGATTTGAGATTGTAACATTTACGGGCTTGAAAGATCAAAGGCTTAGCTGGATCAGAGTTACCATTTTAACAGTCGCATGGATTTTCAGCCTGTGACCCCTATTCAATTGAGAAAATTGTAGTTCCCGGAGCCCGTAATGGAGCACATAAGCTAATTTGCTCTTCAAGTGGCGCAAATTAGCTAGCCACAAACGGTTTGCGGGTTACATTCTGAAAATCCCTGCGATTTACTATTGTCTGTTTCTAAATCGGTAGTTATGACCCTGCTTAATTGATCATGTTCACGCTCTGATATGCTACTTTCGATCGCATGGTTTACGGTTTAGGCTTTCAGCCAGGTAGTTGCAGGCTTGGTCAATTGAATCGCTCTTTAACTGTTGCAATTGCATAAGGGCCTGTAACCCACAAATCGTTTGTGGCTAGTGAAAAGACGCCAATTGAATAGCTTGAATAATTTTTTTTAGTTTACAGGCTCCATTACGGGCTCCCTAAACTACAATTTTATCAATTGAATAGGGTCCTTAGAGTCTAAAAATTTAGCAGGTGCCTGCTACACAAGAACAACTCCCTCGTTGGTCTTATAGTTCAGTTGAGTATGAACTTTGACAATTAATTCATTATTGAATATTGCTTTTTATATTGATGAATATTCATTTTATCAATGACCAATGCCTAATTATAAGACCTAATTTACACTTTTACGATATTGCTGTAACTCTTCCCCAAGAGTTCCTGAAGTTTTGCACCTTAATACATCTGGAACACTGAGTCAAAAAAAATTCAAAGAACCTTATCAAGGTAATTTGCATACTTTGAAGAATTCAGTAAGTCATAAGGTAAACTGCTTTAGTGTTTTGTATTATGCAGAACATGAATCTGAATTGTTTTTTTGTAAGAAACAATGGATTGAAGCATATCATCTACTTTTGATCTGCATCTTAATTGCAGCCAAAACAGAGCAAAGCAAATTATTCACTGCACAGTGAGAGCTAGCAATCAGTCTTATCAGCAGAGATAACTATAAGAAGAAGCAACAACTCCACCAAACATTTAAAGGATTCATTTATTTTCACCTTGTGGGTGGGGTAGTATTCATTTAGCTTTACACTCCTGTATAAATGGGAAATAAAGAACCCCTGAATCATCATATTTATAGTAATCTCTTACGAAGAATGAATTTTGTGCAAATGTTTTTAGAAATGTTAAAAAAATAAATATAACCTTATTTTTTTAATAATATAAACAATTTTGCTTTAACAGTGACAGACATTTGCTGTTGTTGATAACTGGATTAGTCACTTGCTTGAATAGGAGGAGCACTGTATACAGATAACATTTAAACTCAGTCCTATTTGAATTCTGCAATAGTTATGTGACAGCAGGACTGAATAGAAGAGCAGGTGCTAGTAAGATTATCCACCCACTCAGACTCTAATTAAACTAGTTGACTAAGATGATCATGCTCTAGGCACAATCAAAGTCCACTGAATTAAAGATACTTATTTTTATACTTATGGCTTACAGAACTGCTAATGTTGTGTTGTTACAAATTTCATGAACATGTGAATTTTTCCCAAATTTCAGGCAAAATTAAATAATTTGAAGCAAGCACAAGGCATCCCTATATTATGACATTGCCATTACTGTTCTTATTTCTTTTCTTTCCTTATCCATCTGTTTCTTTCATACAGTTTTTATATGTTCTTTACCATTCTTTCTTTTCCCATTAATTATTCCCTTGTTAAATCCCCTGTTGTCAATGTTTATCTTTCTGATGCACCCACATTATTATCCACCTCTCTGTCCACAGATGTCCTGGCTGTGTTCCTATTTCTCTGTTTTCCATTACACACTTTTATACCATCTTGTATTTTCCCCCCTGAACCCTCTCTTCCAGATACCCAAACTCACATTCTCACCATACTGTGATTCTGAACTGGACTTGAACAACACATTGTTTTTTATGGTTATAAATGGAGAACAATGTGTGAATGAAGCAGTGTGGCTTGTATCTCACAAAATTCCACTGCCTATACCCTCCAAATAAATTGCAAGGCTTGTAGAGACATACACAGCCTTATTAAATTGCACTTCGGCCAATTGAATAGGGCTCTATTTCAGCACATAGCATTTTTTTTTTTACAGAAGTTTTAAGTTAGTGGAGACCTTGCTTTTGGACAGAAGTTCATTAACTAAAAACTTCTGTAAAAAAAATATGCTTTGTGCTTAAATAGAGCCCTATTCAGTTGGCTGAATTGCAATGTAATAAGGCTGTAGGTCTGGGCTGCCCTGTCCTGCTAGTGGGTTCTGATGGACTTGGGCTTCCTCTATAATGGACACCACTCCCAAGATAATCCAAAGCAAAGGACATTTACCCGAACTGAAATAGTGACAAGGCATGCTACTGGAACAGTAGGGGTAAATGGAGGGAAATAAAATATCACAAAAATATCAATGGCAAACCAATTTGCCTGTATGAATATATATATTTATACACAATGCTATCTATCTATCTATCTATCTATCTATCTATCTATCTATCTATCTACTGACAGATCTATACAAATAAATACATATATATATATATATATATATATATATATATATATATATATATAATTTCTTCAAATGTTATATTAAAATATATTTTGAAATCAATAATTACATTTGATTCTATGACTTTCATATGTTCACTGTATTGGAGAAAAAAATAAATTATCTTGAATGAAAGAAGTAAAAAGAAACTCAGGAAACAGATACACAAGAAAAGGAGCACATGTTTTTGACTTTAGATTACAGTTATGGATGTTATGTTAGGTGTTGTAAAGAATTAATTACATTAAGAATATCCCTCCACCCTCCTGTAAGTTTATTATTCTGTTATTGGGCCTATGTTTCTGTTATTGGGCTCAAGCAGGAGTGTAGAGGATCATGGGTAATAACAAACAATTTAGCCCATAGCCTCCTGTTGCATTGTCAGGCCTATGAATAATGACAAACAATCCTATTGCTTTGTTGCCTCATTATTTTACAGCATTTACACAATATTTCTCCCTGCTTGCTACTTAATGATATGCAACTCCTTCAACTGCCCATAATTTTAAATAAATTGCCAGGAACCCGGACTTAGGATAAACATTTTGGTTCTTCACAAAACTGCTATAGCAACAGGGTCATGTTACAGTGAATTAGAATATCGTTATGGAAACAGAGTCTGGTCCAGCTAGGTATCGCAGAGATAATAACCACTCTGTGCACGCAGAAAAACACAATTATTATGGGTTGGAGCTTATTAGTTCAAACATGGATTAAACAGATTTTTGTTAGTCAAGTTGTTTACCTTTAAATATTGTTTAATATAATATAAACTTATTTTGAAATGTTTTCTTGTCTTTTGACTGTTTTCCTAGCTCCATCTAGAAAAGGCATTTCCCAGCTAGAAAATGAAGGTCGCAAGCACTAAAGAATTAAAGTATCTCTCTGCTTGAGCATAGCTGGCTTAACCAGTTATATAACCCATGCAGAGACAGCCATACATCCTGACCTGACGGTGGACCTCTAGATTGAAGATCAGTTTTTAGGAAGACAATGTATTTTAATTAATTCTACCATGAGTAGTACCACCAACATTTGTTTGTTAGCTTCCCTGTTTTATATTCTAATTTTTAGGAAATGCATCAAAAATATTGATGGGAACCATTTTAAGAATGTCATCAATAAAATGTATCTATTTTCTGTAATGTAAGCTGGGAAGTGTTTCATCTTGTATCGATATTCTAGTATGATAATATGAGACTGGTATATGGTTATAACTATTTGTTTTTACTCTTAAAGGGACATTCAAGTACACTCTCTCCTCAAAAAGATTTTTTTTTTAAATTTACATTGAATGTGTGAATAGTTTCCTCCTCTTTGTTCAGTAGTTTCCTCCTCTATAGTCAAATTTTCTATTGTTGAGATCCATCTCTAATTTATGACGATCTATAAAAGTTTGGATGAAGACAACTTTGAACAAAAAGCATATCCTTACTCACATGGTTAGGGACAGAAGATCACTCTAGCCCAGTACCAAACAAAAGTCACTATTTATAGTGATTAAGTGAAATAAACCAGTCTTCTCTAATTTATAACATCTTTTAAAGCAATGTTTACTCATTTTCAAACATGAAGTTTGCTTTTGTACTTTTTTAGTAATTTAAATGTAAGCAAAGGTCTGCAACCACAAATAGTAGAGCTAAATTTGATATCTCCAAATGTGGTGAAACAGGAAGCCAGCAAATGAGCAGGACACATGGATCATGAAGAAAAGTTATACAAATAATTACTGCTATTTCGACTCAGGATTGTTTCTTAATTTCTATATGTTGTCTGCAAGTCACAAAGTCTATTGAGGTAATTTCTACATCACAATCCCTCTTTCAACAAACACTCATGACACACTAAAGAAGTCACTTTCTGATAAAACAATTACTGCCATATCTCTCTACTTTATTTAGAATCAACATTTCAACTGCCTAACCTGAAATTCAGGAGTGGTTTATGTACACTTTATACAATCAGAATAACTGAGACATACACTGACACAGCAGGGAAACCCTGGAATTATTTCCTGTGTCTGAGGACTGATGTATACCTCCTTTAATACTTTACATGACCGTTAGCAACGTGGCTTTAGGTCCTAAAACCAGCACTCATCAAGATAATAAATAACTGAAACACTGTCGCTTGGAAGGGTCGCTTCTTTCTCATCTACCTAGAACTCTTTCTGCCATTGACCCTTCAGAATTCCAGTGTGGCAAAGACCTCTCATGACTCAGAACATATGTTCACAAGCCCAGTGCCTTGACATGTAACTGACTGCCTTGACATGTAACTGTGGAGGTCATGTTTTCCTTGACTATGTACAGTTATGCTCAAAAGTTTGCATACCCTGGCCTTGGAAATTGTGAAATGTTGGCATTTATTCTGAAAATATTACTGATCAAGCAAAAACAAATTTTTATTGAAGGATAGTGATCATATGAAGCCATTTATTTATCACATAGTTGTTTGGCTCCTTTAAAATCATAATGATAACAGAAATCACCCAAATGGCCCTTATCAAAAGTTTACACACCCTTGAATGTTTTGCCTTGTTACAGACACACAAGGTGACACACACAGGTTAAAATGGCAATTAAAGGTTAATTTCGCACACCTGTGGCTATTTAAATTGTAATTAGTGTCTGTGCATAAATAGTCAGTGAGTTTGTTAGCTCTCACGTGGATGCACTGAACAGGCTATATACTGAGCCATGGGGAGCAGAAAAGAACTGTCAAAAGACCTGCTTAACAAGGTAATGGAACTTAAGAAAGTTGGAAACGGATATAAAAAGGTATCCAAATCCTTGAAAATGCCTATCAGTACTGTTCAATAACTAATTAAGAAGTGGACAATTCGGGGATGGATCTCTTGATACCAAGCCAAGGTCAGGTAGACAAGAAAGATTTCAGCCACAACTACCAGAAGAATTGTTCGGAATACAAAGAAAATCCCACAGGTAACCCCAGGAGAAATATATGCTGCTCTGGAAAGAGACGGTGTGGTTGTTTCAAGGAGCACAATACAACGATACTTGAACAAAAATGAGCTGCATGGTTGAGATGCCAGAAAGAAGCCTTTACTGCGCCAATGCCACAAAAAACCTGGTTACAATATGTCCGACAACACATTGAGACTCCTCACAGCTTCTGGCACACTGTAATATGGAGTGACAAGACCAAAATAGAGCTTTATGGTCACAACCAGAAAGAAGACAAGACCAAAATAGAGCTTTATAGTCACAACCAGATGCCAGAAAGAAGCCTTTACTGCGCCAATGCTACAAAAAAAAGCATGGTTACAATATGTCTGACAACACCTTGAGATGCCTCACAGCTTCTGGCACACTGTAATATGGAGTGACAAAACCAAAATAGAGCTTTATGGTCACAACCATAAGCACTATGTTTGGGGAGGGGTCAACAAGGCCTATAGTGAAAAGAATACCATCCCCACTGTGAAGCATGGTGGTGGCTCACTGATGTGTTTTTTTTTTGGGGGGGGGGGGGGGGCGAGCTCTAAATGCATGGGGAATTTTGTGAAAATTTATGGCAAGATGAAGGCAGCATGTTATCAGAAAATACTGGCAGACAATTTACATTCTTCTGCACGAAGGCTGCACATGGGACACTCTTGGACTTTCCAGCATGTCAATGACCCTAAGCACAAGGCCAAGTTGACCCTCCAGTGGTTACAGCAGAAAAAGGTGAAGGTTGTGGAGTGACCATCACAGTCTCCTGAAATTAATATCATCGAGCCACTGGGGAGATCTCAAACGTGCGGTTCATGCAGGACGACTAAAGACTTTGCATGATCTGGAGACAAATGGGCAGCTATACCACCTGCAAGAATTAGGGTCCCATAGACAACTATTACAAAAAAATGCACGCTGTCATTGATGCTGAAGGGGGCAATACACAGTATTAAGAACTAAGGGTATGCATACTTTTGAACAGGGACATTTCATTGTTTTCTTTGTTGCCATGCTTTGTTTTATGATTGTGCCATTATGTTATAACCTGCAGTTGAATATGAATCCCATAAAAAATAAAAGAAATGTGTTTTGAGTGCTCACTCGTGTATTCTTTAAAAATGGTACATATATTACCAATTCGCTATGGGTATGCAAACTTTTGAGCACAACTGTAACGCTGACAAATGGGGTGACATTTCAGGTAAGCTGGACACAGTCAGCCTGGGTCATGAAGTTGGTAGCAGAAAGACCAGGTTTTCAGAAAGATGGCCCCAGAAGCCTCACACTTCACACAGATTATGTTCTCACTTACAAACATTTTCTTTACATAGATTTGCCACTGACAGGCAGAGCCTTTGTATAACAATCTAGTTCACTAAGTATACCCATCCACTCTTCTCAAAACTGATACGTTGCTCAGGATGAAGTTCTCACAGTTAAGTTGTTTACTCTCTATACAGTTCATGTGATCCAGAGACATGTTTATGCTACCACACTTGGCTCTGTTTGTACAGTCCCATAATAAGCATTAATTATTTGGGCCACCATTTAAGTTGGATTGGATTGAAACTATGTTTAATCAGTGTTTACTACTTTATTGGATACTGAAGATAGAATATATAACTACATATTAGGAGCTTTAAAATTATGAAGAAAAATTATTAGCATTCTAAGATGTCTTGGCATTAACTTACTTTTCATTATTACCATTATGTTCATACATAATAATTACATATTCAAAGGAAGAGCAATATGTTTTGTCCGAAAACATCATCATATTGATGTCAGTTCATATGCCTTTTCCATTGTTATTCTCTAATTTTACTTACAACACAATCCCTCTTGTACATGCCTCCATCCGTCCCTATATAATTGCTCTATTTTTCCAGTTATCTCATCTTAGAGATAATGGAATGAAGGAAGATCTAGCACACATTCGGGGAAGTGGCTGGGGGCTGACTAAACACTACACAGTGTTAACTTAAACATTGCACTTTGTTCCTTAATTTTACCATCATCATGCATCCTAATGTCCTGAGATATAACATGAGGCCTGGTTTAGGAGCTGGTGTGCAGGAACCCATTGCTTCCTAGCCTGATATTCCTGCGAGAAGTGAAAACAACCCATAAGCAGGTTGACCGGGTTCTGGTGAAGTGGCGCCCAGTATTAAAAAAGGTCTAGAGTCAACAGGCAGAGTCAGGAAATAGTTCAATGGTTCGGCAGTCAGCAGCAGAAACAAATTTTATGTACAAAGCCAAGGCTCATGAAAATCAGAGAAGACCAAGAACAAGTTGATCTCACAACAGGAAAACAAACCACAGATAGCTGCTTAGATCACTACTTGGTGCACAGGAATTTGTGCATTCAACAGTGGTGCGTAGCACAAATAAACATCTGGAAAGAAAATACAAATACGCGAGCACAGATGTTAGCTGGATGATGATGCATTGTTGGTATACCCCAAGAGCCTGAGAATGGCATCAGCAAACAAAGGGTTATGACCTTATTACAGTATATGTATCGTAGATGTTGACCTTTAAGTATGTGTGATAACCCTATGCCTGATATATTATATAAGCATTCATAGATCTAATGACACTTGAACTAATTAATGAAAGTCTTGTTTAAGGGGGATATGAGCCATAGACAAGGGTATGAGCCATGCATGTTCCAATCACTCCAGGCTTGCTTTAGTTCTTGCATGTTACAGAAGAAAGAAACAAATTAAAACTTAATTGGCCCCTTGTTATGAAGCTTTGCTTCAATAAACTGTGACTCAGATGGTCTTCCCTTAAAACAATCATGCAAGTTGCTTTTTCACAAAGCATTAAGGGCTTCAGGTTTTAATTGAACGATTAGGCCATAAGGGCTTTAATTGTCAGATATGAAAGCATCAGCGTATTATAATACTGTCACTCTCTGATTGTTTTATAATTTCCAGCAAATTACATTTTCATCACATTCAGAGTTAGAAACAATTAATACATTTGTAAATATGGACCATGAACATAATTGGAACATGGGAGGAGAGACTGCTTTTGCTAAATAATTAATGTGCATTTATTTAAATTTGTCTCTATATATGTATTTAACTTATTTGTTTAACATTTTAAATAACATTTCTACAACAAGAAAATATTTTTGATTCAAATTGGAAAGGGAAAAAATTATTTATAAAAAAAATAATGGTGGTCCCTGGAGGAATCCATGACACTTTGGTGATGGCTGTTTGTGTAAGAAGGGTAGTTGTAAGCTGCCTGCTTCTGAACATGTGCAAGGGAAGGGAAGTAGGTGTCAATTTCAGTAAGATCCAGTTATATTAGAAATCCCCCTTATCTCTCATTCCTCCTCTCCCACCATTGATAGGAAAAAAAGCACAGTCCAGTTATATATGAAACTTGACAATTTTAAATATTCTATTCAGAAACAGTGTCTTAAAGAAATCCAATTTTTTCTCAATTTGTTGCTCCTAAATTAAGTTTATTTTAAATGAAACAGCACGGCTAGAGAATATTAACTATTAACTTTTTGTCACTGAATGCTAAGCTGATTGGGTCAAAAGTTAAAAAAAAGACAGCTCAGGAGGTCATCAATCTACAGCTCTTAGTTCGGGGCTGTGGCATTTACATTCATGGCTCTTAAAAAAGCCCTGGTACCATTTTTTTGTTCTGGTTCTTCCATCCCTTCTGTGTTCTCTCAAATTACATTGTAGCTCGGGGTGTCACTGTTCTACATATATATATTCTATAAATATACAGAAATACCCCATTTAACGCTGTAGGTAGTTTCTGGGCAATAGAAGTGTTAGGACAAAAATCTCTAAACGTGGTCTTTTTAATGTAGGGTAGATAGGGATAGGAAAACTCAAGGGAAAAGGACACAAATCCAATAGAATTTTTTCAATTTCTGACTTTGTACTAACTTTTTAAAAAACTGCAAACATAACAACAAAAACATTTTTTAAAAATAAAATGTAAAGAAACGGCACATAAACTAAACAGTCCACTTTAACTAGTCAGACTCGTCTTAGATTCTGGCTTTTTCTGAGACAAACTTGTCCAAGGACATCTGTCTTTGTTTTCTGTGGCCATTTAGCAGATGTTGGTAGCAAGACACTGTCCCGAGACGCTGTGTCTAACATTTCTGCTCCTCACAGTATCCGGATCATTTGCCACAAAATCATCCATATAATGGATGGAACGCAAACTCTCGGTGGAAAGTTCTTTTCATTCCTCTGTGTCAAAAAACCTTGCTTTCCTGGCCTTCCTCAATCCCCTGTTCTGCCAGTTGTTGCAGGTCCTCGTTAGTCAGGCTCTCGTCTGAAGCTTGTACCAACTATTCAATATCCTTGGCATCTGCATCTCCCAGTACAGCCATATTGGCCAGGTCTTCTATCTCCACAATGAAGGGCTGCACATCCACAAACAGCTCTGACCATATCTTCCTCCGCACAGCTTTGAGACGCTGTGTCACCTCCTTCCAGAACAAATCAATGTTCGTTATGGCCTGCATGATGGTATACATTTTCCAGAAATTCATCATGGATTGTTTGTACTTGCTGTCTGTTTTGTCAATGACCTGGCGGAATGTGCTGCAAAGATAATAGGCCTTGAAGGTTGCAATGACCTCTTGATCCATTGGCTACATGAGTGAAGTAAAGTTGGGTGTCAGGAAAACTACTTAAATAAGAATATGCTTTTCAAAATGCAGGTATCTTATAGTACATATTTTTTTTAAATGTAGGTATCTCTCTTTGGGATCATAAATTCTTGGTTAGTAAGCAAAAGTAATTTAATGTACTTCTATTGCAAGAGACTAGATGTAACCTGAAGCAGCTAAATACCAGATCATTCTCTGTATTAAAAAAAATGCTGAATCATTCACAAACCACACATTTTCCAAACTAGTATTCTTTTTTAAAAACAAACATATGTTTGCTTTAATAACAGTTTTTATATGTATTTAACATTGAACTTCTCTCAAACTATCACCTCCAATGACTATGCACACCGGTCAATATTTGTGCCTTGGGGCTCTAAACTATAATGGCTCTTTTAGTGTCATTGCCACTGCAAGATTACCTTGATACACAGGCCATTATGTTCTAGTGCGAAACGCGTTTAGCCACACAATGCTCACTTAAAATATCCGGCGAGCCAAACAATGGATGCAGACATCACACGGTTACAATGTAAGTCTTATTTTCCAATTCACTGCACAATAATACATCCAACCTCCTACAGCTCTGCTCTTTTCTACAGCCACAAAGGAAAGCCAAAAAAGATGTGGGCCAGTTGCCAAGACATTTTATTAAGCTGAAATCTTATTACATGCTTCACTTAGGCTCTCCTTTTTTAACGCTGAAGATGGAATCTTTGCACTAGATGTCTGCATATATACAAAGTTCAAATGACAATAATTTCCCATATGTATGCAAAAGCCATTTCTTCTTAATCTGGAGGGCGCCTAACCACGCTCAATTTTATGTTTTTCATGCAGCGTTTCATCCACATAATATTTTGAGTATTGAACTGCACTATGAAGTTTGATTTCATTTTAATCAGGTCAAATTTCATCAACCCTTTTTGACTGTTTCTGATTATTTTGGCCTTAACTGGTCTTTTGTTGCCGTTCCAGAGATAAACGTTTGAAGACGAGTGGAAAACCGACTAGACCTTCTTCATCAGTGGAAGAGAGCCGTGGGTGATGATCCTGTTAAATTTCCCAAATAATTTATATTACAATGTGAAGGAGAAACTAATTAAAATAATGTATTTGTATATGTTGGCTTATGAAAGGGGAGGTGGGATGCAACTTAGTAAAATTCATGAAACTGAATGTACTTTATATGTGATTGGAATGTATTATGCACATGCTGCTGAGCATATTATTAGGCAAGCTAGGCAGATTCCTAAGGTGCATGTAAAGAACCACTGAAGCGTCATAATTATAATATCCTGTATTGACGAATCTGACTTTATAATGTGGTCAGTGACGTCCTATAGAGAAAGGAATGGGGCGAAGGTGGTACTTCCCATGTTGCTGAAGATTGACCATACATTTGGGCAAAAGCTCTAGAGAGTCTGGGGAGGAGGGATATTAGATTAGAGGGAACAAAAAGGACATAGTAGCCACCTGAATGACACATAGCCATCTAGAGTAGGGGTAGTGCTCAAGGAGGGTCATGGGTCACTTATTGTGTTTAAACTTTATTAAATAACAATAGTGATAATGTGCTCTCCATTTCTACTACCCCTTGGAGTGGGTACCCAATGCCCATATAATTTAATGGGCTTCAAGCATGACATCAAACAAGCATAACTATAATAAAATCATAATAATGAAGATAGATTAATAGAGGGCACTCTACACTAACCTCTTGTCTGCATCAATTCACTACATGCCAGAAGTTTTAGCAGATTAAATGATATAGTTTATTCATAATGTATATGTAAAAGCAACAATAATCAAAGGGGATTTAAAAGCATAACACATTACATGCATTTAGCACCTCATCAGCAGTAAGTATCACAAAACATAGGTACAATACACAATACAACTATTTATAATACAAGTGACCAATATCATCATTTAAGGACGTTACCAAACATCTATAATTCATCATGAATCATTATTAAAAAAATGTTTATTAAGACTTCATACACAGAGAGCTTCTACAGAAAATATACCATGTAGCGGAATACTCAGTTTAGCTCTGTAGATAGGTTCCAGGGCAATACGAGTGTTAAGTGTGTTAACATCTCTAAACGGGGTAATGTTAATATAGGATGGGTAGGGATAGGGGAACTCGTGGAAAAAAGACACAAAATTAATAGAATTTTCAAAACTTTGAACTTTTAATTAACTTTTAAGAAACTGCAAACATAAAAACAAAACAAAAAGAATCTTCTTTTGTTTAAATAAAACTTAAAGAAACAGCACATGAAAACTAAACAGTGCACGCTAACTAGCAGAAATGGAAGCTTCAGACTCATCCTCCATTCTGCCTTTATTTGAGACAAACTGGTTCAGGGACATCTGTCTTTTTTTCTGCTGCCTTCCTGGTAACAAGACATTGACCCAATAACGCTGCGTCTCACATTTCTGCTCCTCACAGCGTCTGGATAATTTGCCACTAAATCATCCATAAGGTCATGGATAGAATGCAAACTCATGGTGAGGAATTTGAATTAAAGTTCTTTGTGTTCCTTTGTGTCAGAGTCACTGCTTTCCTGGGCTTCTTCAATGCCCCGTTTTGCCAGTTATTGGATGTCCTCATTGGTCATGCTCTTGTCTGTAGCTTGTACCAAGTCCTCAATGTCCTGGGCATCTACATCTCCCAGTCGAGCCATATTCACAAGGCCTACAATCTTCACTATGATGGGCTGCACACCCAGCTCTGGCCATATCTTCCTCCACACAGCTTTAAGACATTGCTGTGTTACCTCCTTCCAGGACAAATCAATGTTCATTATGGCTTGCATGATGATATACTTTTTCCAGAAATCCATCATGGATTGTTTGTCTTTGCTGTTTGTTTTCTCAATGAGCTGGCAGAATGTCCTGCAAAGATAATAGGACTTGAAGGTTGCAATGACTCCCTGATCCATTGGCTGGATGAGTGAAGTAGTGTTGGGTATCAGGAAAACTACTGCCACCGGGATGCAGTAATGGAGCTCAGCCAAGTTGGTAGTGTGGCTTGGAACATTGTGTATTAACAGGAGCCCTTTGGCCTCAATACCTTTACTCCTACAGTAGCATTGCACCAATGGACAGAAATTCTCGCTGAACCAGTTCTTGAAGATGTCCATTGTAATCCAAGCTTTACGGCTGAAATGCCAAATGAGCAGCAAAGTGGATTTAGGAATGCGCTTCATGACTCGTGTTCCTACCCAAAAGAAGGAGTAACTGGTACTTGGCTACTTTGAACCTCAGTGCTCGCTTCTACTCATTGGATATGAAGGTGAAGCTTAGCATTCTCTTACAGAACAGTCCTGTTTCATTGACGTTGCCTCTTAATTGCCTATTTCCACCATTCAATGTGGCTGGAAATGCCGCAGCAGCTTCAGTGTCAGCGCTCGCTGCTTCTACCATGTTTTTGATATTGTAAAAGCCATTCCTTTTTTTGAACTGGTCGAACCAACTTCTGCTGGCTAAGAAGCTTTCTCGCATATCTGGAGCTTTGCTATGGATATGGCAACAGATGCTTCTGGCTTTTCCATGATGATGGCCTGGCAGAGAGGCATTTTGCTTTCTATCTCATTATCAATCCAGATCAGCAGCCGCTTCTCCACTTCCTCCAGTGCATAGCATCTGGAGCGGGTAATCTTCTTCACAGAAGATGCAGTGCTGGTGGTTGATCTTCTCCTTGTTTTTAAGTATGGTGTGGATTGTGGAGGTTTGTAACTTTAAATCTGCTCTATTGTCCACTTGGCGCTCTTCTTTCTTCAAGCAGTCCAGCACCTGCATGCCTGCATCTTGACATCCAGAGGAATGCTCTGGCACTTCAATTTGCACTGGTGTGCTTTGCGCTAAGTCATTTTCTGTAAAACAGTACAAAAAAGACAATGAATGTAGATTTTTATTAGACAATTAACAACTACATAATTAGAAATGAGGGAACAAGGAAAATATTTTGTTCCTTCCTCTGAATGGCGGAAGTAGGAATTGGGGGTTTATTGTGGCTCTTTCTCTCTCCAGGATGACACATTTCTTCTCTCTTTCTTCTTCTGTTTCTCTTAACACTGTGTCACTGTTCTGGGAGTTAAATGGGGTCCCGCAACAGCATTATACCAAAGCAAAGCGTTCAGCGGTGATTGGCGGACAAAAAATGGCTATGTATAGCTCCAAATGGTGAATTACAGCAAATAGTGAATCAGAGCTAAAATGGGTAGCGTTAAGAGGGGTATACGTGTACCATATTTACCAAATGGCCTACTCAATACAATGTAGATGCAATAGTTCAATTAAATAGTCCAAATTAAAACATCCAGATTAATTAAAAAAACTACCCTTATCTATCATACATTTATTTATTTAATAGCCTTGTGGAATTAATTGTTGTGGGTTAAATACAACACTATTTATTTCTTACTACCATTTAGTTTCAAACTTTTCTCCACTATCTTAAAAAGGTTTGGAAACTTTGGTATTTACATTTTTTTCTATCTAAAAACAATTTACTCTTTATCATATTTAGTTAATCACAAGAATGTAGAGAAAACATTTTGACAATAGTCAGAAAGTGAAATCAGTGTCCAAGTCCTAAATTATCCCACAAGAATTAAGAAACAATTTAAGTTTTTTTAAAACATACTGATCTGAGAACAATCTTAATAATTCATTAATGCACTTGTATACATTCTAATAGGATTTAAACTGTATCTTATCTTCATTAAAGGCTCCCATTTGTGTTATGGCAGGTAGAAAAAGTACTGAAGTGAGTGAAAGAGTACATTGCTGGTACAGCAAAACATATGTTTCTATCATCACTAAGGTCATAAAATAGCTGTCTATATCAATGTGTATATTTGCTTTTATATTCATGTACCTGTAGTGCATCCACTTTAAAGGAACACAGTAAAATATTCGATGAGAACATATTTTATCATTATGTCATAACAAACGGTTTGTAATGGGCAAGTTAAATAATTTAAGATTAAAGGTTAAATACGATTTGTTAACAACAATCATAAAATTTGGCACCTACCCTGTTCCATGTACAAGCTTAGCAAATGTAGGTCCTCCAGACATTGAAATGCCCCTCACAAATAAACTTTATAAATGTATCATGGAAATCAACTTGGTCCTGCAGACACACAATTTATTTTTATTTTTTAACTAAAATCTATATTTATAAAATTGTTCCTATTTAATTATGCTCTTAATAAGATATCACTTTTTCAAACATATATGTTTTTTTCATTGCACAGTGATGCTTCTTTGCAGGTGTGTCCCTTACCAAATGTGTAGGGTTTTGCAGAAGTAGAGGCACAAGAGCTCAAATTGACAATGATAATAGAGAAAGCAAGAGAGTTCCAGATAAACATTTACTTCTGCTTCATAGACTATTCTAAAGCCTTTGACTGTGTGGATCAGAACAAAATGTGGCATGTTCATCTCATCCACCTCCTGAAGAATCTGTATGTGGACCGAGAAGTCACAGACAGAAACAAACATAGGACAACAGAATGTTTCAAGATCAGAAAAGGTGGGTGACAAGGTTGTATATTGTCACCATATTTATTCAACTTATACACAGAGTACATAATGTGTAAGGCTGGGCTGGATGAATCCAAAGCTGGATGAATCCAAATCAATATTGCTGGAAGACATTTCAACAACCTTAGTTATGCTGATGATACTACTTTGATGGCTGAAAGTGAGGAGGAACTAAAGGACCTGCTGATGAGGGTAAAATAAGAAAGTGCAAAAGTTGGCCTGCTGCTCAAAGTTAAAAAGACTAAGATCATAGCAAGGGGCAATCTCAGTTCCTGGCAAATAGACAGGGAAGAGGGAAGAAGTGGAGGCAGTGACAGATTTTACTTTGAAGTGATCCAAAATCGCTTCAGATGGCTACTGTAGCCATGAAATTGGACCATAAAGAAGACTGAGCGCCGTAGAATTGTCACCTTGAATTTTGGTGTTGGCGAAAACTATATAGAGTCCCTTGGATTGCAAGAAGATCCATTAAATTAATACTTCAGGAAATCAAGACAAACTCTTCACTAGATGGTATGATTATGAAGCTGAAGCTCAAATATTTTGGCCATATCATGAGAAGACAGGTTTCCTCAGGGAAGACTATGATACTAGGAAAAATTGAAGACACAAGGAGAAGGGGACGGGAGAGAGAGAGATCAGATGAGGTAGATGAGATCACTGAAGCACTGAACATGAATTTGATGGAGCTCAGAGGGGCAGTGACTGCAGTTCATAGGGTCACATAGATTCATAAGCGACTAAACAACTACACAACATTATCCTTGCTTAGGTTTTCATCTTTTTTTTTATAGACAAACACATACTCCTCTTTCATATGCTCTAGGACAACAATGCCTTCTACCATCTGGGTAAAGGAAGTACCACAACATAAACTAGAAATAGGAAGAGCATGCCCAGTTATTTAAGCCAGTGTAATGACATGGGATTATACATACTCTTTGTGCTTATTTCCTCCACTGTGAGAGTTAATTATCCAGATAACTAAGAGGGAAGAACTTTTCAGATAAATTATGCTTTAAGTACCTAACTTTCCAATTTATTATTTTAAATAGCAACAAATTATATTGATTTATATTTATATGCAATAACCTTTTATTAATCCTTTTAATTCCTTTAATCTCACAAATCTTGAGAGACATTCCATGGATCAAATAATCTACCTTACAACTAAATTCAAATATATAATATATAATATTATAAGACTACGGAATACATTGGCATGTTACAAATAATAATATAATATTAATAAAAGATATCACAAAACACAGATCATCAAAACTCACACCTTCAAAAATGCAAAAGAGTTGCTGTTATTTCTTGTACCGAAGAAATGCTTGGAACTTATCTATTGTGATACCAGATAAGGGAATAACAGTTCCCTGCTATCCCACAGACCAGAGGTAGTCAATAGGTGGACATAGGTCCAAATCAGGACCTCGACACACACACATATATATATATATATATATATATATATATATATATATATACACAATTATCCCTTTATTTGTAATGCACCAACATATTCCGTAGCGCTATAGAGAGTTTAAGTACAAGGCAAAATAAAAAGTATTAACATTTCAAAAGAATGGAGAGATTTGTCGTGGAGCTTAGAATCAAACTTACATAGTGCTTATACCCAGAGCACCTTGCAAGATTTAAAACTTGCAAACTTATAATTTAAAGGGTTTGGGTGTGGTACAGGAGGGTTAAGGATGTGTTGTGGAGGTGATAAGCTTCTTTAAACAGATGTGTTTTTAGTGAGGTTTTGAAGAATTTGAGGCAGGGTGATAGTCTAGTGGAGCAAGGCAAGGAGTTCAACAGAAGAGGGGCAGCCTGTGAAAAGTCCTGAAGACTGGAGTGAGAGAAGGTGATAAGAGGGAAAGAAAGAAGAAGGGTATTAGCAGAAAGAAGAGGGCTGTTGGGGGAGTATTTTGAGACAAAAGCAGATATATTAGGAAGTGCAGTGTTGTTGAGGGCATTATACGTTAGGGTCATGATTTTTCTGAAGGCTATCGGAAGCTAGTGGTGTGACTGATAGAGAGGTACTGCAGATACAAAAAATAATAATAAAGGCTTTTTTTCTTATCAGGCCGTACCTAACTATTCTTTAGAGAGCCCTTTAAAAGGACACAAGTCTAGATGATTCTATAGAGCATGTGATCAAAAGGTCATTATCACTAATATAGTTGTGGTACTGTGAGTTTGTGTGTAAGGCTCGCAAAATTGCAGCTTTGAAAATTGCAACAGTTACAGAAAGATTACATTGAATCAGGCTCAGAAGTACATGGCAGAAAGCCAAAATCGTAAATGATCTTTCTATAGGGCCTGATAATGATCATGTAAGCAAGCCCCGCAACTTGCTGCTTAGACAGAGACAAACCACAAATGTGAGAAGAAGGAGGGAGAGAGTGAGAAGGAGAGAGGAGGGAAGGAGAGAGAATGAAGGAGGTGGAGAGAGAAGGAAGGAGAGGGAGGGAGAGAGTGAGAAGGAGAGGGAGGGAGAGAGTGAAAAGGAGAGAGAAGGAAGGAGGGGAGCGAGAATGAGAAGGAGAGGTAGGGAGAGAGATAGGAATGAAGGTGAGAGAGAGGCTGGAAGGAGAGAGAGAGGATGGAAGAAGAGAGAAGGAAGGAGCGGGAAAGAGAAGGAATGAGGGGGAGAGAGAAAGTAGGAGGGGGAGAGAGAAGGTAGGAGGGGGAGAGAGAGTGAGAAGGAGAGGGAGAGAGAGAGAGGAGGAAAAGAGAGAGAAGGAATGAGGGAAATAGAAAGGGAGAAGAAGAGGTAGGGAGCGAGAAGGAGAGGGAGAGAGAAGGACAGGGAAGGAGAGGGAGGAAGAGAGAAGGAGAGGGAGAGAGAGAGAGAGAGAGAAGGAGAGGGTGAGAGAGAAGGAGAGAGGGAGAAGAAGAGGGAGAGAGTGAGAAAGAGAGGGAGAGTTTGAGAAGGAGAGAGAAAGGGTGCAGAGAGAGGGAGAGAGGGTACACATAGTGAGGGCGCACAAAGAGACAGAACAAACAATATTATACCGTCATTTTTCACTGGCAATTGACTAGTACTATTATAATATATAATTCTAATTATATAATATCTGATTGTGTGAAAAAGTTTAGTCTTCAAAAAACATAATTTAAGCAGGGAAAATATAATTAATTTAATATTTTTGGGAAAAAATACAATTGATGCCTCCGTTGATCCGTGTGGGTATCTAGGACAGCGAAGGCTGTGTGTGGCAAAGGGGCATTTACATTTCTGCAGGAACATGGTTTGAAGCATAAGGGAGGGAGACTGGTAGGTGTCTACTTTTTAAAGCTCCAATTATAGCAAATATTCCTTTGCCAAGAGGAAGTGTTGAAGTCAGAAAAGATGCAACATTCTTTATACAGAGTATTTAAAAATTAAGATTTTCTTCTAAAAATAGTTTTTGGATGGCCAGTACAGTTCTTCAGAGGCATTACTCTTTTGCAGAAAATATTGAAAACAGAATTAAATCCAGATATGCAAAAAATGCTAACTATAGCTCTAAATATTAAAAAGGTAGACAAAAAGAAGAAAGAAACAGTTTATTATTTAGAGCATCTGGCCATGTTGTATGAGTCCCTATTCAGTAAGATCCTATTTAAGCGGCCATGATTTAAAATATGTTTTACATTTAAAAAGTGTTTCTTGGTATAAGAAATAATGGAACTATAGTGTAGAAAATGTACACTAAACATTCATAGTAAACAGAGGGGCAGTGAACCTTATGGATGCCACTGTATTAAAGTAAACCACAGAAAATACAATTAACAGCGACTCAGTTAGCCTCCCATACACGTCATCTTAGCTCATTGATAAGGTAAAGACACACCAAACACATTATTTTTTATGTGCCCATCTGTTGTTTTAATGTGACTGTATTACTATTTAATTTCCATGGGGCACAAAAAAAAATTGTAATGTATAAGACTTGCCCTTTTAAATTAAAGAAAGTTTTGGACTGCATTGGTCCTTCATACACCCCGGGGAAAGAAAAAAGGGCTGGGGCTATTGACAGGGCTGAGTGCTGGGGTAGAGTTTAGGTTAGGTGGGTGGAGCATGGGGGGGGAGGATATTAATAGGGGTGTTTTCCCACCATGGTGCCACTTGGTGTGACACATTAAGGAAGTTAGTTCCCTCCCTCCCTGTTATTTGGTTAGGCTGTTTGGTTAATTTGTCACAGCTTGGTGGGGGTGCTGCATCACCCTAGAGGGGAGCTCATTAACTGTGTAGGTTTCCGGTGAGTGGTCGTTGCCAGAGGTCCCTTGGGCATGGGGTTCCTTGGGCCCCTCTGAGTGCGTGGTGAGCTCTTTCTGTGTAAGGTTGTGCAGCCCCTCATGTTATTTATGGTATGTTATCAATAAAGTTGTGGCCTGGTTATACCCAACTTCAAGTGAGTTTGTCATTATTGAGTAAATAGGGTTTGTCTAATTGTCACTCGGACCTTTTGTCACTTATGCTTAGGTCATGGCTTCCAAAGCTCATTCAGTTGCTTATCCAGAAGGAGAGATCTCCAAGATCTCTCTAAAGTAATCCTGGCTCTATATATTTCATTTCCATTAATGCTCTTTGGTTTACAACCTAAAGTAGGTCCGTAGTATATTGAAGCACTGCACACATCTAATCATCTTATCAAACCATGGTTCCTATATAAGCAAGTGTGGGAATTCTTAAACTTTAACGCACACCCGCGTCATATCATATTTTTACTTTTTGACACCACAGCTTTCAGTTTAACTAGAAGCAAACGTCTCTTACACAGCAGAGTGCTGCAGTGGCTCTGTACAAGTGCACTCACAGTTATTACCTTACAAAGCAGAGAGTTGCATGCAATGTCTAGACACAAGCCAGTCTGTAGTTCCTTCTCAATAACAAAATCTATCTCTTCTGGGCTTGTTTGGATATGTGATAAGCAATGGGCCACGTGTTCCTCATAAAGGGGCATGTGTTTGACATTAGCTGAATTTATAACTCTAATGCATTTTATTTTTAGACCGTTCTACTCTGCAATCAGCTGGAGATGGAGGATTGGATGGGATTCCTCCGTCTGAAGCAACAATACACTGAAGCAGTGGAATGATCTGTCCAAACAGATCTGCTCAAAACACTTCTTAATCATGGCTTTCATAGGCAATGGTTGTCTGTTCTGGGAAAAGATGCAATAATCTGATATTTACAAACTCTCCAAAAATTCCATTATTTGTTACTTGAGACAGATGTGGAACATAATTATCTTGTTTTGATATTTGTTAATCAATGGGCTACGTGTCGCTCATAAGCTGAGCAACATTAGCTACATTTAGAACTCTAATGCGTTGTATTTTTAGACTTTTTACCATGTCATAAGGTTTCAGCAGAAGATGGAGAAACAACAATATACTGGAGAAGAAGAATATTTTGTATAAACAAATCTGCTAAAGACTCTTGTTAATCATGACTTTCATAGGAAATGCTTGCCTTGTGGCTTGGTATTCTGGATAAAGATGTGATAACTTGCACTTACAAATCCTCCCAAAGAAATTCATTATTTGTGACTAAGAATAGATGTGGAATATTGAATTGTAGAATCATATATTAAAAGGTGCTGTTGTTTGGATTAGTTTTGAAGGTTCTCAAATTACATTAAAAGCAAAGCTGCTGTAATCCTTAGGTAACCCTATTTTATTAGGAGGTAGATAAGGCAAGAGAAGAAGTCTGTACAGCGGTATAACTAATAGCTTTTTGTGATGCCCAGGGGGCACTGGGGTCTCTGAAGTTTGATACAACCAACATGTGCCCTGGCAGGGCATGGCGTGCACAAAAAGTCCCTTTCAGGGCAAACATTGCACCATAGATATATGGACTGTACAAATGGATATTTGGACCGCAATTTCCCTAAGAGCAGAGTGGTCATAATTGTGTTACCCCTGGGATGTATGGGTTAGGGTTGTTGTGCCGGCATGTGTGGATTTATTAAAATTATTGTTGACTTGATGGTATCTGTAGTTTTTACTGCGCGATATGGTTGTTACCAAGGGGAAATCAGAATGCAAAGTAAATGGCTCTAGGGTGTTTGGTACAATAACACCACTCCTCCCCTATTTTCCTAAAACCATGTGCAAATACTTAGGTGTTTGGATGGTCACCACCAATATTGCCTAAAATATAATGGGAGTTGTTGCCATGTTTAGGATTTATGATATCCAGGGGCCCTATAGACTTTTTGGGACTGAGCAAACTAATATGGACTCTGAATGGGCACAGGTTAAAGTAGCACAACTAACCCTTTTCTTCAAAGATATTACCCCACCATCTGGGTACATGGACTGGTTTTGCCCTGTTGGCATGAGCTGGTTATTATTGCCTGTGGTAGGATTGTAACATAGATGACTTATATACTGTATGTACTGTTAAGTATGAGAATCTGCATATGATGTTTGGTATCAAAATGACAGGTTTTCCCTAAGGAATATATTAAAGCATGTAGCCTGCATTCTGAGGGAATAGGGTCAGAGCTATGGTGTAAAAGGTTAAGGGGGGTTGGGGAGGCTTCAAAGGTGCAGACTAATAGGAGCCCAGGAAAGTTAGTTAAGGTGAGGAAGGGAAATTAGCCAATGTTGTTCCTTTGTGACATATGGTGGCTGCCACTTTGGGAGCTTGTCACATAGGCTTGCCATTACTGACCACATGCTTTCATCTCAATGTGGCACAGAGTCACAAAGGCCCTATCTCCCTTCTTATAGCCACATTAAATCCCCCTAACGTGTAAAACCGTAGCCCAAAAGGTAGCCCGCAAGACTTAAATTGGCCGTGTAAAGCAGCCCGCCAATGATTTGCGGGGTTAGAGAGAAAAAACCCTACAGGACGTGAGAATTTGACTTGCCAGCCCGCAAATCCTTTGTTCTTTCAAGCCCGTAACGGTTATGTTACAATCGCGCTATTAAATTGCAACTAAATCACTGGTGTTCAAGCCTGTAATGTGTGCTAGAGAGGAACTGCTAGTGAGTAAAAGTCCTATACGTAGCACTGTAAATGCAAATATACACACACTACAGTACTTATAATAAAAGTGAAAGTGATATAGAATTAATAGCACAACATTCTCAAGCTCGCAAATCGGCAAAATATAAAATACCTTATTTCATGTTTAATTTCCGTGTTATATGGATCCTGGCAATCAATGCGTTAATACATATAATGGAATTTGCATGTAATAGAATATCATATTTACAGCTTTATCAACATTGCATTATTTTTGGAATGTGGGTTCCGATTGTAACTTGTATTGAAATCCGACCTCCATTTTTCACTTGATTGACAGGTGGGCCACATGACTAGGAGCAGGAGACTTGAGAATTGGCTAAGGGGACTGTTGCTAAGGGGTGTGGCTTGGTGGTGAGGGGTGACTGCTGTGCATAAAAAATGTTGAATTTGTGACTAATAAACAGTTCTCAGTGTGATCATACATAATTATGTGCGTTCTCATTATTGAAAGGACGGTTAATCCTGATTATAAGGGATAATAATTCTACATCTGCCTAAAAGAAGAGTTACAGACGTTAACTCTACTGCTCTTACTGGGGATTCCCGTGTTCCTATGACCGTCCTGAGTTAACAGTGATAACAACAAGAACCATCATGTACCATTGGGTGGGTTAGAACAAGGTTCTGGGAGCGCCCAATTGAAGTAGTGGTTGTGGCACTTTTATTTACAAATACCAATATATTTTGCAGGGGATACAATAAAAAAAAGGACAAATATATACACAATGATACAGAAGATATAGACGGCCCTGCTACCATAGGAGCTTACACTCTAAGCAGGCTAAAGATGTTATAACCAAAGAGAGAGATGACAAACCTTTCTCTTATTTCCTTAATTTACTCTGAAATACCCTTAACTATCTCATCTTCTTCTGCATGATTGCTTTCTATCTTGGATGACATCCATTTTTTTCTCAGTGGTCTGTATAAAATGGAAATCCTTTACTTTCCATCTTGCAACTTCTCACCACAAACTTTAACCATCTCCTTCCCCTAATAACTGGCATACCATCCCCTGCATTTTCTTCGACCCTATAAATTCTTTCATTAATTATATAATGCAGGTTATTCACACCTTGTGAGTTTACTCATACAACATTTGCTAAATATGATCCTCTACCTCTATTTCTGCAAAAAAGCTTCATCTGCAACTCACTCTTCACTGGCTTTTCAGCCCTTGCATTCATCAAGTCGAAAATGTCTATGCACATAAAAAATATAATCAATCTTCACCATAAATCTGCATGCCTAGTCTCCTATCCTAAATGTAATAGCCTCACATCTGCTACCAATGACTTTTGAAATGCCTAACCCTTGTCTTCAAATACAAACATGACCTTGCCCCTCCATCCTTTGCCTTCCTAAAGGACCACTTTGAAAACTTTGGCCTCCATTCAAATTTGCAACAGTTACAGAGCGATTCAATTGAACAAGCCGGCAGCTACCTGGTCGAAAGCCTAAACCGTAAACCATGCAAGTAAGTAGCATTTCAGGCCATGATCACGATCAATTAAGTAAGACTGTAATCATGACGTTAGTAAAACATGGATGTGAAATGTCAACAGATTAGCGTTTAGAAGTCCGATTTGTGATCGGAGTTGCAAACCCGCAATGTACAAAATAAAACAAATGAATGGCAATACTGTTCTAGTCCATGTGGGTGGCCTGATATGTATAAACTCCTTGATTACCAAGATTGATATAACATGGAAATGAATTGTAACAAAAAAAGTGTTATTGCAGATTTGCGAGCTTGAGACTGTTGTTCAATTAATTCTAATGTCCTTCATCACTTTCCCCATCTTATAAAGTGCAGTATTCATTTTTTATTTACTTTTACAGTGCTAAGAACAAGTGTTTAACCCCCTTGCCAGTCCTATCTGGTACTCGTAGGATTTTCTTCTATATTTGCCATTTATGGGTGTGAAAACAATTGCGGCCTTAAGGAATTGTAGCAATTGAAAAGGGATTTGCAACTGTAACATTTACGGGCTTGAAAGATCAAAGTCTTAGATGAGTTGGAGTTACGATTATGACAACCGCAGGGATTATCAGCCAATAACCCGCAAATCGTTTGCGAGTAGCTAAAAGACACCCATTGAATAGCAAATTAATTTACATGCTACATTACGGGCTCCAGTTACCAACAATTGCTCAATTGAATGGAGACCTTGGGTCTTACTAAGAGCATAATTAAGCAGGAAAAAGTAATACCGCTAGTTTTTAAATAGGAAAAAATGTTGATGCCTCCACAATCCTAGAGGGATCCAGAATAAACTGGTGGAAGCTGTGTGTGTGTGTGAGAGGAGTATTTACATTTTTGGAGAGCTGTGGTTGCATATTTTGATGCTTCTGGGCCAAGGGGGCATGAGTATGGTATACATTTCAATATTATCCAGTTATCAGACAAAGGCTCTGGACTTCTGCATGCTCTTTTCTTCTCCACCTCTCCCTCCACTGATAACTTAAAAAAACACACACATTATCTAGCTCTGAGGAAGTGCTGTAAAAAAACAAAATGGATTTCTCTACTTATACAAGAGTCTTCAAGAATTCAAATTTCACCACAAATGTTTTATGTCCATGGACTATAAGGATATATGTTTCCTGTTTACAGTACAAATGTGTGATGACATAGGTCAGGAAAATATCATGTAGAATGAATCATCAGGGAGGTGTCAAATGTGTCTGAACTTTCTGGAACTGAAATTATTTTGAGACAAAATGGCTCCCCAGCACGTCTGCTAATTTTAGAACAGTATAAATATATGTCTTTTTCTCCTGTTTAAAATAAAGTCAGAAAATCCCTGAAATCGGCTTGGAACCCCAAAAAATAACTTAATAAGATAAATAAGCTTCTTGCAAAATTCTTTGTATCATAGTAATATTTGAAGAGCTAAGTGTGATGTAAGTGTGCCAACATCTACCCCAGGAAGAAAATAAGTTAATGTAATGCCTTAGTTTTGTCTATAGAGGAAAGTGAGTATAAATCTAGTACACAGGGAACCGCTTAGAACACCTTGTTTCATTGTATAAAATAACCATGGAAACTATTTTTCTTTTCAGTCTAATATTAAAGGAATTAATATCTTCATATTCATCTAAAGATAATATTTAAAAAGATGCATAATTTAATTTTCTTACTTTCTTAGTGTATATATATGTATATATATATATATATATATATATATATATATATATATATATATATATATATATATATATATATATATATATATATATATATATATATATATTGTGATGCCCAGGCCCACTGGACTTTTGGGGACTATGGACTGTTGTGGGCCTTGAGGGGAACTTTGTGCCAGAACACAGCTCCTTCCCTTTCCCACCAAGAACAATGCTTAACCCCCTGAATACCCGGATTGTGGTTGCCATGTTGACCAACAATGGCTAATGTTACTACAGATGTGTGTGTGTGTGGCACCATACTGTGTTATTGAAAATCCCAGGGAGACCCTAAGACTGTTTTGGACTATTGCACTGGAGGGAGCCCTGGGCTAACATGCATTAGCTGTGCGGACCCTTTGCCCAGGAAGATGTCTTCCAAGCCTGGATTCTGGGACTGTGACAGCCATATTGTTATTATGTGCCATGTTTAACTGTCTTTCATCTTGGTTATGGGAAGCCATGATATGAATTTTCATTTGTGTTACTGTGTTATGTTCCTTTATTGATGTATGGTTGGTGCCCAGTCATGTTTGGAATCTAAATGCTGCATTTTCTCCAGGGAGTTTACAGAGTCCAGTTACAGAGTAACCTGGTTGTCTGGCAGTATGTCTTCAGCAGAGGATGATGGATTGGCCCTATACATGAAAGGATATAAGCAGACACGATGGGCCTGATTCAATTGCAAGCCTGCATCTCACAGGATTCAGGCTGTATGTCTGCCAGCCTGCTGCGGGCTCCCGTTTGTCTCCGATTCCGGAGCAAGTCAATTGATTAAGCCCACAAGTTACTGGCCCAAAGCCGACTCCGTAAACCTTGCACTGGTTCGTAGCAGTTCAGGGCGGGAACATTATCAATTAAGGAAGACCATAACCTCCCATTTTGAATCAGCCAATAGAAATTATTACAGCAGTAAAACATAGAGGTTACATGTCAATCAATTTGGTTCGTTGGTCCGATATGCGCAAAACCAAAAAATACAGAATTATAAAAATAAATGCCATTACAGTTCTAGTCCATATGGGTGGCCTGATATGTATGAACTCATTGATTCCCGAGATCGTTGTAACCCCAAAATGAAACATAAAAATAAATTTTGTTTTGCGAGCTTGAGACTGTTAATTAATTCTAAGGTCTTTCATCGCTTTCCCTTTGTTTCCCTTTCTTTTAAAGTGCAGTAATGATTTTTTATTTGCATTTACAGTGCTACAAACAGGTGTTTAATCCCTTTGCATGTCCTTACTAGCACTCGCAGGATTTTCTCTTTCATTTGCCATTTACGGTTGTGAAAATATTTGGGGCCTTGGTGACGTGGAACAAATAAATAGCGATTTGCGATTTTAGCCATCGTAACTCTTGTTGAATGGAAAGATCAAAGGCTTTGGGAGGTTGTAAGTTCCGGGTTTAACCATCGCAAAGTTTTCAATGCCATAACCTGTAACCCATTTGGAGCCCTCAAAAAGACACCAATTGAATAGCAAATTAACTTGCGAGCTACAGTATCTTGCAATAGCTCAATTGGATCAGGCTCTATGTCTGTAAACAGTAGCTTACAATACCAACCTCTCTCTGCCTTTTGGCATCCTGACAGAGGAAACCTAGCTCTTGACACCAACGTGTGAGTTTTCCTTACCAGGTACAATTAATTCAGTTAGCCTGTCAGGCTCCAGGACCACAGGGGTTGGTTAGGAAGGTTGACATCACTTGATGGACAAGGCCTTCCACATGGCTAGGGGGGTAGGTTGATGGGGGTTGGTGAAGACTTGTTTACCAACTTGGAGACTGAATATGATTGGGTAGTGTTATGGATCAATGTACTGTGTTTTCATGAATAAAAGAGTTGTCAGTTTAAACTTACATAAACAGGGGGTATGGTTTATTCTGAGGGAATATAATAAATTCTAATCACTGGAATTATTACTACAGACTCTTCCTGGTAAACCCTACCATCTGCTCTTAAAGTTGTACATGTCCTGGGACAGTAACCAAGTGTGACAAAGCATCAATAAATATGTCTATTCTTGAGTGCCACTGACAAAATACAAACAGATAACTTTTCCCTCTGCCTTATTGCCACTGTTCCTATTTCTTTTATCCTTCTTTTAACACTATTCTCTTTTTGAAGGATCTTACCAATAATTCAGTAGAATTGGCTGTTAGTACATTTATATAATTTATAACCACAGTACAATTACAAAGTAATATAGATATATATTTTTTATTAATATTAAAAAAATATTTTGTTGCCTCCTTTGAAATCGTGAGGTATTCTTGATACTTTGGTGAAGGTTCTGTTCGTGGAGGAGTGTTTACATTTCTCCAGGGCAGTGCTTGAATTTATTTATGCAGACTGCCTCTTTCTAAGCATGTGTGGAAGAAGAGGGTTGATTTAAAATTCAATAAGATCTCATTCTAATTCTCCTCGCGTCTCTCTCTTCCCTCCACTCTCCCTCCACTCCCAGTCCTCCCTTCACTGATAGATAAAAACAAACCCTTCCAGCTCCAGCTCTCAGAAAGTTATGAAACAAAGACACAATAGAGATTTCTATACATCAACAGTCTCAATAATTCTGAGTTTCTCTGGCTTTGTTTGTGTTCATGGCTTACGCAGTTTATTATGTGAGTCACAAACAAGTTCTGTATTTCTTCAATTACAACGGTCCTTTAAAAAATATTCAGTGAATTCCTTTTCAGTTTTTTAGCTATAGACACCAGGTGTGTTTTATTTCTGGCCTTCAGACTGTGCGTTATTATACTCACTAGCGACTTGCCCGTCAAAAAATGACGGCAATAAAATTGTAAGGCAGGTAATACTATTTTTTTGAAACATTAATTTTGTTGGTGGCCTTCGGCGCTCATTGCTAGGCTGTTGGTTGTTGTATATTTTTTTTTGTGATAGGCGCTTTTGCTGTTATTGTTTTGTCGGCGTTGATCTGTTTTTTGCGCTTTTTGCAAGGCTTTGTGTGCTATGAGCAGCATTGGCGCTTGTTGTGAGTCGCGCGGCGAATGGGTTTGGTGTTTATTGTGAGAGTTTTTTGTTTGTTTTTGTGTATATTTGTTTTTGTATGCTAATGAAATAATTAATACATTAATAAATTAATATACTTTACTTAAAATGGCGGCTAATGGGTATGTGGTATGCGGCTGTGTATGATGTTGCGTCCTTGGTAAGAGTGTATCTTGTACCTCGTATGACTTTTTTGAAATTCCGTATGTGCTTGGTGATGTTTTGCGTGTTTAGAGTCCTGTAGCCTCATTTTCGTTTTTTTTGGTGGCCATTTTCTCTCTCGCCTAGGGGATTTTCGTGTGTGTAAACTCGTGAATTTGGATTTAAATTGAGGTGTAACTTCACTTGCAGAATTCCTGGGTGCCCCCCTTGTTGTGGGTAAGCATTTTATGTATTTTTTGTGTGTATTTATTGTGTTTTTAATGTTTTTATGTGCGCACAGTTTGGGCGTTAAGGTCGTATTTTTGCGAGGTCGTAATGTTTTTTTTTCTAAGTCCCGCGTGTCATATTTTTTTATGCTAAGTCTGTAAATTTTCCGTTGTAAGGGTCCACATTTGCAGCCTGCAATGAGCCTGCGACTCATTGCAGCCGACGTGGGAGCCTCCGCAAATGCGGCCCCTCGCTTCGCGACGGTCCGCATTTGCGGTCCGAAAGTCGTAGGGGGTCATAGGTTTGAGCGCCTATGGCGCTCAACTCCACCAGCGCAAGGACTGCCTTTGGCGCTCCTTGCCAGCAACTGCGGCCCTCGCTTTGTGAGCGCTATGCGAGCCCGCAAGCGTTAGCAACAACCCGTATTGCTGAGAACTATACAGTATATGTGACTTATGTGAATTGCCCGTCAAAAAATTACGGCAATGAATTGTAAGTGAGCTAATGCTGTTTGGTGTATAATAATAAACTAAATAATAGATTAATAAAGTAATATACTTTACCTATTTTGAAGTAATATATGCAGGAAGCATTCTGTTGAAGAGCTGGCAATCTGTTTTGATGTTGCTGCAGCATTAGTGGTGTGGAGCTGCTGTGTAAGCGTGATGAATGTGTGGAGTGTAGTAGTGTGCGTGCACGAGACAAATTAGTTAGCGTAGCTGTGTACTTCCGCATTGCATAAGTTATTGTTCTAAAATGGCGGCTAATATGTGGTATGCGGCTGTGGCTGATTTAGCGTCCTTCGTTTTGGATGTCGTCCGACTTTTTCGGAATATCCGTAGCTGTTTGATGGTGTTTTGCATGTTTAGAGTCCTGTAGCCTCGTTTTCGTTTTGTTCAGCGGACATTTTTTCTCTCGCTTAGCTGATTTTCGTGTTTTTAAACCCCGAAATGTGTACTTAAATCGAGGTGTAACTTTACTTCCAGAGGTCCTGGGTGCCCCCCCCTTGCTGTGGGTAAGCTTTTTATATGTTTGTTGTATGTATTTATTGTGTTTCTAAAGTGTTTGGGGTCGTGCGGGTTGCGTCCTTGTTTTCAAATCTCGTATGTCTTTTTCGGAAATTCCGTGGTGTTTTGCGTCTTTAGACTGCTGTAGCCTCGTTTTTGTTTTTTTTGGCGGCCATTTTTTCTCTCGCTTAGAGAATTTTTCAGTGTCTAAACTCTTTTATTTTGAGTTAAATTGAGGTGTAACTTCAGTTTTTGAAGTGCTGGCTCCCTCTTCTTGTAAGTAAGCTTTTTATGTATGTGTTGTGTGTATTTATTGTGTTTTTCATTTTTGCGATTGCGGACGTTTTTTTTCCGAAGTAGTAATTAGTCGTAATGTGTCTCGTATTTTTTTGCAAGGGCCGCAGTTGCTGGCAAGGAGCGCCGAAGTCCATGAGTTCAGACTTGAGCCTGAATCTTCAGCAGACTTTAGTGTATTTAGGCCAATGACTAGGACCTGAATGTACTTTTTACAAGAGACTGTGTGTACATAACTGTTTAAACTAATTACTCTGGAATTTTATACAGTCCTCAAGTGGAAAACACTGAACCGCCATTGTATATAACTTGATACATTATTTGCAAAGTACAGGGTGGCTGTCATTATTTGTATGTCTATAGAGAATGTTTCTGTGTCAGAAAATTGTTTTATGCCATTTAGAATATAATAAAAGAGGATTAGATTTCATTACAAAATAGTTTTAGAAATGACAGCTTGCTATGAAGGACTAATTAACATATATCTTCTTATATGACCATGGTATGATGAAATAATATATGTTTGAAATATATGAGTCAGCTTGAGAGCATGATTAGGTAGTGACAGTCATACAACTAATTTTTAGAACCTGATGCATTTTGATGACTGCAGGTCCCTGGAGGCATCTATGATAATTTAGTGAAGGGGTTTTTACATTTCTACAGGAGCAGGGCTTGCATTTATACTATTTCTGAACATGTGCGGGGTAAGACATTCATTCTAAAAAAGCCAATGTAATAATAAATCCCTCCACAGGCTTCAAGTTATCAAGAAGTCTTAAAGGCAGACAAGATTATACTTTCTATATACAAATCTTTAAAAAAAAAAAAAAATTTTAAATGCTTACCGAACTACAGATGTCCTTTAGTTGGAATTGTTTTGAACAATTGAACAAAGGGCAAACAAATGTTAGTGGTACATTTAGATAAAATACAGCTGTTTGGGACACAGGATTCCTCCCTTTACCTCTTTAGAAGAGATGTTGGTGGGATATCGCTGTGTCATTACTGATCAATAAAGTTCCAGACCAATGGCCTATCTGGTTTACCAATTTTATCTACTTAAAAAGATCTAGCCGTATGCATCTGCATTCACCATTAGCACCAACCCATTCTAATATTACAAATCTTTATTTATAAAGGGGAAAAATAAATGTATACAGAGGGTATGAGACACATAACTGGACAATAACATGTTGGTTCAAAAGCAGAGATCCTTGCCTATGTATATGAGAGGGGGCAGTGAGACACATGGAGTTTTTCTTCTGAAACAACCCCATTTTATCTAAACCTTGCACTGATATTTATAGATTACTAGCGAATTGCCCGTCAAAAAATGACGACAATGAAATTGTAAGTGAGCTAATGCAGTTTGGTGTGTAATAATGAAATATATAATACATTAATAAATGAATATACTTTACCTATTTTGAAGCATTGTGTTGAAGAGCTGTCAATGTGTTTTGATGTGGCTGCAGCATTAGTGGTGTGGAGCTGCTGTGTAAGCGTGCTGAATGTGTGCAGTGTAATACTGTGCGTGCGTGAGACGAAACCGTTAGCGTAGTGGTGTACTTCCGCATTGGCGTAAAATGGCTTGTTATCTGTGGTATGCGTCTTCGTGGATTATCCGTAGGTGCTTAGTGGTGTTTTGAAAGTTTCTTGTGGTGTTTTGCGAGTGTGTTGTGGTGTTTTCCGTGTTTAGAGTGCTGTAGCCTCGTTTTCGTTTTGTTCGTCTGCCATTTTTTCTCACGCTTAGCGATTTTATTAGTGTCTAAAGTGTTTTATTTTTATTTAAATGAAGGTGTAACTTGCTTTTTTGAGGTGCTGGATGGTTCCTGTTGCTGTAGGTAAGCTTTTTATGTGTGTGTTGTGTGTATTTATTGTGTTTTAAATGTTTTTATGTTCGCGTGTTGCGTACGATTTTTACGAGGTCGTAATGTGTGCTAACGTGTCTCGTATGGTGTTTGCGTGTGTAGCCTCGTTTTCGTTTTGTTCGACGGCCATTTTTTCTGTCGCTTATCAAATTTTTTAGTGTGTAAACTCTTTTATTTTGAGTGAAATCAAGGTGTAAGTTGGTTTTTTGAGGTCCTGGATGCTCCCTGTTGCTGTAGGTAATTTTTTTATGTATGTGCTGTGTGTATGTATTGTGTTTTGAATTTTGTAATGTTCGCGAGTTGCGTCCGAGTGTTGCGAGGTCGTAATGTGTGTTAACGTGTGTCGTATGTTGTTTGCGTTGCAAGGTAAAGTTTGCGAGGGTCGTAATTGGTGTGTCGTGTTGTTTGCGTTGCAACGTAAAGTTTGCGAGGGTCGCAGTTGCTGGTATGGAGCGCCTTCGGCCCTCGAAGGCGCTCCATGCCAGCAACTGAGGCCCTCGCCCGCTGCCCTCGCTATGCGAGGCCCGTGGCTCGCAACTATATATGTGATTATTACATATGCAGCCATATTAAATTCCAGCCTCGTAAGTCCAATGTGTAGCATGTAAGGGCTGCGTGCTTCAAATTTGGCCTACTTACGTTGCTATTACATTAGAAAGGGCTGCGAGCTACGAGCGAGAGAGGCTATTTCGTAAACCAGTTTTCCCGTGCTTGACAATTAAGCAATCACGTAGTTACGGAGCCAATGCAGTCCTACGTGCTTCAATTACAGTTTGCGATCGGACCCGAAGTCCAGATATAATGTAATATTAATAAAGCAGTAAATATGATATTCTATTACATGCGAGTTACAGTATATGTCGTAACACATTGATTGCAGGGATCGATATAACACAAAATATGACCTAACATCACTCTCCCTTACAATAAATGTACAGTGGTTTGTTTATATTTGCCTATGAAGTGCTACATATTGGGCTTTACAAGCAAATGGAGCCCAAAGACCTACATGTGCTCGAGAACGCCCGCAAGGGGGGTAAAGTCCAATACGTAGCACTTTGTAAGCAAATATAAACACACTACTGTACATTTATTGTAAGGGAGAGTGATGTTAGGTCTTAGGAATTAATAGCATAACATTCTCAAGCCTGCAAATTGGCCCAGAAAAATAATTTATTTCATGTTCATATTTTGTGTTATATCGATCCTTGCAATCAATGTGTTACGACATATACTGTAACTCGCATGTAATAAGTTGGAGGATGGAAGATTCAAGGTAATAAGCAGACATACTACTTTACAGGACGGATAATTATAAGTGAACCTGCTGAAATACGGTAAATGGGAAAAAATGGTAAAGGAATTAAAGTGTGCCAATGATCAGCATAATGCCATCCTAATAGTTCATGATGTCAGACAATAAAGTAGATAAAATTGGTATAGAATCAAATCTATGCTTCTCTGTCTGTAGAAGTTATATGTAGCACTAGAGAGAGTAATAGGGAGTGATAAGCAGCCTTATTAAATTGCGATTTGGCCAATTGAATAGGGCTCTATATAAGCACACAGCATATTTTTTTTTACAGAAGTTTTTAGTTAGTAAACTTTTATCCAAAAGCAAGGTCTCCACTAACCAAAAACTTCTGTAAAACAAAATATGCTATGTGCTTATATAGAGCCCTATTCAATTGGCCAAATCGCAATTTAATAAGGCTGAAGATCAGTAATAGTTGATGATATATGAATATTTTAGAGAGTTATAGGAAATTATTACATGTTTTAATAGGAGGAGATCTAGAAAGAAAATATATAAAATTATAGGGATATATTCCATGGAACAATAGAAAATTTTGTAGTGAAGTTATGTGTGTCAACACGAAGAGTTATAGGGAGAGTTATGTAGGGAATAAAACGAGTGATAATGCTTGGATCAATACGAGGTCTAGGATAAAAAAAAGTTACATGGAACAATACGAGTTGTAAATAGTTTTTTTTTATATGGGGCAATACCACTAGGACATTTTGATACAGTAAAAAGAGAGTGGGTATATTTAGCAATAACAGAAATTAAATTTAAAAAAATATATATATATATGAACATCATATATGAACTAGTAAGACTTGGTTTTATAATTCCTCAGAAAAATCTTAAAGTATTATGGAAAACAATAGCGTCTTCTAGAGTCTTTGTGTGCATTTAGAAGAGCATGCTTTAGACATTATCAAAGTTGTGATTTGCATGAAAAAATGTTGAGTAAAACCTGTTTAGATTGAAACTAACAGGAAGTCCACAAAACATAAGCACATTGTAAACTTCAATAGTAGACAAGTATGACACATACATATATATTAATGTTCATTGGCAGAGCAAATCCCCAGATCAGTTAAACATGTGAATCAGTGGCTTTTCTACTTTGAGAGCTTCATTTGAAAAAAAAAAAAAAAAAACTGGTACATTATCAAATACCCTCTTTCACATGCAACAAAAAGTTTGCTTTCAATGTCACCTTAAGCCTATCCAAGGCATGCATGAATTATTGTACTTTGTTTGTCCCTGCCATGTCAACTGAAAGGCTACTCCGCTTATCTATCTACCTTTTTTATAAAGTAGTACATTGTCCTAAATCTTCCAATTTCAAATCACAACATCTTGTTCTTGCATTTTCTCAAAGATAATTTCCTCTTAAAATGTATTAAATCCTTTGATATATTTGAATTTTTCAATCATATTCACCCTCTCTTGGTTGTCCTCTAAACCAGGGTTCCGCGGCATCTGTTCAGCCGGGCCATGTTTGTCACCAGCAGCACCCCCCGCCCCGGCAGCCCCCTCCTCCGGCAGCCGCCTCCCGGCTCCCCTTACTTGTTCACTGTAGTCCCTGGTCCGGTTGTCTCATTAGTCAGAGGCTGGATATCCTTCCCCTGCCGGAGCTTCTTGACTTCATTAGGAATTCCTCTCCCCTGTATGAAGATCTAGCAAGGGAAGGATATCCAGCCTCTGAATAATGAGACAACCGGACCAGGGACCACAGTGAACAAGTAAGAGGAGGGGGCTGCTGGGGGGTGAGTGGTGCTGCAAGTTTTTTTGGGGGGCTGAATGGGGCTGCTGGGGGGCTGAATGGGACTGCTGGGAGGGTGAATAAGACAGCGAGGGGGCTGCTGGGGGGTGAGTGGTGTTGCTGGGGGTTATGCGGCTGCTGGGAGGGGGGAGATGAATGGGGCTGCTGTGGGGCTGAATGGTGCTGCTGTAAGGCTGAATGGGGCTGCTGAGGGGCTGAATGGTGCTACTGGGGGATTGGAGGCTGAATGGGGCTGCTGGGGGGTTGGGAGATGAATAGGGCTGCTGGGGGGGGGGGGGGTGAATGGTGCTAATGGGCTGAATGGGGCTGCTGAGGGCCTGAATGGTGCTACTGGGGGTTGGGGGCTGAATGGGGTTCCTGTGGGGTGAATGGGGCTGCTGGGGGCTGTATTGGGATGCTGAGCGACTGAATGGTGGGTTGGGGGCTGAATTGGGCTGCTGAGGGGCTGGATGGTGCTACTGGGGGGTTCAGGCTGAATGCAGCTGCTGGGGTTGAAAGGGGCTCCTGGGGGTGGGTCTGTTGGGGGCTGAATGGGGCTGCTGGGGAATGAATGGGGCTGCTGAGGGGCTGAATGGTGCTACTGGGGTTTGGGGCTGAATTGGGGTGCTGAGAGGCTGGAAGGTGCTACTAGGGGGCGAATAAGACAAAGAGGGAGCTGCTGGGGGTTAGTGGTGTTGCTGGGGGTTATGGGGCTGCTGGGAGGGGGGAAACGGTGCTGCTGGAGCGCTGAGTGATGCTACTGGTGTGTTGGGAGCTGAATGGGGCTGCTGTGGGGCTGAATGGTGCTACTGTGGGGTTGGGGGTTGAATGGGGCTGCTGGGGGGTTGGGGGGATGAAATGGACTGCTGGGGGGTGAATCATGCTGATGGGCTAAATGGGGCTGTTGAGGGCCTGAATGGTGCTACTGGGGGTTTGGGGGCTGAACGGGGCTGTAATGGGCTGCCGAGGGACTGAATGGTGCTACTGGGGGTTGGGCGCTGAATTGGGCTGCTGAGGGGCTGGATAGTGCTACTGGGGGTTTCGGGCTGAATGCAGCTGCAGGGAGTAAAAGGGGAAGCTGGGGGTGAATGGTGTTGCTGGGGGTTATGGGGCTGCTGGGAGGGGGTAAATGGTGCTGCTGGGGGGTTGTGGGGCTGTTGAGGGCTGAATGGGGCTGCTGGGGGGTGAATAGGGCTGCTGAGGGGCCGAATGGTGCTACTGGGATCAGGGGCTGAATGGGCTGCTGAGGGGCTGGATGGTGCTACTAGGGGGTTGGGGGCTGAATGCGGCTGCTGGGGCTCATAGGGGCTGCTGGGGTAAATGGTGATGTTGGGGGTTGTGGGGCTGCTGGGGGCTGAGTGGGACTGTTGGGGGATGAATGGGGCTGCTGGGGCCTGTATTGGGCTGCTGAGGGGCTGAATGGTGCTACTGGGGGGGTGCCAGCTCAATTGGGCTGCTGAGGGTTGGATTGTGCTACTGAGGGGTTGGGGGCAGAATGTGGCTGCTTGGGGTCAAAGGGGGGGGAGTGGTGTTGCTGGGGTTTATGGGGCTGCTGGGATGAGTAAATGGTGCTGCTGGGAGGTTGTGGAGCTACTTGCTGCTGAATGGGGCTTCTAAGGGCTGAATGGGGCTGCTGGGAGGTTAGGGTTAAATGTGGCTGCTGAGGGGTGAATGTGGCTGTTGGGGTGATGAATGGTGCTGCTGGGGGGTTATGGGGTTGAGTGGAGCTACTGGGGGAGGGGCTTAATGGTGCTACTAGGGGGTTGGGGGCTTAATGGGGCTGCTGGGGGGTTGGGAGCTGAATGGTGATGCCGGGGAGCTGAATGGGGGTGCCAGGGGGCTGAATGGCGCTGCTGGGGGTGGGGGTTTGCGGGGATGCACTGCACTACAAAACAGGAATATGTTAGCATATATTGCTTTTTACTTATATATATATATATATATACTATATATATATATATATACTATATATATATATATATACTATATATATATATATATACTATATATACATACATATATATATACATATATATATATATATATATATATACATATATATATATACATATATATATATATATATATACATATATATATATATATATATACATATATATATATATATATACATATATATATATATACATATATATATATATATATATATATATATATATATATATATATATATATATATAGCAATTGTTTCACATATGGTGAGCTAAGAGAAGTGATAGAAGCCCTCCACCGTACAAAGTACAGTAGTACAAATAAGGAATAGTACATTAGTGATTCCATTTTAATGTCTAAAAATAAGTTGATAAAAACTTATTTCCTGCTCAAATTTCTAAAAAAATACAGTATATGCACTGCAGTCTGGGAAAACTGGGCGGGACATGTAAATGAGGCCACATAATGCATGTCCCGCCCAGTTTTCGCAACGTATTTTTAGACATTCAAATAGAATTACTAATGTACTATTGCTTATTTGTACTACTGTACTTTGTACGGTGTAGGGCTTCTATCACTCTTAGCCCACCATAGAGTGATGGTGCATTATGTGGCCTCATTGGCATGTCCCCCCCAGTTTTCCCAGACTGCAGTGCATATACTGTATTTCTGAGAAATTTGAGCAGGAAATAAGTTTTCATCAACTTATTTGTAGACATTCAAATAGAATCACTAATGTACTATTCCTTATTTGTACTACTGTACTTTGTACGGTGGAGGGCTTCTATCACTCTTAGTCCACCATATGTGAAACAATTGCTTTACAGAACTACTCTCTACAACAATCACCACACAAACCAGGCACTCACACCATACTGAGGATCGGCAGTAACAGTGAAACAGTACTGTATGTGGTTAAGTGTCCTGGTTTGTGAAAAATCCATCCGTTGCTATGTCTAAAACTGTGAAATACAGTAAGCATATGCTTAAAAGGAGCCATGTTTAAAATGGTTTGGATTGACAGAGTGATGGTGCATTATGTGGCCTCATTTGCATGTCCCGCCCAGTTGTCCCAGACTGCAGTGCATATACTGTATTTCTGAGAAATTTGAGCAGGAAATACCTTTTCATCAACTTATTTTTAGACATGCAAATAGAATCACTAATGTACTGTTCCTTATTTGTAATTCTATATATATATATATATATATATATATATATATATATATATATATATATATATGGCACTGGTGGGGGGGCATGTCAAAGTATTTTTGCCCCATGTCCCTGGGGGGGCCCAAAACTACCCCACGCCAACCCCCCCTCACCAACCATCCCCACCGGGCCATGAACATTTTTTTTTATGGAAATGAATGGTCCCCGGTGCCAAAAAGGTTGAGGACCACTGCTCTGAACTACATATTCCGGTCATGAAGTCTTCCCTTAAAAGTCTTGTTGTTTAGACCATGCACCATTTTTGTCGCTCCTTCTTTGTATTGTTTCTAATTTATGAGCACATATCACACATACAGTAACGATGCATGGAATTTTTACATTTCCTATATCAACCTTTTCCAGTTAAACATCCTTTACAGCTATAGATCAGCCTTGACATCTGTTTACATGTGGCAAGTGTCAAATGAAAGATGAGTGATTTAGAACTTCCTTTACAAGGGTCCCAGAGAACAAAATTCCTGATCTGCAGTTTTGTATTAAAATAAACCTTGTAAATCAGTCTTGTATAACTGCAGGGTAATAGCATGACCTTAAATGATCTAAGGTCCACAAAATGATAAAAACATGAACTATTTAGGATATAATTCAAGTTAAGTGCAGCAATGACTTACATGATTTGTTTTTAATTGCAGTTCCATTTCTACTTGATTTTGAGATGTAACAATATAGGAATAAACAGAAGGCAAGTAATATGTAGTAGACATAAAGTGTTTCTTTATAAAAAAGGAGAATTATATGATCCAATGGTTTAAAGTTGTAGGATACGAATTAAATGAAAAAACAGTTGGGCTAAATTTAAAGAAAACTCATGAAAATGGTTGTGCTGTTCTGCCAAGGCTTATAAGGCCTAGGCCAGTAGAATTTCAGGCGGCCTGAAGATGCAGTACAGCACATTGAAATCTCTCTGTATATGCACAGAAATGTCTATATGCAGTGATATTTTTATCTGTAAGTGTACTTGGCACTTTCTGACATATCATACACATACAAAAACACACATCAACTTATGATTTGATACATAGATAGGAGGAAGGGTTAGCTGAAAGTGGGGTTTGGGAGGCGCACAAATCTAAATGGCCTAGGGCAGCATAAAACCTAAATACACCAATAACAGAGGTTAACGGACAGTGTGAAGGGGGAAAGAGAAACAACATAACAGTGAAAGAGAGAAGAGTCATGGAGAGAAGAGAGGAGTGAGAGAAAAGGGGTGTGGAGAGAGAGAAGGACACACAGGTTAAATTATTTTTATTTAGGAAGGTGGATTAAATAACTAGCACAAGTCTACATAAAGGCTCAGAAAGGGTTGGACGAATTACTCAGTAAAACATCAATAAAATATACCAGGTTTCAGCAAAACCTGATACCTCTTCATTGCTCAAGAGGATCCTTAAAGGGACTCTGTAGGAAATTGCTTTGTTTCATATAAATATTTATATAAATATAAATATATATAAATCACATTTAATAGTTGTCAAACTACGAATCTTCGCGAAGCGAGGGGCCGCATTTGCTGAGATGGAGGCTCCACGGCGCCTCACACGCGGTTACAAACACCCACACAAGAGGCACTTTAACAAAATAGATCTAACACACAATCACTAAATACGGACTTACACAAAATAATACGAACCGTGGGACTTAGAACGCAAAATTTACGGACTTAGCAAAAAAAGATACGAGCCGCGGGACTTAGAAAAAAAAAACATTACGACCTTGCAAAAATACGACCTTAACGGCCAACCGCGCGCACCTGAAAACATTAAAAACACAATAAATACACACAAAAAAACTCATAAAAAACTTACCCACAGCAAGGGGGGCACACAGGACCTCTGAAAGTGAAGTTACACCTCAATTTAAGTCCAAATTCCCAAGTTTAGACACACGAAAATCCACTAAGCGAGAGAAAAAATGGCTGCCGAAAAAAAACGAAAACGAGGCTACAGGACCCTAAAGACGCAAAACATCTCCAAGCACATACAGCTTTTCAAAAAAGACATACGATGTACAAGATACACTTTTAGCAAGGACGCTAAATCATCCACAGCCGCGTACCACATACACATTCGCCACCATTTTACAACACTAACTTACACAATGCAGAAGTATACAGCTACCCTAACGACTTCCCCTTGCGCACACAGCCTATTTACACTACACACTGCACACATTGCTGACACTTACACTTCAGCAGCACAACACCGCAAACCAACATTGTATGCTGCAGGAACATCAAAACAGATTGTCAGCTCTTCAGCACAATGCTTCCTGCATATATTACTTCCAAATAGGTAAAGTATATTCATTTATTTATTTATTAATTACTTAATTGGCATACAAAAATACATATACACAAAAAAAACTCTAGAAATAAACACAAAAGCCATTCACTGCGTGCCTCACAACGAGCCCCAACGCTGCTCATAGCACACAAAGCCTTGCAATAAGCGCAAAAAGCAGATCAGCGCCGACCAAACAATAACAGCAAAAGCGCCTGCCTATCAGAAAAAATATACAACAACCAACAGCCTCGCAATGAGCGCCGAAGGATCTCAGACCACCCAAAAAATGTATGTCTGTGGTAAACAGCATTACCTGCCTTACAATTTTATTGCCCTGTCATTTTTGACGGGCAAGTCACTAGTATATATATATATATATATATATATATATATATATATATATATATTTATTTATATATATTTTTTTAAACTTATATTTTATTATTTTTTTGTATACATACAGATGTATGGAGAGAAATAATCACATATATAGTTGTGAGCATGCGGCCTGTTGCTAACGCTGCAGGCTTGTGAAGCGAGGGCCTCAGTTGCTGGCATGGAGCGCCGAAGGCACTCCTTGCCAGCAACTGCGGACCTTGCCAAATTTACGGAGTTACGAAACAAAAATACGTTACGACCCATTACGACCTTGCAAAAACAGCCCGAAACCCACGCACATGAAAACATGAAAAACACAATAAATACATACAACGAATACATAAAAAGCTTACCTACAGCAAGGGGGGGGCACCCAGGACCTTGAAAACTGAAGTTACACCTCAATTTAACTCCAAATAAAAGAGTTTAGACACCCGAAAATCCCCATCGAGAGAAAAAATGGCCGCCGAAAAAAACGAAAATAAGGCTACTGGACTCTAAAGACGCAAAACACCACCAAACACCTACGGATTTTCCAAAAAAGACGTACGACATCGGAAAACACGGACGCAACCCGCGCGACCCTAAAAACATTAGAAACACAATAAAAACACACAACAGACACATAAAAAGATTACCCACAGCAAGGGGGGGGGGGCACCCAGGACCTCTGCAAGTGAAGATACACCTCGATTTAAGTCAAAATTTTGGAGTTTACACAACCAAAAATCACCTAAGCGAGAGAAAAAATGGCAGCCGAACAAAACAAAAATGAGGCTAAAGGACCCTAAACACGCAAAACACCACCAAACACCTACGGATTTTCCGAAAAAGTCGGACGACATCCGAAAACAAGGACGCAAAATCAGCCACAGCCGCATACCACATATTAGGCGCCATTTTAGAACACTAACTTATACAATCCGGAAGTACACAGCTACCCTAACGGATTTGCCTCGGGCACGCACACTATTACACTGTACACTTTCATGACGCTTACACAGCAGCTCCACAGCACTGATGATGCAGCAACATGAACAGATTGCCAGCTCTTCAACACAATGCTGCATATATTACCTCACAATAGGTAAAGTATATTAATTTCTTATTTTATTAATTATTCATTGCCATACCAAAAAAAAACACCAACGCTGCTCATAGCACACAAACAACCAAGGCTCGCAATGAGCGTCGAAGGATCTTAAAACACCAACAAAATTTCGCACACAAACAACATTACCTGCCTTACAATCTTATTGCCGTAATTTTTTGACGGGCAAGTCGCTAGTAATAAATAAACATAAAATCGTTAAATGTTGCTGTGCATTACATGACAGCACTTTATTACCTTATAAACTCACGCCCCAATCTCTATTTTTTATCCTTAGATAAAAGGGTAAGTTTATAACCAAAATATTGTTAAATCTACATTTTTATATCCCGTCCACGGCTTCCAAATACTGTAAAATTGGTCTTCCTGCTACAACATAGCATAAGAAGTTTTCACTATTCATAATATTTGCAAAACTTTTTTTTTGTAATGGTTGGTGTTTGTTTTTGGAGCCAGTGAGCCACCATAACAGTTCTAGTCACAGTCAATATTTATATAATTAGTTTTTTGTTCATCTATCCATATACCTTCCTATTTAGTAGAATTATTACTGAAACTAATTTTATTTCATAAGCTAAAATAACTTTTTACCATTTCTTGTACTGTTTTCCAGAATGCTTAAATGTTCGAACATTTCCATCATATATATGAATGATGTGACCATTTCTTAACAACTTCCAAAACATGTTGGTGGTATGTTTGGCTTGTACTTATTTATTATTATTGAACTTCTGTTTGTTTCTTTCATCTGAATATGTATCGATGTTCTGGTCTTTGATCCCATTTTTGTTGCCATGTTTCATTATCTATTTCTCTATTTATAAAAGAACTCCATTTGTGTGTATATTTTAATGCATTATTTGCATTTAAATTGGTAAGCATAACATATATAGTTGTGAGCGTACGAGTTGTTGCTAACGCTTGCGGGCTCGCGCAGCGAGGGCCTCGGGCCTCAGTTGCTGGCATGGAGCGAGGGTCTCAGTTGCTGGCATGGAGCGCCAAAGGCGCTCCTTGCCAGCAACTGCGACCCTCGCAAACTTTACGTTGCAACGCAAACAACACGACACACCAACTACGACACTCGCAAACTTTACCTCGCAACGCAAAAAACATACGAGACACGTTACCACACATTACGACCAAGCAAAAATTGGACGCAACTCACGAACATAACAAAATTCAAAACACAATAAATACACACACCACATACATAAAAAGCTTACCTACAGCAAGAGGAAGCATCCAGGACCTCAAAAAACAACTTACACCTTAATTTAACTACAAATAAAAGTTTAAACACTAAAAAATTCACTAAGCGAGAGAAAAAATGGCCGCCGAACAAAACGAAAACGAGGCTACAGCACTCTAAACACGCAAAACACCACAAGAAACTCGCAAAACACCACCAAAGACCTACGGATATTCCGCTAAGACGCATACCACACATTACCCGACATTTTACGCCAATGCGGAAGTACACATCTACGCTAACGGTTTTGTCTCGCGCACGCACACTATTACACTGCACACATTCATCACGCTTACACAGCAGCTCCACACCACTAATGCTGCAGCAACATCAAAACAGATTGTCAGCTCTTCAACACAATGCTTCAAAATAGGTAAAGTATATTCATTTATTAATTGTTTTATATATTTATTATTACACACAAAACACCATTAGCTACCCTACAATTTCATTGCCGTCATTTTTTGACGGGCAATTCGATAGTGTTATATAGTTGTGATATAATGTCAGGACCATCTCTACAATGGAAACATTGGCTTTCAAAAAATGTAAGGTTGTAAAAAGATTTATTTTTTTAGATATGTTTAGGTATGTTTGTATATATTTTTTTATTCTAATATTTTAACTAGGTTAATTAATAAACTGTATCCTTATTAATGTAATTGTCATATAAAATGTACACCTTTTATTTTAAATAACATTCAGAGTAACATATTATTACTTTGTGAAGATTCTCCTTTTTCTTGCTGTTCTCTCTCAAGAGAGTTTACATTTTGCACAGCTGTGACCTAAAGTCTCACCCACAGGAGAGTGGCTTCACACTACCAGTGCCTCAGGCTACTTTTACACACAACACTTAGCAGCTTGAGACACTGGTAGATGAAATAATTTACCCATGAGAGTGTCTTTAGGTCACAGCTGTGTAAGATGCCAACTCTCATGAGAGAACAACAGGGAACTTGTATCCTTCAGGTTATAATCTGTTACTCTGGCAGATTCTTAAAAGTAAGTTAAATGTACATTTTACAGTATATCATAAATAAATTGAGGAGGACAACATGAATTAACCTAGCAAATATTTATATATTAAACAAACACAAAAAGGATATAAAGTCCATCAAAAGAGAAGCAGCAGAAGTTCCAAATATGTCATAATTAATATATATATATATATATATATTGAATGAAAAAAATGTAAACTTACATTTTCCTACGTTTAAGTTTACAAATGCCAGTCATCTTATCCACCCACTAAGGATATAAGTGGCATATCTGTTTCAAATGATAGATTATTGCAACTTGGAGCTGTGAATATATTTTGTTGAGTGAGAGAGAGAGAAAATGAAACGGTAATTCCAAAAGGTGAAACACTCTTACTTTGGGGGCTTCTTAGAAGTAAGGCAAGTGACAATGTTAATAACAATTACATTGAGAAAGATAACATTAATTCATTAATTGTGTTAAAATATTTATATAAAACACTTTTTTGTCCAAAAAGTGCTTTTAAATAATGCATGTTCTATTTTAGCGACCTTTCCTAAATGTAGACCACTAAATAAATAAAGTATAAAGGTTAGGAACTTTTTCCTGGAGTGTGTGAAGTGTCCTGTACCTTGTCAAATAGGACAAGTATAATTATACATTGTAACTCTAATATAAACACTGGTTCCAAGCCCACCACTTACCAGGGATCCTGTCATCTAATGTGCTAGGAGACAGAAGGCAATGTATATTGAATGGTGCAGTCTGGCCACAGAAAGCAATCAGCACAGGCTTTATGTGGAGGAGTGAATCAATCTCCTTGTTATCAACTGTTATTTGATTTTTACAGTCTCTTTGGCTTAGACTGCAGTGGGCTCTGTGCCTGTGTCATGCTCAAAGCAGGTGTCTTTATTCTGAATAATGATTAGAAAAAATCAGGCAGTAGTACTGAACAGCAACACAACTAAATTATTGTCAAGGACAAACTGTGGAGTATTACTAAATTACACTATGTTTATACAAGTTGAATCCAGCATAGTGTAAGCTCTATAATATCCCATAGCTCTGCACAAATGGGGTATCACATTATAATATGTTATATATAAACAAAAAAGAAAGAAAGGATCACTCTGACACATATCTCAGACAGGTCAAAAGGTCTGTTTTTTTCTGCACAAAAATTCTCAGTAAATGTTATTTCCACTGTAGCTAAGGATTCTGGGTAGTGACATGCAAATGATGCTCAAAACAAGCCATCTTTTAGCCTCAGACCCTCTAACATTGCATCCATTTGTGGGCCCTGCTCTCCGGCTGCCTTTGGTACATAGCCATGGATTTGGATACAGTGATAGAAGCCCACTCAAAGACTGCAGTTTTGCCCTTATATGGGTGTGAGGTTGGTTCTGGCAACTGGGAAATGAGTCATTATACATACTGGGAATATCAAAAGCAGTTAAAAAGATAGTACAGTAGTAAAAAGGCAAGTAACTGCATTAGAAATCATATGTAACAGTCTCATAGGCACAAATATTATTATTATTTTTTTAAAGATGTTTGAGTCAGTACATATTGGGAACATCAACTATTGTCAATAATATAACTCCACATAACACATATAAACCTCAAGGGTAACATATACACCAGGAAACCACCCAGGTGCTCCAATGCATTGACTATTAAAAGGGATAGACATACCACAACAATGCTCATCATCACTATGAATCCTGACCATATCCCAGAACTGAGGGCAGTGATGTACGTCACATCCATGGGAAGCTATGTCATCTACACAATACCGTTGGGTGCAATACGCTGGGGTGTGAGAAATCTCGCCATGGGCAGCCACTGGCCTCAAAGAGAAATAGTGGGTGACACTGATTGTTGCTAAATAGGGGCCACTAATACATAATGAAGGTGAATGCCACAGGTATACCACTACATGGCACAGGTCATGCACTGGATTGCATGTAAGGAACATGTGGATTATATGGAAAAGTCATGACAAGGGGTATTGCATCAATGTTTAATAGTAGTTGAGGAAGGCCAGCAACACAAGGAGGTTGTGGAGATGTAGAAAGAGACCCAGAAAACTTACCTCCATCAATGGAAATTTTGGGTAAACCTGTCCTTTGAAGTCACACACCATTGCTGTTGTGCATATGCCAAGGAAAAATATGTGAAATTACAGCTAGTGGTATTGTATTAATTAATCATTAATATCACAAATGGTTTTGTTAACAACCCTTTGGTGGAATGTTGATCCAGAACAGTGTTATAATGTAAATATGTAAAAGCATAAACTCCCAAAAATCAGTTTTACTGTTCACTCATGATTTAGAATTTTGTGATAATAACATAAAAAATAGTGCCTGAACACACTTTGGGCGTGTTAATACATGAGACTACTTTTAACCACACTGTGCCACCTTAATGGGCTTTTTTTTAATATAACAATGTTTTTTTTTTAATAGAAAATAAGGCTGAATATTTCATCATGATGTCACACTAAATGCACATTTTTTTGTGTTGTGTGCAACAATATGCAAATTTATGTTAAATAATGATGGTGTTAGTGTCAGATTTAATATAAAAAGTGTAAACACTTGGCCATGACAACATTAATTACTAATTAACATAAGTTTAGGGACATGCAAACATAAGATTGAAGGAATGGGTTTACAGAAAAATGATATATTTACAAAAATATTATTGTTATGAAAATGTTATGTATGTTGATATCCCAAATCAGTAACCATTAGAAACATTGGACACATTGGTTATAGCACATTGACACACATATATTATTATATACACAGAGCACAGTCATGAATGTAACTGACTATGCATTAATATCATGGGTGTTGTGTGAGCGACTCCCCAGATGACAACAGACCGGGTGACACTGTATAATAATGATGCCTGGCATCTACTATAGTCACATGTGGTCATTACACTACAGTAACGATAATCAGATGATTAGAAATCTCATCATTGAACACTTCCTACAGCAGAAGTAACCAGTAATGTGCATAGCACTTACATCATGTCTTCATCTGCTTAATTACACAAAAGCTTTAACTCCTGGATTATGTAATCCAATTCAATTATACGCATACAGTGTAATCAAAAAAATAAAATAAGAAAAAAAATGGTCATACCCTAAGAAAAGACAGAGGAGGAGAAACATCTAGCAATATCCATATGTACAGTACAGTGCCTGATTTTCATCTACAATCAGTGCTAACGGTGCTATATCTGTCATGAAAAATCACTTGCCATGACCATTAGTAATGATGTGGGATCTCACACCGAATGCTTCAGTGAGCCACTATCTCTATATGATATTGTTTAGCCACATTTATATTACATTCAATCGTTATACAGGTGTTATAAGATTATAACTGATTGTTGTGATGTAATGATGTCTAAACACGTACCCATTAATATTGATAGAAGACAAAGGTCATCAGCTATAATGTCTGTTAATTACATCAGACAAAAATATCTGCTCTCAACATGCTTACCTAATGCATGCATTAATGCTGGGTTTACTTTACATGCTATTGTATGACTATGCAAGTCCACTGCCATTTGTGCATTGGTACAAAATAAACCTAACAACAATCATGGGTTTTAAAACATGATATATGTGTTTATTTATGGCATTCTGCTGGGGGGGAGGTCACTGATAGCCACTGTGTATATATTTCATTTACATTATTTACATGAAGCAAATTTCTTCATGGAGTTGAAATCTGCCTAAAATGAAAATATTTATTATTTATAAAGATTCACTCTTTCAAAATTGGGAGCGCTCAAACCCGGGAAAGTATTTAAATTAATTTTTTATTAGTGTACATAAAATGTATTAACAAAGGATATTTTAAAATAATAAATGTATTAGTAGTTAATATCCTTTATTAATAAATTTTATGTAAACTACTAAAAGTTATATTTTAATACTTTTTTGGGTTTGAGTTCTCCCAAATTTGAAACAGTGAATCTTTGTAAATAATAAATGTATTAGTAATTGTTCCCTGGGAGGCACCTGTACCACCAAGCACATAAAACCTAAAAGGGAGTAGTGGATTAGACTATTTCTGTTTTTCGTTCTAAAATAAAAAAAAAAGGTTAAATAGGACAGGAAATCAAAAATAGAGACTTCACTATCTCTTCTCAACGAAATTCCTCCGTGACCATCAGTGCACAGAGAAGAGGATTACAGAGCGGGTGATGGTAGGATACAAAATATCACCATCACGTAGGCCTTAGCAATCTACTCTGTAGACAGGCATAAGTATGTTAACATTTTGACCAATAGATTTTCACTCCTCTGTCTCAACATAGGGCCACCACCCCATGTGCCACCACACCTTAAAACCTTGTCAAGGTAATATTTCAGGGGAGGCATCCCCTATAAGATGACAGCACTGACCGTTGTGTGGGGGAAATGGAAAGAGGAGGGGCCAGGCTGTGGATGCACAGGGGAGGCCTCAAGGTGGATGAGGCGGTGCTGGCAACCAGAGCACGCTGCATAGTGTCAATGTTCAAACCTAGTTCTGCATCACCTGGAGCGGCCTTACCATATAACTCTTTATCTGTTGGTTGTGACTCCTCATCTCCCCATATAGCCTCCTTTGGCTGTGGATGAGGCCTGGTGGGAAGAGATGCAGGTCAGGAGGCTCTGCAAAGCATCCTATTGTCTCCCTATAAGGACCAGCATCTCCTCCATAGTAGCCTCCAATGGCAGCATGGGGGTGGAGGTTCATCACCTGACGGGCCAGGTATGGTAGTGTGGTGGTGGTGGCCAAGTGAGAAGGTACTGGTAACTGTGGGGGTGGTGGTGTTGGCCCTGGTGGTGGGTGCTAGGATGTGCAGGTGGTGGGAGGAGGAGGTGGTGGTAGTGGTGGTCAGCAGGACTGGCTGTGCGGTCGGGTGGTGTGTTGATCTGGAGAGGGGGGGCAGTGGGGTTGAATGCCATGGGTGTGGTAGATGGGCCAGTAAGTCCCCACCACATAAAATAAACATCCTCCTCATGTCCCGGGCCCTCTGATCCTCTCCTTGGCTCCTCCTCCTGACATAGATCCTTGGGGCAGCGGCCCGGTCCTCTACATTTTACTGTGGCTCCTCCTGGGCTAATGCCCCTGCCTTGGGCTCTGTGGTGGACCCAGATATCCTGGCAGCTGAAACGAGAGAACAATAGTATATGAGTTAATAACAATGTGTGATCAACTGATCTCTGTGTATTCCTATATATCTGACATCACAATGTTTTGAACCTGAATGGTTCAATTATTTGCAATTGCGTGAAGTTATAATTTGCTAGATGTAATCATTGCTTTGTATTTGATGAAAACATGTATGTATTATATGTTTTCATTTCATATAAGGGATAGGATGTGTGGGTGTTGTGGCCTAGCTATATGTATATCTATGCGTGAGTATTAATCTATGTGTGTGTAAGTTATGTGTTATCAGTGAGTATGTGTTTGGTAAAATTAAGTGTAAAGTAATTTTTAGGTAATATAAATCAGTAAAATTCAAGTATGAACCTGCTCTCCAACCTCTAAAATCTCCTGCTCTCTATCGCAGAAACCCTCCGACTGTGTTAACTTGGGCTCTACAGCACAGTCAACGTTAGGATGGGAGACTTGCAGTTTTAATATCTATACCTTTCAATTAACTTGACTTTTGCTGTTTTCTATTGGTTCCTGTGGCTGTGTCTCAGCAACAAGTTCCATAAAGTTGTGATGATTGGTATAACTTTACGAGTGTAACGTAATCCTGCACCCTTAACTTTACAGACAAAGCATGGGTTTATGTTTTTCTTGTGAGATACGGTACTTAATATTACAAGTGAAGGCAATTGAATACATGTGTAACATTATTGAACTAAAGCTCTGGCGGTTGAAAATACATAACTTTGTGAGTTACTAGTCCTAAATTGAATGAGGACCTTAATTGTTTTTTTTTTATATATATTAATGTTTGAATCTTGTTTCAACACATAATTCTTATTTTAAAAATATTTTAACAAAAGTGCTAAAAAGGTGAGTAGCTGTTCCCAATAATTTCCTCTTTCTATGCATGAGACGTGGTAGCCAATAAGCTTCTTCCACATCTGTAACCTGCCACAACTCTACTGCGGCCATCACAGTTTATACATAGAAATAATAGGTTAGCAGGCAGGGCTTGAAGCTAACAACCTGCCAGGCTATCAGTTTTCATAAAAAGTTCTTAAATATTTAACTTTTTCAAAATTTAATTTAAAATGTTAAAAGCACATATAAAAGTTTAACGTACTGCATACTACAATATTTGCTTCAAGAACTAAAACTCAAATATTCCCTTTAAATGTCTTAAACCTGAGGAGAAACTTGATGATCTATCTTTAAAATGCTTCAAGCAATAATGAAAAACAAAGAGGAGTTTCCCAATGTGAGCAGCAAATTATGTTTAACGTGTCTTAGTAAAAGAGAAATATACTTAAATAATACATTTTATGGCTTTGCTCAAAGGTCAATTCTTTATTAAACCATGTGTGTGACACTGTAATTGGGCTCCTGAGCTAAAGTTTGGACTTCAGGTCTGAAATCATTCTTTTTAAGCTCATTTTTAGGCTGTTATTACAGAATCGTGGATGCCATACATCGTTTCTGGATTTACAGCGCACACCTCATAGCATCAATACTTAATCAGTCTTGCTAGGCAGGACATTTGTAATAAAGGAAATAAGGAAGACGTTCCATGAAAGAATAATTCAGGCATTAAATACCTAGGGATTGGACGTTTATCATGCAGTTGTAAACTTCAGAATATATCCAGATCCTTTTCTTTGAAGAAATCTATATCTTCTCCCCTGAAAAAACACTATTGCACAGAAAGAAGATTCAGTGGAGTATATTTATAAAGCGGGGATGATACTGTAGATAAAAAAGTGGAGTTAAATGTCCCCAGTCCCTGGAGGTAATTTACTAATTCATTGTGTGGTTATGATGTGCTGAGATCAGTGATGGGGTGTGCATTACTGCTATGATGCATTAGCAGGTGCATGAGGTCATGGGGTAATGTCAAGGATCCGCTATTATCATTATAATAATACTACTAATAATCATAATAATGAAAAAATATCTTTAACTTCTTTAAGATATTTGCACTGTTAAAAATATAGCAAATGGAAGTATTTTATGTTTTAACTCTGCTTATGCCCACTTATATTTGAGCTTGATAAATATACCTCAAATTCATCAGATCTCAACATTTAAAGGGCTAATGCAGTGTTGTATTTATAGCATGCTTATATGAAGAATTTGGCTTGATAACTAGCAACATATTAAAATGAATAAGTATACTGTAGTCTTTAAGGTTTAACTACTCACACTCATATTGTCATATACTGTTGACAAGCAGAATGTGACATGCTGTGTGTCTGAACAGTATGAGACATTAGTAATGTGCAGTTCATCTCCTGTGGACATGGCTTTAGGTAGCAGATGTAAAAGATGGCATCTTTCATGAGAGATAACAGGAAGAAAGGGGAGGTTCCAGATGCTGTGAATTTGTTACTCCGCGGCTTCTTAGAGTACATTTTATATGGCGGTTACAATTATAAATTAGGATAAAACTGATTCAGTCACCTAGTTAAAATATTAAAACAATCATATACAACTAAAAATGAGTCGAGTCCCTTTAATGCAAAAAAGCCACCTTTTAATGTAGAAAACAATCATTTTTATACCCCTCATAAAAAAATGTGGCACCCTTTAAATTCAATAAAGTATTACATCATTTTACTGCTAATTTATACAGTGCATCAGTAATCCTATAGTGATTTAACCCTTTCAGAACTGAATTATTTTGCTTCAAATTGGATTTCCAATCTCCTTAAAACTCAAGCAGTTTTATAATCTCTTTTGCTTTAACTGCAGAGTATCAATACCCACTGTTCACTATATTCCCTTGTAACAAACAATGCTGTATAATGTACCCTCACATTAATCTCACGGTGCTCAAACAGTTCCGACTTTGGTCTAACCCCCTTTTATAAATATAATCTGAGAGCAGATTAATCTGATGAATGTCGGAGCAGCCGTTTTCCACTCTGACAAGCAGATGGTTCCATTAATCCTAGAGAGGCAGTCGTTAAAACCAAAGCAATGAAACCAATGCACTTTTTTACTATCAAAGTTTAAGTAAATAAATCCCCCAACAGCTTTCTACATGTATAATGCCATGGGAAAGCAAATGCAACTGTTATCACTTTAAGTATGCTTCTAATAAGCATGTTGTAGCATTAAAGGGACACTGCCATCCAACAACAAGTTGGTTTTCAGTTAGAACTGTCTATACATTGTCCTAGCTGTTCTTCTCTGCAGGAAATGATTTCTGGGATATCCAGGATTGTTTATGTGAATCATTTATTCTCAATTAGTGATGTCGCGAACATCAAATTTTCGGTTCGCGAACAGCGGACGCGAACTGCCATCAAATGTTCGCGAACGGGCGAACCCGGCAAACCGCCAAAGACTTCAATGGGCAGGCGAATTTCAAAACCCACAGGGACTCTTTCTGGCCACAATAGTGATGGGAAAGTTGTTTCAAGGGGACTAACACCTGGACTGTGGCATGCCAGAGGGGGATCCATGGCAAAACTCCCACGGAAAATTACATAGTTGATGCAGAGTCTGATTTTAAGCCATAAAGGGCATAAATCACCTAACATTCCTAAATTGTTAGGAATAACATGCTTTAAAACATCAGGTATGATGTTGTATCGATCAGGTAGTGTAAGGGTTACACCCGCTTCACAGTAACAGACCAATCTCCCCGTTTAATGCACCGCAAACAACCGCAAACAGTCCCTTTGCACAACCGCAAACTCCCCATTTGCACAAGGTTGGATACCAAGCTAGCCATGTCCCGTTCCTTGTCCTCACTGATGTCATTGAAGGTCTCTTCCTTCACCAAGCCACCAAGGGTCCCCGAAAGTTGACAACAAGCCCCCTGGGACGCCTGCTGTGTTTGGTCTTCCACCTCCTCAAAGCCACCTTCCTCCTCTGACTCCTCTTCTTCAGACTCCTCTCTCTGCGTTGCCTCTGTCTGCGTTATTATAAGGTGTGTACTGTTAAGTAGTACTATTCCTATCGGTTTAATCCCTGTTACGTCCACTATTAGGGGACGTGTATATGGCATTGATTTTTGGAAAAGGGAGATGGAAAAAGATGCTTGGTCGGACCTCCTACTTCAAATTTGGGGCACTGCGCGTGCAATCTAAGGTGCCACCAGATATGAGTGTCACTGTGCACTGGCAAAAGTTGGCAGAGTAGGCGCTGTAGGCCTCACACACACGCCTGTAGGCAGGCAACTGATATTCAATCGATTACAGTAAAAAAAGGGTTCTTTTATTTCACTGTACACTAGATTGCACCAGATATGAGTGTCACTGTGCACTGGCAAAAGTTGGCAGAGTAGGCGCTGTAGGCCTCACACACACGCCTGTAGGCAGGCAACTGATATTCAATCGATTACAGTAAAAAAAGGGTTCTTTTATTTCACTGTACACTAGGTTGCACCAGATATGAGTGTCATTGTGCACTGGCAAAAGTTGGCAGAGTAGGCGCTGTAGGCCTCACACACACACCTGTAGGCAGGCAACTGATATTCAATCGATTTCAGTCAAAAAGGTGTTTTTTTATGTCACTGTACACTACGGTTGCACCAGATATGACGTATCACTGTGCACTGGCAAAAAGTGGCAGAGTAAATGCAATAGGCTTCACACACATGCCTGTAGGCAGGCAATTGCTATTCAATCTATTACAGTCAAAAAAGTGTTATTTTATTTCACTGAGCACAATATAAGCTGTGAGCCAGACACAGGCAGGCAACTGAAATAAGATTACAGGAAAACAATTGTTGTTTTCAATGTATGGTACACCACAGGTATGAGAAGTGAAAATAAGCACAATATAAGCTGTTAGGTGTTAGCCTGTCACACACACACGCTGGCAGGCAGGCATATGCAATTAGATTACACAGAAAAAAATTATAAAATAAAATAAATGATGTTCTAGCCCTAAAAAGGGCTTTTTGGGTTGCTGTCCTTGCAGCAGATATCAGATGAGTCCTTCAGGTCTGTAATGGAAGCTAAATACACAGCCTGGCTATCTATTTCCCTATTAAATCTCCAGCAGCTACACTATCTGTCCTCTCACAACGAATGCAGCTTCAGAATGATTCTAAAATGTATGCTGTCTTTCAGATGGAAGGCTCTGGAAGGGAGTGTATGCTGCTGATTGGCTGGAATGTGTCTGCTGACTGTGAGGTGCAGGGTCAAAGTTTCCTCAATGATAAAGAATAGGGGGCAAACCGAAAAGCGCATGTGTCAAATAGTCCGCGGGCAAACTGTCTGCGACATCTCTATTCTCAATATGCTAATTTGCTTGATAAGTGTGGTGGATCTAAATACATGGTAACCTTCGTGGGGCATTGCTTTTCACAAGCAGACTGTTATCCTACATACCACACCAACGCAGCTAATTGGTATTTGGGCTAATTTGCATAAGACAGCAGCAGAAATGTTGCAGATTAATTGTAAAAACAAATGGTTACTGTATTGAATATCTAGTTTCCCATGCTCTTTAAGAATAACTTAAAAAACACCTTGATTTTGGGGTAACAGAGTCCATGTAAAGGATCACTAGCCTTTTTCTATGTGGTCTTTTAAATACATAAATGTTAGCTAGGTGGGCTGATGTAAGCCTCATGACTTTGTGATTTTTCCTCAGATCTGGATCATTTATCTATGATATTGGATTATTGTGACCAACTTTAGAAGCAACACTATACCTGGTGTTATATGAGAGCACACTTTGGACAATATTATTATCAGTTGTTTTGTAATAGGAAGCAAATTAAATACATTTAGATCCCTGAAGAGGATCACAGCAAGAAGACACATGTTGGGAATGCTTTAACCCTTGTGTATACATGCATATCCCCTTTGAGTAAATACTCTTACGGTAAATATAGAGTTAATAAAAGGCATCTCCACAGGAATCTTTGAGTGGATTCCCAAAACAGAAAGGCAAATTAACCTAAGGAGGAAGACTTTTCCATTCTGATTGTGTGATATGCAAAGCCTTTTATTTTTTTATATATTTTGAGCTATTTTGCACTCTCTTAATAAATTAAAGTTACATTTAATTTAGCACTTTTCTTTTTTTTGTTTGGTCTGCATTGTGTAGAGAATTGTGTTCAGCTGCTGAATGACCAAATGAATTAGAGGTGAAGCTCCTGGAAGATAGTATCAGGAGGACCTTCTCTTGGCTGAAGACTGGATATACATTTTAGCTACATTCCAATCTGAGTAGAAACAAGAAATTGCTCTCCTAAAACTCACACGCATCTAGGCTGTTCTCAGGTTGCTCTCAGACTAACATAGCGTGAAGGAAGCCTGCTCTGAGAATCTGAACCTGAAACTCAATATTCTTCATAGCCATGCTGCAGAATGCTACCCACTAGTTAACATTACAATAGCCCTAAAATCTTCTATTTCCTCTAAATATATGCCCCATTCCAATCTTTTAAGCAAACACTTATTGTGCAAGTAGTACAATTACTTAGTAACCTATCTATTCCAATCCCTCTAAATTTCAGTGCTGTTTGAATACATGGCTGAATAGAATAAAACAAGTTGGGTTATCAAGTTACCTGCGACCTGTCACATTCAAATTTTGCTGCAAGCCAATCCATTCACTTTTAATGATGCTTAACACACGTTACATATACTGTGTAAGTCCTTTTTTCCTCCCTAATCCTAGTAATACTGAACAGCATCTTAGAGACAGAAAAATACCTCTGAAAATGATTAAAGTATGAAATCTGACTTTAAAAACAGTAAAACACTTAAACTGAGATGGAAATATCCAATGTGTATCCTAGCACAAGAAACATCTCAAGGATCCCCCCAATCAATCTACCTCTTATAAGCCAAGGGATTTCCTCCTCCCATGCACAGAAGGAAACCCACAGGATTCCCTCCCTGCTAACCCCAGATCCATACATTAAAACTATAACCATGGGGATCTATTGATATCTCCACGGCACCTAAACATTAACCTCATGCCACGGAGGTCCTTAAAGGAACTCCATGGCACCTAACAATTAACCCTACCATGTGGTTTCCTAACAGACTCCTGTGGCAAACAAAATGAACTCCTATGCGATGGGGGTCCTATAAGGCAATATGTGTCACTTACAGGACCTCTTTTTGGCATAGGGGTTGATCATAGGCATTAAGAAAATATTTGCAGGATCTCTATGGAGGAGGTTAATTAGTGATGCCTGGGGTCCTTCAAGGCATTTTGTTAATTTTAACTGCCACAGGGGTCCATTAGGGGTTAGTGATTAGCTGCCACAGTGGTCCTTTCAGGACCTCGAAGACAGGGGGGTAAATTGTAGGTGCCAGGGGAGTCTATAAGGACCCCCATGGTTATAGTAAGATGGGGAATCTCAAGGGAGAGCATGTGGGAGGAGGGAATCCCCAGGGTTCCCCAGGTTTGAAGTGGATATTGGGGGGAATCCTGGATATCCTTGTGGTCATTTTTAGTGGGAGCTAGGGGTGTCTCTTAATTGTGTCTGATATGAGAAATCAAGCCTCATATCTGACTCAATCTGGGTGTTAAGTTGATAATAGTGTCTGGTCTGATTCTTGTTTGCTCTTTGGAAGTGTGTGTCTAAGGTGGGTGAGGGTACACATAGGATTTTTGGACAATCTAAGGACAGCTACACGTGGATTGCAATTTTACACCATTTATCGGACACTTCTGGTAGGGCTATTTTTTTGTGTTTTGAAATAGGTTGGTAGTGATTTATGAGTCTACTTCACTCGTAAATCAGAAAATCTAGAGAATAGAATAGAGCACGTAGTGGTATATTGATCATAGATATTGAATTTGATTTCCTCCCACTGTTTTAAAATAGAAGTGACTTTATGCTTCTATTTTATTTATTATTTAGGATAGATCTTTTTAAGTGTAGTTCTTGAAAAGGGTAAATTTAAAAAAGAGGCACCATGTATACCTGTAATTTATTACTTTTTATATGGAGTTATACTTTCAGGAAGTCAACTTCCTGAGATGGGAGGAGATTTTAAATGCACAGGATGTGTCGATTTGCAGAAAGGGAATCTGTCAGTTACAACTGCCATTGCTCCCATCATGGCTACAAAAGCTCATTAGTTTACAAGGACACATCTAATTGAGATGGTAATAGCAGCAAAAAACAAAACAAAACGGAAGCCTGAAGTAAAAAAATAATTGTTTATAAAAGTTACAAAATATAAAAACTGTTTTTTTTTGGGGGGGGGGTTGGGGGTTCTAAAAACATTTTTTAGGTTTATTATCCTTTATTTATAACGCGCCAACATATTCTGTAGCGCTATACAGGGGTTAAGTACAAGTCAAGAACAAATTCAAACAGTGCAAAGGATGGAGGGCCCTGTTATTGAGCTTTCAATCAGACATACACAGTGCTTTCCCTAAAGCTTGCAAACTTAGGTTTTTAAAATAACATGTAGAAAAATATGACGACAGTGTAGTTCTTCAAAAGAGTATGTTTTAAATATCGACCACAGTAGACTTTTTTTTTTATCATATACGTTTTATTAATTTCATTAATAATAAAAAGGATTAAAAATAAAGACAATTACTGTATAATTGAATAAGAATAAATACAACTGAGATAGGATACTGAACAATAATATAAAATATTGATGAAATATTATACATGACTTTTGAATGAAAGTTTAGCATAATATTGGATTTAATAAATATAATGGAATTAAGGAAATGTTGAGGGAAATAAAATAAAAAAATAAACATGAATAAATAACTAATGTAAAAAGGTGTAATTTATTAGATTTTGATTTTGTTTTTATTCAATATCCAACATTGCCATACAGATACATATTTATCTGAATTGTTATTTAGTCTATTTTTTAAATTTTGAATGTTTGCAATATATTCAGTTTTTCCAATTTTGCAATATATTCAGTTTTGTACTGTTACAGTATTGTACTGTTGGTGTATTTTTCTTTCTCCCGTGTTATGTCATAAGGTGACGAGTAGCAAAATTAATATTGGAAATTTATTTAGGAATATTTTAGTTTTATTCACTTTATTCTTTACATGCCCTAACAATGGAAGACCTGGACCAAAGATAATAAGCTTTATAAGATTAGACACGTTTACCCCAAATTCTTCTATTTTGGTGCAAAGCCACCAACAACATATGCATAGCACATAGCATGTTGTTCGCGAACTTTTTTCAGCATTGACTTGACTAAGTTGTAAAGATTTAGCCTAATTTATCTGGTGACTTCTATCACAGTGACCGTAAACACCATAAGCATATATAGTAACATATAACGCAATAAAAATGGTTAATTTCCAAAATATTTTTGCCTGTTTTTCTTCTTAATAACTAACATTGATATGATAACAAACCATTCTGAAAATGGCAAACTTTAATGTATTTCAGATGATTAAAACAATCCAACATCAATTCTTCCTTTAATTCTTCCCCCCCCCAAAAAGAGGGAGTTATTAACCCAGTCATTTCCTTGCACTGCCATTTTGTTCTGGCTGTGAAGTGGTTAAGCAGTCAGAACATAATATCATTTTAAAATGATCTTAGAGAAACAATACACGATCACTAAATCACAGTAATTAGATAAGGATTAATGGGGATTAGTTTCTTATCATGTGCAGCGAGAAGGTTTATCATTTTAAGACTACAGTGAATAACATTGCACTGTCTGCTAACAGGGTGTGCAGGGAAAATATAATTTATTTTATATATCTTATTTTCTGTATCGTTCTGCCTCACCCACCTAACAAATGTGAAACAAAACCCACAGAATATGTGCTTGACTGACATTTGAAATGTGTGTATTTTGATTGATTAAACACATGACTCACAAAATGATTATCCTTTTGTAATCTGAACAAATGAGCGAATGGTTTTCTAACATTTATGTGTATAGATATGTTAATAAAGAACTGCATTAAGCTAAGATAAACGGAATGATATGAATAGCACGGTGTTAATATATACCGAAGGGACAAGGAAGATATTACAGGATCATTTTGTTATAGAACTAGATTTAAAACTAAATTAAATTTTTGCTACAGTGAGTAATTTTTATGAAAATATATGACACATTATTCATTTATATAAAACTATGTATCTATATATGAATATATTAAAGAAAGCGTAACATTTAGTAGCAAAACAGGTCTAAAGGCCAATGTAGTTTAGGAAAAACAAGTTTGTGAATTATGTAATTACCTAACTAACAACAATATTATCTGAATCTTCTTGAATCATGAGGTTTCATGTTGGACTGCTAGTCTACATGTAGCCTTTGTTTTGTTGGCTTAAAATATTGGGGCTTACCGTTCTATTTGCTTCTGCTGTCAAGTGCCTGTTATTAGTGGCACTCTTTAAACTGAACTGAATAGAGATCCTTTGTGAATCCATAAATTCCTTTCAGGTGTCAAATCCATCTGAATGTCTGTTGCCATTAAAGCAAAAGTTAGTACAATCATTAAAAATTAAAAACGGCATTTATTTATTTTAACCTTTAAATAAACATTCATAAAGCATATTATAAATCTAAAATTTCAATGGTCCTTTAAAGGGACAAAAATACAGTATTATATAATTGTCAAGCATGCATTTTAAAAAAGCAGCTTTTAATAAGTACATACAGAATGGCTGAATTATTTAATATTGAATCCCTCAGCAAACAGCATTTACAATGCCAATTCTTTCTGACAAGTTCTTACTAGTGTGTATCAGGGCAATGAGTGATAAAGCTCTATAAAGACATATCCCACAAGGGATATTGGTTGTTGCAACACTAATAAATATACATTTGTCAGAGGAGTGGGGGCTAATGGTGCCACAAAGCTGCATTTCCTGTACTTTTTAACATTTGGTGTACTTTTTAATGGAAAAATAAAAATGTTTATTTTGGACTTTTAAATGTATGCTAGAAAAAAGTGAGGTACAAGGCCTTTAATTACTCCACCCGGTTTTTCTGTCAAAGATTTAAAATGCCTAGGGCCTCATTCTATTATCGGCCGTAGGAGATGCAGGGCCGCAAAGACCGGCCGCAAGCTATTTGCCTATTCTATTCCCTTCCGGCCGGGGACTCCGGCAGGCTTGCGGCCGGCGCCTTGTTATCCCTTGCGGCCGCACGCCTTGGAGGAAAGCCTTTGATCTTAAACGGCTGCAAGAGTTTCGTCCGCAAGAAAATCCTGGTTGCTATTCAATTGCTCCGGGAACCCTCTCTGCAAGACTAAAACCGAGCCGCAGCTTACTTGCAGCAAAAAGGTTCCGCAGGCACACAATTAAGAACAAATAAAGCCATAATAAAGCCACCCTGCACTCTGAGGAGACTATAAAGTGATTGTAGGTGTTAGCATTCATAGTACAACATTCCCCTACACTCAAATCCGTAAATATGTTTTTTTTAAATTTATGTCAAATATCCATGGAAAAAGTCCAGAGGGCTTTGAGCACCTCAGACCCGCCCACGCTGCGGCCGGAAAATAAACAGTTAATTAAATCTCGGATTTGGGCTGATGTGCAAGCTTGAGAGGGGTTTGCTATTAATCCTCATGTCCCCCTAGCATTTACAGAGCTTTACAGTGCCGTCTTGAATTTATTTTTGATTTTAAAGATTTCTGAGCTTACAGCCGGTTGCAAGATATACGGCCGGCCGTAAGGGGATATCCTTGCAGCTCCGTATATTTGAATTGCAAGGTAACGGGAGCCCCGCAAGGAATCGCAGCCGATTTACGGCCGATAATAGAATGAGGGCCCTGGTCAATACTCTAAGTGGAAGCTTTGATAGTTAATATGCCTATTCTTCAAGTCGATTCAAATGTACAATGGAACAAGTATATCTATATCAGTAGAAATAGGCACCATGAATTAACACCTATATGATGGGGGTCTCCAAAGATCCCCATATTATTTCTAAGTATAATCTATAGACCCCAATGGCAGGGTAAAAATTAACACCTTACTACGAAGGGTCTGCATCGGCATCTAAAATTAAAAAGAAAAAAAAAAAAGAATTGCAAAAAATTAAAAAGTACTAAACATGTAAGGGAAAACTATACTTTACAACTCTATGATGCCCTTCAGCAATAATCCATGACTCCAGGGCCTTCATCCTTCTACCATGGATAAGTAGGCAATCCATGTTGATGGAGCGCAAAATCCTCATCTTCAGGCCCGTTGAAATAAGCCATTCCCCCCCAAAAAAATCTGCTGCTCTAAAAAAAGAACAAAAAAAAACAACTGTTTCTAATGGACTTATAATAACTTACTAATGACTTTTGGCTCGCTTTCTGAACTTAAATAGAGTTTTTGCTCTTTCTAATTGGCTGAAATTTGTCAATCACATGTAAGCCAATCAGAATTGAGTATTTGATGTCACGCTGCTGTAATGATAGGTAGGGTACCATGGGGGTCCTTGAAGACCCCATGGCACAAGTGCTTAATGTTAGGTGCCATGGGGTTAATTTTTAGATATCACAGGGATTTGGGGGACCCCTATGGTAAGGGGATTAGCTTTAAGTGCCATGGGGATCTATAGGGACCCCCAAGGTTATACTTAGATATACCAAGAGGGGTCTTTGGAGACCCGCATGGTATAGGGGTTAATAGAAAATCTTAGCACTCCAAAGCGCTTAAGTCTAATCCTCAGAGTGCTGAGATTTCACTACTGGAAGGATGTGATGGGCTTTAGGAAATTGTCAATGGGACATGTTCTCATGGGTTACAATTTTAGGTACTTTACCAGTCTTTCTCTTAGTTTTTTTTTATGGTTTAAGACGTGACTGCTTGCCAATGATTTACTCATTATTTTCCCCATGTGGGCCATGGAATGCAGCCCATAGTCTGCCCCTACAACATGGTGTACTATTCTGCATTGACTGTCAAGGATGATCAGGGGCGACACAACAGCTGAGAGGACACATGGAGCACAAGCATGATGCAGATAAATATACAGTACTGTACACCTTCCGATTTACTAAAGCTCATTCAAATCCAGTGTGGTATCTCAGCCACATCTTTATTGACTTAACTGGACAGGGGATTCAAATTTGTTTACATAACCCAGTAATATGATGAAAGATAAAGCTTAGTATATCTGTATCTTCATCACCTGTCTTCATCACCTATCTTCAAATGGACCATCAACATTAGTTACAGTTACAAATGTCATCTAGTTGTGCCTGCATTATGAATTATCTAACCCATTGTTATATCTCTTGCAAATATGGTATGTATTGGAATATGCTCTCAGTATAAATTAACAATTAACATTGATGTTGTTAATCCTTCATAGTTTGCACAGCATCTTCTTTATGATGGCAGGGTTTTATATAGAGATGTATGAATGTGTGGCAACATGCTCCACTGGGATGTGGTTTAGCTCAAATGGTGTATCAGGCTGTAAATGTGTGTTTGTGCTTATCCAATGTGAAATGCATTAGATGGCACCTAATGTAATCTATGGATACTAATGACTATAAAGTGCCTGAATGCATTATGGGACCCATAATGTGTTTAAGGGACGGCATATGATTTCATGCTATTGGTAAAGAATTCCTAGAAGTGTTAGTGACGTGGGATGTGTCTGACAGATGATGTGAATTTAATTTTCTGGCTAGAAATTCAAGAATGCTAACTCCAGACAGCGAGCACCAGCTGTTCTATTTTTTTTTAATTCATAGCCATGAGCATTCTGTAATTTGTTTTAAGCAGTATTGTGAGTGCAAAGGTATGTTAAATAGACAGGTGTATTTGGCCTAAAGAGACATAAACTTAGTTACATAGTATGATTCTCGTTATAAATGCTATACAACCCTTCTGTAAATGGGATGGAACCTAGTAAGAAACTGCAAGCCAATCTGGACTGGGGAGGATCTTTATAGTACCATGGAGAAACGCAGTAGCACTTAGAGTCCCATCAAAATATTTTATGCAGGAAGCTATGGTGCAAGTTGCACCATAAGTTAGTAACCTGTCAAAATCAGGTTTTTTTATGTCTGCACAACGCCACAGAAAAATAGGTTAAGATGATCAGATCTATCCTTCTAATTTCCCTCGAAGCCATTCAAATCATTTTAACTGTGCTGTACACAATTAACATACCATGCGTTATGCCTTTTTCCCTGGAAAATGCCTCTGGAAATGATTCCAGCATCAGATCTGAAGTTGAAAACACCACAACCCCTCAGTTGGGTGTAAGGCTTGGTTTCTTCTATCTAAAACACCTGAGAGGTTAAGGCCCTATGTGACTTACCTAAATATGAGCCAAAGCATTTAAGGACTCTCATGGTACCAAGGGGTGAAATAGGAAAACCACGGGGGTGTACATAAACACTCATGGTACTTAGGGGTCAAAGTAGTATACCATGGGGGTCCTTTAATGTGTAGGTGCCACGAGGGTCTCAATAGTCCCCCATGGTTTTTACGTTTATTGTGGAGAGAGAAGGTAATCCCCAGGGGTCCCCTTCTCCGAATGGGAGAATGGAATCCCCAGGGGTTACACTGCCGATCACTTATAGCCTTAATCCCTTTGCTGCAGGCTCTTAACTGAAATCCAAATCTTCCCCGCTAACACCTAATTCCCAAATAAAACTATAACTATGGGGATCTACTAAGACACCCATGACACTTAAACATTAACCCTATTCCAGAGAGATCCTTAAGGATCCTTCATGCACCTAAAAGTTAACCCCTACCACACCGGTACCTAACAAACCCCAGTGGCTCTAAAATAAGAAGAAATAAATACACTACACTATTAAATAAAAACAAAATAAACAATTACAATAAAGTAAAGTAAAATAAAAATAAAAATCACATGAAAAAATAATAAAAATTAAAGCCTGTGGTGCAAAAAACTAGATACAAACCTACCTTTAATGCCCACACGCTGATGATCATTGATGTCCTAGTTCTCAATTTTCTGCCTTAGCCCAAGCAGGCTTTCTGTGTTGATTAAAGATTCACAGCCTGTTCAATGTTGCTTGAAGCCATCAGATCCTCATCTTCTGGGCCTTTGAAACCTAACATTCTTAAGTGCTATCAAAAAAATGCTTATACTAAAGAAGCTGCACTTTTGTGGCTTAAATGCATTTTCTTCTGATTGGCTGAAATAAGTCAGTCATATGTCACACTGCTCTTTTTGCATGGGAAATTTATTTTAACCAGTAAGAATGCTCAGATTGATAAAGTCCATCAATCTGAGTATTCTGATTGGTTAAAGAAAACTTTTCTCATGCCAAAAAGTGCAGGGTGACATTTAAAAATCAATTTGGATTGACCGAAATATGAGTGATACCTATTTTAGCAAAAAATACAGAAGTAATCATATTTAAGCCGCAAAAGCACTGCAAAAGTAATTTGCAGGGAAGAGCTCCTCTTTGGAGGAGGTCTGTTTGTTTAAACAATCTCTTTACCCAGGCCAGAAGATTGAGGACAAGGTCATCAATGATCATTGCTTGATGAGGGTAAGTAGGACCTCCATGGCATACATGTTAGAGTTAGATGCCATTTCAGGACTATGGGCCATATTAAATTCCAAGCCCGTAGCGGCACCGGTACTCTCACAGCCTGCAGGCAGGAAATCCAGCTGAGTTACAGAGCTATTAAATTTGCCAAGCAGCCGTGGCCAACATCCAAACCCGTAAACCATTCTTGCGCACTTTGCTTTTGCGGCCGTGAACATGATTTTTACGGGTTTATCCAGAGCCAATGGTAAAAGAGATCGTCATCATTACATCACTGAAAAATGGAGGTTAGATTTCAATCCCTTTGAAGTACGAGTTACGATAAGACCCGCATTCCAGAAGTAATGCAATATTAATAAATCAATAAATATATTCTAGTCCATGCGAGTTGCATTATATGCATTAACACATTAATTGCCGGGATCGATATAACATGAAAATTAAACATAAAAAAAGTTATTTATTTTGCAGATTTGCAAGCTTTAGAATGTTGTGCTATTAATTTGAATACCCAACATCACTTTCCCTTTAATTCAAAATACTGTATTGTGTTGATATTTGCATTTATAGTGCTATGGACAGGACTCCATTTGCCGTTTATGGTTTTAAATGCCAGTGGTTTTGTAGCAATTTAATGTCGATTTGCGAATGTAACATTTATGGGCTTGACAGATCAAAAGCTTAGCGGCAACAGAATTCCGATTTTTCGACAACCCGTAGGGTTTTTCCGCTTGTAACCCGCTGATCGTTTGCGGTAGCTGTAACAGGCCAATTTAATAGCCGTAAGTCTAGCGGGCTCTTTTATGGGCTACAAGTTTTTTATTTTTTTTTTTATTTTAGGCAGTAAGCACTACTTTATAAAATAAACTACATAAATGTTAATAGAACCTAGGTATATTATATACCTAGTAAAATGCAGTAATGTTCCATATCCTTTTAAGCCTCATTTCACAGTTGTCAGAATCAACCTCACTCTAATATGCCCCATATAAGGTCGAAACTGCAGTCTGTGAGTGGGTTCTGTAACTGGAATCACATATTATAATTGTCTAACTACGAATCGTCGTCACGCTGCGTTGCGTAGTGCGTACGACTTAGCGATGAGCGCCGCAGGCGGTCATCACCCGCGCTGGACTCGCCGTTACACCGTACCATTTTGCCATCGCTTGGTGAGCCTCGCGTAGCGAGGCGAGCCGTTAAATCGTACCACTTTGGCAATGAGCGCGTTACATCGTAGGACTTAGGCGAGCCTCGCATAGCGAGGCGAGCCGTTAAACCGTAGCACTTAGAAAAAATAAACGAGGTGAAAAAAATTACGAGATAAGCGGCGGAACAAAAATAGTAAAAAAAACACTAAATACACACTAAAAAATAAAACAAAGGTCACTTACAGCATGGGGAACCAGGCAGGACGTCTGGAAGTGAGTTGGAACTGAAATTTAGATCGATTTAGCCGAGTTACAAAGATCGAAAATCGGCTAAGCAAGAAAAAAATGGCCGCCGAAAAAAATGAAAACGAGGCTATACTACTACGAACTGCGTAAAACGAAGCCACAGACGTATGTGTTTGAAAAACAACGAGATAAAGGATGCGGATTAACCGCGCAATGAGTAAAAAGACAGTAGCGAGTACATTTTACGAAACGATATTACCGATTTACGCATTAACACAGATTTCCCGCCTTTGGCTCGCGCCACATAGAATTTCCCGCCGAAAACAACGCATTTGGCTCGCGCAACTGCGGATTTTCCGCCTAAAACTATGAATTTGTCTCGCGCACAAACCCTATCTATAGGGCACATTTCACACATGACTGACACTTTCTCCTCAGGTGATGACAGTCTGACTGGATGTTTTTGGATGCCGGCAAATGCCAAGAGATTGTTAGCTTTTCAGTATACTGCTTCAGCATTATTACATTAAAAAAGGTAAATATATTATTTATAATTATTAATTAATAAATTGGTACTTAATTAATAAATAATATATAAGAAATTTAATTAATAGAAAATTAATATTGTGCTTATTATTTATAATTATTAATTAATAAATTGGTACTTAATTAAGAAATAAGAAATAAGAAATTTAATTAATATAACAATAATATTGTGCTTACCTGTGTGAAACAATTGTGAATAACATTCATAATGTACATTAATTAATTAATTATTAATATCAAAATTAAAAATGTCAATAAAAAAACATATTTATGAATTAATTATTAATGTACATTAATTTAACAATTATTTTGTTATATGTCGTGATTACCTGTGTGAAACTATTGTTAATAACATTCATAATGTACATTAATTAATTAGGAATACATTGATTCATTAATTATTAATGTACATTAATTTATGAACTATTTTGTGATATGCCATGATTACCTGTGGGTAAGAATTGTAAATAACATTCATTACTAATTATTAATATTAAAAAAGGTTAACGTTTAAGAATGTAATTATTAATGTATGTACATTATTTAAATAATTCAGTTCTTATATATTTTGTATACCACTCTAAAAAAAGGGAACATGCTTATGTGTTGATGTTATATTTAGTCAGACAATTATTTAATATTAATACACATTCATTGAATCTTATTTAAAGACTAACAGTAATATTGAGTGTATGTTTATAATCTATGCTTTCATATGTGTGTTCATGTTGATTTATTGATATATTTATTTCATGTTTTTAATCTATGCAAAATAGGTATGTTAAGCCTTATTGATTAATACAGATGAAGTAACATATTATACATTAATTTTACTATTTTGTATAATTGCAGTGAATTCTACGTGAATGACCAGAGATAGTGACGTTTGCACAAATTGAACATCATAAAGATCATTTGGACAGGTATAGAATTTTAATTATATTACTATGGCAAAATATTAAAAAAGATGATGTTTTTAATGTAGACAAATATATGTCTGTTGATGTTAATTTAATGATATTGATGAAGCAAAAGTTTAAAAATATTATCTATTTCATTTTACAGTTTATTCGGATCTGCAAGGGAATAAACAGACAGTGTGACGTTTGCAGCCTTTGAATAACATCAACATCATCTTCACAGGTATAAAATTTTATTTTGTAGTGACGCATAGAAAAAGCCTATGGGCCTCATTCAATTGCGATTTGGCCAATTGAATAAGGCTCTATATAAGCACATATCATATTTTTTTACACAAGTTTTTAGTTAGTGAACTTCTATCCAAAAGCAAGGTATTCACTAACTAAAAGTTTATGTAAAAAAAATATGCTCTGTTCTTATATAGAGCCCTATTCAATTGACAAAGTCGCAATTGAATGAGGCCCTATGTATTATATTTTTTGTGAAAATTTACATTGATTGAAAATGGATAGTACTTATTGAGTCATTAAGTAATAATAATATTTAAAGAAAAGAAGAAGCTTTAAACACTTGCAAAAAAATAAAAGGATGGTATGCTGTGAATTCAATCAAGAAGGAATGTCATTGAAAGATTAGTAATATAAAGATGGATATGTGCAGCTATTTCAGATTTCATATATGTGAATAAAATACTTTGAAAAATGGTTTAATTTCTTTCAGACTAAAGTGCAACAATTGAAAATGTTTTATTAGTTTAAGCATCTACTTTAATCTAAAAGTACAAATCGTAAAAAAAATGTATATAAAACAAAGAACAAACAATAATTACATCTCTATTTAAAATTACAGATTAAAATGGCGGACAATGGAGAAGACAAAATTGAACGCAAAAGAAGATTGGCAAGGGAAAGGAAGCAAAGGTGGAGAGATGCTCAGACACCGGAAACTTCACAACGCTTGCGAGAAGAAGATCGACAGAGACTTTTAAATAAAAGAAAGATGAGTAAGAAAGCCGCAAGTGAGTGTGTTGGGGCTTCAAAGAAACGTAAAAGTAAACAAAAACATCTCTGTGAACCATTGTCCAATGACTCTATTTTGCAGAATGACTTAAATGTAGAAACACAAGAAAAAAATGTACATATAGAAAGTGGGTCTGATATTTATGTTGAAGAAATGCATGATAATGTGTTTACTACTGCAGTAGAAGTAGATACTCATTATTGTGGGTTACTTAATGTGGTTTGTCAGTTTTGTGGGGCCTATAATTTTATAAAGGAAAGACCTACTGATGGAAATTTCATTAGTTGCTGTCAGAAAGGAAAGGTGAAACTTCCAGTAAGACACCCATTTCCATATTATTTAGAATGCATTATGAGTGATCCAACATTTCCAAATTATAATAATTTCAAACAAACCATAAGGTCTTATAACAGTGCAATTTCATTCGCTTCAATGGGTGCAACATTAGCAGAAAATGTACCAGGACATGGCCCTTACTGTTTCAGAGTTCAAGGTCAAATATACCACCAAACTTCACATTTACACCCACAAGAAGGACAGCAAAGGAAATTTGCACAGTTATATGTCTTAGATACGATGGAAGCTGTGGAACAAAGAATGACACTTCCAGAAAATAGACAGTGTTTGCGCATAGTCTTTGAACTGCTTGAAAACATTATGGAAAAAAACCCATATAGTCAAGCATACAAACAATTAGCACAGCTTGAAAAAGAACAACAGGAACATGCTCAAAGACATCAATTGCCTACACCAAGAGTCAATATGGTGTTAAAAAGAGATCGCAACACTGATCAAAGAAGATATAAATTACCTACTGTAAACGAGGTTGCCATGGTGTTTAAAAATGAAGATGGTGAACCACCTTTTCAGCGGGATATTAGAATATATCCACGCAATGAAGAACAACCATTTATCAACATTAATATATTAAGCTGTAATTTAGATCCAATGACATATCCCATTTTCTTTCCAAATGGGAATCTAAGATCTAATATTTCCATGCTGGAATATAAAGTGGCACAAACTGCTATCCGTGATTGTTTTAATCCAATTTTACATGGAGGAAAAATGACTCAACAATGGATTATTGATTCATATTTACAAGTTGAAGCCAATAATCTAAATTTTATTAAATATCAACAAAATAAATTACGAGTAGAACAGTATTGTGGATTAATGGATTATGTGGCAGATTTAGCTTCCAACAGAGACATTCCAGCTGGAAGAGCAATTATTTTGCCATCCTCTTTCCAAGGATCTCCTCGCAATATGCGAGAAAGGTATAATGATGCCATGGCTATTGTTACAAAATTTGGAAAACCAGATTTATTTATTACATTCACGTGTAATCCACAATGGCCAGAGATCAAGGAAAATTTGAATCTGGGACAAAGTACTTCTGACCGACCAGATTTAGTGGCAAGAGTATTTAAAATCAAACTCAATTAATTAATTCATGATATCACTAAAGCACACTTATTTGGACAATGTGTGGCTTATGTTTACACCATTGAATTTCAAAAAAGGGGATTGCCACATGCTCACATACTTTTAATACTGCAGGAAAAAGACAAGTTGAACACTGCAGAGAGAGTGGATTCAGTAATTTGTGCAGAATTGCCAGACCAAGAAAAATATAAAAAACTTTGGGAGATTGTTACACATAGAATGATTCATGGCCCATGTGGAGAGATGAATCCGAATTCACCATGTATGGAAAATAAAAAATGTACTAAAGAATTTCCAAAACAATTTCAAATGCAAACTTATGCAAATTGTGATGGATATCCTTTGTATAAAAGAACACAAGGACAAACAGCTATTATCCGTGGCCAAAAGGTTCATAATAGATTTGTCGTTCCATACAATCCACATTTGCTCATTAAGTACAATGCACACATCAATGTGGAAGCTTGCACTTCAATTAAATCAATTAAGTATGTGTATAAAAATATATATACAAAGGATACGATGCAGCTACTGTTGTTGTACAAGGTGTTGCAAATGAAAACGAAAATCCAATTTTACATGATGAACTATCAAATTATTTAGATGCTCGGTATGTGAGTGCTCCTGAAGCAATGTGGCACCTTTTGAAATTTGAGATGCATGATCGGTCACATGCTATCTATCGTATAGCTGTACATTTGCCTCAAAGTCAGATGGTTTGCTTTACTCAAGGAAATGAAAGATCTGCATTATATCAAAGTGAAGACAGAGATACTACGCTTACTGCGTGGTTTAAATTAAACTGTCAGGATACGCAGGCCAGACAATTTTTATACATAGAGATACCATATCACTATGTATTTGTAAATGGTCTATGGCGACAACGAAGAAGAGATACTCATAAAATCATACCACGCATTTATACCGTCAGTCCAAGGGATATTGAACGTTTCAGCTTAAGATTACTTCTGCTACATGTTCCCGGTGCACAGAGTTTTGAGCATTTACGTACAGTGAATGACATAGTTTATGATACATTCCTATTAGCTGCAAGACATCAAAATTTCATAGCTGATGGTACAGAATGGGAGAGGTGTCTGGAAGAAGCAGCACTATGTCAAATGCCTAAGCAAATGAGACAACAATTTGCATTCATTTGTATATTTTGCAATGTACCTGATGCTTTCACTTTGTGGGAAACATTTAAATTAAACATGTCAGAAGATTTCTTGAAACGTTACAGAGAACCAATAGCTCTGTTAAAAACATTGATGGAGGGGGGCGGAGCTGGCGTTTGCGGAAGGCAGACGTGTTTGTCTGAGCTCCGGATTGAGCTCCGAATAGGGCTTTTTATTCTGCCCTGGAGCGGTTGCTTGTGCCCTGCCTGCACACGGGGCACTACTGGAGGTTGCCCCCATCCCCCGGGGAGCAACGGGGAGCCTATTAGGCGGCCCAGCAGCACGGGAGACCCCCGGTCACGGGACGACGCCTGAGGCCCCAGAGGACTTCGGGGCTCTATTCCCCAGCTCCTGAGAGGGTGCTGGAGCTGATCCTGGTGGCGGCTGGATCCGGCCGGGATCCCAGGGTGACCTCTCTGGCCAGAGTGTGGTCCCAGAACAACGGGGCAGAAAGCCCGCGAAACGCGGCCGCCATCTTGCGGGGCCGCCATTTTGTGCACCCACCAGACGGCTGCAGGTAGGGGGGATCTTCCCCAGAGTGCTGTAACTCCCCAGAGGGGCCCCAGGAGAGAGCCAGACATCCCCAAATGAGGGAGCAGTGCACCCAACGCAAGTAGTGGCTACTTAGCACTCTCCCCACATATAAGGCACTGTGGCTGCCATTAAAGAGTCTTGGTGGGGTAGGAAGAGGAAGCTGCTTGAATATTTCCCAGCTTGCAAGGCACTCAATGCTCTATTTATTGTCACTTCCCCACACAACTCTGAGATCTGGGGTTAAGGCTGTGTGAATCAACTCTTTAAGCTACCCTCTCAGGACTGAGCTCTTGATATAGAGGCTTATCTCATAGCATTGCCAGAGTCTGAATTGCATAATATTTGGGAGCACTGTGGGTGTACCTTGTCTCAGAAACTGACGCTCTCTTTAGGCACTTTTTATGGAACATTTGTGCATCAAACAAAATATTGTGTCTACCTACATTTGAGACTTCTGCTTTTACTACCAGGTGCATAGACTGTGTTAATTTCTTACAACATCAGCGCATGTGCTGCCACCGTGTGGACGTTTACAATACTGCAGATCATCATTGGCCTTATTGCTGCTTTCTGTCTGTACTGATCTATCCTAAGGCTGAGTTCTACTTAACAGGCTCCCGTCAACAAAAGCAGACAGACCACCTGAAGAGGGTACAACTTTTTGTGCCACCCGTCTAACAAAGGACTATTCTCTGTTTGGCCGGATTTTCAAAGGCCTCTCCAGTGCCCTGGCTGTAGACTACACTATAATTATGGAGTAAGGAGACGAATGGGAAATTGGCCTGGCAGCACAGCTATCACCTACCTCAACTCACCCTTATAATCTGGACATACTCTACTACTTGGGCCAGCGGACTTTCACTCAGACCACTTGGGGCATAGCTTCCCCCTATTCTATACCTGGCTGATTCCATAACAGACCTTTTGCTGAACCCTGCGGCCCGTATTCCAAAATGCCGAAACCCAAAAGAACTGCTTCAGCGAAGGGCATTAGGGAGCACTTTACACCTAAACCTGCCAGATGCTCCCTACCTGCGGAATCTGCCTCAGAACACTCGGATGGCTCGGACAGGGAAGGTACTCCTGACGCTCCTAGCCAATGTATGGACCTCTCTGCCAGGTCAGTGGCTACTATTGAGCTGCTCCTGGCAAAAGCTATTGATCCTCTAAGACAAGACTTGAAGGACCTGGGGCACCGCACTCAAATCCTGGAGGACGCATCGGATCGGATGGCTGAAGCGCAAGAAAGAGACCGATCCTCTATTGCTCAAAACTCCATTCATATCTCTGACCTCACGGATAAGATAGAGGATCTGGAGAACCGGTCCCGCCGGCATAATGTACGCATCCGAGGTATACCGAGAGCGATACAGGACCTGTCTGGCTATCTGAGGGACACAATTCCCATAATCCTCCCTAATCAGCCCGAAAGTGTGTGGGAGATTGAGCGGGCCCATAGAGCCTTGGGTGGTATGAGGAGCTTGGAGGCTCCCAAGGATGTTATTGTTAGATTTTTAAGGCAGCAGGCCAGAGATCTTCTACTATCGGCCACCAGGAAGCTGCATACCATCAAGGGGCCGGATGACTCAATCCTGCAGTTTTATGCGGACCTCTGCCCGGATACCCTGCATAAGCGGAGACTTATGAAACCGGCTGTTGCTATTCTTATTCAGCACAGGATCCAGTACCGTTGGAACTTTCCGTTTGCTCTGACTTTCACCTATCGTGGCAAGACTTATACCACCCGCTTTCTGGAAGACTGCCTAGATGTATTGCAGAGATTACAGCTATGCCCGGAGCCCACGACAGCAGCAAATCAAGAGCACCTTGTTTCGCTGATCCCTAAGAGGCAGCAGACCTCAAAGCCATCACAAGTTCATGGCAAACAAGTCCCTATCTTGGAGGGGCCCAGTGGCTTTCGGGACTATATGGGCGATCTGCAAGACAAGCGCTTGGTATCCTCAGCAGACTCTGGACTCTCGGCCTCTTCAAAGTTGGGCCCGCGACCTGAGAGGCCTCCTACCTAGCTGGACTTTGATAATATTTTACTGAGTATTTGATGTTCAATTTTCATTGTTTATAATCCAGATAGAATGTTGATAGAATAGTTCGCACTATTGCCATTTAGAATTAATATAGTTTGCCAGACTAGTTTCCCACATTACGTGGATTTGTCTTTTACTTTGTTTACTATAAATAGAGATAGAAGGGTCTGTGTAGTCGATTGTTTTATACTGATCCTGCTATATACTTGAAATTACAGCTTGAAGTTTAGTCGTACTGTAAACTTGTTGTTTTCCTGCTCTGTTTTTTTTTTTATTTTTTTATTTATCTATTTATTTTTTTATTTTATTTTTCCTATTTTTGTGTTTCTTGTTTCTGTTCTGTTATTGGCTTGTTTGCTTTATCCCGGATTTGTCTACCTCTCCGATATTAAACTGCATTTCTCCCTTTTCATTGCTCTCAGCCCTCCTGATAAAAGAGAGATCTCTCCGCCGCCAACAGCATACCCGCTGGGACTTCTGTCTGCTCTCCGGGCTCTTCCACTCCCCGCCATTCACGTGCTCAGCTATTAGGTAAGGTTGCATACACCTACACTCCTGATTTTTAATGGCTACTTCTAAATACACCATAGTGACCCACAATGTGAAGGGCTTCAATTCCCCCTTTAAAAGGAGGAAGGCCTTTGCATTCTACAAAAAATATACTCCCTCGGTCATTTTCATGCAGGAGACCCATTTTTCCCTTGGCAACAAACCTAAATTCCTGCATAAGGATTACCCTACCTATTATCTAGCCTCTCTCCCCACTAAGAGAGCTGGCTGTGCAATTTTGCTGCATAGGACCTTCCCCTTCCAGGTAGAATCCACTCGGGTAGACGGGGATGGCAATTACGTTATGGCAACTGGGACTATAAGAGGGGAAAGAATGACGCTGCTATCTCTGTACTCTCCTACGAACTCCCCCTACTCTGTTCTCATAGACCTGTTGAAAAACCTAGAGGCTCAGGATTTGGGGAAATTGATTATTGGGGGGGACCTTAACCTGACCTTAGACCCGACACTTGACAGATCTGGAAAACCGACCAACAGATTTCCCAACAAGACTAATCAGATTAAGTCCTTACTAAATGGTTTGGGGTTAGTTGATGCCTGGCGGGGTAAGCACCCGGACAAGAGAGAGTACACTTTCTACTCCCAGACTCACCTGACATACTCTAGGATTGACGCTCTACTTATCACGTCCTCATTGTATGACTCTGCTATAAACTCTGAGATAGTCCCTTGCCCCTGGTCAGACCATGATCTGGTACTAGCTGAGCTGGATCTGGGTCCTAATCCTCGACTTCCCTATAAATGGGTTCTGAACGAATTCCTTCTGTCTAATCCGAGTAGTGTGGATTCCATATCCAAGGACATACAGCTGTTTTTTGAGACTAATGACACCCCCGACACTGGGGCTGGATGGCTTTGGGCCGCCCATAAGGCTTTTGTTAGAGGAACTTGCATTAAGCTGTCCTCTATACATAAGAAACTTCTTAGGCAGAAGGAGACAGAGCTCTCTACCTCATTAAAGAGGTTAGAGGAGAAAAACCAACAGCGTCCCTCTCTTCAGGGGCGTAAATTAATTGACCAGACTAGGCTTGAGCTGGACGCTATTTTGTCCCATCAAACTGAACGGGCTATGAGAAAAATGAAGCACCTCTATTACTGGAAGGCAAACAAACCTGACTCCCTTTTGGCTAAAAGACTAAACAATAAATTTTCCCAACCCAGAACCACCCAAATTAGGATACCTGGCGGTCAAATCTCCTACAGTCCCAATGAAATCCAAAAAACGTTTCAAAATTATTATCAAAAAATATACTCCTCGCAAACCCACTGCAGTGGATCAGATATAGACTCCTTTCTAAATTTATGCGACCTCCCGAAAATACCGGATTATCAACTGGATGATTTGAACTTAGAAATAACACAGGAGGAGGTTAAATTTACCATCCAGAATCTTAAGTTGGGCAAATCCCCGGGACCGGATGGCTTCACTAACTTGTATTATAAAAAATTTGAACCTCTTCTTACCCCCCACATGACATCTCTTTTTAATGCCATATTAAACGGAGAGCCTATGCCCCCGGAGTTAAACCGGGCTGACTTGGTGATTTTTCCAAAAGATGGCAGGGACCCTTTAGAGGTGAAAAATTATCGCCCTATATCCCTAATCAATGGGGATGTCAAAATTTTGGCGAAAATTATGGCCACCCGCATCTCTAAATTTCTACCCGATTTGATCCACAAGGACCAAACTGGGTTTGTTCCCTTTAGAGAGGCCGGGGACAATGTTAGGAGGGTCATGAATGCACAGTTCATGGCTCAGAAGTCTAATATACCAGTCTGTCTCTTAGCTTTAGATATAGAGAAAGCTTTTGACACGGTAGAATGGCCATATTTATATAAGATTCTGGACAAATTTGGATTCAAGGGACGCTTTATTAATTTACTTAAGAGATATTATGACTCCCCAGCAGCCAATCTAAAACTCCCAGGAGATCACAAAGTCGACATCCACATTCAAAGAGGGACCAGGCAAGGGTGTCCGCTCTCCCCACTGTTATTTGCTCTTGCTATAGAACCCCTTGCACAAGCGATTAGAGCCAACCCAGTCATCCAGGGGGTACAGGTAGGCCTCCAGCATTTCAAATGCTCTTTATTTGCGGATGACATGCTTTGCACCCTAACCAATCCCCTTTCATCCATACCTGCACTCATGTCCACTGTCCAGGACTTTGGCAAAATCTCGGGTCTTAAGCTGAATGTTGAGAAGACTGAGGCGATGGGGATCAGATTGCCGCAGGGGGAGATTGACATCCTCAAAGCTAATTACCAGTTTATTTGGCCCGCACAGTCTATAAAATACTTAGGTGTTAGACTTACCTCCAAGTTTGGGGATATGTACGGGGCAAATTTTCCTCCCTTGTATAGATCTCTGACATTGGATATGCAGAAATGGAGGAGCTTTAAGATTTCATGGACAGGCCGCATTGCGGCTGTGAAAATGAATATCTTACCTAAATTACTATACTTATTTAGATCTCTTCCTATCCCTCTCCCCCTTAAAGACCTAGACAAATTCCAGAATAGCATTTCCTGGTTCATCTGGGACGATAAACGCCCTCGCATTCCCAGGCAGGTGATGTTTCGCTCCAAGAATAGAGGTGGCCTCGCGACTCCGAATTTAAGACTTTATCTTAAAGCTGCACACTTGGCTCCTTTGCCTAGAGCCCACTCTATGAAACACCATCCATCTTGGGTTTTTATGGAAAATTATCAAATGTCCCCACATAGTTGGGATAAGTTGGTTTGGATGCCTGAGGACTCTGCCCCTTTCATAACTCATGAAAACCCCATAATCTCCTTGACGCTCCAGGCCTGGAGATGGGCTAGATCTAGGCATCGACTTAGCACGGAATTATCACCCCTTCTATCAGTTATGTCCTTCCCACAAATTCTAGCAGATTCAAGTTCTACGTCTAGATTTTGGTGGACCTCCAGACGCCTGGATCGCATAGGGAATTGGTTCGCCAATGACAAACTACTGACCTATGACCAATTTTGCACGACTCACGACTTGCCAACTACAGAACTCTACAATTACTTAAAAATTAGAAGTTGGGTTACCAAGATGGTTAAGGATTCCGGGCCCCCCAGAGCCTCCTGGCTATCAGTTATCTGTAAAAATCTCCCACTTGCCAAGGGTAACCTGAGTTCTTTGTATAACACCTTTCTGGGCACTTCGGGGGGCCAAAAACCCAAGTTTATGCTGCATTGGGAAAAGGATCTGGGGGTGGAGTGGGACTGGGACAAATGGACTGAATCTTGCTCCAATCTTTCAAAAGGATCACTTAATTCGGCTTTATTAGAAACATCAATTAAAGTTTTACATAGGGCTTACTGTACTCCCGATAAAATGCAGAAGTTTAGGCCACAGGAGAGTAACAAATGCTTTAGGGGATGCCAGGATGTGGGGGATCATATTCATGTTTGGTGGGCCTGTCCACGTGCCCAGAATCTCTGGGAACGATTGACCCGTTTAGCCTCCACACTTTTTCATAGAGAAGTAGCTCCTTCAATTGAATCCTGTTTACTGGGGGTCCATATTAAAAACTTGTCCCAATCCCAGAACAAGTTGTTTCAAATAATGGCATTAGCTTCAAAGATTCACATAGCTAGTAGATGGAAGGACATGAATCTAAACTTTCAAGAGGTAATTAGGAAGATCAACTATTTGCTTATTAATGAGAGGCTAACTCATATTGTTTTAGATAGGATGCCCCAATTCCAGATAGTTTGGGACCCTTGGATAACATCCTCCTTTAGCGTTTCCTTAGTATAATGCCTGTATTTGCTTGAAGCGATTCTGAGGAGTGGACTGGAGTGGGGGAGCTTTGGAGACCTTTCAGTGGTGCTGGATGGCGGGAAGGATCTGAGGTAAGAGGGAGAGATAAGCCGGGACTGCTTTGGGGCCGCCATGAGGGGCCAATGATTCTTTTATTTAGTTTATATATTTTTTTTTTCTCTCTTTCTTTTCTGGGGTATGGTATATGATAGTTTAGTTAATATAGATAGGTAATACATTTTATATTGTATACTTCTATCGACTGTGTACTCTAGAAGTTAATTGGCTCATTTTGCCTTGTATTTTTTATATGGTTGGAAAAACCAGCCTAGACATTAGAAAATTTTCTCACTAAAAATTAAAAAAAACAAGAAGGTTTAGTCAGTTAAATGCTGAAAAATGATAATTTTATGTTTAGAGGACTTGATAAAGCTGACATTTATGACTGTTAAGAATGTTTTATTTATGTATGGATTTTGCATACCTTCTAATAAAAGAATATTTATTCAAAAACATTGATGGAAATCCAAGAAATATTGTTGGCTCATGGATTAAATTGTGCAAGTTTTAATTTACCTGATCCAGGACTTATAGATGACATCAATTTTGATGATTATGACACTGAGCTTCAAAAACAAAAAACCCAAGAAAAATTGGCAACTTTAAATACTTTACAGTTAGAAGCATTTCATGCCATCACAAATGCTACAGATGATGAAATGGTCAAAGACCGGTATTTCTATCGAGACGGACCAGGTGGATCAGGAAAAACTTATCTGTACAATTGTTTGATGAGTTATATTCGATCACAGGGTCAGATAGCTATGCCATTTGCAACAACTGGAATTGCTGCACTTTTGTTAGATGGCGGGAGAACTGTGCATAGTGGATTTAAGCTGCCAGTTCCCATTTTGGAAACATCAGTGTCAGATATTCGACTCAATTCAATACAAGCAAAGAAATTCAAACTAACTAAACTAATTATCATAGATGAGGCAACAATGATGTCATGTCATGCACTGCAATGTATTGACAGATTCTTAGAAAGAAGTAATGGATAATAAGTTGCCTTTTGGTGGAAAGGTGATGCTGTCAGGGGGCGATTTTAGGCAAACATTGCCTGTTGTGCCACACGGAAATAGAACAGAGATCATTGAAACATGTATCAAGACCAGTAAACTGTGGCAAATATTTACACATCTCAAATTAGAATTAAATATGAGATCTGAAGGCCAAAATGAATTCAATGACTGGCTCATTAAAATCGGAGATGGAAAACATCCAGAAATACAGCATTTACCAAATGATACCATTGAAATTCCATCAGAAATGGTTTGCAATGAATCACTCATATCAGCCATATTTCTAAACACTCTTAATAATGAGGATTACACAGACATTGCAAACAAACTAATATTAACATCAAAAAATATCGATGCCTTGAATGTAAATAACGAAATTTTAAAATACATCAATGCACCACAAAAGAATTATTACAGTGCAGATTCTATTCTGTCAGATGATAAAGACAGTGAATCGAATTTTAGTATCGAATGTATTAATTCGTTAACACCATCTGGAATGCCAATACATATTTTACAATTGAAAAAAGGCGCAATTGTTATGTTATTGCAAAATATGAATCCAAAAAAAGGACTTTGTAATGGGACCTGATTAATTGTGCATGAGTTAAAAGATCATTTTATACATGCAGAAATTATAACTGGTACCCATAAAGGTGAACGAGTTTTCATACCAAGAATTGATTTAGCTCCAAGTGAGAGTGGTTTGCCCTTTGTCCTTCAACGGAGACAATTTCCAGTTATAATGGCATTTGCTATGACCATCAATAAATCCCAAGGACAAACTTTTAAGTCAGTTGGGATATTTTTAAAGGAACCAGTTTTTGCACATGGACAACTCTATGTGGCTTTTTCAAGGTGCACTAATCCAAAAGAAATTAAAGTGCATGTTGAAGAAAACAAATCTCAGGGTCATTTATTGGTCAATGGATGTGTTTAGACCAAAAACATTGTCTACTATGAGGTGTTGGAAAGATAGAGGACAATGGTTTCATTTTAATGCCAACATTTTATGGGACTCAATATGATTGCACAAAAAAAACATTTCACATAAAACATCCAAAGAAAAAACAGTAAAATATCCTTAAACAGATTGGAATGGGTTCAAAGTTTTATAGTTACATGATTGGCCGCACAAAACAATTAACTGACTTTTTCAAGTTTATAACAGTTAAATGTTATTGTTTGATGTTAAAATTTCAGATGTTAAATATATGTTTTTGAATTTTGAAAAAAGTTTGGTCAATATATATGTGGTATAGTCAAATATGTATTGTTAGTATAAAGTTTAAATATTTTAATAATAATTGGAAATGTATTATTTAAAGACAAAGTATTGATTCAGGGAGAAATCCGATCGCCAGTTAATGGGGTCAGGAAGGAATTAATTTTTTTCCCCTTTGATACAATTGGTCAAGTTTCAATAGAGGGTTTTTATTGTTTGCCTTCCTCTGGATTCAATGCTAATTTAGTTTAACAAGAGTTTTACAAATATGTTACAAATGATAAAAAGCATGTTATTGTTAAAACAATTTACTTACTCTAAGTTAATATAGTCCGCAGTTACTCAGTGATAAATATATATAGAAAAGTGTTAGTATTGTTAACAAAATGTTGAACGAATGTTTCATATACAAGTTTCATGTTACAAAGTTTCATGTTTGTGAAATATAAGTTGAAAGTTAAAAAAATAAAAAGTTAAAATAAATAATGTGTTTTTATTTTTTTTTAAAAAGGGAACAAATGTAGGTGACTCCTTTTGTGTTGCAAACAAATTTCACAACATTTAATTTTTATTGACCGTCATTTTTTGACGGGCAAGTCGCTAGTCAGAATGTATTTTTCCTTCTTTATTGGATATACAGTGGAAGGTATTTCAATTATCTTGCTGCCATAATATATTCAGTATCTAGTGAGAGTACTATCTACAGCCTCATTTTAAGCCAGTAGTACCTAATTCACTCTAATGAGCCCCATATAAGAATTAAACTGCAGCCTGTGAGTGGCTTCTGGACGGCACCGTAATCCATGGTTATGTACTGAAGGTTGTCTGAGAGCAGGACCCATAGTCCCAAATGGATCCCATGCTCAGTGGACCCAAAGGCAAAAAGGTGGTATCTTTTGAGAATCATTTCTATGTCACAACAAAGAATCTTTATCTGCAGTGAAAACATTTTTCACTTATAAATTATGTTTGGCAAAATGTTCTGCGGCCCTGCTTGAGACATGTAAGTGTACCCTTTGTCATGCCATCTAGACTTTCGGAGATAGTTTACAGGCAGGAATTATTGTGTAACTTTATTTATCCCTGGGGTGAAGGGAGTCCAGATACGGGAGTTACCTGTTTTGAGGGACAGAAGCTAACCAGCAGAGTAATGGGGGTGGGGTTACTGAGACAACTTGGCTCCAAGGAAGCGTTTACAATATTACTCTCCCTGTGATGAAGGATTACTGACAGAGGAATGGCAAGTCCTAACATTAAAGAGTATTGTTGCTTTTCCTGGACAAACAAACATCAAAAGACCCCCTGCCTGGTACACAGAGCAGGAGGAAATTCCTGCTATGGGCATGGGGGCTGACCCCCTCCCAAAGGGGAGATGTGGTGGTGAGACATCCTGGGACTGAGTGCACATAAATACTGTATCATATCAATGAATGTTGTGTTCAGTTAAACATACGTAATTAAAGGGGTGTTTTTCATTCTGAGGGAAAATAATAATTTTAACCATTGGAATTATTATTAAGGACTCTGCCTGCAACTCTGCTCCTGCCCAGTGGGGGTAGCATTGCTTTCCTCAATTCCTGTATCATTAAGACTGTTCTTTCCTGGGCTGACTATGCAGGCTGGGTACTGAGAGTTAACCCCCAAATCCGCAATCTTGAGGAATTCCTGAAGGCTAAAAGAAGGAGCATTAGAGTGCACGTGGCCCCTCATCTCTGGGTTGTGACACTCTTTCCTTATAAAAACACATTTTCCACCAACCCACCAAACCTTGCTTGACTCCGTTTTTAAATCATTAGGGCTTTGAAATTTCAATATACAATTAATTACACTGGAAACTCAGGGTCTCAGAAAAGATTTATAAATGAAATATTCTTTTGGGAAAACGTCTAAAAGCACTGTACTGTTTTGGTTACTCTTGTAGTGATGATAAATCACCAATGAGATCTGAAACGTAGTCAGAAGATTCAAATCATCAAAATCAATTCTAGGCAGTAAAACAAATATTTTGTCATATATCACAGCACACAATTTAAACTGCACTGTTAGTGTCCCTTTAATTAGTTTGTTCCCCATCTGTAAAGAATATATGCTATAATATAATAAGGAACATTTACTATAAAGATACAGTATTTATAACTTTTAATAAAACTGAAGGGTAGGTCTGTGTCCTCACTCAGACTAGGTTCCTTTAAGATGCATGGCACCTTATACGCAAAATATAGCACATTTACTTCTATATACTGCAAACATCAGAAGTTTTAGTTATATCCTAAATGTAAGTAATGGCACATGACTCGAGTAATTACTAAGCCATACAGGTTGTAAAACGTGAGCTGTGTTGCACAATAACGTGAACATAATTAAACAGTGTACAATCACATTAAACATGACACAGCCATCCATATACATTTACTATACACATCATTAAAGTTTACTACATACATAATGTTGTCACTATAACACATAACTTAAGAACTGCTGTGAATAAATGTACAATCACAAGGAAAACAGGAGCCACGTAATCAGAATCAGAGTTACGGTGGTTTGGATCAGGGGTCTATGGTTCAGTCAAAATAGCGGCATTAATTAGACAAGTTTGTTTCTTCTTAAAGAGTATTAAAACTGTCTATACATTGTATTAAGAGTTTTTTTATACTTTAAGTCATTCATGAGATATTCAGCATTGTTAGTGCTGCAGTTATGCTGCAGTAAAACTCAGTATGCTAATTTGTGGCTCATAGTGTAGAAGGGTAGAGGTGGATATCCAACTGTTTACAAAAACTAGGGGTAGTACTTCACAGCAGATAATAAGTATACCTGAGCTGCACGTTTGTACAATGATAAAGCGCAAACAATTATGAATATATCAGCAACAATTTACTTTAGAAAAAGTGGCTAGTACAATGTATATTCAGTTTTAAAATAAAATAATTTTAAAGGACCACTGTGGTCAGTTTTTTTTATCTAGTTTTAAAACTACGCTTGATAATTAACAATATATTTTTAGAAAGCAAAAATGAAATAAATTAAAACACACAACCTTTACATGTTTACATTTCATATACAATTATTTTTTACTTCAGAATTTTCTTTTCTAAGCTGTTTCTGTCTGCTACTTTATTCAAGAGTGTGTGAATTAATGAGTTATCCATTATTTCTGATGGAAACACTGTCAGCTTTAGCTGCCACGTGTCCTTTTTGCATTTAAAAGCTTCATCTGCATCCAGACTCCACCTACCTCAGGAAGCTGATCACCAGAAAACAAAAATAAAGAGTAATAATAATAATAATAATAATAATAATAATAAAAATAGCAAAACTGCATATAAAAGATAACAAATTAAAGGCTGTGTTATAATTTTTTACATTCTAAGAACATGATTTTTTTTTCAAATGTAGTTTTTCAAAATTGTTTGAATGAAGGGGAAGCTTCTGTCTGTAGAGGGGCAATGTAACACCAGTGCTTTCAATGGGACTAAATAAAAGCTAATTAGTTTGCAATGACACCTTACTGAAAAACTAGTAGATATAATCAGTTGATAAAATAAAATGGACCCACATGGTGGATAATAATAACATATAAAATTTAATATGTAAAGGTCCTTTTGCTTTCTAAAATCATTTTGTTAAAAAAAAACTTAGTTATTCAAAAGACCAAATAGAAAACAATTGACCTGCCGGGTCTTTTTAAGGGATGTGGAGTTCATCAAAAAAGATCTACATCATCAAAGAGAACACTGAAAGAGCTTTTATATAACCTACATAGTTACATAGGGCCTCATTCAATTGTGATTTGGTCAATTGAATTGGGCTCTAAATAAGCACCTAGTATATTTTCTTAAAGAAGTTTTTAGTTAGTGAAAACCTTTCTTTTGGATAGATGTTTACTAACTAAAAACTTCTTTAAAAAAAATATGTTATGTGCTTATTTAGAGCCCTATTTAATTGGCCAAATTGCAATTGAATGAGGCCCATAGTAATTGAGGTTGAAGACTTATGCAGCCCTACTAAATTCCGCCAACATGTAATATTGTAGCCCGTAACAGAGCCCGCAAGACTTACGGCTATTAAATTGGCCTCGTAAAGCTACCCGCAAACGACCTGCGAGTTACATGCGGAAAAACCCTACAGGATGTCGAAATCTGAACTCTGTTGCCGGCAATCAATGTGTTAATACATATAATGGAACTCGCATGGACTCGTATATCAAATTTACAGATTTAACAATATTGCATCATTTCTGGAATGCTGGTTCGATCAAAACTTGTAACTGAAGCCTGTAAGGCTTTAAAATCTAACCTCCATTTTCAGTGACCCAATGTTGACAATTTCTTTTACCATTGGCCCTGTCTAAACCCGTAACTACAAGTTTGACTTATTGATCATGTTCACGGACGCACATGCAACGTGCACAAGAATGGTTTATGGGTTTGTGTCTCCAGACCGTTGGTCATGGCATGGCTGAGTGTAATAGCTCTGTAACTCAGCAGAATTTCAAGCACGCAGGCTTTGCGGGTGTACCTTTGCCACCATGGGCTTGGAAATTAATGTGGCTATTAGTCCATCAAGTTCAACCTTTTTAGATCTCTTCTGATCTTTATAATATGTAGATTAATTGTTAATTGATCCCGAGATAGGAAGGCAAACAAAAAATAAAATAGAAAAATTGCCAATTGTCTCATAAGGAGAAAACATCCTTCCTGACCCAAAATACTGACAATCAGATTCCTCCCTGGATCAATACCCCTTTTATCTCTAGTTATCAAAGATAACCCTGAATGCCTTTTTTTTATTCAAAATATATCCAATCCCTTTTGAAAGTTATCTATCGATTCAGTTTCACAACATCTGTTGGCAGAGTTTCACAGTCTAACTGCCTTGACTTTGAAGAACCCTTTTCTTTCTTTCTAGCCTCAAAGGATGTCCTCTTGTCTGTTGAAAACATCTTAGCACAAAAGGCTCCTATGGCAAAGCCTAATATTGACTCTGGATGTATTTATATAATGTAATCATATCCCCCTATTTTTCTAGGGAAATATAACTTTCATTTGCTTGGTCTTTCTTTATAGCTTAGCCCCTCCATACCACGTATTTATTTGCTGCCATTCTCTGTACCTTTTCCAGCTCTAAAATGTCCTTTTTTTTAAGTGATGTCAAAAATTGTAATCTAATACTGAACCAGGAGAAACCCCACTTACCAAATTAGTCAAATCTGAGTATTTTATATGTATAACAATACTTTGTTTCCTGTCTTTTATTCTCAATTCATGAGCATATATTTACTTCAATTCCTGCATCCTTTAGTGTGCACAATTGCCTCCCATGTGGTAATGTGGTACTGTATCAAAAGTCTTTGCAAAAAGAAAAAAATGCCTTGGTCCATGTTTCTATGTAACTACTCAGATAAGCTAAATAAATTTAATTGGCATGACCTATCCGTGCTGACACCTGCTTATTTTATTGTTCACATGACTTATGCACCCTTCTAAAAGCTTCTTGCTTCTCCACTACAGAAGTGAGGCTTAAAGGTCTACAGTCCTGTTAATTTGATCTTGTTCCCTTTTTTCCTAGCCAGTGGAGAGTTAGTCTTGAGAAATTAAATATACCATATATACGCAAGTATAAGCCGAATTTTTCAGCCCTTTTTTTAAGGCTGAAAAGGGCCCCCTCGGCTTATACTCGAGTCACCACCCCCATGTCTCTCTCTCCCCTCGTGTCTCTCTTTCCCTCCGTGTCTCTTGTTCCCCCCTGTGGCTCTCTTTCCCCTCGTGGCACTTTACCTCCCCCTCCCTTATCATCCTCAACCCCCCATCCTCATCCTCAACCCGCCCATCCTCAACCCCCTATCCTCAACCCCCCTCCTCATCCTAAACCCTCCTCCTCATCCTAAACCCCCCTCCTCACTTTACCCCTCGAATTACCTCCCCCTCTCCCTTTCCATTCACTTACCTTCCATCTGCAACTGCTCCTCCGCTCTCCTTCCAGCTGCGTTGGGACCTGGCATATGCTAATGATGTGACGTCACATGCGCGTCACATCATTAGCATTGGCCGGGTCCCGACGCAGCCGGAAGGAGCGCGGAGGAGTGGGGGAGCAGCTGCTGATGGAAGGTAAGTGAGGGGAAAGGGAGAGGGGGAGGTAACTAGAGGGGTAAAGTGAGGAGGGGGGTTTAGGATGAGGAAGAGGGTTTAGGATGAGGAGGGGGGTTGAGGATGGGGGGTTGAGGATGAAGATGGGGGTGAGGATGATTAGGGGGGTTGAAGATGGGGGGGCTTAAAGATGAGGATGAGGCATTGAGGTTGAGGTTGAGGAGGGAGATTGAGGATGAGATGGGGGGTTGAGGATGGAGGTTGAGGATGAGGAGGGGGTTGAGGAGGGAGATTGAGGATGAGGAGGGGGTTGAGGATGAGGAGGGGGTTGAGGAGGGAGGTTGAGGAGGGGGGTTGAGGAGGGAGGGGGAGGGAAAGAGACACAGGGGGAGGGAGGGGATGGAAAGAGACACAGGGAAGGGAGAGGGGTGAAGAGACACAGGGAAGGGAGAGGGGGAAGAGACACAGGGGATGGAGAGGAGGGGAAGAGACACAGGGGAGGGAGAGGGGGGAGAGACACAGGGGAGGGAGAGGAGGAAGATACACAGGTGGGAAAGAGGGGGCACACAAAAAAGAGGAGCAGAGGGAACACAAGAGGGAGACACAGAGGGCACAAGAGGGACACAGGGGGCAGCACATTTCCCACCCTCGGCTTATACTCGAGTCACTCAGTTTTCCCAGTATTTTGTGGTAAAATAGGTGCCTCGGCTTATACTCAGGACGGCTTATAGTCGAGTAAATACAATAATGGTTTTACTATTGCTATTCCTTCAGTACTCTTATATGTATTCCATCAGGACCTGGTGCTTTATTAACATCTATTTTCCCCAGCCTGTTTTGGAGTTCTTGCTGTATTAACTAATTATTTGTTGAATGTAGTGTATTCTCATTTTGTTGCCTGATCCTAACCATTGGTACCTCGCTTGTGTACACAAAAGAAAATAATTTATTTAGCAAATATGCTGCTACCCAGTCACGATTTATCAGTTGGCCTATTTCACATTTTAAGGTTCCAATATTTCCTAGCCTTCTTCTCATTAAAATATATTTCGTCCTACTCTTCTGTGAAATTAACTTTAAATTTTCTTTTACTTTTACTTTACTGGGGAAGTGGACGAGTATGAATAGCACCAGATATAATATAAGGTCAAAATTGAGAGTATGCCCTGCTGTGAATGTGTCTGGAAGGGAAAAGAAAGTCCACTGCTGCAAAAAAACAGTTCAGCAAAAGAACCTGGTCAAAGGCAAGCTAGACATGATCAAACAAGATTAAACATTGATATCCTTGAATTTAGTGAACTCAGATGGACTGGAATGGGACATTTCATATTAGACTACCACCAGATCTTCTACTGTGGTGAAGAACCATGCAGAAGAAACGGTCCAGCCTTTATAATTAATCAAAGAGTGACCAAAGCAGCAACTTAATACATGTCAGAATTACTTCTCTTTAAATTCAAGTCAAGCCATTTAATATTTAAAATGAAGATAATTTTTTGGCTCCTTATAACTTTGTTGTAACTCAGATGAGACTGTGTTATGATCAATCTTCCTCCAAGGGTTATAGCCTCATTTCTAGTTGGTTGTTGTTTAACTTGGGTCAGAAGATGATCTCTGAGTGTGCTCAAGAACTTTCTCTCCTCAGCTGAACTGCTGGTCTTATTCAATTAAAATTGCTCTTTATTAAATCTTGACCATGTGTTTCAATTTCAATTTGTAGCAATAATTGCAATTAATCCCTTTCGATTATATTTGGTGGTGTATAGCATATTCCTACTAATATTCCTACTAACATTATCTCTAGTTCCACCATTAATATTTTCTTTGACTATACCCCCTCTACACTTTCTATTCAATTACTTCTATCTGCCCCTTCCTATTAGTTTAAAAACTCATCCAGCCTTTCTAACATCGACCAGGACACACGTTTCCTCTTGTTTAAGGTGCAATTCATTCCGGCTGTAGAGATTGTACCCATGAGAAGTCAGCCCACTGCTCTAAAAACACATTAACCTTTCTAATCTCCTTCTGTCTCCCTCGGCTAGCATGTCTCACTGGAATTATCTCAGAAAATACTTCCCCGAAGGTCCTTACTCTAAGCTTTTTTCCTAGATCTATAAAATACTTTTTTAGGACACTCCATCTTCTACTTAATTTTTTATTGGAACCAACATGTACCAAGACCCCTGGGTCATTTCCCGCCCTTCCCAACCAGATCCACAACATGCCGAATATGAGCACCTGTGAGATAGCAAACTGTTCGGTTGCTGGGATCTGGGTGACAAATCACCCTGTATATCTCCCTAATAACAGAGTTTCGTGCCACTAAAACCTGTCTATTGCTGTGCCTAACTGTCCACGCTCTCCTCCAGTAGAAGTGTAGAGGAAACAGCTCTATTTTGCACTGTCATTCCTGAATGGATATCACCAACAAATTCTCTCAATCTGGCAAATTTTGTTGGTGTTTGCCAACTCAAAATTCACATTTCTCCTTCTCCTTGTAACTGTAACCTACCTACCTCCCTGGACATCTTCACTAGCCCCATCTCCACCCTCCATACTAGGACCAACTAAACTGTGCTCAGTGCGCACTAACTTCCATTCCAGAATAGCAATATTACCAAGAGCTGCAATTTTCATCTTGAGCCCTCCAATTTGAGCTTCAAGGAAGGCAACATGCATGCACTTGCCACAGAGGTATGGACCCTGAAACTACTGTTCCAGCAGGGCATACATGTGGCAGGTTGTTATTGAGTGAGGTCATTGGGTTTTACTATGCTATACAATACTATATTAATATCTGCTAAAATACCCTTATTTACTATATAGATACATTTTCTTTGAACTCCAACCTTTTTTAAACTCCCACACTTACACTATTACTGCACTTGTCCTATAACTGTTCACAAACTTCCAAATTCACTCCTTCCCCTATGTAAATTAGACTACTTACAAACACCATTACATCCTGCATATATCCTGCACCATTACAGCAAGACAAATACCAAACAAGAAAGTAACGCACATAGATCAAATCAAGGCAAACACACCACACTCTCACATACATATCAACTTACACAGGCAACCCTGTTCCTGCAACTGCCTGCCTCCCTGCAGAGATTGATCAAGTCACAAGCACCCTGTAAAAGGCAATAAACTCTCATTGCTGCAACCAAAAATATAAGCTTATTCTTTTGGATTCTATAGATATTCTAATCTGAAAGGAAAAAAATTGGATTTTATTTTGAAGGCAAGACAAACAAAAAAAGTAAGTGGGAGTTTGTAAATTATGGTGCATTCAGGAAGGAATTTGTCTATAAGCACAAAAATTCTTGGGAAGCAAGTGACTCATGCTTAGCGTCAGGGTAAATTATCAGTTTGAGTGCTACAAAAGCTGTTACAGCAACATCTATAAATAGGTGAAATTACACATATCTTGAAATTACACATTTTCTGTCTGATTTGACTGCTCTACATGATTGTGCAGATAAATGTAATGACTTTAGATAAATGTAACGACTTTAATGTCCATTTAATAATTGATAGATTTGTACATTTAGTGTGTGTCTGTATTTATTGGTGTATCATGGGCATATTTAAGTTTTATGCTGCCCTATTCCATTCAGATTTGTGCTCCTCCTTTCCCTTGCTGTGTAAGCCCATTTGCAGCTCCTCTTTAACACTTCTATGTCTGTATCATCATACAGCCCCTGAAAATGTGCTGTTCTAGGCCGGGGCCTAGTGGGTCTAGGCAGAATCACACTTGTGTTGTATATTCACATAACAGCCAAAGATTACATGTTGAAGGCTCTGTACAGAGTGAATTTCTAGCAGTGCTTGTCAGCAGATACACTGCAAACCTGCTAGATGTGGAATCCAATCCATGTTCATATTCAGGCTGAGTTGACATGGGCTGACCTGCACTGAATGGCAGATGTGACTGCTGCGGTCATCTGACTGTACAATCAGTTTGAGCTGTTCCATCAAGAAAGCTGATCCACTGAACTGTTCTATTCAATGAAGCAATGCTCAGGGCAACAGAGATCAGCCAGAAACAGCTTTCACATAGATGGGACAATTTGTCTATTGCTTTTATATATAAACCACATTAATATCTTGCATGCCTAGAGGTAGCGGGTTACATTATGGTATAATATCAACATCAATAAATCTCTAGAACAACAGTGCGGCTCAAAGCAAACCACAGTACTGTACAAGCACATTAATATCTCACAGCTTAGACAGATAATATATAAGCATAAAGCCCAGCTGAATTTTTATAATGAAATTGTATTAATCTATGTACAAAGGATCAATAAGAGGTAAAAGGATGGTATTAATAGAAATAACCATGCAGCCTCCATGCAATGTTGTCATATTCTCACATGAAAAAATAACATATACAGCCTTATTAAATTGTGATTCGGTAAATTTAAAAAGGCTCTAATTAAGCACATAGAATATTTTTTTTACAGAAGTTTTTAGTTAGTGATCTTCTATCCAAAAGCAAGGTCTTCACTAACTAAAAGCTTCTGTAAATAAAATATGCTGTGTGCTTATATAGAGCCCTTTTAAATTTACAGAATCGCAATTTAATAAGGCTGATAATAAAAGCATGAATTGGACCTAACATGATGAAAGCTCCAATAAGGTTTTCAGAATTGTAGATGTAATTTATTGTTTCACCAGTACAATCGGTATCCCTTTAAAGTCTGCAGGCATATTGACTTTTCTATCAATAATATACCTGTTTTATGACTTATTATACATGTAGTGTTCCATGCACAGTGGTGTACATTATACACCAAATGGCAGCTGTCCCATACAACTCTGCTTTAGTTGTTCCATACAACTCCGTCTTCAGTTAGGTAGCTGAAGTTTATGTACCGTGTGCACTTTTATTTCTTATTGATTTCTCATTAAATACGATCCGTAGATTTTAATAACCCTTTTTTGTAATCATTGCTTCAGATTCTTCTAGTGAAAATATGGGCTTGCTTTTCCTTTAACTCAATTGACCCTGCAGGTTTTGTGATAAGACACTGAACTAACAGCTCTAGTATTGACTGGGGTCTTTCATAAGTCTTTGGGGTTCAATGGAGCATACAGCCAATCGTAAATTTCTTTGTCAATTAAATTACCATTCAAGTATTGTGTTTGCAATATGCTATTTTGAAATAATATAATTTATAATGGGCAAAATTGTTAGACCGTTACACATATACAGTCTTTAATATTAGAACTATATATTCTTTTCTTTATTATTTAACTATTTTATTCAATAACTCCATAATGGAAACTGATATTTTATTTTCTGGTTATCAGTTGTCCTTCAATGAAGAAAGGCTGCAATATTTGATGTCTGGAATATAAACATTTAGATCTGATTCATACTCAATGTGAGAACATGAATATCTTAAAGGGACTGGGAAAACAATTCCTTTTCATGCCTATAAAATAACATGCTTTAAACATTACCAAACTTGTGTTTTGCACGTCAAACAATTTAAGTAAAACATATTTAAACTTAATTGAAACTAACAGGAAATGCAGATAACATACTTAAGTCTGTAGATCTCATTGGCTGGCAACCCCTAAGATCAGTTTAAATTGTGAATAGGTTTAACCTTTATTTAAAAAAAAGGAAACACATTGTGACATATTATCAAGTTCTCTCAACAGAATTTTAAGACACTGCATTAAATACCTAAAACCAAGTCATATTTTATTGTTTAGTTCTTAGTTTAATTAAGTATAATCATATTTAAAGAGTGTCTTGGTGTCTTACTGCTTCAACACCGACAAGAAGATAAAAATATCAATAGGAAAGGGATAACTCTTATTCTACAAAATCAAATAATTAATGCAAAACCTGACTACAGTGGATTCTCTAGATTAAAACTTCTGTCTTATATTTTTCTTCACTTACATTGGTGAAGCAGAAGCTCTGTGCAGAAAATATTTTAAATATTTTTTCCACATTAACACAGGGAATAAGTTCTAATTTTATTTACTTATTATTATTATTGTCTTTATTTATATCTCGCCAACATATTCCGTAGCGCTGTACAGGGGTTTAGTACATGGCAAAAAACAAACTTAACACCTTATAAAGAATGGAGGGCCCTCTTTTTGAGCATATAATCAAATGCACATAGTGCTTGTTTCCAAGACACAGACACACAATCGAAAACTCGCAAACTTACAATCTAAGGGACTTAATACAATCCCTTATTTTTATGCTGATTTGTCTTATTCTTTCACTGTGCCTTTAAAGGGACACGGCAAAGATTCGATTTATTGCAGAAACAAAAAAAAACAAAAAAAACTATGGTAAGTCAGAGGTGCTCATCAGAGAACAAACCAACATTAATAGGTTAGTACTATGGCCATGATAAGCCACTCTGAGAGCAAACACTTTTAGCTCACTTGTGCCCTTCACAGGGAGAAATATCCAGTAGTATATCAGTCTGATACAACTCAAAAGAGTGACCCAGCAACGAAATACCAGCCAATTCTACCCTGAACAGGAGAAACAGCAAACCGCAGACGGGTTTCGGCCTTTATGGACCTCGTCAGTGAGGTGCAGCTGAACTCCCTAAGGCATCTCTATTTTTTTCCTTTGGGCAGAAATTTCTCTAGTATTTGAGCAGACAGATACAGAGGGGAAAGGGGTAGTGCTTCAGTGCTCCATGCAGCTGCTTACAGTGATTCCAGCAAACAAGAATGTAACCCCTACCAAGCCTGTACAGGCATGGAATACTGAACTCACCTAAACAGGAAAACTATGGGTTAACTGGTCAGTGCAGTGTAACCTGAGTCCAGGGAAAAGCTATGCTATCCACCATAGCCTTCCCCCATGGAGCCTTTAAATACTACTAATTGTCTCATTACATGAAAAAATCCTTCCTGATTGCAAGAAGCGGCAATTAGATTGTATCCTGGATCAATATCCTACCTATTCTAGTTAACTGATATAACCATGTATGACCTTTTCAATCAAAAATACATCCAACTAGTCCAACTACTTTTTAAAGTTATCTAGTTATCTTGTTAATCTGCCACTGTCTGTATTGCTATAGTGGGGGGAAAAGTATTTGATCCCCTGCTGATTTTGAATGTTTGTCCACTGACAAAAAAATGATCAGACTATAATATTAATGGTAGCTGTATTTTAAACAGTGAGAGACAGAATAACAAGAAAAACGCATGTTGAAAAGGGAAATAAGTATTTGATCCCCTATCAATCAGCAAGATTTCTGGTTACCAGGTGTCTTTTATACAGGTAACAAGCTGAGTTTAGGTGCACTTTCTTAAAGGGAGTGCTCGTAATCTCAGCTTCTTACCTGTATAAAAGACACCTGTCCACAGAAACAATCCATCAGATTCCAAACTCTCCACCATGGCCAAGACCAAAGAGCTGTCCAAGGATGTCAGGTACAAGATTGTAGACCTACACAAGGCTGGAATGGGCTACAAGACCATAGCCAAGCAGCTTCGTGAGAAGGTGACAACAGTTGGTACGATTATTTGCAAATGGAAGAAACACAAAATAACTGCCAGTCTCCCTCGGTCTGATTCTCCATAAAAGATCTCACCTCGTGGAGTTTCAATGATCATGAGAACGGTGAGGAATCAGCCCAGAGCTACACAGGAGGATCTTGTTAATGATCTCAAGGCAGCAGGGACCATAGTCACCAAGAAAACAATTGGTAACATACTACGCCGTGAAGGACTGAAATCCTGCAGCGCCCGCAAGGCCCCCTGCTCAAGAAAGCACATGTACAGGCATGTCTGAAGTTTTCCAATGAACACCTGAATGATTCAGAGGAGAACTGGGTGAAAGTGTTGTGGTCTGATGAGACCAATATCGAGCTCTTTGGCATCAACTCAACAAGCTGTGTTTAGAAGAGGATTTGCTCCCTAAAAACCCCAAGAACACCTTCGCCACCATCAAACATGGAGGTGGAAAGATTATGCTTTGGGGTGTTTTTCTGCTAAGGACGATGGACGGGGCCATGTACCGTCAAATCTTGAGTGAGAACCTCCTTCCCTCAGCCAGGCAATTGAAAATGGGTCGTGGATGGGTATTACAGCATGACAATCACTCAAAACACACAGCCAAGGCAACAAAGGAGTGGCTCTAGAAGAAGCAGATTTACGTCCTGGAGTAGCCCAGCCAGTCTTCAGACCTTAATCCCATAGAAAATCTGTGGAGGGAGCTGAAGATTAGAGTTGTCAAATATCAGCCTTGAAACCTTAATGACTTGGAGAGGATCTACAAAGAGGAGTGGGACAAAGTCCCTCCTGAGATGTGTGCAAACCAGGTGGCCAACTACAAGAAACGTCTGACATCTGTGATTGCCAACAATGGTTTTGCCACTAAGTCGAAGGGGTCAAATACTTATTTCCCTCATTGACCTGCAAATCAATGTATAACTTTTTTGACATGCGTTTTTCTTGTTGTTTTTTTTTTGTTATTCTGTCTCTCACTGTTAAAATACACCTACCATTAAAATTATAGACTGATCATTTCTTTGTCAGTGGACAAACGTTCAAAATCAGCAGGGGATCAAATACTCCCCCCCCCCCCTCACACTGTATCTTGCCATGATGAAGAGGCTTGTTTACCTCAATGAAGCTGTGACACCATATGGGGTCAACCAAGATGGGCAGGTCGTTGCTGAGAGGTCAGACAAACTCCTACTTATTATGTTATTCACATGGACATTTTTCTGAATACAGTCCCTTAGCAACCTTTCTCAGAGCTCCCCCACTACTGGTAATTCACTGGATTTGCTTTTGCTCCCTTCTTAAATATAAAGTAGGTAACACATCTGCTCATCTGCCTTATCCAGATCATTACTGGTCTTAGGGCCTCATTCAAATCCGATTTGGACAATTGAATAGGGCTCTATATAAGCACAAAGCATATTTTTTTTCACAAGTTTTTAGTTAGTGAAGACCTTGCTTTTGGATAGAAGTTCACCAACTAAAATCTTCTGTAAAAAAATATGCTTTGTGTTTATATAGAGCCCTTTACTGTCTGCCTCACATTTTAAGGTTACAATATTTTCCATTCTATAATTTTTGCCATTTATGAATTTAAAAATCATTTTAGTTAGTTTTACATTCCTTAATAATTACCTTTTCATTTTCTATTTTAGCCAATCTAATAGCTTTATTGGAAGACGTATTTTATTCCTTGTATGCATATGATGCTATCTCTGTTCCCTCCTACATAATGTATATGCCTTCTTTTCATTCGTTATCTTGTATTTTAGATAATTACTAACAGCCTTATTAAATTGTGATTCGGACAATTGAATAGGGCTATATATATAAGCACATAGCATCATTTTTTTACAGAAGTTTTTAGTTAGTGAAAACCTTGCTTTTGCATAGAAGTTCACTAACTAAAAACTTCTGTAAAAAAATATGCTCTGTGCTTATATAGAGCCCTATTCAATTGGCCGAATAGCAATTTAATAAGGCTGTATATCATTTATTTCCAGCTGTATGTGCTGTGTGATTATTCAGCAATCTCTTAAAGATTCTACATCCATTTTCTATATTTTTACCTGAAATTGCTTTTTGGCAGTCTATATGCTGTAATCATGCCCTTAGACTATTAAAAGTTGTCTTTTTAAAAGGTAACTATTGTTGACCCACTAAAATTTGCTTTTGAAATGTGACGGTGTTTTGATTACTATTCTCTTTACTTCAACATTGGTATTATATTGATGTTATTCTTTGTTTTAATTATTATTTATATTGAAGGAAACAGTGTTATAACAGTGTTACATGAACATTACAGGTAAAACATAACCAGTGCGGACATAACACTTAAAAAATGGAGAAATACACTTATTTAACTCACTTATTTAACTTATTTAACCATAACCAAGGTCTTCACTAACTAAAAACTTCTGTAAAAAAAAATATGCTCTGTGCTTATATAGAGCCCTATTCAATTGGCCACATCACAATTGAATGAGGCTCTTGGATTAAGTGTTACTTGAATTTGGCTCTTTTTTACTGCATTCAGCTTCGTTTTTATCCTGTTACGTTTTTTCGGCCGCTATATTTTTTGTCGCTTAGGCGATTTTCGATCTAGAAAAAACACCAAATATGCCTCAAATGAACTTGCAACCTCAGGGCCTCATTCAAATGCAATTTGGACAATTGAATAGGGCTCTATATAAGCATATAGCATATTTTTTTACAAAAGTTTTTAGTTAGTGAACTTCTATCCAAAAACAAGGTCTTCACTAACTTAAAACTTCTGTAAAAAAAATATGCTCTGTGCTTATATAAAGACCTATTCAATTGGCCAAATCGCATTTGAATGAGGCCCCCACTCAAAGGCTCCCTGGCTCTTCATCCTGTGCTGTGTGTGAGTGTGTAAGTTATTTTGAGGCATATTTTTGTTTTTTTATGTTTTGTGGTCCAGCCGTTAAATTCGCCGACAAGACGAGAAATGATGAGAGAGTGAGAATAGAGTAGAATCTTAGTAGTGTCTTGTGTAAGGTAATGGCGTACCTTGGATATGTTTTTTAGATGGAAAATACAGGATTTGGTTAGAGACTGTATGTGTGGGATGAAAGAGAGGGCATGGTCCAGTAGAACCCCGAGAAAACGGGCTTGGGAGGTGGGAGTGATGATGGCATTGTTGACAGAGAGAGAGATGTGAGGAATTGAAGCTGTAGTAGAGGGTGGGAAGATTAAGAGTTCAGTCTTAGACATGTTGAGTTTCAGATGGTGGGCGGACATCCAAGAGGATATACTAGAGAGGCAGTTGGAGACGTGTGCTAGAAGAGAGGGGGATAGATCTGGTGCTGAGAGATAGATTTGGGTGTCATCTGCATAGAGATGGTACTGGAACCCAAAAGAGTTTATTAGGGTGCCGAGTGAGGATGTGTAGATGGAGAAGAGGGGGGGGGCCTAGGACTGATCCTTGGGGTACGCCAATAGACAGGGGGTGAGGAGAAGAAGATGTGCCGGAGAAGGAGATGCTAAATGATCGTTCTTGGAGGTATGATGAGAACCACAAGAGAGCAGTGTCTCGAATGCCGAGAGAGGAGAGAATGTGGAGTAGAATTGAATGGTCAACTGTGTCAAAGGTGGCAGAGAGATCCAGAAGAAGCAAAATAGAAAAGTGGCCTTCAAACTTGGCGGTGAGCAGGTCATTGGTGACTTTTATGAGGGCTGTCTAAGTGGAGTGTTAGGGCCGAAAGCCGGATTGGAAAGTGTCGAGAAGAGAGTTAGAGGAGATGAAACTGGTAAGGCAGTTATAGACGAGCCGCTCCAGCAGTTTGGAAGCCAGGGGAAGTAGAGAGATAGTTAGATGCAACGTCAGAATCGGATGAGGGTTTTTTGAGAGTGGGTGTAATTATGGCATGTTTTAGAGAAGATGGAAATGTGCCAGTGTTTGGGGAAAGGTTGAAGATATGTGTGAGAGCCGGGATTAGTGTAGTAGAGAGGGGAGGGATGAGCTGAGATGGAATAGGATCTGAAGGACAGGTGGTGAGGTGAGACGATGATATTAGGATGGAGACTTCATCTTCTGTTGCAGGGGTAAATTAGTTCAGAGTGGCTGCGGGAATGGAGGGGGGGGTAGATTGTGTGTTGTTGGTTAGTTGAGTTAGTTGAGAGAGTGAAGTGTGTGAGCCACGGTGAGAGGAGAGTTCATTGTGGATAGATTGAATTTTATGTGTAAAATGGTTGGCAAAGTCTTCAGCCGTGAGACAGGAAGGGATGGGGGGAGGTGGTGAGCGGAGGAGAGTATTGAAAGTGGAAAAAAGACGTTTTGGGTTAGAGGATATTAGTGATGTAAAGTACTGTTGTTTGGCCAGGTTGAGGGCAGAGGAGTAGGAACGTAGCATAAACTTGTAGTGAAGGAAATCTGCTGCGGAGGGTGATTTCCTCCATAGTCGTTCAGCAGTGCGGGAGCACTTCTGAATGTAACGTGTGTGTGTAGTGTGCCATGGTTGTGGATGAGATTGAGGGTGTCTGCGTGTAGTTATGGGGGCAAGGGTGTCAAGGGTGGAAGAGAGAGTAGAGTTGTAGTGTGAGGTGGCAGTGTCAGGGCAGTTGAGGTTGGTGACAGTGCTGAGAAGACGTTGGAGCACAGTGGAGAGTTGTGTAGGGTCGAGTTCTAGCAGGTTTCTGTGGGTTATTGTGGCTGGGGTTGAAGAAGAGTGATGGGAGGAAGATGTGGTGAGGTTGAAGGTAAGGAGGTGATGGTCAGATAGAGGGAGAGGGTGGATGACTGGGTTGGAGGTATGGGTAATGTTGGTAAAAATAAGGTCAAGAGAGTGTCCAGCATGGTGAGTTGAAGAATCTGAAAGTTGTGAGAGGCCGAGGGAAGAGGTGAGTGCAAGTAGTTTGGCGGCTGCTGAGGAGGTGGGGGTGTCAATGGCAATGTTGAGTCACCAAGTATCAGTGTGGGAATGTTGGAGGAAAGAAAGTGTGGGAGCCAGGCGGAAAAGTGATCGAGAAATTGAGAGGGAGTACCTGGGGGGCGATAGATTACAGCAACACGCAGTGATATAGGAGAGAAGAGGCGGATAGTATGAGCTTCAAAAGACGAAAATTGGAGGGATGGGACAGGGGGTATGAGGAGGAACGTACAGCGAGAAGAAAGTAATACACCCACACCACCAACTTGTTTGTTCCCAGGTCTAGATGTGTGACTGAGGTGAAAACCCCCATGCGAGAGTGCTGCAGGGGAGGCAGTATCAGAAGAGGAAACCCAGGTTTCAGTAAGAGCCAGTAGATTGAGGGAGTTGGTAGTGAAAAGGTTGTGAGTGAAAGTGAGTTTATTGCAGATAGATTGTGCGTTCCAGAGATCACAGGAGAAAGGAAGAGTGGAGGGTTTGTGACAAGTGATGGGTATCAAATTCTGTGTTTTTCTGGTGTTTTCTGCCCTTGGAGTAGAGCGTGGCTGAAAGCAGGTAGAAATGAGGGAGGGACCTGGGTTAGGGGATATGTCTCCAGCAGCTAGCAGAAGGAGGAGTGAGAGTGAGAGAATATGGGAGTGGGACTTACAGTGATGTTTTTGCTTATGAGTGTTGGGGAGGGGATGAGATTGTGATTGGAGGAGAGAGAATAGCTCGTGGGAGCAGAGAAGAGGAGAGGAAAGCAAGGAAGGTGAGATGGTTATAGTATTGGGGGTATGATATGGATAGGCTGCAAATGAAAGTCTGAGAGAGAGGCAGTAGAAGATGAGGAGGAGAAAAAAGTGAGAGAGCATTTCGACACAGTGTGTAGGTGTAGGGAGTAGATGAGATAAAAGTGTGAGAGTCAAAGAAAAATTGTTAGTGACCGAGATTTTTTATTAAATTAGTTGAATAATTTGAAGCAGGTGATGCTGAGTGAGCAGTTGTAAGACAGGTGGATATCTATAAATTGAGACAACGCAAGGGTGGGAGGACAGAGAAAGCAGTGTGTGCAAAAAGCCAGATGAGAGTTTTAAGATGGTTGCTGGAGGCTTGTAGCAGTGTGTGCAAAAAGCCAGATGAGAGTTTAAAGATGGTTGCTGGAGGCTGTCCTTTAATATAAGAGAAAATTTATTTTAGTAAGAATTTTAAAGAGTAGTAAATAAACCACCTTACAATAAAAAAGTATATGTTTGAAAACGTTGTGTCTAAGGACATAACTAAGCACAAAAAGGTCATAAACCAAGTTACTTAATTACAAAACAATACGTTCTGTTGTCATAATACTTTCTGAGAGTGTGTGCAAGGGGGTCAGTTACATTTCTAGAGTGCAGGGCTTGTATTTAATGATGCATGCTGCCTGCTTCTGGGCATGTGCTGGGGAAGAAGGTGGTGTGTCAGATTCTAACATATTATGTGACAAATACATATTCAGTCCAGTGACAAATAAAACATGCCCCTCATGCACCAGCTGTCATCAAGTGATGAAACAAAGACAAAATGGATTCTTCTATACATAAACATAGTCTTCAAAAAAATTACAAAGCTGCAAATGTTAGTGGGTTGCATTCACAGAAAATGCTCAGCTTTTCTTGAACAACAGTGGATATTTAAACATGATGCCACAAGTACCTTTATACTACCTTAGGCAGCTAAATAACTAAAGTACTAAATCCACATTGAATTGCTGCAGTGCTGCTCGAGGCTCAGGTTTTTAACAGCCACCAATTCCTTTCCAAAGTATCTATTAAAATGTGCTTGGCCCATGCAGGCATCCTAAAGGGACCTTTATGGTACAAGCTAGAAGCAATAAGGTGAGTTAATAGGCAGCAATATGGTTTTATATTCAGAAGCGATGTAGCAGAAAAGCTAAAGTGCATGGCTTAATTGAAATGGGCCACACAGTGTCGTGTGGCATTCATTCTAGGAATGCAATGGCAGCTTAAAGAAATCACTTTAATTCAAGTAAAACTGCACATGTTTGTGATGTAACAATTTGGCAACATTAGAACCTTTGTAAGCTTTTTGAAGTAGATGTTAAAGTATATAGCAGATTCCATATTGTCTGGTTTCATCACTTCCTGAGAGCTGGACATGTGTTTTTAATTGACCAGTGATGATAGGAATGGGGGAAGATAATCACTCCAGCAGAGTTATTAATATTCATTTTCTGCTAAATAAAAACTAGCTTTATGACTTTTTCTTTAAAGGCAAATTTAAGTTTCATGGATTATGAATGCTTCTGATAGAAGAGAATCCATAGTGCCTGAAAAAATGCCAAAGTGAACACTATTAAACTTACCCTAAAGTTTGTTAATTCTCTTGGGTTTGGTTTCGCAGGCGGTTGATTATCAGAGTTAACATGACTCCATAATTTATTTTGGCTAACAACATGCAGCCATAACATTGTTTCAATGTTAGTTCGTTCAGCAAAGCATCATGGGATGTGTTGCCCCATCACAAGGGAGCAAGGAGAAGCTCAGACATTGCTACTGTGGATTTATTCATTGTGCTGCTGTTGTCTTGAAGGTTAGTTTAGGACTAGGAACTTGCCCGTCAAAAATGACGGGATTAAAATTGTAAGGCTGGCAATGCTGTTTGCCACACAATGTGAGGCGTTTGGTCCTCTAATCACCTGCAAGGCCTCTCTCATTGTGTACTTCAAGTTTCCTGCTTTGCACTGATCACATTCAGGGCTCATTGCGAGCCCCACACTGAGCACCTTTGGCGCTAATTGCAAGCCTCTCCTGCTCGCTGTTCTCATCTTGAGCCCCGCAATGAGCTCCTTTGACGCTCATTACGAACCTTTCCTCTCGCCTACTGTACAGGATTCATTAACCTGCAAGTTTAGTGCTTGGGAATGCCATGTGTCTCTTTCCACCATCTCCCCCCTGTCCCTTCCCTGTGTCTTTCTACTCTGTGTGTCTTCTGAATGATTGTGTGGCGCGCAGTGACTGCTGTTGGTTTTATTTTCAAAGTACTGCAGTCCTGGCGTTGTTCGTGTAAGTGTTAGTCTTATGTGTCATGTATTTTGTAAGTTTTGCGCGCCTGGCGTTGCTAAGCCTCGTTTTCATGCTGTTTCTGAAAATTTGCGTTTTCCGTCCGCCATTTTTTTCCTCGCTTAGGCGATTTTGGAGTGACGAAAAATGGCAAATATGGGTGTAATTCACTTTCAACCTCACTCCCAGTCTTCCTGTGTCTCTCCCTGTGCTGTGTGTGAGAGTGTTATCATTTTTTGTAGATTTGTTTTTGTTTTGGTGGGTTATTATTATTATCTTTATATCGCGCCAACATATTCTGTATCGCTGTACAGGGGTTTAGTACATGGCAAAAAACAAACTTAACACCTTATAAAGAATGGAGGGCCCTGTTTTTGAGCTTATAATCAAATGTACATTGTGCTTGTTTCCAAGGCACGGACACATGATTGAAAACTCACAAACGTACAATCTTACAGCCTTATTAAATTGCGATTCAGCAAATTGAAAAGGGCTCTATTTAAGCACATAGCATATTGTTTTACAAAGGTTTTTTGTTAGTGAACTTCTATCCAAAAGCAAGGTCTTCACTAACTAAAAACTTCTGTAAAAAATATGCTATGTGCTTAAATAGAGCCCTATTCAATTGGCCGAATCACAATTTAATATGGCTGTAAGGGATTGGGTGTTATACAAGAGGGTGACAAATGCAAGATAGCAGTGTGAAAGCAATTTGTTTAGTCAAATGGAGGTGTCTGTGTGTTGTAACGTAGATTGTGGGTGTAAGTGTTATTAAGCTGTGGAGTGTGCAGTTGTACATGTTAAGGTTTGTCTTTAGTGAATTTTTAAAGGTTTTGAGGCAGGAAGATAATCTAATGGAGCAGGGGAAGGAGTTCCAAATAGTAGGGTCAGCACGAGAAAAGTCTTGAAGACGGGAGTGAGAGGAGGTGATGAGAGAGGAGGAAAGAAGAAGGTCGTTAGCAGAACGAAGGGGGCGGTTGGGAGAGTATTTTGAAACAAGAGCAGAGATATAAGGTGGTGCATTGTTGTTGAGGGCTTTATATGTTAGGGTCATGATTTTAAATGTGATTCAGGAAGCTATGGGAAGCCACTGGAGTGATTGACAGAGAAGAGCTGCATAAACTGATCATTTGGTATTGAAAATGAGTCTAGCGGAGGTGTTCATTATGGATTGGAGGGGAGACAGACGAGAGATGGGTAGGCCAGCAAGGAGTGAATTGCAGTAGTCAAGTCGAGATATGATGAGAGAGTGTATTAGAATTTTAGCTGTGTCTTTTGTAAGATAATGACGAATTTTGGAGATGTTTTTCAGGTGACACTGACAAGATTTAATCAATTGGATGTGAGGAATAAATGAGAGGGCGGGATCCAGTAGAACCCCAAACCAACGGGCTTGGGAGGTGGGAGTGATGATGGTGTTGTCAACAGTGAGATATATTTGAGGAGTGGAAGCTGTAGTAGAGGGTGGACAGATTAGGAGTTCAGTCTTAGACATGTTGAGTTTGAGTTGACAGGTAAACATCCAGGAGGACATGCAATAGAGGCAGTTTGAAACTTGAGCTAAAAGAGAGGGGGATAGATCGGGTGCAGAGAGGTAGATTTGAGTATCATCTGCATAGAGATGATACTGAAATCCAAAGGATTTCATGAGGGAGCCAAGGGAGGAGGTGTAGATGGAGAAGAAGACGGGGCCTAGGACAGAACCTTGGGGAACGCCAACAGACAGAGGGAGAGGTGAAGAAGAGGTGCCATAGAAGGAGACGCTAAATGTACGATCTTTTAGATAGGATGTGAACCACTTGCCAAATGAGCAGAGAGTTTGGATTAGAAGAGGGTGGTCAACTGTGTCGAAGGCAGCAGAAAGATCAGGGAGAATTAGAATGGAGAAGTGACCCTTTGATTTGGCGGTTATCAAGTCATTGGTGATTTTTGTGAGGGCTGTTTCTGTTGAGTGTTGGGCTCGGAAACCAGATTGGAAAGGGTCAAGAAGGGAATTGGAGGAAATAAATTGAGTGAGGCGATTGTAAACAAGCCGCTCTAGCAGTTTAGAAGCCAGGGGAAGTACTGACATAGGGCGGTAGTTGGAGGCAGAAGCTCGGTCAGATGAGGGCTTCTTGAGAATGGGTGTAATTATGGCGTGTTTTAAAGAGGATAGATGTGTGAGAGCTGGGATAAGTGGGGTGTATAGGGGAGGGATTAGCTGTGATGGAATAGGATCATGTGGACATGTTGTAAGGTGAGAGGTTGATAATAACGTAGATACTTCATCCTCGGTTATAGGGTCAAAGGAATCCATAGTGGAGGAGGGATTGGGGAAGGCTAAGGGCTGGGTGTTGCCGGTTAGTGGAGAGGATAGTTGGATAGGGCCAAGCTGGGAGGAGAGCTCATTTCGGATGGTTTCAATTTTATTTTTAAAGTGTCTGGCAAAGTCATCAGCAGTGAGACAGGAAGGGGCAGGAGGTGGGGTAGGCAAAGGAGGGTATTGAATGTTTGTGTAGTGTGCCATGGTTGTGGATGAGAGCGAGGGCGTTTGCTTGTGATTATGGGGGCAAGAGAGTCAAGAGAGGTTAGAGTAGTGTTGTACTGTGAAGTGGCAATGTCAGGGCAGGCAAGGGTGGTGCGGGGGCTGAGAAGGGGTTTTAGTACATTTGAAAAATGTTGTGGGTTGAGTGCTTGCAGGTTTCTGCGTGTTCTGTTGGCAGGATTTGAAGAAGGGTGGTGAGCTGAAGATGAGGTGAGGTTGCAAGTTAGCAGGTGGTGAAGTGAGGAGATGTCAAGGTTGGAGATAGTGCAGAGATTGGTAATAATAAGGTCAATGAAGTGTCCTCCACTGTGAGTTACAGAATCTGTCCATTATGAGAGGCCAAGGAAAGAGGTAAGTGCAATACATTTTGCAGTTGTTGGGGAGGTGGGTGTGTCAGTGACTATGTTGAAATCGCCAAGAATGAGTGAAGGTATATTAGAGGAGATAAAGTGAGGGAGCCAGGCGGGAAAGTTGTCCAGAATTTAAGAGAGTGGTCCAGGCGGGCGATAGATCACAGCTACTCGCAGAGGGATGGGAGAGAAGATGCTGATAGTGTGGACTTCAAAAGATGAGAATTGGAGGGAGGGAACAGGGGGTATGCAGTGAAAAGTGCAGCGAGAGGATAGTAGTATGTCCACACCTCCACCTTGTTTGTTCCCAGGTCTAAGAGAGTCTGAGAAAGAGACAGAAGGTTATAATTAAGGAAGATGGTGTGAGAAAACATAATGAGACTGTGTAAGCACGCATTCTTGAAGGGGGTGGTTAGAGGTAATAAGCAGATGTCACTGATTGAACAGGTGCAGGTAATTATGCCTCAATACATTAAGTGTATACAAGGTTGGGAGAGGACTGCATTCAGGTGGACTTCTATGGCATATGTTGGACTGCAGTATGTTTTAAAAGTATCTATAAGACAAAACAAGGAGTTATTTGAGTGGGTGGAGGTATTGGGGCAGTAAAAGGGATGAGTGAACACAGAGCATTTCTGGTTTACAAATAAGCAACAGCATATCATGACAATAGCAGTACAATCTTACAGTAAAAAGTATATCTCAGCAATTATCATAACACAGATATTAATAATATTAAATAGTCCGTTTTAGAGGTAGATATGGATCTGGTGAGAAGCTGTTCTTCTGAAATTACTTTAGATTGATTTAAACTGGATTCAGGTGGACTTCTATGGCATATGCTGGACTGCAATATGTTTTAAAAGTATCTTAGATTGATTTAAACTGGGTTCTTAGAGTTACGCGCTTGAACAGTGCTGCGCCGCTGCTTAGCCCATTTTTAGAGAAAATCTTAAATGTAGGGATTCTACTTGTGTCTTTCTGGCCTGGAGCGTAATAGTGCACTAAGAATATACATTTTGTAAATCTTTTGTTTGCTTATTAAAAAAAGATATTAATACAAAATGGAAATTAGAGAGTTATAGCGGTACACATATAGACGTCACTCCTACAAGGCATTTGGAGACTAGTTTTTATTTTTCAACTGTTGTATTAAAGGGAAACTGAACTCGCAAGTCACATGATCATTCATTTAGAAGCAGGTTTTAAAAATTAAATACCAAAAGTTTTTGGAAAATAAGTGCTTCAAGTATTAAAAAATTGTTCTTTTATTCCTTATAAACACTGCAGGACCACTTCCTAATTATCTTAGCTGTGTTACTTTCAGCCACTAGAGGCAGTATCTGATAGTTTTCATAGCGTCCCATGACTCGACTGATGCAGTTCTATGATACACCTGTAAAAGTATTAGTCAGAAGGGGGTCCCGACTTTCTTTCATGCTAAAATACATTTTTTAACCTTTTCCTGCCAACACAATCGTGTAAATACATGATAGCAAATTTATACATTTTATGTCACTTTAAATTTTGCTTTCATGGTGAAGCCATAACAAGGTTAGTCACATATTTAGTCAGACAAGTAAAGTGTGTTTATTTCCTGTGTGCAGTAATTTGGTACAGGCAAGAGGGGAGTGTTTTTTGCTTGGGTTAAACTTGCATATAAGTTTGGACCTTGTATGACACTGTTTGCAGGAGGAAGTTCAAAGAAAAGGGTCAAATTGTAGTATGTTTTGTAATTTGTAATTATGAGTCAGCCCAGTGGCAACCTCACTCAGTATGCATCCTGTCATATGTATTCACAACTGGAACAACTAACCCAGGGTCCATACCTCTGTGAGAGGTGTGAGCATGTTGACTCTCTGGAAGCTCAGATTGGAGAACGGGAGAGGAGAATTGATATTGCTACACTGGGCCTAGCATGGAGGGTGAAGCTGGGGCTAGTGAGGATATCCAGGGTGGTAGCTGGGTTACAGTTAGGAGGGGAATCAGGGGGAACAGGAGGAGGCAGGCCAGTTCTGAGTTGGCAAACACCAACAGATTTGCCAGATTGATTGAAACTGTTGGGGATGTCCATTCAGGAATGGCAATGCCAGATAGAGCTGTTCCCTCTAACAGCCGGGAGGACAGTTCTACTGGAGGAGAGGGCAGCATAGGCAGAGCAACAGACAGGTTTTACTGGTAGGGGACTCTATTAATAGGAAGGTAGACAGGGTGATTTGTCACCCACATCTCAGCAATCAAACAGTTTGCTGTCTCCAGAGTGCTCGAGTTCGACATGTTGTGGATAGGGTAGATAAATTATTGGGAGGGGCGGAAATGAACCGGCGGTCTTGCTACATATTGGTACCAATGACCAGGTTAGTAGAAGATGGAGAGTCCTAAAGAATGATTTTAGGGAATTAGGGAATAAGCTTAAGGGAAGGACCTCCAAGGTTGTATTTTCTGAGATACTACCAGTGCCACGTGCTAGCCCAGGGAGGCAGATGGAGCTTAGGGAGGTTAATGCGTGGCTAAAAAAGTGGTGCACTAAGGAGAGGTTTGAGTTTTTAGAGCACTGGGCTGACTTCTCACTTGGGTACAAATTCTTTAGCAGGGATGGATTGCACCTTAATGACGGTGGGGGGAGGGACTAGATAGAAGTAATGGGGTAGTAAGTGTAGAGGGGTAAGGAATGAATTAACTAGTCATGTGGGAAGAGATGAGGGGAGGGTTAGTATAGTCAATAGGGAGGTACTGCTAAGTAACTCAAGTACAGTGGCAGGCACTTCAGAACTACAGACTCATAACATAAAGGTGTATGCTTGCTAATGGCAGAAGCTTGCCAGGAAAAATGGGAGAGTTAGAATTATTAGCAATTAATGAAAATGGGATTTAATAGTGGAATGAATCTCAAGATTGGACTGTTAATCTGGATGGTTATAACCTATTTAGGAAAGATAGAGGCAATGGTAAATGAGGAGGGATTTGTCTGTATGTTAAGCCTGAATTTAAGCCTATAGTCAGAGAAAATATTTATGGTGGACCTAGTGATAATGTTGAATGTTTGTGGGTAGAGTTAAACAGCGGAGCAGCAAATTCCAAAAGAATATTAGTAGGGATTGGAAATGCGGCTAAGCATGGGCAAGTTCTAATAATGGGAGACTTTAATTACCCTGAAATAAACTGGATAAATGAGACCAGCAGTTCAGCTAAGGGGAGCAGGTTCTGAGTACACTCAGGGATCATTATTTGGCCCAGGTTATACAAGAGCCTACTAGAAATTAGGCTATCTTGGATTTAGTCTTCACAAATAATATTGATTTAATATCAAATGTTGAAATAAAGGAACCTTTGGGAAACAGTGATCACATCACAGTCCCATTTGAGATTAAATTTAAAAAAACAAACTGTAAGGGGCCAACAAAAACTCTTAGTTTTAGAAAGGCAGATTTTATTGGTCTAAGGGCAGCAATACAAAGTATAGACTGAGACAGAGAACTGAGAGGTAAAAATACTGAACATAAATGGACAACATTTAAATCCTTACTAAATATACATACTTATCACCATATACCAAGTGGGAATAAAAGTAAAAGGAGTAAATCACATTCAATGTGGCTTAACAATCATATAAAGATCAAGATACGGAGTAAAAAACAGGCATTTAAATTATACACAACAAGGCTTGAAAAAGAGCTATTAGACTGGCTAAAATAGAAAATGAAAAATTAGTTGCAAAGGAGAGTAAGACTAACCCTAAAATATTTTTAAGTATATACATGGAAAGAAGATGAGGAAGGAAGCTGTAGGAACAATACACTGGGACACAGGCCGTCTGATAATTAGTGACCAGGAAAAGGCAGATGAGCTAAATATTTTTTTTTCTTCGGTATACACAATGGAGGTACCAGTGGTTGGGTCACTGCAACATAATGGGGCTACACTATTATGTTTATAAAGCTCCGGGTTCTGATGGAATACATCCAAGGGTACTGTGGAATCTGGGTTCTGTAATAGCCAAACAATTATTTCAATTTTTTCAAGACTCACTCAACACAGGGTCTCTACCACATGACTGGAGAAAAGCAAATTTGATACCTCTATTTAAGAAGGGAGCCCGAGCAAATCTGGGGAATTATAGACCTGTAAGCCTCACTTCTGTAGCGGGAAAGCTTTTAGAAGGGTTAATAAGGGATAATATACAATAATATGTATATTCAAACAGGATTATAAGTAGGAGCCAACATGGATTTATTAAGGGATTGGTGATGTCAAACAAATCTAATTAATTTCTATGAGGAGGTTAGTAGGAACATGGATCAAGGCAACTCGGTGGATGTAGCCTTTTTAGATTTTGCAAAGGCTTTTGATATGTGCTACATGGGAGACTACTGTGCAAACTAAAGGATGCAGGAATTGCAGTAAATATAGGCACATGGATTGAGAGCTGTTTAAAAGACAGGAAGCAAAGGGTTGTTGTAAATGGAACATGCTGTAATGATATAGGTATCACAAGGTTTTGGAGACCAGCAGCCTAGGTCATCAATAATCCAATTCAGCAACTTTGTAGGTGAAACAGGAACAAGCTTTATTGAAAGGATCAGGAACCACAATAATCTGGCAAGGTACATTGACAGGAAGTGCCTTATATAGGCCAAGGACCAGACACCTGACCAGACACAGCTGAAGAGACTTAGTCACTGATGATATTGCTAGCAGAGTCAAGGTTATCAGATCTCCAGGAACTGCACAAAGGCAGGCTGGTGCAGTGGTAGGGAAGAGGATCAGCAGCCTGGGGACCAGGGTTCAAAACCCAGCAGAGTCAATTCCTCACACATGCTCAGATTGGAGTAATGTGGTAAGTGGGGTTCCTCCGGGCTCAGTATTAGGTCCTCTCCTTATTAACATATTTATTAACGACTTAGAAGTAGGACTGGAAATTATTGTTTCCATTTTTGCTGATGACATGAAGTTGTGCAAGGTAATTGAATCAGAAAATGATGTACTTCCCCTCCAAAGTGATTTGCATAATGAGAGAAATGGGCAATTAAATGGCAGATGAGATTTAATATAAATAAATGTAAAGTTATGCATCTGTGAAGGAAAAATAGCCATGCAATTTATAAACTCAATGAAACAAAACTAGGGGTATCAGATATTGAAAGGGATTTGGAAGTGCTTGTGGACAACCAGCTACGTAACAGTTCTCAACTGCAAATATAATTCTGCCACTATACAAATCTCTAGTACGCCCCCATTTGGAATATGGAGTACAATTTTGGGCACCACTTCATAAAAAGGACATTTTAGAACTGGAAAAAGTACAGAGAAGGACAACAAAACTAATGAGGAATGGAGGGGCTAAGTCATAAAGAAAGACTAACCAAATTAAAGGTATTTTCTCTAGAAAAAAAGCGTCTAAGAGGGGATATGATTACCTATATAAATACATTTAGGGTCAGTATAAAGATTTGTCAAGGGAGCTTTTTGTGCTAAAAAGGTTTTCAATTGACACAAGGACATCCTTTGAGGTTATAAGTAAAAGATTCCACCTTAAAGAAAGAAAAGGGTTCTTCACAGTAAGGGTGGTTAATCTGTGGAATTCTCTGCCAGGAGGTGGTGACAGCGGATTCAATAGATAACTTTAAAAAGGTGTTATCATGGTTAATTAGAGAGGGGGTATTGATCCAGAGAGGAATCCGATCCCCAGCATCTGGGGACAGGAAGGAATCTTTTTTTTCCATTTTGAGACAATTGGCAAACTTGTTTTTTTTTTCTGTTTGCCTCCCTCTGGATCAATTAACAACAAATCTGCATCAGAGAAGATCTTAAAAGGTTGAACTTGATGGGCTAAAAGTCTTTTTTTAACCTCAATTACTATGTAGCTATATATAAAAAGATATATTTTTACGGCAGATAGCAACCAAAACATCCAACTGGTCTGTCCATTCTGTCTACCTAAATGTTTGGCTTATTTAAAGGGTTTCCTGGGCTATGACTGCATCTGATAGTGGAGAATCTGTAGTGTATGAAAACAGTTTTTTGCATGACAAAATACCAAAATAAACATATAAAAATGTACCTTGGCAAAATGTCTTCTAATTTCTGACAGATGAAAATTTGAGTAAACACCTCCTTGAAACCCAGGCTAAATTAGCATAAAAGTCATAATTAATTTTAACCAATCAGGAGGAACCTCAGGCAGCTAATACATTTGTATCAAACGCTGGGGTTACTGTTTGTGCTGCAAAGCAGCCTGGGTTTTATCATGTGGCCCCATGTTAGAAGGTGCTATGTATTTTCATATAAGAGTCTCTCTGTGCCGCATATTCACACTTGATTACCAACCCTGCAGATTGTCCATCCCATGCATCAACTATGGCTGTTGGTGTTATCTCTCTCTCTCTCATACTCACTCGCCCACCACTTACTCACCTCATTCTCTCTCACACATACACACTCACTTCTCACTCTCTCTCAGTCACTCACCTCTCACTCTCTCTGGTGATAGCTGCAGCTCTCTCACATACACATAGAAAAGCTCTGTCTGCTGATCTCTGATGAGGGGCAGGGGCAGGAGAGCAGAGAGCAAACACAGAAGAGAGCAAGAAGCAGGCAGGTGGGTCACATCCAGGCAGTGACTTGGGGGCTGACATCAGTGCTCTCCTATTGGCCGAGGAAGACACAGCAGGTGAATAATGGGTTAAAATTGGTCCTCAAATTTGCCATGCTGATCAGGTGCCTGTGTAGCCACCCCTGGGGGAGTCAACATAATCATTAGAGGGATTTTTAGATATTAATAAAATTAAAACATTTTATGAAATGAGCTGCATGTATAAAATATGCTTTTTCCCTGATGAGTGAGTGAGCCATACCATGTCGGGTTACCCAGGATGGGCAGGTCATTGCAGAGAGGTCAGACAAGTCGTGGTCACTGGAGAAGGAACTGGCAACCCACTCCAGTATCTTTGCCAAGGTAACCTTATGGATAAGCATGACCAGAGATACATAGAAAGATGTGCCTGGTGTGGAAAATCAGACACAACTGAATGACTAAGAAACAACCATTAGTCACAGCTACAGGGAAGCTATTAATCAACGGTTCTGTGGGTGTGAATGCTGCCCCAGGCTCCTGGGTCTGAGGAAGCAAACCTTGACCCGGCGCAGGACTGCAGTGGCGGGGACTTCCGCCCAAATTGGCGCGTTGCGGCAGGCTGCGCCCAACCATGACAGCGTGCAGACCTGGCAGGAGGGAGCTCTGCAGTTTGCCTGTTCGGAGGCCGCTGGTGTGACCCATAAGTGCAACAGCCATTGTCAGTGTGTGTGTGGTTTTTGTATCTGTCTGTTTTCTCCCTTATTTGTTTCTCTGCATTTGTTTTTTCTTTTTTTTTCTTTCTTGCCCTCTTTTCCCTCCTCTTTTCCCCCCTTTTTTCTTTGCTGGGTATATATTTTGATATATTATTAAACATCCCCCCTTCCCTCCACCCCCTCCCCCTTTTCATCTCATGGATACTAATGAGGTTGCTGACCATGACAGGCTTATGGCCTTGGTCCACTCTAAGGCTTTATGCCACAGGGTGAGGGGGTCAGAGGAGCAGTTAGGCACGACCCAGCAACCTGCTGGTTTAGAGCCACCTGTGGGAATGGCCCAGATGCAGTCTATAGTGGCTGTGAGCCTGGGCAGCTATGGGGAACCTGTTTCTACAGACAAGGCTGGACTACGGTTGGGAACATCACGTTAGTAGTCCTTCAGGGACAGGTAGCAGAAGTCAGGTGGGCACCACAGGTGTGGTTCCAGAGCTGCAGGAACCATTGCCTTCTACTGGGGGGGATAATGAGCTGTCAGGCGGGTTGTGTGTGGGCCCAGTACCCTCACCGAACAAATCGCCTACAAGCTTAGTTATGTTCCCTCAGCCCACTCACACCCCATTACACCCTCGCCAAATGGGTACCAGGGGTAATAAAATACTTCCCAGGGTTGGTTTGGCAAAAGCTAATTAAGGAAGTTCAGCTCGGGAGGATGGCAGGGCCGTTTCAATATCCGCCTATATCAGGCTTGATAGTATCCGAGGGGCAGCTCAGTAAATGATGGCATAGACAAAGATTGCTCTTCAGTATCTTAAGCCTCATTTAACTTGACTACTTCAATAGTCAGGAAGGCGGGTGTAGGCGCCTTGATGTACAAAGTGGACATTGAGTCAGCGTTCAGGCTTCTGCCTGTTCATCCAGCCACTCATAGGCTTCTGGGTTGCAGTTTCGATAATACAGTGCCTTGCAAAAGTATTCACCCCCTTGACGTTTTACCTATTATGTTACATTACATCCTTAAGTTCAATGTTTTGTTAATCTGAATCTTATGCAATGGATCAGAACACAATAGTCTAAGTTGGTGAAGTGAAAGGAGAAAAATATATACATAAAAGTATTTTTTTGAAATAGAAAACAGAAAATTGGCATGTGTGTATGTATTCACCCTTTATGTTATGAAGCCCATAAAAAGCTCTGGTGCAACCAATTAGGAGCTGTGATTGCCGCAAAAGGTGGCTCTACAAAGTATTGACTTTAGGGGGGTGAATAGTTCTGTAAATGAAATGATGCAAATCCTCAAACAATCCATGTTAATGCCAGGTTGTGAGGAAACAAAACACAAAAAATGCAAATGGGGTGAATACTTTTGCAAGGTACTGTATGTACTATGTGGATCAATGCCTTCCGATGGGTTTCATGTGCATATTTTGAAACTTTCAGCACACTCTTGCAATAGGTGGCATGTGCCATATCCAGTTATTCCACCATGACACACTACCTGGATGATTTTTTGTTTGTTGGACCTGCCGGTCAGGATATGCGCACATTTTATCCTGGACATATTCACCAGGCTGACCAGTTAGTTTGGGGTTCCATTGGCCAGGGAAAAAACGGAAGGCCCCACTATGGTATTGACATTTCTGGGTATCCAAATCAACTTGGCTCTCATGGAATGTTGTTTACCCTTGTAGAAAGTTGTTGACTTGAGGGAGGAATGGATGGCCGTACTGGGTGCCAGAAGGATTACACTACAGCGTCTGCAATCCATTCTGGGAAAATTGAATTTTGGGGGCAAAATTATACCCATGGGCAGGATATTCAACAGAAGACTGGCTTGGCAACTGTGGGTGTCAAGCGTCCTCATCATTTCATTGCAGTGTCATCAGCGATGAGAGAAGATGTTCGGGTATGGTTTACTTTTCTTCAAGAGTTCAATGGAAAATCCTTGATACATACGCATAAGCTGTCTAGCTCTGACTTGGAGCTCTACGCGGACGCATTTGGGTCCATTGGCTTTGGGACCTACTTTACAGGGAGGTGGTTTGCAGCCAAGTGGCCAGGAGCGTGGGTAAAGGCAGGGCTTACAAAGAATATGGCCTTCCTGGAACTGTTCCTGATTGTGGTGGTGGTCCATGTATGGGGAAAGGATTTGGGGGACCGACAGGTTGTTTTCTTTACGAACAACATGGCAGTAATACAGGCAATTAACACCATGACAGCATCTGCCATACAGTAGTACACTAGGAGACAGCATCCCTCCGGAGCTTTGGGAGCTTGGAAAGATAGCTTGGCTGATATGGAGATCCTTAGTACCTGCAACCTGGAATGCATACAGGAAAGTTTGGAATGCATATAATGACTTAGTGGCATTGGCTGGAGGATCTGAGTCGGAAGAAAAGACCTTAGGTATATTGTTGTGGTTTCTCTTGTGGTGCAAAGAAAACGGTTGTTCCAAGGCATCGTTGGGGCGTCAGGTAGCAGCTCTAACGTTCATGTTTAAGCTACCTAGCTTAAAGGACCTGACCAAGGAGTTTGTGGTAAATTGGGTGTTTCAAGGCGAGTTTAGGAAGTATAAGAGGCGCCCAATTACCTTCTTCCTATTGCTGCGCCTTTCACCTGTTTTGATTGTTGCCCGCATGAATGTGTGAGTCTTTACCTACGGCACCAACCTGGTTGGCCAGGTCTGCTGTTAATATACCAAAATGGCCTTTCACTTTCCCGTTTTCAGTTTGCCAAAGTGTTAAAAATATTGCTGCAACGTCTGAGTTTTAATCAAGCTGATTTTGGGACCCATTAGTTTCGGATTGATGTGGCAATGGAGGCATCACGTTTGGGTTTACCTGAGGAATCTCAGCGCTATCAGTCTTATATGAGACCCTTTACAGCAGCCTAACAGTTCCTCTTCTTTTTCTTTTGCAGACAAGAAGAAGCAATTATGGATTGTCAGGCACTCATACATCTACTGGGTCACAAGTGATAACTCGCAGCTGCGGGTGCCTGAGACTGATCTGCTGGTGCGGCATCTGCGGCTTACAATGGGCACAGGTGAGTGGGCTGTTGAAGTCTTATGCCCACCGCTTTGGAAATCCTAGTTTCCTTCTCATTCATGCAGGAGGTAATGATCTCGGTTTAGTCCCCATGAAACATTTAGTAAGGGATATGAAGAGGGATATAGTTAATTGGCAGGCAAAATTTCCTGGGATTGCTATAATCTGGTCTGAAATGATACAGAGAAGAACATGCAGGTACCCTGAGAAGCTAGAGAGAGCCCGCCAGAAGATTAACAAACTGATGGTGAGCTTTATAAGGAAACTTGGCTTTATATAATATAATAATGGCTTTGAGTTAAAATATGCAGATTCCTTTTTCCTGCCTAATGGGGTTCATCTGACCGAAATAGGATTGGAGCTCATGACACTTGAGGTTAGGGAAGGAGTTAAGAGGGCCTTAGCTCTGCAGTTGGGGGGGAACGCAGCCACGTGAGGTATCCTGTGCCAGCTCTGTGGCAGGAAGGGAGTAGCCAAGACCAGTGGCCAGTGGGGGCCGTCCCCTGCCTCATGGCCATGCCTGGTGACTGCATTGGGGGCCCTGTGCTTGCTCAGAGCATGAGGTTAGAGCCTCTGGCCGTGCTCCTCCTCTTTTTAGATTATTATTAGTATCGGTATTGTGAAAAGGTTAATTGTTATTACATTAAAGCTGTGGTCCGTTTTTCTCACATACTCGAGTCTGTGTTTAATTACTGTTATGCACCTAATGGATCATGGTGCGGTCATGTAGTTAAAATGGCCTCCATTCAAATTAATGCAAAAAAATGCAGCATCATCCAGTTCAAAATATTCTGGGTTTGAGAGCTTCTTACCGTAATCATTGGAAAGTAACCAGCCGATCCCCAGACCAAAATCATTGAGAGCCACTGCTTAGAGGTCCAATAAAAAGTTATCAAGCAGAAGCTGATAACATTGCCCATGGCTTACATAGCTGCTAATGTTCTTAGATGGTTACACTCTTCAAAAACATGTAAAGTTTTTCTCAAACTACAGTGCTGGTTTAATGACACTTTTATCATAAAAAGGAAATCCCATGTGTCATTATTTGTTTTCTATCTCTGAAAATGTTTTCATAATTTTTTGGCTTGAATACTTCCATATGAGATCAATGCAAGGCGTCTTAGGCCTGCTCAAGATCAAAAAGAGCAGTGAGCATTGCATCTTAACTTGATGTGAGATACAGTGAAAAACATTTCATAGTTTTCTAGCCTACAATCTTCAAACTACCACCGTAGAAAATTCAAGAGTAATCAAAGAATCTCAACACTGTATCCTCTAACAAAACTGCACGTACATTTAATGAGCCAAGAATAAAAAGACACAAACGGAATTTTCTATGAGTTCCAGGGAACTTTTTTGAAAGTCAGATGCACGGGATACAAAAATTGGCCATTTCTTTGCCTTCATTATTGGCTAGCTTTAGGCAAAAACAATCTTTTATTAATTTTATATCGAAACACAGTGAGAAACTAAAAGGGCTTTCTGATATTATATTCTAAAATGTTAAGCCAAATTTAGGAGACCTAAGAAACATGTATGTGTTTACATTAATAGCAAGTTTTTGATCAAAGTCTGTAAAAGGTGAGAAACAGCATCAGAATATCACATATACAGTTGTAACGCTTGCTTTGCAAGCGTAGCGAGGGGCCGCATTTGCGGAGGTGGAGGCTCTACGGCGCCTCACACGTCGGTACAAACACCCACGCAAACGGCACTTTACCAAAATACATCTAACACGCAACCACTATATACGGACTTACAACAAAAAAATGCGAACCTCAGGACTTATAATCGAAAATGTACGGACTTAGCATAAAAAAAATTAAGACCTTGCAAAAACACAACCTCACCTGCCGAACCGCGCGAACCGGATACATTAAAAACACAATAAATATCCACAAAAAATACATAAAAAGCTTACCCACAGCAAGGGGGGGGGGGCACCCAGGACCTCTGCAAATGAAGTTACACCTCATTTTAAGTCCAAATTCACGAGTTTACACATACGAAAATCCCCTAAGCAAGAGAAAAAATGGCCGCCAAAAAAAAAACACGAGGCTACAGGACCCTAAACACGCAAAACACCACCAAGCACATACGGCTTTTCAAAAAAGCTGTACGAGGTACAAGATACACTCTTAACATCATACACAGCCGCGTACCACATACACATTAGCCGCCATTTTACAACACTAACTTACACAATGCAGATGTACACAGCTACCCTAACGGCTTTCCCTCGCACACGCAGCCTATTTACAATACACAGTGCACACATTGCTGACACTTACACCTCAGCGCTACAACAGTGCAAACCTGCATTGTATGCTGCAGGAACATCAAAACAGATTGTCAGCTCTTCAGCACAATGCTTCCTGCATATATTACTTCCAAATAGGTAAAGTATATTTATTTATTAATGTATTAATTATTTTATTAGCATATAAAAACAAATATACACAAAAACAAAAAAAAACTCTCACAATAAACACAAAACCCATTCACTGTGCGACTGACAACGAGCGCCAACGCTGCTCATAGCACACAAAGTCTTGCAATAAGCACAAAAAGAAGATCAACGACCACAAAACAATAACAGCAAAAGCGCCTATCAGAGAAAAAAAATACAACCAACAGCCTCGCAATGAGCACCGAAGGCGCTCAGCGCGAGACTCGCAATGAGTGTCGAAGGATGTCGGACCACCAACAAAACTAATGTCTCGACCAAACAGCATTACCTGCCTTACAATTTTATTGCAGTCATTTTTTGACGGGCAAGTCGCTAGTTTATATATAAATATATTGCTACCCTATAAGAACTGCTAACACATAATAGTGTATTTTAAAAGCTATCAAGTTATTAAATATTATTAAGAGTTAGCAGTAGGGTAACAATTTAAATGACCGCAGTAGCTTGGGAAAATGTTAAAGGTCCGCTATACAATGAAAAGATATATATTGGAAAACTTTTAGTTTAATGCATAATTAAACAGGGAAAATCCTTGGAATAAAAATAATTGTGATGCCTCTTCTGGACCCTGGAGGCATCCATTATATGTTGGTTGATGTTGTGTTTGTTTATAGGGGCATTTATGTTTCTGGAGAGCTAGGGTTGTATCACCTGCTGTAATATATTTGGTTATGGGCCTGTGAGGCCAAAAAGGTGCGTGGGCAGTTTTAATCAGATGTTATTGTCCCTCCACCTTCACGATACAGCGGTCAGGTAGTGGTGTAACAAAAATAAAACAGATTCTTCAACTGATAAAAAATAATCTTCAAAAATTCAGTTTTTAACCAAAAAATGTTTTTATGTCTATGGTTTACACAACTGTTCATGTTATTAGCTATTAGTTTATCATATACTTCACAAACAAGTTACTTTTTTCTTGATTTACACTTAGGTGACTCTGCTTGTGTCATGGGGGATTTCCTTTTGCACAGCTAGTTTGCTTGTAGCGTAAGGGTAAGGGCTATCCTACTATTTAGTTCTACTCTCAACTGGTTATGTAAAGTGGCAATCTTTCAATAGAATTAAATAGAGATATTATCTGAATGCATCATTCCTTCCATTCCTCCCAGGTGCATAATCCTATTAGGAACAAAGGAAACATGTCAGTGGGTCTTTAAGGGGAAATACTTATGAAAGACAGATGCTCCAGGACAGTAATTATGATTGTAACAACTTTGATTTCCAAAGCAGCACAGTATTATGTATTTTACATAAGGTTACATCTTAAAGGGGAGGTGTGTTCAGCCTACATGTATGCCATAAATATATATGTTTTCAATGTATCTCTAGTTGTATAGCATTATCCAAATAGTAATTAACCTGGGGATATATGAAAAAAATACACTATACATAACTGCAGACATTAAGAATGATATGGTTGATAAGACATGGAACTAGTCAAGTCTTCATGAAACTTCAAGGCCTTACTACTATACGTTTTGTGTGCAACTGTGTGGAATGTAGTAAACATCAGTCCACTGTTGAATTAACATGACTATACTGATAAGGCTTTGATGCACACAGTGGCAGAAGCCCAGAAAGTTAGTTTTCAGTAAATTAACATGATAATGTGTAACCAATCATATAAAAGCACAATATTAGCTTAGAAAAAGGAAATTTAAATGTTAATATAAAAATAGCTACTAACACTTCCTGTATTCTAGGGGCATAAACGCCCCTCTGCTGAACAAATTGCTCAGACTTTCAATAAACTTTTTTCTTTCCACAACTGATGTCACGACCCAGATTTGGGGCTCAGTACAACCCTAATTCTCCTACTGTAGATTATAGGAGCAATCTGCTAGTTGTGACTTTTATATTCTTCACTAGCGAATTGCCCGTCAAAAAATGACGGCAATGAAATTGTAAGTTAGCTAATGCTGTTTGGTTTGTAGTACTGAAATATCTAATACATTAATAAATGAATATACTTTACCTATTTTGAAGCATTGTGTTGAAGAGCTTCAATCTGTTTTGATGTTGCTGCAGCATCAGTGATGTGGAGCTGCTGTGTAAGCGTGATGAATGTGTGCAGGGTAATAGTGTGCGTGCGCAACACCAAACCGTTAGCGTAGTTGTGTACTTCCGCATTGGCTTAAAATGGCGGGTAATGTGTGGTGTGCGTCTTAGCGGAATATCCATAGGTCGTTTGTGGTGTTTCGCGGGTTTCTTGTGGTGTTTTGTGTGTTTAGAGTGCTGTAGCCTCGTTTTTGTTTTGTTCTGCGGCCATTTTTTCTCTCGCTTAGCGAATTTTGTTGCGAGGTAAATTTGCGAGGGTTGTAGTTGGTGTGGCGTGTTGTTTGCGTTGCGACGTAAAGTTTGCGAGGGTCGCAGTTGCTGGCAAGGAGCGCCTTCGCGAGGGCCGTGGGCCTCAGTTGCTGCCCTCACCCGCAGCCCTCTCTACGCGAGGGCTGCGGGCTCGCTGCAAGCGTGAGCAACGGCTCTGGCTGGCTCGCCTGCTCACAACTATATATGTGATAGTTTTATTATACAAAGAGTGTGTATTTGTACCAAAGCAGTGTTTTCATAGAAAATCATATATCTGTCAAAAAAAGAGGAGAGAGGGGAGGGGGGGAGGAGAGAAGGAGAATGAGAGAGGAGGTGGATGAGAATGAGAGGGGGAGAGAAGGAGAGGGGAGGGTGAGAGAAGGAGAGGGGGAGAGAAGGAGAGGGGAGGGGGAGAGGAGAGAGGAGGGAGAGGAGAGAAGGTGGAGGGGGAGGGAAGGGGAAGGAGAGGGGAGGGAGCGGGGGAGGGGGAGAGAGAGCGAGAAGGGGATGGAGGGGGAGTGAGAAGGAGAGGGGAGGGAGAGCGAGAAAGAGAGGGGAGGGAGAGCGAGAAGGAGAGGGGAGAAGGGGGGAGAGAAGGGGAGAAGGGGAGAGAAGGGGAGGAGAAGGGGCAGAGAAGTGGAGGAGAGGGGGCAGAGAAGTGGAGGAGAGGGGGCAGAGAAGGGGAGGAGAGGGGGCAGAGAAGGGGAGGAGAGGGGGCAGAGAAGGGGAGGAGAGGGGGAGGAGAGGGTGGGAGAGAAGGGAAGGAGAGAAGGGGAGGGAGATGGGAAGAGAGAAGGGGAGGGGAGGGGAAGAGAGAAGGGGAGGGAGGGGAAATGAGAAGGGGAGGGAGGGGGAGAGAAGGGGAGGAGAGGGGGAGAGAAGAAGAGGAGAGGGTGGAGAGAAGGTGAGGAGAGGGGCAGAGAAGGGGAGAAGAGGGTGGGAGAGAAGGCGAGGAGAGGGGGGCAAGAGAAGGGGGGGGGGAGAGAAGGGGAGGAGAGGGGGGAGAGAAGAAGAGGGAGGGGGAGTGAGGGGAGGGAGAGAGAAGGAGAGGAGAAGAAAAGGGGGGAGAGAAATGGAGGAGAGAAGGACAAGAGAGGGGTGAGAGAAGTGGAGGAGAGGGGGCAGAGAAGGGGAGGAGAGGGGGCAGAGAAGGGGAGGAGGGGGGAGGAGAGGGGGGGGAGGATAGGGTGGAAGAGAAGGGGAGGGGGGCGTGGGAGGGAGAGGGGAAGAGAGAAGGGGATGGAGGGGGAATGAGATGGGGAGGGAGGGAGGGGGAATGAGAAGGGGAGGGAGGGGAGAGAAGGAGAGAAGGGGAGGAGAAGGGGCAGAGAAGTGGAGGAGAGGGGGCAGAGAAGTGGAGGAGAGGGGGCAGAGAAGTGGAGGAGAGGGGGCAGAGAAGGGGAGGAGAGGGGGGCAGAGAAGGGGAGGAGAGGGGGCAGAGAAAGGGAGGAGAGGGGGAGGAGAGGGTGGGAGAGAAGGCAAGGAGAGAAGGGGAGGGAGATGGGAAGAGAGAAGGGGAGGGAGGGGAAGAGAGAAGGGGAGGGAGGGGAAATGAGAAGGGGAGGGAGGGGGAGAGAAGGGGAGGAGAGGGGGAGAGAAGGAGAGGAGAGGGGGGGAGAGAAGGTGAGGAGAGGGGCAGAGAAGGGGAGGAGAGGGTGGGAGAGAAGGCGAGGAGAGGGGGGCAAGAGAAGGGGGGGGAGAGAAGGGGAGGAGAGGGGGGAGAGAAGAAGAGGGAGGGGGAGTGAGGGGAGGGAGAGAGAAGGAGAGGAGAAGAAAAGGGGGGAGAGAAATGGAGGAGAGAAGGACAAGAGAGGGGTGAGAGAAGTGGAGGAGAGGGGGCAGAGAAGGGGAGGAGAGGGGGCAGAGAAGGGGAGGAGGGGGGAGGAGAGGGGGGAGAATAGGGTGGAAGAGAAGGGGAGGGGGGCGTGGGAGGGAGAGGGGAAGAGAGAAGGGGATGGAGGGGGAATGAGAAGGGGAGGGAGGGAGGGGGAATGAGAAGGGGAGGGAGGGGGGATAGGGGGAACAAAGGGGGAGAGAAGGGGAGGAGAGGGGCCAGAGAAGGGGAGGAGAGGGTGGGAGAGAAGGGTAGGACAGGGGGGAGAGAAGGGGAATAGAGGGGGGAGAGAATAAGAGGGAGGGGGAGTGAGGGGAGGGAGAGAGAAGGAGAGGAGAAGAAAATTGGGGAGAGAAAGGGAGGAGAGAAGGGGAGGAGAAGGAGTGTGGAGGTTGGTAGAAGGAGTGTGGGGGGAGATAGATGGGATAGAGAAGGCGGAGAAGATAGGGGAGATATGAGTTGGGTTAGGAGGATTTAAGGTAAAAAGAGAAGAGGTGAGAGGGGTAAAAGTCAGAAAGGGAGAGGGTAGTGTGAGGAGAGTGGGCCAAGATATAGGGTGAGAGGGTAGTGTGAGGAGAGTGGGCCAAGATATAGGGTGAGAGACACGGGCGGGGCTATCGCCGGTGCAGCCCTTTATCTCCTGGGGGCCCCAGTCTCAGCCTCCCCCCAGGCCATATTCCGACATCCTTCGGTCCCCTGACCTCCTCCCCCATCCTGAGGGAGTCCTGCCTGCTGCCTGTCTTCCACAGTGCAAACAGGACCCCCTGGGGGAGGAGCCAGGCTCAGAGGGAGGCACATTCACACACCAGGGATGGATGGAGGGATAGACAGGGAACGGGAGCACACTCACACACCTTTGCGAGGGCCTCAGTTGCTGGCGAAGGCGCTCCATGCCAGCACAGCCGCGGCTCGCGCAGCGGGCCTTAGTTGCTGGCATGAAGACATCACATATATAGTTGTGAGGCCCGTACTCTCACAACTATATACAGTCAGGCCCATAAATATTGGGACATCGACACAATTCTAATCTTTTTGGCTCTATACACCACCACAATGGATTTGAAATGAAACGAACAAGATGTGCTTTAACTGCAGACTTACAGCTTTAATTTGAGGGTATTTACATTCAAATCAGGTGAACTGTGTAGGAATTACAACAGTTTGTATATGTGCCCCCCACTTTTTAAGGGACCAAAAGTAATGGGACAATTGGCTGCTCAGCTGTTCCCTGGCCAGGTGTTTGTTATTCCCTCATTATCCCATTTACAAAGAGCAGATAAAAGGTCCAGAGTTCATTTCAAGTGTGCTATTTGCATTTGTTGCTAACTCTCAATATGAGATCCAAAGAGCTGTCACTATCAGTGAAGCAAGCCATCATTAGGCTGAAAAAACAAAACAAACCCATCAGAGAGATAGCAAAAACATTAGGTGTGGCTAAATCAACTGTTTGGAACATCCTTAAAAAGAAATAACGCACCGGTGAGCTCAGCAACACCAAAAGACCCGGAAGACCACGGAAAACAACTGTGGTGGATGACCGAAGAATTATTTCCCTGGTGAAGAAAACACCCTTTACAACAGTTGGCCAGATCAAGAACACTCTCCAGGAGGTAGGTGTATGTGTGTCAAAGTCAACAATCAAGAGAAGACTTCACCAGAGTGAATGCAGAGGGTTCACCACAAGATGTAAACCATTGGTGAGCCTCAAAAACCGGACGGCCAGATTAGAGTTTGCCAAACAACATCGAAAAAAGCCTTCACAGTTCTGGAACAACATCCTATGGACAGATGAGACTAAGATCAACTTGTACCAGAGTGATGGGAAGAGAAGAGTATGAAGAAGGAAAGGAACTGCTCATGATCCAAAGCATACCTACATACATTTATTGATGATGTGACATTATCTGCTATTATTCAGCCAAATGCTTCAGAACTCATTGTACGGTGCTTCACAGTGCAGATGGACAATGACCCGAAGCATACTGCAAAAGCAACCAAAGAGTTTTTTTTTAAGGGAAAGAAGTGGAATGTTATGCAATGGCCAAGTCAATCACCTGACCTGAATCCGATTGAGCATGCATTTCACGTGCTGAAGACAAAACTGAAGGGAAAATGCCCCAAGAACAAGCAGGAACTGAAGACAGTTGCAATAGAGGTCTGGCAGAGCATCACCAGGGATGAAACCCAGCGTCTGGTGATGTCTATGCGTTCCAGACTTCAGGCTGTAATTGACTGTAAAGGATTTGCAACCAAGTTTTAAAAAGTGAAAGTTTGATTTATGACTGTTAATCTGTCCCATTACTTTTGGTCCCTTAAAAAGTGGGAGGCACATATACAAATTGTTGTAATTCCTATACCGTGCACCTGATTTGGATGTAAATACCCTCAAATTAAAGCTGAAAGTCTGCAGTTAAAGCACATCTTGTTCGTTTCTTTTCAAATCCATTGTGGTGGTGTATAGAGCCAAAAAGATTAGAATTGTGTCGATGTCCCAATATTTATGGACCTGACTGTATGTGATGGCATCCAGCATTTCAGATCAAAACATCAGTCATGGAAAAACAGTACAAATCAGACCAGCAACACCATTAGTTTAGTATGGCGACATTGAGCATTTATTTTGGCAATAACGCAACATATTTAAATCATACAGTAACAAATCACACAAGATTAATTAATCTTCCCATATGTTCAAATACTTTGAGGTCAGGGATATTAGTTGCCGCCCCCCACACACACCCACACTGAATTTAGGAGCCTGAATGTCTGGATTCCCTTATGACCAAGCACATCACAACTGATGGCCCTGGCAATACACCTCACTAAACTCTCTGAGGAAAATGCAGAATGTGGACACCAAACATACCTGTGAACACCAAACATGCCTGTGTACCCCCTTTGCATCCATAAGGCCACACACACACACACTGCTCTATATAATACACATCATTTAGCGACTCCAACATTACTTATTGAGGCCTACAATACATTACACATAGCACCATCATGTCATATTTCTTAGCAAGTCTCATGTCCATGGAAATATTTAGTAATATCGGTTATGAATAACAGGGCAAGAGGACTTTGATCCGTAACATTGTGGCCATACATCCCATTAAAAGGGTGACAAGTGAAAATGACATAGTGCCAGAGTTAGTAACAATCTGCTGTTCTTAAGCAGTATGTATTTATTCCAAGTAACATTTCTTAAGAGGCAAGCATGGCAACCCTAGGGATGGGTCCCAAAGAGCTTACAATAAGGGAATCTCAAGAAGTAAACAAAAGTGGGTTTAAACTATCACAGACAAAACATATATTTACCTACTTTTTTACAAATGTAAACAGGTAAAAAAGGTGTTTCAATAATTTTGAACTAGGAACTTGCTCGTCAAAAATGACAGGAATAAAATTGTAAGGCTGGCAATGCAGTTTGCCACACAATGTGAGTCTTTTGCTCCTCTGAGCACCTTCCGCGCTCATTGCAAGCCCCGCGAGTTCCTGTGCGTTACGCGCTGACTGCCGTTGGTTTTATTTTCAAAGTCCTGCGTGCCTGGCGTTGTTCAGCCTCGTTTTCATCCAGTTTCAAAATGATTACAATTTTCAGCCGCCATGTTTTTCCTCCCTTAGCCGAATTTGGATTAATGCAAAAAATCGCTTGCAACCTCACTCCCAGGCTTCCTGGCTCTCCCCCCTGTACTATGTGTGAGTGTCTTATTGTTTTTGTTAGATTATTTTGCTTGTTTTTCTGGGTTTTTAGAGTTACGCTCTTGGCTCACAGTTGCGACCCTTACAAGTCCCATATGCTTTAACGGCTCGCTTCGTGAGGCTCGCAGTGCAATGATTGCCTTCGCCGCTCATTGCATCCTAAGTCCCGCGTGGCTCAGCTGCTCGCTTCGTGAGGCTCGCAGTGCAGCCTAAGTCGTGCATGCCTAGACGGCTCGCGAGGGACGCAAGTGTGTTACCAACAATTGCAAACGTCACCATCATTGCAAGATTCACAACTATACATGTGATAATTGAACATGTTAGTGGTCATATGTTTTAAAAAAAATAAATGACCAAGGCCTTTACATTTTGCAACTTTTTATGCAATTATATTTTACTACAATAATTAATGTTGATTTATTGCCTGGTGCTCTCTCAGGTGGGTATGTCCTTGTAAGCTAATGCAGATGTCAACTTACAATTATACAGATATAAACTTCCTGTGTAGCAAAGTATCTTCCCACCTTAGGAAGTGGATCTGCTGAAATCAAAATGCTAGCTTTTGCAGCTGCATGATTGACAAAAGGTAATACATTAGTAATTGTGTCTTTACAAGTATCGTTCTTCAAAACAGTATAATTTAAATATATGACCACAGTAGTCCTCTAATTTCCTGGTGGGTACTGTATATTGAAGTACTTTGTCATTACTTTGGCAAGCTTGTATTTTGACTTGTGGCTAGCCAGGCATAATGTGGTTAACCAGGCATTATGATGTTTCAAGGGACATGGAAGGTTTCTGGATTTCACTAGGAATATAATATACCTGTGTATCTATTTATTTTTCTGTACTTTATTTTCTGCCTAAAATTATACAAATTGTACCTGCTTGGGTCTGCCCTCTGCAGCTCATGCTTACTGATTGGTTACTATGAGACACTGCGCAGCCAGTACGATCATACTGTGCCCTTGTATGATTTTAAGCAGAAAAAAAAGATGTGGTGTGGCCAAGATGTCAGTGAATTTCTTGTCAGTGTAAAGTTTATAATCTGCCAATACCCTTACAACTAAGCCCTAACACCTGACCTAACCCCTAATCCTAACAATTAACCCTAACACCTAACCCTTAGTCCTAACACCAACACCTAACCCTAACATCTAACCCCTAACCCTAACACCTAATGCTAACTCCTAACCTCTAACCCTAACTTCTAACCGCTAACCCTAACACCAAACTTAGAAATTCACTGAAAAAGCAGCCGCGCCACCTAGTGCTTGATGGCCGCCACTGTGTGTGGCCAGCCCACAGGAATGGTCCCACTTTTTAATAAAATAAAGTACATAAAAGTAAATAGATACACAGGTATATTATATTCCTAATAAAATCCAGAAACCTTCCATACTCATTAAAGCTAACTCCTAGCATCACATATATAGTTGTCAGTTCAAGGCCGTTGGTCATGTTGCGGCCCGTTGCGGCAAAGCGATGAGCGCCAAAGGTGATCATTGCAATGCAGAAAAGTTGAGGGCCGCAATGAGCGCCAAAGGTGCGCAGAGGGCCCATAGCCTTGCATTGTGTGGCAAAGAGCATTGCCAGGCTTACAATTTTACTCCCATCATTTTTGACGGGCAATTTCCTAGTGCTGTTATAATCATAACTGCCCAGAAGAGCATGTGCTGGAGGTACATGCTGTGAAATAGTGAGTATATTATCTGGTTAGTCTATGTTTACTTTTTCCATTTTATAATCATTCTATGGGTATATGTACATTTTATTATTAGGATATAAGTTTTGTTGATCTGTTCATGTATCAACTTCCAGATTAATAGTCTGTGTGAAAAACAGCCCACTTACATTCACATACATGCTATGCTTGGAAGTTGATACAGTTCATGAACAGATCAACAAAACTTATATCCTAATAATATAATGTCTATTTATTAAACCGACACTGTAGCCTGATATTTTCTTTGCTTTTCAAAGAACTAAAAAAAGGCAGTGTTTTTTTAGAGTTAAAAATGACAAACAACCTTTAAATTATTATGTTATATGTATTTATATAACATTTTAGACATATCTATTTTTTTAGGAGACAGCACTAACTATAAATATATATATATATATATATATATATATATATATATATATATATATATATACATATATACATATAAACACACATATACATATATATATATTTACTTACAAATAATTGGGACCGCAATGGGCACGAAAATGGCACCACAATATGCCAACCTATTTATGGCCGACCTGGAAAAGAGATTCCTGTCCACATATGTCCACAAACCTTACAGATACTACCGTTACATAGATGACCTGTTCATCATATGGACAGAAGGGTAAGGAAAACTCAAAGACATGCATAATTCATTCAATACCTTTCACCCATCCATTCAATTTAAAATGAATTATTCCACAGAACAGGTTAACTTTCTGGATACCACCATTTCCATTACAAATGGCAAACTGAATTCATCTATCTATAGGAAACCTACAGACAGATGTAGTTACCTCCACAACTCTAGCTTCCACCCCTCCCACACTAAACAAGGGATAATTCATAGTCAAGCCATCAGATACCACTGTATATGTTTAAACACAGAGGACCGTGATAAACACTTAAAAACACTGTCTGCCTCCTTTAGACAGAAGGGTTACAAACCCTGTATTATCACTCAGAAAGTAACCTCTGCCATCAGAACAGCCCGGTCACACCTGCTGCAATACAAAACCAAAGAAACAACTTCACGTACATCTCTGGTAACCACATACCATCCGGTTCTAGAAGGAATACGCAAAATATTTAAGGATTTACAACCACAACTCACTTAGGACACTGAATTGAAACATATATTCCCCAAACCCACTATTCTTGCATTTAAGCAGCCACCAAATTTAAGACAAACATTGGTGAACAGAAGATTGCCAAATGAACAGCATCACAGAGAAAATGGCACCAAACCCTGCAATAAAAGTTGCTGCAAACTATGCCAATACATCTGCAAAGAGTATACAGCCACACACAACAACAAGACCCACAACATCAGAGGCTCATATTCATGTACATCATCAAATGTATTGTACATGATACAGTGTACTGTATGTAGAAGGGGGTGCTACATTGGGGAAACCAGCCAGAAACTACACATGCGACTGAACCTCCACCGAAGCTCCATCAAAAAGCACCATGAAGACAGCTATTGTACTCCAGTTGGACACCATTTCACCCAGGAGAATCACTCCATCCAGAACCTCAAAATAAAAGTACTCAGAGGGAATTTCAGAACTATCCAACAGTGGAAAACTTTTGAATTAAAAATGATTCAAATTTTTAATACAAAGGATTTGGGCATTAACATTGACTTAGGCTTTCTGGACCACTATCTTAATGTCTTATAGCTAACACATTGCACTTACCCCCCCCCCCCCCCCTTCTATTGCTGTTTTTGTAAGCTACATGCTATGCTGAAATGTATTGCTCTTTATTTTACTCTGCTGTGTTCTTATCTACAACTTGATCTATAGACTTACTTACTGACCTATCAGGACATTATTCACAATGCCGGTCTGTTTCTCATTTAACTCTGCCCAATGAATGTTGTCTTTCTTTTTTTTTCAATTTTTTTCCACCCATCTCTTTCTGTTTACGGTTTTAGTTCATATTTGTATCAGTATCGCTTTTGTACTTGATAAAGAGAGGCATTATCTCTCGAAAGCTTGTTTCTTTATTATGAATACGTTCGTCCAATAAAAAAGGTATCACTATTCACTGCAATACTCTGATTATTCAACTGGATTACTGGACATTCATGGATACCTCACTCTTCATATATATATATATATATATATATATATATATATATATATATATATATAGTCTATTAAATATATTCTAGGAGCTAGCCTAGTGTTTATCCCATTCACTCATTTGTTATACAGTGGCCCTGCTATCAGTGACTGGGTTAAATGGAGCAATAAAAAGACACTGTGAGTTTTCTATCTTTATATACAGCCTGCATTGTGATCCAAGAGATGTATTGAGTTCTGCGTAATCTAAGCATCATTTGTTTTCTTTGAGCAATAATATCTGCCAGGTATCAAGTGGGGGAGAGCAAAGCGGATCTGCATCAAATGTAAAACAACAGCAGGTTGCTGATGCTTCTCGCTTGGTTTATTACTGTGAATGTAAGGGGGCTGTTTTTCACACAGACTATTAATGCCTAGAAGACTGTCAGACCCTTTTAAATACAATCCATTGTCAGGATTTTGTTTATATCCAGCTGATGCAGTGTTTTGCACATGAAAATGTGGAAAGCAGGCAGATGTTGATATATCTCATTACTGATGTGTACTAAATAAATCCTCCAATTGCTGCATCTAAGTACTGTGTACTAACACCTCACTGAAATGAAAATGTAACTTCAGTTCCATGCTTACATGATTCTGTTTTCAAGAGTATTTTTGATTATGAGAGAAATATTTATAACAAATATAACAACCTTTAATTAATTAACTATTATATACAATTATTCTTGACCTGACATTGTCGAGTTGAAGGGCCAGATACCTGTACTCAACCCAACCACTTGTGACCACCATTTATATAAAACATCAGACTAGGGGTTGGGATAGATTAGAAAGGCCACAATTGTATTAAAAATACAACATATCAATAGGAAAATGGAGATATGAGGATGGAGCCAGTGGCAGTAAGAAGAATTGCAAGACCAGTGGTGTGTTTCTGCTTAGACCTATAAGGTCAGGCCTAGGGCATGACATCTTCAGGGGGCAGTAGTGAATGTGCAGGTGCATTACATTTAAATATGCTTGTATATGCACAGAAATGTCTATGTGTACTTTACTATTCCTGAAATTATATATATATATACTAGTGACTTGCCCATCAAAAATGAAGGCAATACAACTGTAATGCTGGCAAAGCTGTTTGCCACCTAATGTGAGCACCTTCAGCGCTCACCACGAGCCTCTCCCCCTGTCTACTTCCTCCCTTGTGTCTCCTTTCCCCCTCCTCTCCCTCCCTTTTGTCTCCTTTCCCCCTCCTCTCCCTCCCTTTTGTCTCCTTTACCCCTCTCCCTCCCCTGTGTCTCTTTTCCCCCTGTCTCCCTACCCTGTGTCTCCTCCCCCCGTCCCCTGTGTCTATTCCCCCATCTCCCTCCCCTGTGTCTCACCCCCCCTCTCCTTCCCCTGTGCCTCTTTTCCCCGTTTCCCTCCCCTGTGTCTCCTCCCACCCTACCTCCGTCCCCTGTGTCTCTTCCCCCGTCTCACTCCCCTGTGTCTCTTCCCCCGTCTCCCTCCCCTGTGTCTTTTTCCCATCTCCCTCCCCTGTGTCTCTTCCTCCCGTCTCCCTCCCCTGTGTCTGTCCCCCCTCTCCCTCCCCTGTGTCTGTTCCCCCCCTCTCCCTCCCCTGTGTCTGTTCCCTCCCTCTCCCCTGTGTCTGTTTCCCCTCTCTCTCCACTGTGTCTGTTCCCCCCTCTCTTCCCTGTGTCTTCCCCCATGTCGCTTTCCCCTTCTACTCCCTCTGTGTCTGTTTGCCCCGCTCCCCTGTGTCTCTCCCCCTGTATCTCATGCCTCCCCCCCCTGTGTCCCTTTCCCTCCCTCCTGTGTCTTTTCCCCCTCCCCCTCCTGTGTCTCTTTCCCCCTCTCCACTGTGTCTCTTTCCCCCCTCCCCGGTGTCTCTTCCCCCCCTCCCCTGTGTCTCTTTCCCCCGTGTCTGTTTCTCTCCCCCTTTCCATCCTCCTCACTCCCCTCATTCTCCTCCCTCACCTCATCCTCCTCCCTCACATTATCCTCCTCCTCCATCCCCTCATTCTCCCCCTCCCTCCCCTCATCCTCCTCCTCCCTCCCCTCATCCTCCTCCCTCCCCTCATCCTCTTTCCTCCCCTCATCCTCCTCACTCCCCTCATCCTCCTCCTTCCTCCCTCACTCATCCTCCCTTCCCCCTCACCAATTACCCCCCCCCTCCCCTCACTTACCTTCATTGCGCTGCTCCTGCTGCTGTCCATTGTGTCTTCCGGCTGTCGGGACCCGGCATATGCTAATGATGTGATGCGCATGTGACGTCACATCATTAGCATATGCCGGGTTCCGACACAGAAGATGCAATGGACAGATGCAGGAGCAGAGCGATAAAGGTAAGTGAGTGGAGAGGGCGCTCATCGCAAGTTCACCCCTGGCAGGAACCAGGTAGTGAAGCAGGCCTTGTGGTTACGGTCCTATGGGCTGCAAACAGCCCTACAGGCCGCAAACAGCTGACCTCACAGTTGCGGCCTGTACTGCCTGTCCTGTGGGATGTAGGGATTAGCGCCTATGGCGCTCATCTCCACCAGCACAGGGAGCGCCTTTGGAGCACACTGCCTGTCGTAAGGGGTCGTAGGGATGAGCGTCTGCGGCGCTCATCTCCACCAGCGCAAGGAGCACCTTTGGTGCTCCTTGCCAGCAACTGCGGCCCTCGTATTGCTGACAACTATATATGTGATATACCAAGCTTTCACAAGAAAGACATACCGCTCCATAGCCTCTAGTGACCAAATCCGGTAATGCATAATTGAGTTTATTTTTGCTACTTTTTTGTGTTTCCTATTCATTAATCGGGGGGGGGGGGGGGGGGGGTTGTCCCTCTCATTCCTCCCAGTTCCTACGCACCTATCCAAGACAAAGAATTGATCTTACTGTTATTACCCTTACTGAAGCCAGTGCGTGTTCAGCACAATCCATTTAAAGAAAAACGGCAACATTGTCAGATTCTTGTTACTACATTATAGCCACAACCTGCACTTCCATACAGGACAAGGACTCCCTGCAAAGTTGAGAAAAAAAAGAAGCCAGTAAAATATAAAAATCAGCAAGATGGCAGACGCTCTTCTGCTTGACTGGCTATTTAATCAGACAAACAAAGTCAAGGACGACAATAGTTATATTCTTTCTAGAGTAGAACTTTGGAAGCTAAAGTGGTAGATTCATAGGCAGCATAATTGCATTAAAACTAATAAATTAGAGGCTGTATTATTATTATTTTTTAAATAAAATATGTTGCTTAGTTTCAAGTGAAGTTCAGCAAAAGAAGTCCATAAATTGGCTCTAAATGCTATTATTTGTCAGTCATGTATGTGCCAGCATTTCTATGGATTTCATTTTTGTAGCAGAGAAAGCCCCTATTACTGTAGGCTCTGCCCACGTAGAGTCTACAGTAAAAGCCCTAATAAATTGCATTTTCACACATTTGCAGCACTGAGTGAGAATTAATAAGTAGCAGTTGTAACATGAACAAACGCTCTGCCCACTTAATGAATACTGCACTTTTCTTTGGCTCATTTTTATGCATTCACACGTTTACAGCATTGTGAGAATGAACAAGTAGCACTTATAATATACACCAATATTAAAAATGAAACCAGCTAAAAGGGTTTACTTCATTCATCTTAACTGGCAGGTTCCACCAAAATGTAAGTTTGTTTTATAATAAAGAGAACATCTAGAGAAGATTATGAAAAGGTTATGTAACTTGCCAAGGATGCCATTTACTACTCCATATTTTGAGAATAGAGGGAGTCACCATTAGAAGAAGAACTGTATTTCATTTCTGACACTTAGAATTCTGAGCTGTGTAACCTGATTGGTGCAGAAGATCAAGAGTCAATTCAAGATCCAATCAAATTAATCACAGTGTAAACTTAAAGGGCAAGTCTCTTACAGAAGTTTATATCTATATATCAAAGTTATAGAACTTTCCTAGTTTGCCAATTACTATTCCATATTTGTGTTGAGAGGAAGCTGTCATTAGCGGTTCAGTTGCTGTCACTGACACTTATAATATTGAGATGCTTGGGGGCAAAGGACAAGAGACAATTCAAGAGACAATAAGACTACAGTTGCAATTCTATACTGTGACAGTTAAAAGTTATTGTTGTGTGTTCTACAACAGCTCTTAACACCGAATATACAAAAGTAATAATAGGGATAACACTTTTTCATATAGGTTTGAACTTTTAGAAATACAATCCTTCATATAACAACAACTTGTTTAGGTGAAACTTAGATTGGGACTGGCAGCATTTTCTAATATCATTCAGTGTTAATTTCCTTTTTACCCCGGTACAAGTGTTGATCACCTCGACCTCGCTTACAAAAGCAAGGGTAGCGTAAGGGTATATTGTGTTATCCAAGCAACAGAAGTTACATAGTTACATAGTAATTAAGGATGGAAAAAGACTCAAAAAGTTCAACCTTTTAAGATCTCCTCTGATCTTCAATATGAGGATTAGTTTTTAATTCATTAGTTGTTATTTGTTAATTAATTATCAATCAACTATTTTTTTTTATTATTAATTAATCCAGAGGAAGGCAAACAGAAAAAAAACTCAAGTGAAACTTAGCCAATCGTCTCAAAGGGAAAAAAAAATTAACTCCTTCCTGACCCCCAGATACTGGCGATCGGATTTCTCCCTGGATCAATAAACTATCTCTAATTATCCAGGAGAACCCTGAATTCCCTTCTTAATTAGAAATAAATCCAGCCCCCTTTTAAATTTATATATTGAATCCGCTGTCACCACCTCCTCTGGTAGAGAATTCCACAGATTAACTACCATTACTGTGAAGAACCATTGTCTTTCTTTAAGGCGGAATATTTTTACTTCTAACCTCAAGGGATGTCCTCTTGTCAGTTGAAAACCTCTTGGCACAAAAAGCTCCCTTGACAATTCTTTATACTGGCCCTGGATGTATTTATATAATGTAATCATATCTCCTTTTAGACGTCTTTTTTCTAGAGAAAATAAGCTTAATTTGGTTATTATTTCTTCATGACTTAGCCCCTCCATTCCCTTAATACGTTTTCTTGCCCTCCTCTGTACCTTTTCCAGCTCTAAAATGTCCTTTTTATGAAGTGGTACCCAAAATTGTACTCCATATTTCAAATGAGGGCGTACTGGAGATTTGTATAGTGGCAGAATTATATTTGCTTCCCTTGCTTCTATACCCTTCCTAATGCATGCTAATATTTTATTTGCCTTTGCAGCTGTTGCTTGGCTTTGAGCACTGTTAACTAGGTGGTTGCCCACAAGCAATCCCAAATACCTTTCAATGTCTGATACACCTATATTTGCTCCATTAAGATTATAAATTGCATGGCTATTTTTCCTTCGCAGATGCATAACTCTATATTTATTCATATTAAATCTCATCTTCCATTTAGATGCCCATTCCTCAATTGTATGTAAATCCCTTTGAAGGGAAAGCACGTCATTATCTGATTTAATTATCTTGCACAACATTGTGTCATCAGTGAAAATGGAGACACTACTTTCTAGTCCCACCTCTAAGTCATTAATAAATATGTTAACAAGGAGAGGACCTAACACTGAACCCTGAGGAACCCCACTTACAACATTAGTCCAATCGGAGTATGTTTCATTTACAACAACTCTTTGCTTCCTGTCTTTTAGCCAGTTCTCAATCCATGAGCAGATATTTACTGCAATTCCTGTATCCCTTAGTTTGCACAATAGGCTCCCATGTGGCACTGTATCAAAAGCCTTTGCAAAATCCAAATAGACTTCATCCACTGAGTTGCCTTGATCCAGGTTCCTACTAACCTCCTCATAGAAACTAATTAATTTGTTTGACATGACCTATCCCTCATAAATCCATGTTGACTCTTACTTATAATCCTGTTCAAATAGACATATTCTTGTATATTATCCCTTATTAAGCCTTCTAAAAGCTTTCCCACTACAGAAGTGAGGCTCACTGGTCTATAATTCCCCGGGTTTGCTCTTGTTCCTTTTTTAAATATAGGTATATTCTCCTGTATTTCTCCAGTCATCTGGTAGAGACCCTGTGTTGAGTGAATCTTGAAAAATTCAATATAATGGTTTGGCTATTACAGAACCCAGTTCCCTCAGTACCCTTAGATGTATTCCATCAGGACCCGGGCTTCAATAACATTTATTTTTTCCAACTTTTTTGGATTACTTCCTGCGTTAACCAGTTATTTGGTGAAGGTAGTGTAGCCCCATTATGTTGCAGTGTCCCAACCACTGGTACCTCCCCTGTGTGTACCGAAGAAAATAATAATAATCTTGTGCATCTGCCTTTTCCTGGTCACTAATTATCAGATGGCCTGTGTCACATTGTAATGTTCCTATAGCTTCCTTCCTTGCCTTCTTCCCATTAATATACTTAAAACATATTTTAGGGTTAGTCTTACTCTCTTTTGCAATTCATTTTTCATTTTCTATTTTAGCCAGTCCAATAGCCCGCAAGCCTTGTTCATTTCCTTGTACTCCCGTAAAGCAGTCTCTGTCCCGTCTTGTTTGTATAATTGAAATGACTGTTTTTTTACTCCGTATCTTGATCTTTAAATCATTGTTAAGCTACATTGGATGTGATTTATTCATTTTCCTTTTATTCCCACTCGGTATATGGTGATAAGTATGTACTGTATATTTAGTAAGGATTTAAATGCTGTCCATTTATGTTTAGTAGTTTTACCTGCCAGTTTCTTTTTGGCCCCTTAACATTTTTAAAAAAAATTAAATCTCAAATGAGACTGTGTTGTGATCACTGTATTTATTTAAATGATCATGCTGGTTTATGTGGACAAATCAGCTCATATCACAGAAGCCTTTCTCACTCCAGCTCTACCCACTGACTTACCTGAACCACCTGCAAACACACAAGGTATTATCAGAGGAAGATCACCTTCATCAGATGCCATTCTAACCTCACATGGACTTTTTTATCAATACTTCTGTTATTATATTTTAGGAGATAGACCCTTTTCTTTAAAACTTAAATTGTGTTTATGCTTAGCCATATTTCTACAACCCCCTGTTTATGGACATAGTTTCTCTGTGAAAACACTCCTTCCTCCCTTTCTCTCTCCTCCCCCTCTCCTTGTGTAAATCCTAAACTCTGTATCCTGTATTCTTTTACAGAAGCCTTTCACATTCCAGCTCTACCCACTGACTCACCTAAACCAAACTGCAAACACACAAGAAGCCTCTCACTCCAGCTCTACCCACTGACTCACCTGAACCAAACCCCCTCCCTGCCCCTTGTTTCTCTTAATTTATTGAGTCACGCAAATTTCTTACAGCTGATCAATTAATAACACCTGCTAACTTTTCCTAACTAATCCTGTATACAATGTTTCCTTGTGCCATCTTCTTTATCATAACATCCAGCCTTTTCCTCAGGCTATTCTCAACTTTTCTACATCATGACTCCAAACTAACCTCACATTCCATGTTCTCCTCTCCTCTTTTATGCCCCCATGAGCTCTTCTCCTCCCTCTTCTAAAGCTCACAAGCGGAATCACTTCTGCAAATCCCATTCCCATCTCCTCTCTCTCTATTTCTTCTACTGGCCTCTGGAGATATATCTCCTAACCCAGCTCCCTCACCTGACATTCCCATCTGCAAGTTATATTATCTGATCATGAGGGGCAGATAATATATTACATACTAGAGCCATTCATCTCAAATTACTTTCAATCAGATTACTTCCCTCTCCTACTAAATCAAAACCCTTTTTAACTCCACCCCCTTCTTACCTAACTAAAATTTCTTCCTGATCCTAGCTTTTCCCTATCTGTCATTCTTGTTCAGATTTCTGCCTCTTACATTCCCTTTAGATTGTAAGTAGCGACTTTCCAGCCTTGTAGGGCCCTTTGGAAAAAGCACTCTCTACAAAAATTCTAAACTCAAAACAGGGGCCTCCATTTTCTGCAGTTTGGTAACGTTGTATTCTTCCTTTTTTATAATCCCCTGTACAGAGCTGCGGAATATATTGGCGCACTACAAATAAAAGTTAATAATAATAATAAAAATATTAAGCTTACCTTGGGAATTATTTTTAGTTTTTTAGAGTTATATATGACAGGTCAAAAATATATAGTGTAAGGAAATTTGAAAATGGTACTGCTGTAGGCGTAAAAAGGAAAGTTCACATATACTTGTGTTTTTAATCAAGCCTAAATAGCATTCTGGTTAAACTGGAATCTAACTACAATCAGGTAGGCCTATTCTGCCATCAGGAACATGTTTAGGGTCAAATCAGGAGACCACCCATGAAAACAGAGACTATACCATAAAACATAGCCCTCTGATCACAATACAACAATCATTTGACTGGTACATATTAAAATGTGAAACTAGTGTTGAATAAATTATGTGACATATGGCCTCAAATTGTCTATTATTTATCTTTGTTCATTCACTATATTATAAATCCAAATAAATTAACCACGAAAAATTGTTGGAATAGGATATGCTCAGGATTTGGTCATTAATATATTTTGATGGATGTTGGCCATGGCCCTATCACTTGACTCTGTGCACTTATTTGAATTCAGCTTTTCATGAATAACCTGGTTGGATCTCCACTTCATTGACTTCTTCCTCTGCTACTTTGCAAACGGCCAGGTTAATCTTCTTGCTCTTCAGAATCGATTATACTGAAGATTGGATAAGTACTGTTAAACTGACTCCGGTGTTAATTGGTCCTCTTTACGATTTCATGTTGTAATCCATTCCCCCTTACGGCAAATCAATGAGACCGATAAATTGCACATAGTAAAATATGTATATAAATACTTAATGAAGAATGCTTGATTATTATCTGCCTTTGCAATAGAAATAATGCATTATTTAAATGTAAAATATGCAGGAATACACAGCATTAATGAGGTTGTGGATGTAGGTTTCCATTAAAGAATTGTACCTGTCATTGATTGCTGGGCACTGAGAATGTCTCTCTTAACCTCTCATTTACTTTCCTCCTTGCTTAATTTTCACATAAAGAAACATAGATTTGATGGTAGTTAAAACCCAGAAAGGACCATAGGGCCTTCACATTCTATCTAAAGTACTTAAAGGTATATGCAAGTGAGCTGGGTTATGAATGCATCTGATAGAGGAGAATTAGTAGTGTATGAAAACATGTGTTATAAAGAAAAGTTCAGTTTACTTACAAAGGTATTTGCACAAAAGTTAAATTCAGTAGTTCACACCCACAGGACGCTTACATAAGTCGGGTACACACAGGAAATACAGCAATGTACCCACAGAAAATACAGCACGATACACATTTTGACCTTTCTGGTACAGAGCACAGGAAGAACCTGTTGCAGTTCTTGTACTGAGCACATGCCAGAAGCCACTGAGGTGCAGAATGATACAATGTATTATCCTCATTCTGAATTTGAATGTTATGCTAATTGAGGTGGAGTTTTCTAGTGGTGTACACGATAATGCAAATGCCAAAAACATAGAAAATTCAAGTTAAGCTAATTAATGTTTATTTTTGTATGTTTTCATGCAACACAATGTTTTCATACATTACTAATTCTCCTCTATCAGATGCATTTATAATCCAGCTCACTTACATATCCCTTTAATTACATTCTATCTACTTAAAATCTGGCTTTATTAAGCCTCAGGATATCCAAGGAATTATCCTTACCCCTAAATCTTTCACCTTTCTACAATATTTAATCTTTGTACATTTGTTTCTCCTTCCAAACCATCTCTTTCTATTCTCCATTTATTTTATGCACTTTCTTTTTCTCTTTCCATCTCTCCTCTTATTTCTTTGTCTCCATCCCTCTATCAGCCTTTCCTATTGCCCCCTCTTTCTCACTCTCTTTCTTTTGTGCACTAAAATCATTGGCTATTGATCTCCACCTCTCTTTTCCCTGCCCACTCTTCCATTAAATGCCTCCTCCATGTATTTTCTCTTCACAGAGAGATACTTGCCAAGCAGGCCAAGATGAATCAACAGGGCAAACTAGACAAAGACGCTTGTTGGTAGCATTTTGCTCTCCTTATGAATATATGAGTGATTTTCATTTTTTAAAAAGCCAATGCATTTTATATTAAGCTCAAAAATAATGAATACTCTCTGGGGGACATGGGAAAATTAAATTATGGAAATTACCATTACTCATAAAATGTATGCTGAATCAGCTGGGATCTAAGCTAAGCAATATGGGACTTAAGTTAAACAAACTGGAATATCACCAATATTACTATGAACCTTAAACTATATAGATCTTAACTTATCACATATAATAGTTGTCAAACTACGAATCGTTGACACGCATTGCAAGCTCGCGCAGTGAGCTCGCATTACCTGCGTCCCTCGCGAAGCGAGGGAAGCAAATTGGTCCGCAAATGCAGACCCTCGAGAAGCGAGGGGCCGCATTTGCAGAAGATGGAGGCTCCAACGTCGGCTGCAATGAGCCAAAGGCTCATTGCTGGCCGCAAATGCGGACCCTTGCGAAGCATTTGCGGAGGTGGATGCTCCCACGTCGGCTGTAATGAGCTGAAGGCTCATTGCAGTCCACAAATGCGGACATTCGCAAAGCGAGGGGCGCATTTGGGGAGGTGGAGGCTCTACGCCGCCACACAAGCAGTTACAAACACCCACAGAAGCGGGACTTTGAAAAAAGACATCTAACACGCAATGGCTAAATACGGACTTACACAAAAAAATACGAGCCGGGAACTTAGAACTAAAAATTTACGGCGTTGGGGCTGGTTGTCAGGTGCGAGGTTATTGGCTTTTGTGTTTATTGCGAGAGTGTTTTTTTGGGCCGTATATGTATTTTTGTATGCTAATTAAACAATGAATAAATGAATATACTTTACCTATTTCAAAGTAATATATGCAGGAAGCATTGTGCTGAAGAGCTGACAATCTGTTTTGATGTTCCTGCAGCATACAATGTCAGTTTGCAGTGTTGTGGAGCTGAGGTGTAAGTGTCAGCAATGTGTGCAGTGTGTAGTGTAAATAGGCTGCGTGCACGAGGGGAAGCCTTTAGGGTAGCTGTGTACTTCCACATTGTGTAAGTTAGTGTTGTAAAATGGCGGCGAATGTGTATGTGGTACGCGGCTGTGGATGATTTAGCGTCCTTGCTAAAAGTGTATCTTGTACCTTGTACGGCTTTTTTGAAAAGCCGTATCTGCTTGGTGGTGTTTTGCGCCTTTAGGGTCCTGTAGCCTCGTTTTTGTTTTTTCTGCAGCTATTTTTTCTGTAGCTTAGGGGATTTTTGTATGTCTAAACTCGGGAATTTTGACTTAAATTCTGGTGTAACTTCACATTCAGAGGTCCTGGATGCCCCCCCTTGCTGTGGGTAAGCTTTTTATGTCTTTTTCATGTGTATTTATTGTGTTTTTAATGTTTTCAGGTGCACGCAGTTCGGCCATAAAGGTCGTAGTTTTGCGAGGTCATAATGTTTTTTTTCTAAGTCCCGCAGCTCGCATTTTTTTAGGCTAAGTCCGTAAATTTTGCATTCTAAGTCCCGCGGTTTGTATTTTTTGGTGTAAGTCCGTATTTTGTGATTGCGTGTTAGATCTATTTTGTTAAAGTGCCGCTTGTGTGGGTGTTTGTATCCGCGTGTGAGGCGCCGTAGAGCCTCCACCTCCGCAAATGCGGAGCACAGTAGGCGCTCATCCCTACGACCCTGCACGACTTAAGCATCATACCTATGACCTGCGGGTTTACAGATCAACAGAAAACTCAAATACACAATTCACAGTGCGAGACCCGTAGCACTTTGAAAAAATCGTCTGCAAAAATTACGGCCCGTAACACTTTGAAAGGAAACTGCCATTTACAGAAAAAAAAATATGACCCGCAAAAAATAGTTAATGGCCGAACCACGCACATGAAAAAACATGAAAAAAAACAAAAACACAAAAACAAAACTTACAAATAAAATCACAGGACATCTGGAAGTGAGGTTGCACGTGAATTTAAGTCGAATGTGCAGAGTTTCACCACCTGAAAATCGCTAGGCAAGAGAAAAAATGGCTGCCGAAAAAAAAAACTGCTACATGACCCCTAAGCACCCAAAACACTGCCAGGCACATATGACTTTTACCAAGGAACATACAAGGTTCAAAATACAATATTAGCAAGGCAGGAAAATGCTCGAGACCCGTGTAACACAAAACTAACTTAAAACTAATAACATTACCATTCTAAAATACCACATTACACAACTAAACAAACGGTTTGCCCTCGCGCACGCAGCCTATTTACACTCCACACTTGCCACATTGCTGACACTTTCTCCTCAGGTCACCAACAGTCCACCTGCACATTGTATGCTGCAGCAAAAACAACAGCAATTGTTAGCTCTTCAGCATATTGATTCCTGGATATATTCATTACAAATAGGTAAAGTATATAAATGTATTATTTAATTCATTCATTAATTATTCTAAAAAAATATATTTATATAAAAAAAAATAACAGAGGAGAGACACGCAATGAGCGGCAAAGGCGTTCATTGCGAGACACGCGATGACCGCCAATTCACTCAGCGCGGGGCTCACAATGAGCACTGACAGTGCTCAGAGGAGCAAAAGTACACGAGGGGAGAGGATCACAATGAGCGCCGAAGGTACTCAAAGGACTAAAAGCCTTACATTGTGTGGGAAACAGCATTACCTGCCTTACACAATGTTGTTGACAAGCGAGTGGCTAGTATATTATAATTACTTGTAACTTAACTAAATCTTGTAAGATTTCTTTTGATGAAATCTATGCTATAAAATAAGATCAACACCGTTTGTGGCTTGGGTATATTTGTTGCAAGATTCAAATCCAATAGATTGTGCAGCTGTGTTCATGGCACCTATATTCAAACAATTCATACTTTTAAAAGAAAATTGTTATATTTTTAACAAATAAACAATTTGTATAAATTGGTAATTCTTCTCACTACAAAGACAAATGACAATTAAGAGTGTTCTAAGCCGTATACTTTTTATATGTTTACATTGTATCAAAATGATATACAGGGGCACCTAACACCACACACTATGATATCTGTGTAAACATTTGGGGTTATTATAACAATACGAATCTTATAAATAAACTAGACTATTGCCTAGGGCTGTTTAACAGGCATACTTGTCTGGACAGTCTTGTGATACACTTCTTCTATTACTATCCTTGTCTCAAGTTTTGTGTGATGCAAAAATATCAGTTTATACAGTCAAGTTTACCCTGTACACAGAGCCGGATGATCCATTAGGCATTACTGGCACTAGCCTACAGGCAGCCACTGACAGGGGCGCCTCATTTTCACTTCCTAGAACACAGCACTGTCTGCAGGCACAGGAAGTGATCAGGGGACATTTTACACCCAAGATGCCAGGACATGGCTCCTCACCCAGCCCTCCCATATCCTCCAGCAGCACAGCTTCTGCCCATGAGGAGAAGGAGCTTCAGGAGATCCTGTGAGTCCATGACACAGGTAGACTTTATATTATGCCTAGCTGTGCTTTAGTAAACAAAATAAAAGTAAATTGTGTGTTTTGTGTGATGTGTATGTGTGTGTGTGATGTATGTATGCATGTGATGTGTGTGTATATATATTTTGGGCCTCATTCTATTATCGGCCGTAAGGCTGCAATTCCTTGCGGGGGTTCAGTTAACTCGCGATTCTATTATACGGCCCCGCAAGGATCTCCCCTTATGGCCGGCCGCATATCTTGGAACCGGCCGTAATCTCAGAAATATAGAAACTGAAAAATAAATTCAAGCCTGCACTGTACAGCTCTGTAAATGCTAGGGATCATATTGGGGGACATGAGGATTAAAAGGAACCCACTCTCAAGCTTGCACATCAGCCCAAACCCAAGTTCAAATTAACTGTTTATTTTCCGGCTGCGGCGTGGGTGTGTCTGAGGTGCTCCAAGCACTCTGGACTTTTTACATGGATATTTTACGTATATTAAAAATAAAATATTTTACGGATTTGAGTACAGGATAATTATGTGCTATTTTTTCTAACACCTAAAATCCCTTTATAGTCTTCTAAAAGTGCAGGATGCCTTTATTTGAGCTATTTTATGTGCTTAATTGGTGCTAGCGGGACCTCTTTCCTGCAAGTAAACTGCGGCTCGCTTTTAGCCTTGCAGAGAGGTTTCCCGGAGCAATTGAATTGCAAAACTCTTGCGGACGTTTTAGATCAAAGGCTTTCCTCCGGCGCGATCGGCCACAAGAGATAGCAAGGCACCGGCCGCAAGCCTGCCGGAGCCTCCGGCCGTAAGGGAATAGAATAGCCGAATAGCTTGCGGCCGGTCCTTGCGGCCCCGCAACGACTGCGGCCGCTAATAGAATGAGGCCCATGGTGTGCGATGTGTATGTATGTGGTGTGTGTGACTGTGTATGATGTGTGTGTGACTGTATGATGTGTGTGTGTAAGTGTATGTATTGTATGTGATGTGTGTATGATGTGTTTGTATGTGATGTGTGTGATGGATGTGTGTGTGTGATGGATGTGTGGCTGTGATGTATGTGTGTGAGTGTCTGATGTGTGTGTGTGTGTCTGTGATGTGTGTGATGTGCATGGGTGTGTGATGTATGTGTGTGAGTGAATGCTTGCATACATCAAAGCAAAAAACGGTAGTGCACACTACATGTGCACAGGAACGCCTTAAAGTTCAAGAGCCAGGGGCTCCATAAACGTAAATCCGACCCTGCCTGTACACCAGAAGATGTCTAACATCTTCTTATGAAGAGTTATGTCAGATGGTGTAATGAGTCTATGTGTTATATGCAAGAGATGACACCACAAAGCAAACATTGAGCACAATGGATGAGCCCATCAAGTTCCTGTTTGAAAAGCACAGTTCATGATCACATATATAGTTCTCAGCAGCGCAGGCTTGCCAAAAAACATTGGTAACAAAACGTTAAAACTACGAACTCGCGAAGTGAGGGCAGCGGTTGCGGCCAGGCAAGGAGCGCCAAAGGCAGGGAGCGCCGAAGGTGCTCACTGCGCTGGTGGAGATGAGAGCCATATATTATTATATAAAAAAAAAAAGGGGAGAGCCCCGCAATGAGCGCCAAAGGCGATGAGTGACAAAGGCGCTCATCACGGGGCTCACAATGAGCACAAAGAGTGCTCAGAGGAGCAAAAGTTCACGAGGGGAGAGGCTCTCAAGGAGCGCCAAAGACGCTCAGCGCGGGGCTTGAAGTGAGCTCCGTAGGTGCTCAGACAACCAAAAGTACATGAGGGGAGCGGCTTGCAATGAGGGCCGAAGATACACAGAGGATAAAAAGCCTTGCATTGTGTGGCAAACAGCATTACCTGCCTTACAATTTTATTGCCGTCATTTGTTGACGGGCAAGTCGCTAGTAACTAATAATAAAAGAACAGAAAGATGTGCAATATTACTGTATACAGTAACAGCAACACTGAAATGCTCTACCAATCAGAGTTAGATATTATACTTGATTATATTGTTTAAAGGTGATACATTTTCATGCATATGTTCTTCATTGGCTGAAGGATTGCTGTGTTAATGTGGTTTTCATTACAAATTAGCAGTTGCTGGGTTTTGACAGGTTATAAATTAATGTTTGTCTTATCAATTCAGATTGTTCTTAAAACCCTTTAGACTTGTGTCCCAGCCAGATACATGTCAGTCCATGACATTGTAAGGGTGGCTGTTACTGATCTTTGAAATTAAGTTTAACCTTGAGCATTGCTTTCATAAATCATTTAATGGCAAATATATTAATGATCAATGCCTAATTAAATCAGCTAACTCCTCTTGTTAGGACATTAGCCTTTAACCTCCCCGATAATCCAAGGTTATCTCTCAGTGTCAAGACACATACCATTACCAGGGCCTGTCATCAGTGGAGAAAGAACAGAGAGTCTCATTCAATTGGCCAAATCGCAGATTCATCAACCCATAACAGATATTCAATTGGCTATATTTTACTACTCACATTTCAGTTGCGAGTTACAGGCTCAAAATCACTGCGGTTGTAAAAAATATAACTCTGTCCATTGATTTTTCAAACCTGTAAATGTTACCAGTGTTGAAGAAGCAAAATCAATGACCTCTGCAGACGTGATTATGTACGTGGTTCATCTGTAAACCCAACATAAAAAATAAATAAAAGACTGACACTGATGTGGGAATAAAATTGGCCACAGCCTTTATTTGAATGAACAATTCACCAACACAACCAGAGGTGACTGCTCACGTCCACCAAGGGGAGCCCAACATCTGAGGTCTTCAAAGACCCCCGTGTCCAGGGGACCTCATAACCATTCTAGGTGTATTCCACCACCATAACTCTGCTCCCCCTTAACAAGAGCAATCACCCCTGCCATGAGCTAGCCCTTCACGGCTAGCCCTGCCTAACAACAAAGGCAAGGCCTGCCAAATTCCCTCCCTCAGTGCAAAATTAAAAACGCTAAGACCCGCCTCATTAAGATGGACCCCATCTTTCGAATAATATTTGTGCACATCTTTAATCACCAAATCACGATGTCTGACAACAATACCACCCATACGCTTGACAAATTAACCCACTCCTATTCAACCTTATTCTGCATCTGTCCAACTTAACTGAATCCAACGCTACTCTCCACATCAATCGAGGAGCAATCCCGGACCCAATGATCACCACCACCCCAGGGAACACTAATAACCTATGCAGGTCACACTTTATACTCATCACTACGTCCTTAAATGGGACAGATCCCAAGTGATTACCACCCAAATTAATTAACAGACCTCCTGGAGAACAAAACATCCTCACGTAAGACACCACCTTACCCAATAATTGATGCCACCTCATGCCCCTATTACCTAAGCACTTGATATCCAGAATCTCCGGAGGAAACCCTAACTGCGTACCAATCTCTTTCACAGCCGCCGTTCCTCTCGACCAATAAATGAACGAGTGTCCAAAGATCCACAGACGGATGGGTGAACCTAAAATAAACAAACAGTATTAAACTAACAACTGTGGACGTATGTAAGCACGAAAATATCTGGACTCCCATCTACCATTTTTTTTTATCTGTGTCAACATTGCCTAGCTGTCTCCGTGGCTGCTCCAATCCTAAATGAATGAGTACCAAACTGCTCTGGATCCAGCTGCAACTCTGAGATGCAAGTCTTCAATACCGCTGAAAACTAGAATTTGGATAAACTAATAAACTAGTGCCATCCCTATGAACTAGGAATGAACCATTGCCCACCAGGCGGCAAGCCACAAATTCTTTCTAAGGATACCTGGGATGCTTATAATAGAGTTTGGGCGGATTGGGTACAGTTTAGCGAAGATGAGATGCATCATGGTTTCCATGCAGTGCAGTACAGGTTCTGTTCTTATTCATCAGTTATGCCTGGTACACTAGCCTCCATAGTTCCAGTGGCATGGGGGTCCTCTGGGCCTCCGCTGCTGGTGCTGCCTCCCGGAATCTCTGCCACTGAAAACGAGGGAGAGCATCAGCTATAGTATTATATTCCCCAGGAATATGCACAGCCTTGAATAATAGCAAGCATTTTAAAACCATTCTCCTAAGGAACCGTACCACCGGCATCAATGATGCTGAAATGGAATTAATAGCCCGCACCACAACCAAGTTGTCACAATGGAATACTATGTGCTGATTCTGAAAACTATCTCCCCACAGATACAGGGCCACTACTATGGGAAATAGTTCCAAAAAAGCCATGTTCATTTGCATAGAGTCAACCCACTCCGCAGGCCACTTTTCTGCACACCAACAGCCACCAAAGAACGCACCGAAACCTTTAACAGGCCGCATCAGTAAAAAGTTCTACATCAGAATTCTGGACCTTATCACGCAAGATAACCGATTGCCCATTAAAATGCGAAAGGAATATCTCCCAGACCTTGAGGTCCACCCTATGTTCTGACGTCACTCTAATGCGATGGTGAGCACACTTTACTCCAGCCATAGCGAGGGACAATCACCTAGAGAAAATCCTCCCCATCAGGATGATCCAGCAGGCAAAATTCAGTTTACCAAGCAAGGACTGCATGTCCCTGAGCGTTACCTTTTTCACGGCACGTATGCGTCTCACCGACCCCAATATGTCCGACACCTTGTCCAAAGGCAGGCTACAAACCATGGTTTCAGTATCAATTTGTATACCCAGGAAGCTCAGATTGTGTGTAGGGCCTACTGTTTTATCCGCCGCCAGGGGAATACTAAAATCCAATCTCCGCAAACGTTTGGAGCAATACCCCGCAGTCCAAAAGATTCCCGAGAACCAATAAAGAAAACATCATCCAAATAATGAACCAATGATACCAAGCCTGACCTTTTGACCATAACCCAGTGGATAAAATAACTGAAATTCTCAAAATACGAGCATGAAATCGAACAACCCATTGGCAGGCAAAGATCAACAAAATACCTGACAGCCTAACAGAAATTGGGATGAAGGGTGCACTGGCAATAAACGAAAAGCAGATTCGATGTTGACTTTTGCCAACAGTGCTCCCTTACCTGCCTTCCTTACCAGAAGGACCGCCCTGGAAAATGTCGCTAAACTACTATCAATACCGTCGTTAACCTATGAACCTTTTAGGTATGATAAATTATGAATTAAACAAAAACGGTTGGGCTCCTTTTTTGGTTCCAATCCCAGCGGGAACACCGGCAAATTGGCCAAAGGAGGCTCACTAAAAGGTCCGGCCATTCGTCCCTTATCCACCTCGTCAGACAATTTTTCTAACACTAGTGCAGGATTTTCTCTGGCCTATTTCAAATTGGGCAGGAGCCGAGCATGAGGCGCAACAACCGAGGGGATAATGAACCCGTCTGAGAAACTGGACAACAACAACTTAGAAACCTCCGGCGAAGCTGACTGTACTTCCTTAACCATGGCCAGATCCCTTCTAGCAACACCAGCGTCCTACCCCTTTCGAGTCGTACCTTCAGACCTTTAGGGCTTTGTTTTCTTGAAGCAGTGAAAAAGAGGATACTTCAAACTGCAATCATGTCTATACTTTCTCGACGCCCCCCCCACTTAAAAGTGTTTTCGTTGTAAGCAAAGCAACAGCCCCCCTTTTTGCCTGTCTTTCCCGACCCCGGTTTAGCAACACTAGGGGAGACCGGTCGCAGTGGGGTGACTATTTTCAGCCAACTCCCCATATCTCTATCATCCCACTGCATACTAGGCAAGACTGAAAATCTTTGTCTAAATTTGACATCATAGTGTCACCATGCCAATCCGCAATAAGTTCTATGGATCCCATCTATCTCATCTACAGTGCCTTGCAAAATTATTCACCGCCCCCTTGACTTTTTACCTATTTTGTTACATTACAGCCTTAAGCTCTATGTTGTGTTAATCTGGATTTTATGTGATGGATCAGAACATAATAGTCTAAGTTGGTGAAGGGAAATGAGAAAATATATACATAAAACGTTTTTTTTAAATAGAAAACAGAAAATTGGCATATGTATTCACTCTCTTTGCTATGAAGCCCATAAAAAGCTCTGGTGCAACCAATTACCTTCAGAAGTCACATAATTAGTGAAATGATGCCCACCTTTGTGCAATCTAAGTGTCACATGATCTGTCATTACATATACACTCCAAAGGCCCCAGAGGCTACAACACCTAAGCAAGAGGTACCACTAATACCACTAACCAAACACTGCCATGAAGACCAAGGAACTCTCCAAACAATTAAGGGACAATGTTGTTGAGAAGAACAAGTCAGGGCTAGGTTATAAAAAAATATCCAAATCTTTGATGATCCCCAGGAGCACCATCAAATCTATCATAACCAAATGGAAAGAACATGGCACAACAGCAAACCTGGGCAAGGAGGGCATTTATCAGAGAGGCAGCACAGAGTCTTAAGGTAACCCTGGAGGAGCTGCAGAGTTCCACAGCAGAGACTGGAGTATCTGTACATAGGACGACAATAAACTATACGCTCCATAGAGTCTGGTTTTATGGCATAGTGGCAAGAAGAAAGCCATTACTTTCAGCAAAAAACAAAATAGCAGGTTTTGAGTTTGCGAAAAGGCATGTGGGAGACTCACAAAATGTATGGAGGAAGGTGCTCTGGTCTGATGAGACTAAAATGTAACTTTTTTGCCATCAAAGAAAATATGCTGGCTATGCTGGTGAAAATTACAAAGGCCTGGAGCCAATTACTGAAAGTTGTGGGGATTTTCCTGTAACGCTTCCTGTGCTCATCCTCCTCCTTTTTGGAATCCTCTTTCTTCTCCTCAACTTTCAAATCTATGAAATTTTCTAATGGGAGCCATATCCTCTCTTTTACATCCTGAGGAACATGCTTGCAAATAGGCCCAATTGAGCACAGTGAGGTTTTCTTAAGGCTGGGTCCGCTACCTTAAGGATGGCGGACTGAGACGCTGCCACCTCAGAAACTACCTGTTCAATTGCACCACTACCAACGGAGTCCTGCAAATTAGCCCCTTGCTCATCCTGAGCCATCACGGACTACCATAGAACTTTGGTGGATAGGAGATTGACCCACCCAAGCCCTGCCAATACCTCTATCCCTACTCTTGCCCTCTAGACTAGCAATAAAACCTTTCAAACCTTCCAGAACATTTGTAAAGGATATAGCCGCAGAGGCAGCAGATACCTCACCTGGCTGGCCTGCAGTGCGATCCTTGTTCATAGCCTGAGCTTGCTGTTTGCCTCCCAACGGCCTGAAGTCAGGGCTCTTCTCCTTGGATGGTGATTGACCATTACATCTGCAACGAGAGAAATAGGCCTCCCTGCCTGGCTCCTCCCCCTGTTCTCGACCAACTGGGTTTCTCCATTCTCTGTGGGGAAGCGGGCCGGGTCCTGCTTGCGACTGACACTGATCGATACCGAGCTCTGATACTGTAGTCCCTCTCCCTATGCAGCCAAACTGCATGCCCATCCTGTCTTGGTGACCTTGATCGAGTTTCCTGGTGCCTCCTGGGGCTATACCTGCTCCTAACATTGTGATAGGAATGCAGCGGGCTCATCCTGTCCTGCCCCAAATATTCGTGTCTGCACCTGACTGGGGAATATCCCTCCCTCCTACTATTGTGGGCTGGACTGTACCTTCTCTAAGAAGACCTGTCCGCCCGGGTCCTGTCCGGCAGATGCTCTCTCCTGTCCCGACTTCTTCTGCATCTGTGCTTGTCCACATGTCCCCCTTTTGTTTGTGTGTTTTCCTGTGTTTTCCTGTCTTGCGTCCTGGCCCACTCTGACATCCTGCCCCCACATGTGCTGCACAGTGTGTGGTACCTGGCTGCCTGCCAGTGGCTCCCATCTCCTGGAGTCTCCCCATCTTTTCCTCAGCTGCTCCCAGTGCTGAGTTATGGACCCCACGTCCCTGTGCTGTGTCACCTGTTCTGCTCCCTGGCCCACGCTGACTTCCATCCCCACAACCAATATCCTGCAGTGTGCGGTCGGTACCTGGCTGCCTACCAGAGCTCCCAGACTCACCCACTCCGCTGATGGACGGCCGGATCCGCCTCCTGAATTTCTTGCGTGCTGGTCCCGCTGCTGCCTCTCCTCCGAGTTCCTTCCGTGTTCCTGGCCTGACCGGACTCACGCGACTGTGGGCTGGAACGTCCTTTTTTGCTGCTGCATGTCTGCGGACCCCACGCTGAACATCTTCCTCTTCCTCCACGTTTAGTGCCCGAAACTCCTAGCGCCCCTGTCCTCTTCCTCCAGGTACCCGTATGCTTCCGATACGGCCCCCGATGGCCCGCCTGGGCTTCCTACGTCCATATTGCACTCCTCCATGCCGGCCTCACGCTGTCCTTTGGCTGCCCATCCTGCAGCTGCTCCGACCTGCTGACAATGCCCTGTGCTCCCGATACCGGTAAGCAGAACTGCTGAGGGGGGTGTAACTGCAGGGGCTGCTAAGGGAGCTTCCGCCGACCTCTTCTTTCGGTCTCCTCTATTTGGGGCCAACAACCTAGGGTGCCCCCTTGTAGTGGTGCTGCTTCTCCTGCCTTGAGGCACCTCCGGGCTGAGGTCTGGATTGACGAACTGGGCGGCCTGCCTCACTTCCCGTGCTCACCGGCGTGGTACTGCCCAGCGACAGCAGCAGCTGCTGCAGCCCACTCGCTCCATATTATCATGTCTGAGCCTGAATTAGGGCCACGAGATCAGACATGCTGGCTGCTGCCATACTGCTGCTGATAATTCTTCATGTGCTTCCCCCGAAGTAACTGCCAAAGGCGGGAAACTATCTGCCCAAAACTCCTACCCTTGCTAGCTCAACCCTCAAACTCCCAACACACTTGCCTGGTCAAAAGCCCCTTCCCCCATGCTGTTTCCAGGGGCTGCCTCATTCAATTTAAAAAATTCAAGAAGCATGCAATTGTCTTCAAATCTGTAAATCGCAAATGTACCAAAATATTATACTAGTACTAGATAGGACTCACAAGTGGGTTAAACACCTGTTCGTAACACTGTAAAAGCAAATATAAACACACTACTATACTTAAAAATACTGGGAAAGCAATGAAAGGCATAATAATTAATTGCACAACAGTCTCAAGCTCGCAAATCTGCAATAAAAAATAATTATTTGTAACTTTTATTTTTGTGTTATATCAATCCCAGAAATCAAGGGGTTAATACATATCAGGCCAACTACATGGCCTGTAACAGATGCTTTTATGTATTTCAAGATTGCTTGAGTGCAAGCTGATAGGCAAACATTACTCATTTGCGTGTATTAATACTTAGCCTACAATTCCAGGTTAATTGTAACTTCCATGTCTTACTGACGTCATGATGACTGTCTCATTTACTGTTGGCTCTGTCTAAAAAGTAACATATGGGCTTGCTTAACTATTGCCAGATCACATAATCATGCCCCCTAAAATCCTACTTTCATGCTTTGCGTGTGGAGGCTGTGAGCCTGTACTTATTGGTTAGAGAGAATTGAAAACATCTAAATGTTGTGAAAAATTGTAACCCGCAGCCAAAATGTCAGATTACAGGTAATTACGGGCTTGCAATTGTATGCGGCTCAGAACTCCTAAGTCTGTCTGGCAGCCTGTCTGGCTCCTAAGTGGAATATATATAGGGTCCCAAGATATCTGATGGAGGCCGTGATCATTACTCATAGGCTTGATATTGTGAGAAAATAATTAGGCTTACCAATATTGCATATGATAGATAATCATTTTTTGCCATAGTTCTAAATACATTTTTTTGCTATATAAAGTTTAATCATTGAGAAGAGAATACTGTAAATATGGGACTTCAGCATCCATTTAAATAAAAGCAAATGACATATAAACTGTTGTTTGTTTTAAATACCTTTTTACTTTGAAACAAGTGTTAAGATTTTTATTATATGCCTATAAAGAATAATATAATTTTGCTCTATATTAACAATGCAATTCTGTGCCTAAATGTTTGTGGTTATATAAACCAAGTGCTGAGATGCATTATAAATGAATGGGCTGTCAACAGGAGTGAAATAAAAACAAGTATTTTATTACTTAACATCTTCAACATCAAAATGGCCATATCAGCAAAGACTTAGACTGTAATGCATTTATGGAACACGGCCAAGAGACGGAAAAATGGGATGAGTCATATAGATAGTGGTATGAAATATACTACAGAGGAAATAAATAAAGAAGATTGAAGAATATCTGTAGTCATCACCTACAACTCCATTCTTACATAAGTCTAACATTTCACCAGACATTTACAACTGGTATTAGGGAGGAGAAAACATAGAAACTGTGCTCCTGGATTGACCCATTATGGCCCACAAGAGGAGAGAGAGACAAGCTATCATTGGCACAGTGGGATTATCACAGACCAACAGTCAAGATATTTAAATAAATATTAATGTAACATGCTTATAGTATACTATGTCAAAGAACTTGATTGATGATTGTGAAAATAGCTTTACAATCACATATATAGTTGGGGATCTGCCGCGCTGTTTGGAATGCTTATGATGTTGGTGACGCACTTGCGGCCCGTTGGACTCATTGCACTGCGAGCTTCACAAAGCGAGGAGAGCAGTTGAGGCACGTGGGACTTAGGCTGCAATGAGCTCCAAAGGCGCTTATTGCACTGTGAGCAGTTGAAGGACGAGCAGTTGAAGCACGCAGGACTTGCGACCCATAGGACTTGGAGTTAAAACCCGCACATACACTGTGCGCCTCGCAAAAAATCTGACTTTAACAACCCGACCACGGAACTGAAAACACCTAAAAAAATAACAAATATGCCTCAAATTCACTTACACACTCACACAATGCACAGAGTGAGAGCCACGAAGCCTGTGAGCGAGGTTGCAAGTTAATTTGAGCCATATTTGTAATTTTTTTAAGATCGAAAATCGCGTAAGCGAGGAAAACAATGTCTGCCGAAAAAACGAAACACAATGAAAATGAGGCAGAAGGACAGAAAACTAGCCCGAGGCAGGTAAAACTACCCCGAAGGATTTAAAATCGAGCCCTAAGCAGTAACACTTAACAAAAGACAGTAACACTTCATCTAAGTCACTAACATTTAACACAAGGTAGAAACACTTAAACCAACCCAGTAACACTTAAACCAAGGTACTAACACAACCAAGCACACTAACACGCATTGTGTGGCAAACAGCATTGCCAGCCTTACCATTTTAATACTGTCATTTTTGACGGGCAAGTTCCTAGTGTTTAAAATAAATATGGAAATAATAAAACATGTAATTACATTTTCACTACTGTATTACCTTTTTCTTTAGTAGTAGCACATTTTGTCTAATTTTCTAATAGCATTAGAAACCTTAGAGGAATTGGAGAAGCCTTGTATTCAGATAAAAGATAACAGTTCTATTGTACGACTGTTGTTTTTTATAGCTACTTGACAATAGAACTTAATAGAAGTGCAAACCAGCAGTTCAAAATGAAAGTGCACATGACACAGAGTCAACTAAATAAGAAATAGTCTTAAAATAGTCTTAAAAAAGGTTATTATGATCATGCTAATGCTCACATGCATGTCATTGTGTTCTCAAATTAGAGGGGTAATTGTAAAAATACCAGAGGCCCAATGCAAAATGCTGGAGTCCTCCTGAAAAAAAGGTTGCTTAGTGGCTCCCTCAAAATTATTGTCCTTGAGCACTTTATTTATACATTTGAAAATGTTGTGATTAAGTTGCTTATTCAAGTTAGACACCTTGTAGGCAGGGACAAACACCATGGCCTGGGTTGACAGTATTTCACCACTCTTTTTCCAGTTGCCTTTCACCCTGCTTCTTAGCTCTATATCCATCAAGGATCCCCCTTTATGTATCTGTCTGTCCCTTTGTCCCTTCATCCATCTATTTATACCTCTTGTGAAATTAAACTGTTGGATTGGATTTAGAGCTCGACTGGAGCCTGCTGTACAGAGAAAACATCAAGCAAATAAAAACATTAATTACATGTGTAAACCCCACTGCTGAAATAATTATAAAGATAATCCTAGATTTTGCATTTGTTTCCACATAGAATAAGATGACAGTTTCCGAGCACATTACATTGTGATAATATGATTTTTTTTAAGTTTCTATCTATCTATCTATCTATCTATCTATCTATCTATCTATCTATCTATCTATCTATCTATCTATCTGTTAGCACTTTTTCTCTTTATTCTCTTCTCACTTTTAGACCAATTGTTCTATTTTTCCTCCTCCCTCACATATCCCATATCTCATCTCTTTCCTTTTCCCAAATATTTACTCATTTTATAACTCTATTCGTTGGCCACCTTACCCAAATATCTCTTACCTTATCCATATCTTATGACAATTCTTCTCTCTCAAATAGCTCCTTCTAATATATCTATCCTACATGCAAGTACTGACAATGGGCCCAATTAATGGGTCCCATATGTGCATTTTGCTCTATTCAGCCACATGTTTGCATCATGCTGCTCCTTATCCCTTCATCTAGAGCCTGTATTTTCTCATAAACGTTCCTCCAACCTTTCTCTCATCTAAACTTTCATGGAAGACACAAACAAGAATGCCTTCAAAATTACTCCTTTATGTGCATTTGCTTGTCTTGGCTTGCTATTCTTGTGACATCCCAGTAATTTTATGCAGCCTTCCTTCCCTTATCTTCACCCTATCTCACCTCCAGACACCCTCTCTTCCCTCACTTCCACCCTTTGTCACCACACCACACCTTCTTACGTCACTTCCACATTCTCTTAACTTCTCTTACCTCATCATACCCTCTGTTCCTTCACACCCATCTTCCCTCTGCTCAAACAGCATGGCATATCCTTCACAGTACTAAACATGAAATTGACCTAACCAGAGAAAAATAGGCAGATATTTCAAAGCAACAAGATTCATCAGACTATACACAAGAAAATGAACACTTATCCTGATACCCAAAAACTAAACACTCAGTACCTGATTTATCTGAATTGGATCCCAAGGTACACATTTGGCAATTAATTTGTACCTACAAATAATAAGGAATAAGTATATGGTACTGGACTTGAGACGTGGTATTACACATATATACACATGTGTGTGCTGTGGCAGAGATAATGAATCGTGGGCCCTGGTGCAAAATATTTGTAAGTGGTTAGATCATCCCTAAGGCAATAAGATGACCTTACTATAGAAATTATTTATATGCCGGAAATTAATTATATGGTCTCTAACGCAAATGTAAAGAAGCACAAAATCTGGTTCATTGACCTGAAAATGTGAACATGAATATAATTGGACTCCTAAATCTCCTAGCAAGCAAGCTCGTGAAGAATGTCTAATCATCACAAGAGAACAGGCTCCCTTGACAACATTAGGAAGTTAAAAAAGTAGAAGGTCGGCCATGCTGCACCTGCTGGTGCTTACAGAGATGGTTTTGACTGGAATGCTCTCCTTCCAGAGTCTGATTTTGGAACTTGTGACCACAATGGGGTCTGGCTTTGTGTGGTTAGGTTTGTGTGATGAGTATGTGAAGCTAAGTATTTCTTGGTTTGTCATGCTTTTCTAATCTGTTCTAGCCTTTCTTCTTCCTGGTTTTAAGTCTTTAACACTCTGAGCAACTTGTTTGGTCAACCTGACAAGATATAGAACCTGCCAACATATGACAGGGAAGAGTAACATGGGAGGGGAGATAAGATCTCTGAATTTCTATTTTCAGGTAAGATGCTGAAGCTTGCTGAAAATATAGAGCTGAAAATAAAATGGGCTTGTGTGTTTCTTTAATGTGGGGAATCTGGTAAAGCTTCTGATAAGTCATATGATTAATCAGTTTATTACAGTACTGCACAATTAGTATTTATTTATAGCTGTGCAGATATGAGAAATAATACAACAATGAATACGACACAGACAAAGGTTTGGGCACCCTGTCAGTCAGAACTTAGTAGCACCTTCTTTAGCAGGAATCACAACATCCAAATGTTTCCCGCACCCAGACAAGAGTCTTTCTATTCATGCATTTGCAATATCTTCCTACTTTTCCTATCAGAACCTGTCTGTCTCAGAAATGTTATTAGATCATCTTGCATGCACTGCATGTTTCATATCTTCCCACAAATTGTCATTAATATTCGAGTCTGGAGACTGAAGGCCATTACAAAATATTAATCCTTTATTCCTGTATCTATGTCATAGTTAGGTTTGAGGTATTTTACAGATTGTTGTCCTGAAATATCAAACCTCTTTTCAGTTTCATTTTTTTCACTGTCTCTGGGACATAAGCTTCTAGGGTTTTTTAATATTTCAATAAATCCATTATTCCTTCTACTAGTACAATATTTCCTGTCACAGACTGCCACATAAATCTAAAGCATTATAGATCCATCCAATGCCTAACAGGTGGCAAAGTGTTCTTTTCTTCAAATGCTTCACCTATTTTTCCTTCAAATGTATCTTCTTAGAAGAGTCCTGGGCAGAATAACAATTACAACCTTGACATTTCTAACACTGAGATTATTTATTCAACTCTTAAATTGTCTTCACCTGATATAAAAGAACTCATGTTTAAAAAAACCTGTTCATGTTTTAAGTTTTTAAAATATATGTGCCTACACATCTGAAACAATATGGGAATGGGAGGAAGTAGAGAGGACTACAAGGCAGTCCTTACAGGTAAGCTGAGGGAGGTTAAAGAGCAGTAACAATTTAAATATTATATAACTAGGATAAATAGCTTGTATTATGTTAGATGTAAGTTATACTTTCAAAAAGACATGGCTTTACCATTATAGCATCCACTTAAAACACAATTTTTGCATAAATATAAATATTTGAAAGAACATATATGAGGGCAGATATTTACCTTTAAATCAAAATCACAGGTGGATGTAATTTCATAAAATTAGAGACTACGGGGAGGTGCCAGCAACTGAAGAGAGCAGCAGCAAAACAGCTCAGCTCCTACAAACTTGAAAAATCCTGAAAACATCACAAAACTTGCTCTAAATTATATTATTTATAGATGCCTGCTACTTCTGGGGATTTTCACAGAAAATCAGGACCCAGGTTCTCATCTTGGAGACTGTTTTCCAGACTAGAAGGCACACTGCCCTGGGAGAACACACCCTTTAATAGTGGATAACTCCAGAAGTTATTTCTCAGCTCTACATGACTGTCTGAGCACTAAGACAGAGAACACATCTCAACAAGCAGGAGGTGTCCTAAGATTTTGATTTTTGACCATCCTGGAGACACATCCAAGGGCTAAGAGGTGTCCTAAGATTTTGATTTTTGACCATCCTGGAGACACATCCAAGGGCTATTAGGTGAGTAAACAACATTTAATACACTTAGTAAAACAGTTGGATTCCCTCCTAGACCCACAGTGATGTTGCTATGCTGAATTGGCTAGTCCATAAAGCACTCTGCTAATATTCAATGCTTGGGCTGTAAAAACAAACACAAATATTTTGCAAGTGTGATGTGGTTATGTTTTTTTAACCCACACTACAACCCACAAGAGCTAAATAGTATAAGGGTCCAAGAAGGGGTGCAGTGATTCCAGACCCCAAAAAGGACAGGTGCTTGAAGGCTATTCAGATGCTCTTAAACTATTGTACATAGAGACTTTTGGCAAAACAAGACTTGCAAACTCAATGATCAGTTACTATGTTATATTCCTATGTGGACATATTATTACTGGAGCTGCCATTACACAAACAACACCTGTTGGGAAAATCCCTTAAGTGAATAATTTGTATTTCTTGTTTGCTTCTAGGAGAACTGGCAGGGGGGCAATCTGCAGAGACAGGAGTGGCACGCCCAGAGTGATATAAACAGAGAATAAACCATATTAACCTTGCAGCTGTAGTTTCATGAAACCTGCATAAGTAGTCCCATCTTGTGAGCAAATTCAAAATCTGCAAACTCAGACTTTTAGCAAGGAAGAGGTGCTATATCGCCATCTTGTGGACCTACAAAATAATTGCAGCCTGAAAAGAAATAGCAAAGGCAAGCTCAAAACCTGTCTGGGATTTATTTTTTACAGAACTTTTACCTGCATAGCAAAATGCCTTATCGTGTCTCAAACAGTTAAAACAAACATACTTTTTACAAAAACGCAGATATTGTCTGATTTAAAGCAGAAGCTGCTCAACATTGCCTGCTTTATTTTTTTGGATGCGAGAATATAAGATTATGCCCTCTATGTAAGCGTACCCCATACCCCAGTTATGGTGGCACAATCTAGAGCAAAGTGACTTACCTAAAGAATACAGCTAAATCTCACGTTTAAAGCCCATAAAAAAGGAATGGCTGGGATCGCAAGAAGAAGGCCTGCTAAATCTATACAGGACTTTTGCACAACAAAAACAGGCGCGCAGTCGTCCCGACAACCTCCTTTGACACCTGAAAGTTTATAAACATCTACTATGGAGCCTACAGCACCCAGCACTAAGGCGGATATACAAGATCTAAAAGATCTAATTTCCTCCTTTAGCACGGAAATTACAGGGGAAATCAAGAAAGTGGCTGCAGAACTCACTGGAGAAATAAAAGCTGTTGATTTCAAGGTGACTGAGCTGGAGGCAAAATATGATAAAATATTGGAGGCGCATACCCAACTGGAGGGAGAGGTGTCGGCTTTGAGAGATGAACAAAGCCAACTGCAATATGCACCAGAGGATCTGGAAAATCGATCCGCCGTCAAAATGTCACCAGAAACAGTTACAGATCTCCCAAACTATATGCTGGATCTCTATAAAATTTTACTAACTAACCTGGAAGAAGACGCTTTCAGATTAGATTGCATTCATAGAGTGCTGGTGGGTCGGCTTGCCTCTAGAGAAAGACCTAGGGATGTGATTGCAAAATTCCATTACTACGCGACCAAAGATCTTTTTATGAAGGCAGCAAGTCCCGGCATTCCAGAGATTGCAGGTGGCCAGCCTAGCATGTATTCTGATCTTTCCCCGACCACCCTGTATAAAAAGAGACTATTTAAACCTCTCTTGGAGATCATCTTAGCCCAGGGATGGAGATATACTTGTGGCTTTCCCTTCAAGCTTAATATTAGACGGGAGAACATACCCAGTTTTTTATATGGATGAGGGCATGGCGTTTCTTTCGTCCTGGAACATCCCGATACAAGAACCGTTGGGAACTGCCCAACATCCTGATACTAGACCTTATCAACGCTTCAGACCGCAACAGAGATCCTAAGTCTGTAACAACTTTTTATACTTCTGCGTGTGGAGAATTAGAGAGAATACACTTTCAAATGTAGATATTGCTTTGGGATACTGCTGTACGTTAGAGAAGGGACTCTCTAACCCTACATGTAAAACACATAGTTTTCAGTTTAAGTTTAGCCATATGGTAGCAATGTTTTAGTTTTTTGTGCCAAATTTGCTACGAGCTTAGGATCCATTATGGAATTTCAGTTTAAGTTTAGATATGTGGTTGCAATATTTTTTTTTATTTTATTTTTTTCATATGCTGAATATGGGCTTAGTTCAGGGTCTGCTATGGAATTTCCCCACTTCTTAGATCTCAACTGCACTGATATAGTCACTTAAATATTAATGGTTTTTCAAAGTTGTGCCCCTTAGGAGTTACATTTTGTATATTTTTCTATTCTTATTTTTGTTTTGTTTTTGTTGTGTATCCTATTGAAAAGATACTTGACTCCTCACAGTAGGTTTTAGGAGGACAAATAATTGCTCTTCTCAACTCAGTTTAAATTGTGCATTACTTTTGTGTATTTCTGTTATACACAAAGAAAAAAAAATATATATATCTTCGCAATTGCTTACGTATATATTTTAAGACTGATATATTGAACTATAAAAGTATGTGGTTGTTATTGTACATTGCTTTAACATTTTTTATGCCTTTTTTCTTCCCTCTTCCTGGTTCATCTTCTCCATTTTAAGAAGAATGCCATTCCAAAATATGTATTGGGGGGGAAATGTTTCACGCAAACGTTTCATTCTACTGCCCCAGAAAAAAAAGAGTGGTGGCCATTTTAATACATAGGAGGCTGCACTTCCAACACATGTCCACCCACAGAGATCCAGAGGGTAGATTAATTTTGGTACAGGGTAGTGTCAACGTAAACTTTCATTGGGGGCGGCATGAATTCAGTCTTAAACCAAGCAATAGATAGATCGGGCTCTCCCTCCCCAATGGTAATTCCCTCCCTACAAAATCCCTCAAGCTTTTGTTTAATAATCATGATATGCTTGATGCGTGGAGAATGGTTGACCCTACTGATAGGGAATACACCCATTACTCAGCTAGGCATGACTCATACTCTCGCATTGATTATGTTTTAATCCAGCAACACCTAGCCCCGAATTTGTTGCAGTCAGAAATCCGCCCCATTGCATGGTCGGACCATGCTATAATCAGTATCTCCTTGAACGATCTGTTGCCTAAGGGGCGCTTTCCTTCATGGGTGATAAATTTGGCCCTGCTTAATTATCTAGTTACAAAAGACAAAATACATTGCGCTATGGTAGAATACTTTGATTTAAATAGTGGCGGTGAGGTGGATAATGCTGGAGTATGGGCTTCACATAAAGCAGTGTCATCTCTAGAAAAATAGAACCAGCTCAAATCAACACATTAAACAACAAAATCTTGGCCCTTTAATCTGTTCCTCCCTCTAGGAGACCACCTGGGACCCAGGCAAAAATGTATAGACTTAAGCAGCAGTTGCAGGTGATTCTTCGTAGGAAGGCTGTAACTTTATTGCAAAGTACTCAAGCTCAGTATTTCACATTCTCGAATAAGCCAGACAAAATGCTAACCAGAAAGCTCAACCAGCAAAGGGCAAAATCTTTTATCCCGAAACTAAAGGTGGAAAATTTTAGACCATGTATAAGCCGAATTACATCACAGAGGCATTTAAAATTTTTATGTTGATTTGTTTTCAGCGCCTGCTAGCTCAGGCACGTTTAATCATTTTCTGTTTTCCATTATGCTTCCGAAACTTGATAGTGGACAATCTGATTTGCTAGGTAATCCAATGTCTTTAACTGAAGTTAAGAGAGCTATAAAAGAGTCTAAGTCACATAAAACCCCTGGCCCGGATGGGTTCACAAATTTGTATTACAAGCAATTTATAGATACATTAGCGCCCCATCTTTAATTACTTTTTAATGATTTCTTGTCTGGTGAGCCAGTGAGACCAGAATTCCTGGAAGCCAAGGTAATAGTAATAATAAAAGAGGGTAAGGACCCATCCCAATGTAAGAGCTATGGGCCTATTTCTCTGATCAATTGTGACGTCAAACTTAATTCTAAAATCTTAGTGAATAGGCGTTCTCAGGTGCTGCCAAACTTAATACACCCGGACCAGGTGGGGTTTATTCAGGGTTGTGAAGCACCAGATAACACCAGACTTATTCTAAATTTGCTTGATGTAGCATCGGTCCAAAACATACCTTTGATGCTCCTCGCCCTTGACGCAGAAAAGGCCTTTGATAGGATTGATTGGGCACATATGGCCGAGACTTTACACAAGTTTGGTCTGAGTGATACGCTAGTAAAGGGTATCTTAGCACTGTATTCGGCCCGACAGCTTACGTTGCGTATCAGGGGTTTAAATCTCGATCCTTTAAAATCACAAGAGGAACGCAACAAGGCTGCCCCCTCTCCCCTCTGCTTTTCGCATTGTGCATTGAACCCCTAGCTGCTGCTATCAGTGACAACCCGAATATAAAGGGAGTTAGATTGAGGGAGTCAGAACATAAACTGAGCTATTTTGGTGGATGATGTCATGTTCACTATCACCGAGCCTTTGACCAGTCTCCCTAACCTATTTTATGCTCTTGGACTTTTTGGCAGCATTTCTGGCTTTAAAATTAATACAAGTAAGAGTGAAGCATTAAATGTTTCTTGTCGAGGCATTTGGAATCCCAGCTATCAGAAAACTTCTCCTTTAAACGGGTCCAACACCACATTAAATATCTAGGTGTTTTTATCCCTAGACAATCTGACCTAACGTAAGCAGCAAATTTCCCTGAGCTTATAAAAAAACTACTTAATGATATCAACATGTGGTCCTCCTACAAAATTTTATGTTTGGGTAGGATTCATGCTATTAAAATGAGTATTTTGCCCAAGCTTTAGTATCTCTTCCGTACTATTCCAATGGCTGTTCGCACAAGGATATTTTGGTTATTTAGGGGGCAATCTCTCACTTCATTTTGGATCGTAAAATACCTAGAATAAATAAGACGGCCATGAAGGCACCTAAGGCTAGGCTACCAGTTTGACGAAAATCACTAATTGGTTTGTTAAAGAGCAGCTGCCAGTATGTGTGGAGATGAAAAAAAAACTTTTTGCAGAAAGTAGCCCTCACATTAGGCAGGTTTTATGGCTCTGCCTACATTCTAAATTGGACAGTTCCTTCCTTCCCAGTTGCATGGTTCAATCGTTGGAGATTCTGACTCAGACAAACAATAGAATCCCACATGTAGAAGCAGGTTCATGGCTTACCCCATTGTGGTAATATCAGAGAACAGCATTAATCAATAGATTTTCGCAGTTTAAGTGGTGGATAGACAATAAGTTTACGATTGCTGCTGATCTTTTAAGGGGTAATCAACAGTGGTCGCCCACAACATTTAGGGATGCACATCATTTACCATTAAAGGAATGGCTTAATTTATCCCAGATACATGTTAATGTTTCCAAGGTAATCAAATGTAATGCCTCTGCTAAGATCACTCCATTCAAGAAATGTTGTCTTGATAACCCTAATGGTAGACGGACTATCTCCACTATATATAATTATTTAATAGACCGGATTACACCGCTCAAACTCCGGCATCAACACTCTTAGGAGTCGGAGTTTGCCATTGATTTAACCGATGCACAGTGGAACAAGATACATAAACATGCCCTAGACTCCTTACTGAACACTATACTGAGGGGAAATGCACATAAGACCATTATGAGGTTGTACTTAACGCCGGCTAGGATAAAACTCTAATCCCTCCTTAGATGGCAATTGTTTTAGGGTCTGTCACGATTTGGGTACACTTAAACATGTCCTCTGGAACTGCTCTAAGATTGCTCATATTTGACGGGAGATATATGATATCTTGGAGAGATTTTGGCGTTGCAGGATCCCCCAAAAAACGCAAGAAGCCCTTTTAGGCCTCCCCATAGAGGGCCTCAGTAAAGAAGCTCAACTTTTATCACACCAGGTGTTCTTAGCAGTTCAGGTTACACTAGCCAAAATTCTGAAAGTCAGAAGTACCTGCATATAGTGCAGTTTTAAAGAAACTTAAATTCATATATGACATGAGTGTTATTTCAGCGGACCTAGATAAATCATATGGGAAATGGGCCTCATGTTGGGACACCTGGACCCTTAAGGTCGGGTGGTAAATCAGCAGGGCTGGAACAAGCTATAAGGAGATCATCTTTAGAACAGGCATAGTGTTGAACGCTATCTCTTCTTGCCCCTCTCTTTCTTTCTCTATCTTCTCTTTCCTTTACTCTTTGTGTGCTTTTCTAGGCTATCAGTCTATAAGATTGTACTTTAACACGTACGTACATGTGTAATTGGATTTCGGCATAACTTAAAAGGGAAATAACAAAAAATTAACAATTAAACTTAAAATGTTATGTGTATGTTTGCACTTTTCTAGGGCAGTGCCTATGCTATTTATGTTCTATTGTTGAAACATTTGTATTTTTGTATTAACCTGGTGCTCTTAAAAAATATAAAAAAAATTAAATTAAATAAAACACTACCAGGTATTAACATGCAGAACTGAGTACTGGATATTAAGGCTCAAATAATTCATAGATTTATCTAGTATCACATATATAGTTGTCACAACTGCGATTTTGTTGGTAACGCGATGTTAAAAGTTACGGGCTTACGCATGCTCAATGGCGTTCATTGCGAGGCCCGAAAGTTACGGGTTGGCCGAGGCCTGCAATGAGCGCCAAAGGCCCGTAAAGTAGAGGGGGGAGAGCCTTGCATTGTGTGGCAAACAGCATTGCCAGGCTTCAAATGTTCCTGCCTGCATTTTTGACGGGCAAGTCGATAGTGTATTTATAATAGCTGTTTTTAACTTTACAAAACATTGTGTAAAAACAAACAACCTAATTGTTAATTTTTATTTTGCTTTTAATCCCTCTACAAACTGCTTTTGAAAACACATTTCAGAGACACTAACTTATTGTGTATTATTTAACTAGGCTGCAGGAGTGGAGATACTTAATGTAGAAGTTGCATGGCGGACCCAAATTATTTATGAACTCCCTCACTAATTCCGTCACTATTGCACTGCCCTAATTATGGATGTCCCAACTGGTCAAGAGAACAGATACTGTTGTGTTAGGCTGTGATGTCTGATCTCTGGGTTGTAGTCTGGTACTTGGACATACTGGAACACATGCATTTGCAGCATGACCAGTCATTCATTCATGCTTTGCAACTCTCCTAAAGGGTACATACTGTTCATCCTGTAACTTACATTCATCTAGGTACCTCACCAACATAATATGAGGCAGCTGCTGATTGGCTGCACCCATATTTGCTCCCAATCATTGTAGTCCATTAGGACCATATTACATTTCTCTGAGTTTCAGGGGTGTCTCACCTAGGTTACTCTGCCACACCAGAGTATCAGCATCCTCCATGGTGCCTTCCATAAAAATTCTGCTTCCACTGGGGAGTGCCTAACTCACATAGGTCACCACCCATCTGTCACTAGGGGTTAGTGATGTCGCGAACATCAAATTTTCAGTTCGCGAACCGCGGACGCGAGTTCCATCAAATGTTCGCGAACGGACGAATATCGGCGAACCACCATAGACTTCAATGGGCAGGCGAATTTCAAAACCCACAAGGACTCTTTCTGGCCACAATAGAGATGGGAAAGTTGTTTCAACGGGACTAACACCTGGACTGTGGCATGCTGGAGGGGGATCCATGGCAAAACTCCCACGGAAAATTACATAGTTGATGCAGAGTCTGGTTTTAAGCCATAAAGGGCATAAATCACCTAACATTCCTAAATTGTTTGGAATAACATGCTTTAAAACATCAGGTATGATGTTGTATCGATCAGGTAGTGTAAGGGTTACACCCGCTTCACAGTAACAGACCAATCTCCCCGTTTAATGCACCGCAAACAACCGCAAACAGTCCCTTTGCACAACCGCAAACTCCCCATTTGCACAAGGTTGGATACCAAGCTAGCCATGTCCCGTTCCTTGTCCTCACTGATGTCATTGAAGGTCTCTTCCTCTTCCTCCACCCAGCCACCAAGGGTCCCCGAAAGGTGACAACAAGCCCCCTGGGACGCCTGCTGTGTTTGGTCTTCCACCTCCTCAAAGCCACCTTCCTCCTCTGACTCCTCTTCTTCAGACTCCTCTCTCTGCATTGCCTCTGTCTGCGTTATTATAAGGTGTGTACTGTTAAGTAGTACTATTCCTATCGGTTTAATCCCTGTTATGTTCACTATTAGGGGACGTGTATATGGCATGGATTTTTGGAACAGGGAGATGGAAAAAGATGCTTGGTCGGTCCTCCCACTTCGAATTTGGGGCTTTGCGCGTGCAATCTAAGGTGCCACCAGATAGGAGTGGTGTATTAAGTTGTACTATTTATTCCTATCAGTTTAATACCTGTTCCGTCACCTATCTTTCCTCCCAATAGCACATTCTATATGTCATCAACTGGCCTGGGTGTATTTAGAGAACCACACTTTAAGGCCCTTAACCTGGGACAAGGTGGCTTGGCTATCAGAATTGCCTCAGAGCCTTAAAAACTCGCCAAACCCCCTAATCAGACACTAACTATCATACTGGAAATGGGCCAAGAAACGCACAGGTTTGTTCCCTGGATCCACCCAAATGACCCCAATTATTGACCACCCTCAGGCCCCGAAACACATGAGCACAACATCACAACACTGGTGGAGGTCAAGGAAACTAGATAGACTGGTTAGTAAAGGGCCAGATGCTCACCTATGAGGAACTGAGGGACAAGCATGAGCTACTGCTGTCAGAACATTACAATTACTGTAGGCTGAGGCATTTCACACACTCCCTGACCCAGAAACAGGGGACATCGGTCTTAAATTGGTTCTCCAAAATTTGTAAAGATAAACCTCTATCAAGGGGGATCATTGGGTCGCTTTACAAATATAAAACATTTGTTACTGGTTGAAGCGACACTGGGGGAAGGACCGGAGTGGGGGAGCCCTGGAGACCCTTCAGAAGCAACCAGCGGCAAAATCATCCCAGGAAAGAAGAGGTCGCTTACTGAAGCCTGCCCTAGGGTAACCCAAGGGTGATTGCCCAGGTTAGATATTGTAAATAATAAGCTAATACTGCTGGAGGGATGATAGCTAATAGGACTTTGGTGTTCCCTGCAGATATACTCTTTACTATTGTCTGTTTTACCATGTTTTAGGTATCTCTTAAATTGCAATCACAGTAAAAAATAAGAAAAATTATTAACCTAAAAAGTAAAAATAAGAAGGAATAACCAGCTAACTTTCACAAAATTTCACATATTGTAAATATGTATTTTTGCACAACTGTTATGCAAGACTGTTCAAAAATGCTTTATTTTTCATTACATGATGTACGCCTTCTGACAATAAAAGAATTTAAATGCAAAAATTAGGTATTGTTGCAGCGACCAGAAAAATTGATGTTAGTTTGTGGACCATTATTAGCTCAAGGCAGCTCATCTATCAGGCCTTTTTTAATCGAATGTATCGCCCACTGTCAGTCCCTTCGGGATCCATCCCTCATTCATCTTAATAAAGGTGAGTTAATCTAGACTTTTTTGACCTAGGCGACTTCTCTTATCAGTGACAAAACCTCCTGCTGCACTTAAGGTCCTTTCTGACAGGACACTTGAAGCGGGGCAGGACAGAAGTTCTATGGCAAATTGGGATAGCTCAGGCCACAGGGCAAGCGTGCACACCAAGTAGTCAAGGGGTTCATCGCTCCTCATAGTATCGATATCTGTAGTTATGGCGAGGTAGTCTGTTACCTGACGATCGAGTCATTCTCTGATGGTGGACCCCGAAGGGCTGTGGCGATGCATAGGACTTAAAAAGCTCTGCATGTCCTCCAGGTGGAGGATTATGTTCACCTCTTCCGCTGTTAGATTGCCCTTGTGCTGTGACATCACCCTTAAACGCTGTGTAAAGCATACTTTTTAATTTATTTTGGTAGTGCTGCATCCTTTCCGACTTGTGGTAATTCGGTAACATTTCAGGCACTTTCTGCTTATACCGGAGGTCTAGTAGCGTGGACACCCAGTACAGGTCGTTCTCCTTCATCCTTTTTATACGAGGGTCCCTCAACAGGCACGACAGCATGAAAGACCCCATTTGCACAAGGTTGGATGCCGAGCTAGTCATGTCCCGTTCCTCGTCCTCAGTGATCTCACTGAAGGTATGTTTTCCCCCCCAGCCACGTACAACACCACTGGTACCAGATAGGTGACAACGAGCACCCTGGGATGCCTGTTGTGGTTGGTCTTTCTCCTCCTCCTCAAACCCACATTCCTCCTCTGACTCCTCTTCCTCACAATCCTTTTCCAGCGTTGACGCAGGTCCAGCAAGCGATGCTGATAAGGCTGTTTCTGGCGGTGATGGTGACCACAACTCTTCCTCTTCACGCACATCTACGGCCTGATCCAGCACTGTTCGCAGGGCACGCTCCAGGAAGAAAACAAATGGTATGATGTCGCTGATGGTGCCCTGGGTGTGACTGACCAGGTTTGTCACCTCCTCAAAAGGACGCATAAGCCTACAGGCATTGCGCATGAGCGTCCAGTAACGTGGCAAAAAAATCCCCAGCTCCACAGAGGCTGTCCTAGCACCCCGGTCATACAAATACTCGTTAACGGCCTTTTCTTGTTGGAGCAGGCGGTCGAACATTAGGAGTGTTGAATTCCAACGTGTCGGGCTGTCTAAAATCAAGCGCCTCGCTGGCATGTTGTTTCGCCGCTGGATATCTGTAAAGTGCGCCATGGCCGTGTAGGAACGCCTGAAATGGGAACACACCTTCCTGGCCTGCTTCAGGACGTCCTGTAAGCCTGGGTGCTTATGCACAAAGCGTTGTACAATTAGATTACACACATGTGCCATGCACGGCACATGTGTCAACTTGCCCAAATTCAATGCTGCCAACAAATTTCTTCCGTTGTCACAAACCACTTTGCCGATCTCCAGTTGGTGTGGAGTCAGCCACTGATCCACCTGTGCGTTCAGGGCGGACAGGAGTGCTGGTCCAGTGTGACTCTCTGCTTTCAGGGAAGTCAACCCCAAGACGGCGTGACACTGCAGTATCCGGGATGTGGAATAGTACCTGTGGAGCTGGGGGGGTGCCGTTGATGTGGAGCAAAACATAGCGGCAGCAGAAGAGGACTCAGCCAAGGAGGTTATGGAAGAGGATGGAGTAGGAGGAGTAGAGGAGGTGGCAGCAGGCCTGCCTGCAAGTCGTGGCGGTGTCATCAACTCCTCTGCAGAGCTACGTATTCCATGCTTGGCAGCCGTCACCAGGTTTACCCAATGCACAGTGTAGGTGATATACCTGCCCTGACCATGCTTTGCAGACCAGGTATCAGTGGTCAGATAGACCCTTGCCCCAACACTGTGTGTCAGAGATGCCATTACTTCCTTTTGCACAATCAAGTACAGGTTGGGGATTGCCTTTTGTGCAAAGAAATTTCGGCCGGGTACCTTCCACTGCGGTGTCCCAATAGCTACAAATTTTTTGAACGCCTCAGACTCCACCAGCTTGTATGGTAAAAGCTGGCGGTCTAAGAGTTCAGACAAGCCAGCTGTCAGTTGCCGGGCAAGGGGGTGACTTTGTGACATTGGCTTCTTACGCTCAAACATGTCCTCGACAGACACTTGACTGTGGGCAGATGAGCAGGCACTGCTCAGGGCAAGACACGGAGTGGCGGATGGTTGAGAGGGGGCAAGCAGGGCAGCAGTGGTTGACGTGGCTGAAGATGCTGGACCAGGAGGAGGATGGCGGCTTTGACTTTGTGTGCTGCTTGTACTCATGTGTTGATCCCATAGGCGTTTGTGATGTGACATCATGTGCCTTCGCAAAGAAGTTGTACCTAGGTGGGTGTTGGACTTCCCACGACTCAGTTTCTTTTTGCACAGGTTGCAAATGGCATCACTGTTGTCACAGGCAGACACACGAAAAAATTGCCACACTGCTGAGCTCTGCAATGACGGCATTCTGGTGGTGGCAACCGCATGCGTTGACTGGCGTGCTGTCTGGCTGCTCCCGGTTGCCGATGCATGCTGTCTGACTGTGCCACTAGCTACTTTCGACGACCTCTCGCTGGTTCCAACTTCCTCCTCCTCCTCTCTGTCTCCCCATCTGAACTTTCCTCCTGTTCTTCTTCTCTTATAGGGGGCACCCACGTGACATCCATGGACGCATCGTCATCATCAACGGCTTCACTTGTATCTGACAACTCAACAAAGTAAGCAGCACCGGGTACAACATCATCATCATCATCAGAACGTACGTCCATGTGTGTAATGCTGCCTGACTGGGACATATGCGTGTTATCTACATCCTCTGACACTAATGTTTGTGCATCACTCATTTCTTCCAACGGATGTGTAAATAACTCTGCTGACGGATCAAGTGAAGCGGCTGTGGTGCTAGTGTTGATGGTGGCGGCAGGCGGTTGAGTGGTAACTGGAGAGGTGCCCGAAGCTAAGCTGGAGGAGGATGGTGCGTCTAGGTTCCGAGCGGAAGCTGTAGAAGATTGGGTTTCCTGTGTTAGCCAGTCAACCATGTCCTCAGAACTGTTCAAGTTCAGGGCACATTGCCTCTGAAAACTGGGCATTATTCTAGGGCCAAAGGGAATCACAGCACCACGACCATGACGGCCCCTGCGGGGTGGCCTGCCTCTGCCTGTCATTTTTTTTTACGATTAGTGGTACTATGCGTGCAAGCTACTGTGACACCTGATATGAGTGTCACTGTGCACTGGCAAAAGTTGGCAAAGTAGATGCAATAGGCTTCACACACACGCCTGTAGGCAGGCAACTGATATTCAATCGATTACAGTCAAAAAAGGGTTGTTTTATGTCACTGTACACTACGGTTGCACTAGATATGACTGTCACTGTGCACTGGCAAAAGTTGGCAGAGTAGATGCAATAGGCTTCACACACACGCCTGTAGGCAGGCAACTGATATTCAATCGATTACAGTCAAAAAAGGGTTCTTTTATTTCACTGTACACTACGGTAGCACTAGATATGAGTGTCACTGTGCACTGGCAAAAGTTGGCAGAGTAGATGCAATAGGCTTCACACACACGCCTGTAGGCAGGCAACTGATATTCAATCGATTACAGTCAAAAAAGGGTTCTTTTATTTCACTGTACACTACGGTTGCACTAAATGAGTGTCACTGTGCACTGGCAAAAGTTGGCAGAGTAGATGCAATAGGCCTCACACACACGCTAGCAGGCAGGCATATGCAATTAGATTACACAGAAAAAAATAATAAAATAAAATAAATGATGTTCTAGCCCTAAAAAGGGATTTTTGGGTTGCTGTCCTTGCAGCAGATTTCAAATGAGTCCTTCAGGTGTGTCGTGAAAGCTAAATATACAGCCTGGCTATCTATTTCCCTATTAAATCAACAGCAGTTAGAATATATGTCCTCTCTCAACGAATGTAGCTTCAGAATGATTCTAAAATGGAGGCTGTCATTCAGATGGAAGGCTCTGGAAGGGAGTGTATGCTGCTGATTGGCTGGAATGTGTCTGCTGACTGTAAGGTGCAGGGTCAAAGTTTCCTCAATGATAAAGAATAGGGGGAGGACCGAAAAGCGCATGTGTTCTCCGTTCGTTGCGAACGCAAACATGCGAAAATCGACGCAAATAGTTCTCCGGCTAACTGTTCGGGACATCACTACTAGGGAGGTTAAACAGTAATCATGCCATTCATCTGCTATTGTGGAACACCTGGATCTAAAAAACACCTCCCATCTGCAGCTGGTCCTGATACTGCAGGAACAACTGGAGGTAAGTTGACTGCAAGGCAGCTTCTTTGGAGATTACATATTCAATTTTCCTAAAACAGGAGACTCCTCAGGCAGTTTAAAAACAAAGTTATTTAGTACCACCAATGTTGGTTGTATCAGTACCAAAGTTAACATGACAATTGAAAGATTTCCACAGTATACTACTCCTAGATCCTAGCTAGCTCTGAGACTTATCTGGGAACAGTAGATGTCTTGCTCCACCAACAGCTCCAATAAATTCTCTATTCACTCCTCAGGATCATCCCCAGAATGAATCCCCATATTGTCAGGACCTCCAGCATCTCCCTCAACACCTTGCTGGACATTCCATTAGACTGCTTAGAGGTCAGTTCCATCTTTTGTAAGCACCTTCTGTCGGTCGAACTTATCTCAATTCTAGGTTTGGAAAGTGTATATCACAAGGCCACCAAGACTTTGACGGAATGGAGTCCGCTCCTGTCCATCCACAGGGTTTCATTCTACACCTCACCGAGGTGAGGTGTAGAATGAAATGAGAAATGGTTTAGTCATTGAAACACCTACTGTATTTGTATGCATAAATCCACATTAGTGATGTTTTTGCCCAATGTTTTGTATGCTGGATCAAATGCTCTCAACCTTTTTGATTTGTGGGCCAGCTGGCTATGCTCATGGGGACTGGCTGTGAAATCAACAACATGTTTTACAGGATAATACTGCATGTGACATATACATTTTCTTCAATTTTTGCACTGATTTGAATAGAGTACATTTCAACCAATGAACCACTCAAAACAGTTACTAAAGGTAGTGGCATGTTTAACATGTTAGGCTCTTCTCATCCCTCCTGATCCTTAGGACCAACAGATAAGGTATCAGGGACCAGCACTAGTCCTTAGACCAAGCAAATATGAATGTTGCATGTTAATTTATGCAAATACTTTTTAAATAAAATATATGATCTGAAATACTTCCTGAGAAAAAAAATCCCAGTGACTCATGCATGTCTGTCTTATTATACAGTAACTTCTGCTCCCTGTTGCCAGACAACCATGACATTTCTATAGAATAAAAAAGACAGTATGATATATTGTAATCTGGGTCCTGGATTAAGTGTTGCACTATGCGTGGCATATGTGAGTATTGCATTTGTCATGTTTCAATGAATACCTGAAGCATGAATGCATATGTAACTGTATTCATGAAGGTATGAATAAAATTGAGTTATGATATCTATATATGTCATTGTGCTGTATGTTTGAGCATAGGTCTATATGCTCTGTATTTGTGTACATATAAAATATGTGTAGTCAAGGGATTACTTTATTTTATCATTATTTATAATTAGCATTTATATGGAATCCACCACTATATTTTGATTGCCGCAAACAATATAACACGGAAATGAAACATGAAATAAAGTATTTTTTTGGACCGATTTGCAAGTTTGAAAATTTTGTGCTATTAATTCTAAGACCTAACATCACTTTCCCTTTTACAAAAAGTACATTATTGATTTTTTATTTGCTTTTAAAGTGCTCCGGACATGTCATTAAGCCCTTTGCAAATCCTCCTTGGTACCCGTGATTTATAGTTTTACTTTTGCCATTTGCAGGCTTGATGGAGTGGTTAGTGAGGGGGAATCGGAGCAATTGAATAGCGATTTGCGATTTTAGAGTTCGCAACTCTTGCGGCCGTGAAAGATCAAAGGCTTGGAGGGGTATTAACTTGCAATGTTAACCATCGCAATGAATCGGAGGCCGTAGCCTGCAAAAAGATGCCAATTGAATAGCAAAATAACTTGCGGGCTCCATTAACGAAGCCCAGATCTCCTGAAAGCTCACTGAATGAGTCTAAGAGCATAACTAATCAGAAAAAACTAAATATAGCTCAAAGGTAAACCGACATCATCCAACTCTCAGGAAGTGATGCAACAAACACAAAATAGATTCATGTACTCATAACCAGAGTCTTCAAAAATTCAAATTTCCCCCAAAATGTTTTATGTTCATGGCTCACATATCTTCTTTCTTTAACTTCAGTGGTCCATTAAGGGCGTAAATGAGTCTGACTCAGGAAGCTGAGAGATTAATATAGGAGCGATAGGCATATGATTAGCTGAATTGAAGGATGTGTCTGTTATGAAGGAATTGGTTGTATTCATATAGAGCAGAGGTATGTAAAATTTTCTAATTAAAGTGCCAATCTATGTGAAAATCATAGAGTAGCGGACCAAAAACAGCCTGTGTATAGTAGTATGGGCATAACTTAGATACTCTTATGTGAAGCAGCACACTTACACATGTATGAATTCTGCCTATTTTGCCTTTTATTAATCAATTGCAAAACATTTAATCAATCTGAATTCACAGCAAGCAATCATTTGGAATCACAGAGAAATCAGAGGAATCACATGATGATCTATACTGACAATAGAATTATAAGTACCTAATATTAACCCCAAAAATATAATATAGTAGTATCGGTATAAGTTAGATATTTATGCAGATAAAGTAAATCAAATACCATGGTGATCTCAAGGGACCCACATAGCACCCTTGCTGTGACCACAGGTGTCCATATTGTACTCACATGGACCCTAACACTAAATATATAAAAAAATACTAAAATAAATAAAAAAAATATGAAACTAGTAAGAGGAAAACATACATTACTTATTCACTTTTGATGTTGTCCAGAGACGATCATCTTTGCCCTGGTTCCTCAGTCTTCAGCATTGGATAAACGGGCACTTCCATGTTGATTGAAAAATCTGTCATCTTCGTTCTTGATTCAAGCACTTGTTCCTTATCTTCAGCACATGGAAATGTGCCTCCTCCTAAATTCCCACCACTATATAAAAAAAACTGCCCTGACTAACATTTTTTTTTACTGAGCATTTGGCTTAAATAATATTTTTGTGTCAATCATATTTCAGCCAATCAGAATTAGACTTTTAACCAATCCGATATGAGGTGGGAGTATTTGAATTGCTCTCCCCTCATATCGGATTGGTTAAAAGTCTGATTTCAATCAGTGCATTTTGATTGGGTGAGTTAGCATACATAGGGGTCCAATATGGTAGAGAAAGGTGCCATGGGAGTCTGTTGAGATCCCCACGATATAGGGGTTAAACTTACGTGCCATGGAGATCCATAAGGACCCCCCATGGTCATAGCTTAGTATACAATACCAGGTTCTTTTTTAAGCCAAAAAGTAGTAAGCCATGGAATAGCTCTGGAAATTAGCTTTCAAAACTGTCGTAACTGCAAGTCAGCATGGGTTCGATTTTTTTAAGCAAATAAACTAGTATGTTAGTGTTATACAATATAATGAGATATTAAAATAAACTTTAAATAAAGGAAATATTTCAAATATATTTAGTAGAAGCTGATAGCTTAGTAAAGCATTGACTACTCATTCTAAACAATAGCTTCCTGATTTTTATGGAACTGCATAGAGACTGCATAGAGCCAGGACAATAGTAGGCAGAGTATGAAGCCAACAGGCTGCCAGGTTAGCAGTGTCTACTAAGTACATTATAAAAAATTTTAAATAAACTTAAGTGAGAGAATGTGTTTAAAATATTAATTTATTAATCTGTTTGCTTAAAATAACTAAAACTCAATCTGTCACAACACATTTCTGTATTGCTATTCAAAACTGCTACAACATAAAAGTTTGAGTAAATACATGATCCCAAGCCACAATAAGTGTATATAGAACATCCTGTGGGCTTTTTCTTGTGTTTTTTAAATGTACAAATGGACGAAGAATGGGCTGAAGGGAGCCATTATGCAAAGAGGAAATGACTTCAGTGCTTATCCTTGTGCTTCCTTTGGACCATTATTAGAAAACCAAAGCATTAAATGTATTATAATATAAAATGGGCCTGTAGATATGTAGGTTTTAATGGGCTTGTATATATGGAATACAATCACACAGATATGATACAGTGATACAAGTACGATAATAGAAGTAGCATAAGGGAAGGTAAAGTTGTTGTTTTTTTGTTATCATGCATTTCAAAGACCACACAGTAGTATTAAAAATGTTATTTTGCACAAAAATAATAAAGTCTTTCAAATGTTAAACTGAAGCAAAAACATTCTATTATAGCTATGAAAAAGAGTAAATCCAAGGCCTTTTTAAATCAAAATGGCTTCCTAGAGAGAAGAATTTCACTGGTTAACAAAATGTTACTTTTTTTTGTGTCAAAGTCAAAATAGATGGATATCTATAGTATTTGTTTGTGCTGAATACAAATATATTTTTAGTTTTTCTCTATCAAGTAAGGAATTTGAGATTCAGTGATTTTAAGTTTACTGTATTACATATATTTACAATACGTACATAGTAAAGGACTAACTCCCCCAAAAGGATAGAAGTACAGGTTTTTCTCCTGTATTTTGTCTCAGGAACATCCCTCTTAAGGGTCCAATAGTAATCAGCAAGCATTGCTGGACTCCACTTTCCCTGGTACGCTATCAAAGTCTTTGCTTATTTGAGGTCCTACAAAGATCCCCTCTTTGATCTTTGCATCACTGATCCTTGGGAATATTTTTCTTCAATATGTAAATCCAGGTCCACTTTGATCCATTGCTTTGACAAAGTTCTTCATAAGACCAAGCTTTATATGGAGTGGATGTAGCTACACTTTTTCTGAATCAACGAGTGGTGTATTGACAATATTCTTCTATCCTGGAGTTAGTGATGTTTGTTTTGGCCATTGTTTCTGAGTGTAATGATTTCTTTGGTCTCTGCTGTCCCACTCACAAAGAAAACCGCTGTATTTTGCGTGACCAAGTTGGAGTCCAAGCAAAAGAGACTACTTTCAAGTCACCACAGATATTCCATTTGTATTCTTCATATTTGATTTTTTCAAGCACGAGTTTCATACTCTCATGTGTTTCTTAGATATGGGCAGCATGAGCTAGTGCCACTGATGAAACCTTATTTCCTTTGAGGAGAAGCACAGATTTTAAGCTGACTTCAGAAGAATCAATAAATAAACACCAATCGTCTGTTTTGTACTCGTGACCAAGTGCTTCCATGACAGAATAAACATCATTGCAAAAAACGAATTCATCTTCAAGGGAAAATAAATCCTTAAAGTCACTATGCCTATATCTAAAAAAAAAAACTTTTGTTTCATAATGGAGAAGATTCCAGCCTTTCAGCTTGGAGCCCTAAAAGTTCTGCTTGCTTTTTAGATCGGTTTAAGTCTCGGACGAGGTCATTGAGATCTCCTTGGGTAAGGAAATGTGGTTGTAACGATGAACAGGAAGCCTCAAAAGTTTGATGAAGCCTTATATCATCATCACCATGCTCTACAGGATCTTTTTCTTGTTCATCATCACTAAGTTTTACTTCTTCTGGAGGCGTTGGCACAGGCAATTCTTCACTATGCAGCACTGGCCGGATGGCAGATGGTAAATTCGGATATGTCACAGTGTACTTTAATTTAGAACTGATGCCTGAAATGTTTGTAAGACAAAAGTAACAATCTGTGGAGTGATCGTTTTTGTTCTCACCAAACCATTGGAACAGCAAAATTCATGTGCCGAGAACCAGGTGACCAACTTGTGAGAAGTCTGACACAGGTACGACAACAAAAATGAGGGGCCCAACTCATAATTCTTCTTGATAAGTTATGATGTTTATGATTTTTAAATATCATCTCACCGCAAAAGTAGCAAAATGAGTCTGAATGATTAATACAATTTCTTGGCATTGTTCAACTACATATTATGAACATAAAATGTAAATAGAACTACACAAATAACAGATTCTCACAGCAAGAGAACAAACTCTTTCCACCAACTGTCCAGGAGTGCTGACTCATACAGTAAACAAGCAAACACGTGACTCATCATTCCTCAAGAGCATGATGTGATAGAATATGACCCAACTGTTTATTACTCTGGGCCCTTTTTACCTTGTCGAATCAGAATTTACAACAATTAAAAATACTAGGATTTTACTTATGAAAAATTAACATATCTTAATGCTCTATGAATTTGTTAGCACAATGCATTATATTAAAGAGGACGGAACTTACAATTCTGAGACCATTTTCAAAATCAGTGGGATAAATTACATATAGCACAACCCTAATTTGCTCTGAGACAAAATACTTTGTTGACCAGTCTTTTTGATCCATCCTACACTAACCTTTTAGGCATTCATATGATTGTGACAAATGCACATGAGAGTTCTTCACAACCAGCAGCATGTACATATCAAAAATACCCGTCAGGCAGTGCATTGACCCTCCTGGGAATGCATGCTTAAATGTACCTCTATTTTCTGGCCAGACTATTTTATCCCATTCCCTACACATATACTTGACACCCAGAAGGCTACCAAGATATCCCTAAGGTAAAGAAAGCCCATACCACAAATAAAAGATGTTTCCTTACACTAGACTCATGCCGTGGCCTAATATCTGAAGATCATATCTGCAGGCCCACTTCCTCCATACTTTCCTAGGTAATGCTGATGGCATCTCTGGTCCAGGTAGAAGAAAGAAGGGTTGAATAACTTCTTATTTCATCTCTCACCCAGTTTCTTCATTCTCCATACCCTCTATTTCATATTTTCTCCTTGTTTCTCATCCCATAATTTTCACAATTTCTTCCCCTCCTTTTCATTTTTCTTCTCATCTCGCCTTCAGCCATCATCTTTCCTTCTCCCCATCTCTTTTACACTCCTGGTTCTCCTACATCTTAATTTCTTGCTCTCAATCCATATTTCCCTACTCTTCTTTTACTTCTGTTTTATACATTTTGCCATTATATCTCCTTTCATCCTCCTCTTTCCTTTTTCCTGTCATCTTTGCTTCCCACTGAACCTAATTTCACCCTTATCGCTCAATGACTTCCTCATTTCTCTTTTTCCTTAACCCATATCTCTCCTACATTCTAACCCCTATTGTTTTCTTATACCCTTTCTCTTCTCCCTTCACCAATACCTTTCATACTTACATTTCTCTCTTTTTCATTTACCCTTTCTGCCCATGGGTGTCTGCCCTCCACCCCCACATTTTTATGTTACACTCTTGGGTTAGTGCTACATTTCAGTATATTCATTAGTATTTGATAAAAGTACCAGATACAGCCATTATTTAGGAGTAAACTATATTGCCTTGCTGAACATATTGCAGTTTAATGAAAGATATCCAGTGGTGCCTGTGATTATTAGTACAGAGCTGAGTACTCTGTGAGAGATGGTTTATATTCCAAACACATGGTGCTTAGTTGTCAATATCAGTTCATGTTGAATTAACAGGATCACATAACAAAGGCTTAATTATAAGACCTAATGGTGTAAAACAGTTATTATAATTTATGGAAAATTGGTCATTAACTGCCAGGAAGAGAGGAAAAAAAATCTACTACAAGTACGGTCATTTAGAGACTATACGCCATTGTAACAAACTTGTTAACAAGAAATGAGCTCAGCTTCTCTAACAGAAAAAATCAATCAAAATAGTTCTTTGCGTATTCAAGTCTTGTAACAACTTTTTTTTTGGCATAATAAGGTAGTGAATGAAATTGTATGTCTACACAAAGCTGCGGGTGCATTATATTAATATTTGTTTTTTTCTGTACATAACGCAGTTTGTCACCAGGTCAGGTTTGGCCAAGCCAATTCTGCAGCTTAGGCTAGGTTTTAGATTGGGTGTCCATTTATATTACAAATACAAAAAATTGAATACTTGTTTGGGCTGCTTGGAAAAAACTAATTTCACTGCATTTCAGTGTGATTGAATAAAAGGACAAGTTTTACTTTTACAAGTCAAAATACACAACAGAGATACAATAATCATAATATAGCAGTACCATACTACTCTACATATCAGTAACATAAGGAAATCGTAAAGTAAAGATAGAATATTTTTAGAGTATTTTCATTAAGCTAAAACTACTTCTTGTGTGTTTTCTTTTTTCAGACTCAGTTTTTAGCTGAAGCGCAAATTCTGAGCCAAATGTTACACCCTTTGATGGTGCTCCTCTTAAGTTGGTGCCCACTTCGACCAATAGGACAGAAGAGATTTCAGCCCTCTTACAGACCAATATGACTCTTGGTTAAACAGAGGGATGAAAGCACGAATCCGTCTCATCCGGTCTCACCATTGAATAATAAATACATATGCATTAAGCTCAAGTATCAACAAAAATATAAATCGACAAGGGGCTCATTCCAATCTTTTAATAATGTTGACACGTTCCAACGTATCAAACCAAAACCACAAACAATTCAGAGCTGTGTGTAGGCAGGGAGTAGTGTAAAATTACATGCAAGTGAGGTGTAGCTGTCACGATTAAATTTCCCTCTAAGCTATCCTGAGATACTGGGGCTTCATGCAAGTTAGTGACTGTGCCTAGCCCTTATACAACCTGGTTGTCATTCCAGACCCTCTGTAGGGGCATAAATATCAGTCAAGCGTCAGATCTGTGCTATGATGACTCTCAACTGGGTTGGATATGAGGCTTGATTCCTCATATGTGATACAATTAAGGTGTTAATAACACCCCACTTAACACAATAAACATTGCATAAACTTGGTATATCTCATGGATCCCCCCACTACTACCCTTATCACCTATGAGCCCAGTGATTCCTGGGATTCTCCCATTTAAAGTACATTAGGAACCCCTGTGGTAGGTGGTAATTTTTAGGTGCCGCAGGGTAAGCATTTATGTGCCATGGGGGCACGTCGGCATTTATGTGCCATGGGGGCACGTCGGCTGCAATGAGACTCATTTGCGGAGGTGGAGGCTCTACGGCGCCTCACACGCGGTTACAAACACCCACACAAGCGGCAATTTACCAAAATACATCTAACACACAATCATTTTATACGGACTTACACAAAAAAATACGAACCGCAGGACTTAGAACGAAAAATGTACGGACTTAGCATAAAAAAATACGAGACGCAGGACTTAGAAAAAAAAACATTACGACCTCGCAAAAATACGTCCTTAACGGCTGAACTGAGAGCACCTGAAAACATAAAAAAACACAATAAATACACACAAAAAATACATAAAAACCTTACCCACAGCAGGGGTGGGGGGCACCCAGGAGCTCTGAAAGTGAAGTTACACCTCAATTTAAGTCCAAATTCACAAGTTTAAAAAAACGAAAACGAGGCTACAGGACCCTAAAGACGCAAAACACCACCAAGCACATACAGCTTTTCAAAAAAGCCGTACGAGGTACAAGATACACTCTTACCAAGGACGCAACATCATCCACAGCCGCGTACCACATACACATTCGCCGCCATTTTAAATACACCCAAAAAATACATAAAAAGCTTACCCACAGCAAGGGGGCACCCAGGACCTCTGCAAGTGAAGTTACACCTCAATTTAAGTCCAAATTCCAGAGTTTAGACACAAGAAAATCCCCTAAGCTAGAGAAAAAATGGCCGCCAAAAAAAACGAAAACGAGGCTACAGGAGAAAAAATGGCCGCCGAAAAAAACAGGACCCTAAACACACAAAACACCACCAAGCACATACGGATTTTCAAAAAAGCTGTATGAGGTACAAGATACACTCTTAACAAGGACGATAAATCATACACAGCCACGTACCACATACACATTAGCTGCCATTTTACAACACTAACTTACACAATGCGGAAGTACACAGCTACCCTAACGGCTTTCCCTTGCGCATGCAGCCAATTTACACTACACACTGCACACATTACTGACACCTCAGGTCAGCAACAGTGCAAACCTACATTGTATGCTGCAGGAACATCAAAACAGATTGTCAGCTCTTCAGCACAATGCTTCCTGCATATATTACTTCCAAATTGGTAAAGTATATTCATTTATTCATGAATTAATTATTTCATTAGCATACAAAAGCACATATACACAAAAACAAAGAAACTCTTGCAATCAACACAAAACTCATTCACCGTGCCACTCACAACGAGCGAAAACGCTGCTCATAGCACACAAAGCCTTGCAATTAGCGCAAAAAGCAGATCAACGCCGAAAAAAGAATAACAGCAAAAGCGCCTATCAGAAAAAAAAAATACAACAACCAACAGACTCGCAATGAGCGCCGAAGGTGCTCAGCGCGAGGCTCGCAATGAGTGCCGAAGGATCTTGGACCACCAACAAAATTAAAGTCTCGACCAAACAGCATTACCTGCCTTACAATTTTATTTCCGTCATTTTTTGACGGGCAAGTCGCTAGTACCATATAAAAGTGAGTTACTCTTTATATCGTATCTAATGGGTAATAAGCATTTAATTTCCTAAATGTATTAAATATTTGAGAGAAAACTATGGTGTCTTTTATTTAAAAATATTTTTCAAATCTTCTGAAATTTACTATGCAGCATTTTCAGACAGGCACTGGTTTCATCCCTGCAAATTAATATTTTATTGGAAGGATATTTGTAATAAATATCTGTCACTAAAGGGGTGCTCTACAGTAATTACAATAGTAATTGTTAGCATATCATTCCAATGTATAAATACACTAGAATTTGTATGTGAGTATAATATTTTATTTATTTAAAGGAGTAATCCAATTTTATAATGATATACAGCCTTAATAAAATGTCATTCGGCCAATTGAATATGGCTCTACATGAGCACATAGCATATTCTTTTTACAGAAGTTTTTAGTTAGTAAAGACCTTGCTTTTGGATAGAAGATCACTAACTAAAAATGTCTGTAAAAATATCTGCTTATATAGAGCCCTTTTCAATTGGCCGAATCGCAATTTAATAAGGCTGATAGTATTCATATATTTATAAACATACTTTAAAGAAACATGACAAGCCTTGCTTTATAGATGAACCATGTCCTGCTGTATTTATCACATGTAATCAGTAAGATAAGTGAATAAGGGTATGCCTTTAAAATGTTCCTTTTGGACATTTGAAATATTGTGAAGAGTTCATCCTCAAACATTTCAAGCTAATGTTTTCTTTGCTCTGCAGGTTCTGCAAAGACCAAAAATCACAAACACACTCAAATAAAAACCTAGGTTTGATGCTAGATATAATCCAAAAAATTCCAGCTAGTCCATAGTATCTACCTAAAATATTGGCTTAATTTAGCCTCAGAATGGTTATCCCATGCATGTTTATAGGGACTCTGTCACCCCAACAGAAAACAGACTATAATAGTAATTAACACATCAAAGCAGATAATTAATATGCAAACAATAAAGCAACAACAACAACATGGAATTTCCAAGGATTGATTGGCTTTAGAAAACAATGAACACAACATACAGCCAGTTTTTTCCTTGCTCCCAAAGAATAAGCTGAAAAAACAAATTGATTTTGGGGTGACTCTACCACTTCAATTGGAAAGATAGAATGGCTATACATTCTAATAATATCAGGTGAATAAAATTTGTATAAAATTCTAACCCTGAAGGGTTGTCGCTTGATAAGGCGCCATGTAAAATAGGCCCATATCTGCTTTCTCTTGTCAGTGTCACATGTCTGTTTCATGCCACCAATGCCTGTGTTGTCACCAACCAAATGAAATACATAGAAGTATGTGAGCTTCTTATTGCAAAGTTAAAATTAAACTGAAGAAAAGAGGAAACATTATCATATCAAGCAGAATATGCAGTGGGTGTATAGAAGAGATTTAAGGGACTGGACATGGTAGAAAGAATGTCTGAAGATGTTTGGACAGAAGTTTGTGACATTATCCAGGAAACAACAATAAAAAATATCCAGAAAATAAATAAACTTAAGAAGGCAAATTGACTTTGAAAGTAGCCCAGGAAAAATGGAAAGCAAAATGTAGTTGAGATAGATTTGTCCAACTGAATGCAGAATTCTAGAAGATAGCAAGAAGAGACAATGAGACATTCTACAAGTGATGTAAGGAGATAGAAAAAGATCACAGAATGGGAAAGTCAAGAGATCTCTTCAAGAAAATTGGGGATCTCAAGGGAACCTTTCAAGGTAAACTGGGTGCGATAAAAGAAAAAAACTGGTAGGGACTTAAAGGCATATCTAGGTTTCCTGGATTATGAATGCATCTGATAGAGGAGAATCAGTAGTGTATGCAAACATTTTTTTGCATGGAAACAATCCCAAAACAAACATTTAAAAACTTACCTTGAAGTTAGCAAAATGTTTCGTAATTACTGACAGTAGAAAATTAGAGTAAACATGCCCTTCAAAGCCAGGCTAAATTAGCATAAAATTAATCATTTGTTTTGGACAATCAGGAGGAAGCAAAGGCTGAAACATATCAAACTCTGGGGTTCCTGTTTGTGCTGTAAAACAGCCTGGGATATGTTGTGTGCCACCATGTTAGAAAGTGCTATGTATTTTCATATAGGAGTCTCTTTATGCAGCACATTCACACTTGATTACCACCCCTACATGTTGTCCATTCCCTGCATCAACTACTACTGCTGCTGTTTTTTTTTTCTTCCTCTATTTGTTTGGCAGAGCTAAGCAGCAGCTGAGCATGCTTGGGTCATTACCACAAAGCCAAGTGGGTCACATCCCAGCAGTCACTCCTGACATCAGTGCACTCCTATTGGCTGAGGAAGACACAACATTTGAATAATGGGTACAAATTGGTCCCCAAATGCTCCATGCTGATTGGGTGGGGGGCCAGGTGCCTTTGGAGACACCCCTGGGGGCGTCAACATAATGATTACAGGGATGTTCAGATATTAAAAAAATTAAATGTTTTTTGAAATGTACTGCATATATCAAGGATGCTTTGTGCCCAAGGAATGCAGAACTGATTAATCTAGCTAATTTAGATTTGCCTTTATCAGAAGCAGATCAGATAAGGAAGTGGTATCAGGAATACACAGAAGATATATAGAGGAAGGATCTTAACAGCATTGAAGACTTCATTAGTTTGTCAAATAAACTGGAGCCAGACATCTTGAAGAGTGAAGTGAGATGGACCCTAGGATGCCTTGCTAATAACAAGGCTGAAGGCGTTGATGGAATCTTAGCTGAACTATTGAAAATTCTACAAGATGATGCTTTAAAAGCGTTGCTTGCCTTATGCCAACAAATTTGGAACACTCAACAGAGGCCAATAGACTGGAAAAGGTCAGTCTATATCCCAATCCTGAAAAATATTATTGCCAAGAGAACTCCAATTATCAAACAATTGCACTAATTTCACATGCTAGCAAGATAATCCAATAATATATGGACCGCAAACCAGATGTGCAAGAGATTACACGAGGTACAAGAGAACAAATTTCAAATAGATAATAGAGAATGCAAGAGATATCCAGAAAACATTTACTTCTGCTTCAATGACTATTCTAAAGCATTTGACTGTGTGGGTCACAATAAAATGTGGCAAGTTCTTAAAGAGATGGGAGTATGAGATCATCTCATCTGTCTCCTGAGGAATTTGGAGGAGGAATCTGAAATCTGAAGTAAGGACCAAGAAGAGAATGAAAGAACAGAGTGCAACAGCTGGCCTGATGCGCAAGCTGGCCTGATGCTCAACGTTAAAAAGACAAAGATAATAGCAAATGGCAGATGGGGAAAAAGTTAGGCAGTGACAGATTTTTTTTTCCCTCGGATCCAAGATCTCTGCAGATGATGATTGTAGCTATGAAATTAAAAGATGTTTGTTTTTGGGCAGGAAAGCTATGGCAAGTCTGGAGAAGCTTTTACAAAATAAAGATATTACACTGTCAACAAAAGTTCACATAGTTAGAACTATGGTATTCCCAGAAGTAACATACATATATGAGAGTGGAACCATAAAGAAGGCTGAGAGGCAGAGCCCATATAAATGATGCCTCTGATTTGTGGAGTTGAAGAAAACTGCTTAAACTTCCTTGGACTGCAAGAAGATGCCATAAATAAGTACTTCAAGACAAACTGTTGATTGGAAAGTATGATCATGAGGCTAAAGCTCAAATATTTTGGCCATAGCATGAGAAGGCAGGATTCCCTAGAAAATACTCAATACTGATGCTGAAAAAGATTGAAGGCACAAGAAGAAAGGGATGACAGAGGAGGGGATGGATAGATGAGGTCATTGAAGCAATGAACATGAACTTGATGGAGCTCAGAGGGGCTGTGGCTGACAGTTGTGCCTGGAGTGCTGCGCTCAATAGGGTCACTAAGAGTTAGACACAACTGAACGACTAAACAGCAACATTGCATGTGTGGTCATGTGTTGCCTAGTAATTTGCAACTGCAGCATTAGCAAGATGGATGCCTTGCTATAAAGGAAGCCATACAAATAGCAACATGGCTGCACCCATAGTGTTTTCCATTTATTTTTTATAATATTTAACTCCTGATCACTCTAGGTAAATAATCAGTGAGTGCTGTAGAACCTAGCACCAATTATAAGAACTTTACATCGTCTGCACTTGATTTTGACTGTTCTACATGATGATGCAGAGCAGTATTCATGAGTTTGGAGTCTCGTTAATGCATACATGCTTGTTATTTTACACTACCTGCCTTTTTCCTCTTACTCTATATTTCTTCATGCATTTTTTATGCAGGATTGTTATTGTGGTGTTTATATATTTATAGTCTCTTCACGGCAGCGGCATGGCAGTTGGAGGTATGAGAGTGGAACTTGTCTTCGTGCTTTTACTGCAATATTCCTTGCCTTCTCGGTGCCACCGCTATTACTGGGAGACCTTCCAAGCATAAGATCTAAATGATCCTATCTGCTGTGCTGTTGCAATAAAAAAATATACAGTTCAGGATGAAACTAATAAACTCCAAATTAAAACAGCATTGCAGGGCCCATCAACGTTTAGTTTTCAACACTGTGTGGTTCCTGTATCAGTGCAAGGAATATCAATTCTCATCTCATTTTTTATTTGCTGCTGGTTGTGATAGTAACATCTTAATCAAGTTTTAGAAGTTGGAAACTTATAGTTTATAAATAAGGAAAGGGAGGAAAATTGTAGTATTGGAAAATGATTTCCTCCATAAAGTTTAGATCAATGAATCACGTTATAGGCCTGTATTTACTAAGTTGTCTGAAGGCCTATCTTACCTAAAAGGGCCAGTGTAAGTACTTTTCCAACTTCTGGATCACTACCTTGCTGTGGTGAAGGGGCTTGTGTAATTCAATGAAGCTGTGAGCTAAAGCATGTAGTGGTCCGCTGGAGAGGAACTGGTCGCCTACTCCAGTATATTTGCCATGACAACCATATGGATGAGCACAACAAGACACAAGATGTGCCTGATGTGATGCGTTCCACAAGGTCACTGAGAGTCATGACTGATTGACTGAACACACACAAGCACTTTTCATATTAAACCTATTTCAACTGATTGGATCTAATTTTTCGTTTAAAAGAATGGGTTTAAAAACACATGTTTTTTTTTCAGTCTAGAAATGCACCTGTCTGTAACATGTCAGGAGAGAGGATATGAAAACAATCCCTCCCTGTCTCACACTAAAGGACAATTGAAAATAATAAATATTTTGCAAAATTTAGACTAAGAGCATAATATAAGTAAGGAAAAAAATATGAAGCTAGGTTTTTATCACAAAAACTAAATGTGGTGCCTCTGCTGGACCCTGGAGGCATCCATGATACTTTATGTGAGAGTGGTGTTTACATTTCAGTAGAGTTGTTGTTGCATCAACTGAAGCAAACTGCTTCTGGGCCTGTAAGGATGAAGGGGGGTGTCAATTTAGATCAGGTCCAGTTATCTAACAATGTGCCTGTACCCTCAGTGCCAAAACCAAGCAATTAACATATTTCAATCCTATATATGCGATATATCTCCCACAGTGCATATGTTGGGTATCCATTCTGTCATAAACTTTATACAACTAGTAACTTGCCCATCATAAATGAAGGTATAATGCACGATATGTGCCCTCTGTCTCTATGCTCTCTTTCTCTCTCTGTGCCCTCTGTCTTTGCATTCTCTCACTGAGCCCTCTGTCTCTGCATTCTCTCTCTGTGCCCTCTGTCTCTTTCTGTGACCTCTGTCTCTCTCTGTGCCCTCTGTGCGCTCTCTGTGCCCTCACTCTGTACCCTCTCTCTGTGTCTTCTGTCTCTCTTTGTGTCCTCTGTCTCCACTCTCTGTGCCCTCTGTCTCTCTCAATGCCCTGTCTTTGTGCCCTCTGTCTCTGCTCTCTCTGCCCTCTGTCTCTCTCTCTCTGTGCCTTCTCTCTCTGTGGCCTCTCTCTGTGCCCTTGGTCTCTTTATGTGCCCTCTGTCTCCTCTCTCTGTGCCCACATTGTGGCCTCTGTCTCTGTGCTCTCTCTCGCTGCCCTCTCACTGTGCCTTCTGTCTCTCTGTGCCTTCTGTCTCCTCTCTCTGTGCCCTGTCTCTGTGTCTTCTGTCTCTGCAATCACTCTCTATGCCCTCTGTCTTTACTGTGCCCTCACTATGCCCCCCCCCTGTTTCTCTATGTACCCTGTGCCCTCTGACTCTCTGTGTGCATTTTCTCTGTGCCCTCTGTCTCTCTCTCTGTGCCCTCTCTCTGTGCCCTCTTTCTCTCTCTGTCCCCTGCCTCTGCCCTCTCTCTCTGTGCCCTCTTTCTGTCACTGTACCCTGTCTCTGTGCCCTCATAAGCGAGTTGCAGGCCAGGACACAACATTCCTGACAATGTGTCTTTTGTCTCTGCCCTCTCTCGCTCTGCCCTCTGTCTCTCGCTCTGTGCCCTGTCTCTGTGCCCTCTGTCTCTCCCTGTGCCCTCTTTCTCTCTCTGTCCCCTGCCTCTGCCCTCTCTCTCTCTGTGCCCTCTTTCTGTCTCTGTACCCTGTCTCTGTGCCCTCATGCGCGTGTTGCAGGCCAGGACACAACATTACTGACAATGTGACGCCTGCACCAGGGGCGGATCTACTACAGGTGCAGCAGGTGCAATGCACCGGGGCCCTGCTCTGGAAGGGGGGGGGGGGGGGGAGAGCAGTGCTGTCTTTTTCATTTCAAGGAAGATGCTGGTACTGCAGGCGCTGCTTCTCACTGGGAATGTGCTAATGTAAGTGCACTTGTTTCCATTATAAAATGCTCATGACTGGGAACTTCTTTACTTGTTCAGTGTCACAGGGAGATATAAAGGACAAAGAAAGCTAGGTGCATGAATTGTTGATAAGACTTCCTGGCCATTCAGTTTATGCAAGCTTGTAAATTAGTTCAGTGACTGGAAACAATATATATATATTACTTTGTACTCAAAAACATTCATATCACATTTAATAGTTGTCAAACTACGAATCGTCGTTACGCTTCGCGAGCTCGCAAGAACTGTGTCCCTCTGGAAGCGAGGGGCGCAGTTTGGTCCGCAAATGCGGACCCTGCGGAGCGAGGGGCGCAGTTTGTGGAAGGTGGAGGCTCAAACGTCGGCTGCAATGAGCCGTAGGCCACAAATGCGGAGGTGGAGGCTCTACGGCGCCTCACACGCGGTTACAAGCACCCACACAAGCGGCACTTTAACAAAATAAATCTTACACGCAATCAAAATGAAAGTGAAGTTACACCTCAATTTAAGTCCAAATTCCCGAGTTTAGACACCTGAAAATCCCCTAAGCGAGAGAAAAAATGGCTGCTGAAAAAAACGAAAACGAGGCTACAGGACCCTAAAGACGCAAAACACCACCAAGCACATACGGCTTTTCAAAAAAGCCGTACGAGGTACAAGATACACTTTTAGCAAGGACGCTAAATCATCCACAGCCGCGTACCACATACACATTCGCCGCCATTTTACAACACTAACTTACACAATGCGGAAGTACACAGCTACACTAACGGCTTCCCCTCGCGCATGCAGCCTATTTACACTACACACTGCACACATTGCTGACACTTACACCTTAGCTCCACAACAGTGCAAACCGACATTGTATGCTGCAGGAACATCAAAACAGATTGTTAGCTCTTCAGCACAGTGCTTCCTGCATATATTACTTCCAAATAGGAAAAGTATATTCCTTTATTAATTTATTAATTATTTAATTAGCATCCAAAAATACATATACACAAAAGGCATTCACCTCGTGCCTCACAACGAGCGCCAACGCTGCTCGTAGCACACAAAGCCTTGCAATAAGCGCAAAAAGCAGATCAGCGCCGACCAAACAATAACAGCAAAAGTGCCTATCAGACAAAAAATGCAACAACCAACAGCCTCGCAATGAGCGCCGAAGGTGCTCAGCGCGAGGCTCGCAATGAGCGCCGAAGGATCTCGGACGACCAAAAAAATTAATGTCTGTGGCAAACAGCATTACCTGCCTTACAATTTTATTGTCCCATCATTTTTGACGGGCAAGTCGCTTGTATCATATTAAAACATTTTTGCACCAGGGCCCTCCATTCGCTAGCTCCGCAACTAGCCTGCAATTTTGGGTAGTGGATAACCAATACTTAATTAACCTCAAAATCAATATACATGCTATATATGGTAATTCTACAAACTGAATATGTTGTGATAAGCTTAAAACAGGGATTCGCAACATCCGGTCTTAGGACCAGTGCTAGTCCATGAGACTGTTGGTCCTCAAGAACAATGAGGTCTGGGTATGGCCCAACACTTTAAACATACCACTAATATTCATCATACAGTAGCTGTAGATTGATTATTGGTAAACAAATCTGCAGTTAAAATATATTCAATTAAAATTAGTATAAACTAGATGAAAATTGAGTATGTCACCTGTAGTATCAGCCTATTTAAAATGTTCTGGATTTGAAAGCGGGTCCTCATGAGCACTGGAAGGTAACCAGCCAGTCAAAAGGCTTGAGAGACACTGGTGTATAGTATAGTATATAACAACAAAGCAGAAAACTATAATGGCGCAGATGGTATCACAAACTTGCTCAGAGGTGCTGGAAGGTGGTCTTAAAAACTCACATTCTATAGAGGAGAAAAACACTGCTCTGTTTTTTCTTGCTCAAGATGCCCCAGCCTGGGGTAAAAGCAACTTGAAATAAGATTCTCAGCTTCCAACATGGTTGTCAATGGTTACCAAAAAGAGGAAAACAGAAAAACATTACACCAGTGTAGTATAACGACATATATTGTATTTTTGTTCTAAAAGTTGGTCTTTTACATTTAGACAATAAAAAATAGTTTCTCACAAATGTTTCTCTTCCTTTTTCCTATGCTTGGCAGCTTCTGTTCTGTGTGCTGAAAGGATCACTGTATCATTTTTAATTCCCCTACCCGATCTCTACCTTGTAGTGGTGAAGGGGCTTGTGTATCTTAATAGAGATGTGAGCTAAACCATGTAGGGTCACCCAAGATGGGCAGATCATAGCAGAAATTTCAGACAAATCACAAACAAACCAAAACAACCCCTCATTATTCTACTCTTATGAAGTAATATAACAAAAACAATCTGCAGGTCCTTACAGGAAGTCTGTGGCATTATGGTTTATTTTAGATGCCTTACAGGGTTAATTCTAGGTGCCATGGAGGTCCTTACAGAAGCTCTGTGGTTGGGGTTAGTTGTTAGCTGCCACTAAGGTCCCTCTGGTTTGCCTGGCTCCTAGCTTGTGGGCAGGGGGAGTACCTCAGGTTCACCCAATTTATAGAGGGAATTTGTGGCATACCACCCTCAGATTATGAATTTCCCCCATCTGCTCCCCTCACCTCCTGTCCCTTTAGCTATGAGAACAATCTGGGTAAAATGAGAGAAGGTGAGGAGGAACTACAGGGGAACTGCTGGGGAAGGACAGGAAGATAGGGACAGATAGGGATAGGGAGAGATAAGGAACCTAACTCCCCAACTGTAAATATAAATCTATAAATAAATATATATACAATATATATATATATATATATATATATATATAAATATATATATTTATAAATATATAGATTTATATAAATATAGATGTATGTGTGTGTGCATATATATATATATATATATATATATACATTTATATATATATACTAGCGACTTGCCTGTCAAAAGATGACGGCAATAAAGTTAGGTAATGCTGTCTGACACACAATGTAAGGCTTTTAGTCCTCTGAGTACCTTTGGCGCTCATTGCGAGCCTCTCCCCAATGTACTTTTGGTCGTCTGAGCACCTTCGGTGGTCATTGCAAGCCCCTCGCTCATTGCGAGCCTCTCCACTCGTGTACTTTTACTCCTCTGAGCACCCTGGCCGTTCATTGTGAGCTCCGCGCTGAGCGCCTTTGGCAAAGCGAGTCTCTCCTCTGCTCTGTTTTTTTTTATATAAATATATTTGTTTATAATAAATAATTAATTAAGTAAATAATAAATTAATATACTTTACCTATTTGTAATGAATATATCCAGCAATCAATATGCTGAAGAGCTAACAATCGCTGTTGTTTTCCTGCAGCATACAATGTATATTTGGTGATCTGAGGAGAAAGTGTCAGCAATGTGGCAAGTGTGCAGTGTAAATATAATACGTTTGTTTAGATGTGTAATGCGGTATTTTAAATTGGTAATGTTATTAGTTGCAAGTTAGTGTTGTAAAATGGTGGCGATTGTCTATGTGTTACGAGGATCTCAAGCATTTTCTGTCCTTCCTAATAGTGTATTATGGACCTCGTACTTTCCTAGCTAAAAGTTGTATGTGCCTGGCAGTGTTTTGCGTGTTTAGGGTTCGTGTAGCCTCGTTTTCGATTTTTTCGGCTGCAATTTTTTCTCTTGCTTATGCGATTTTTGAGTGGAGAAATTCTGCATATTTGACTTACATTTGTGTGCAACCTCACTCCCAGACATCCTGGCTGCCCCCCCCCCCCCCCCCCCCTTACTGTGTGTGAAGTTTTTGGTATGTTTATTTTTGTATTTGTTGTGTTTTTATTATGCGCGATTCGGCCGTTAAGTTCGTATTTTTTGTGGGTCGTATTTTATTTTCTCTAAATGGTGGTTTCCTTACGGGCGGTAATTTTTTCAGGCGATTTTTTTCAAAGTGCTACGGGTCTCGCACTATGAATTGTGCATTTGAGTTTTCTGCTGTTCTGTAGTCCCGCGGGTCGTAGGTATGATGCTTAATGCGTGCGGGTACGAGTCCGCAGTTTTAACGTTGTGTTACCAACGTTTTTTGGCAAGCCTGTGCTGCTGAGAACTATATATATACATATACATATATATATATTTATATATATATATATATATGTGTGTTATTCAGTCATTCAGACGTGTCCGAACTACAGTGCGCCAGGCACAACTAAAGATGCTAGAGTGGGTTGCCAGTTCCTTTTCCGGTGGACCGTGATTTGTCTGATTTCTCTGCAATGACCTGCCTATCTTGGGTGACCCTACATGATATAACTCAAAACTTCATTGAGGTACACAAGCCCTTTCACCTTGACACTATAAGATGGCGATCCAGAGGGGGCTATATATATATATATATTGTAACAGAGTCATAGATGGAGTATACGTGGGAGAGAGACTGAGCAGAGCCCTGTGTCCAATAGGGGAAGAAAGGGTTAACACAGCAGACTAATCAAGTAGGCCCAGCTTGGTTCCACCTTTAAAGGTCTGATTAGCACCCAGCTGAGGAGGAGAGCTCAGTCTGAGCTGGACAGAGGACGCCAGAGCCTGCCGAGGAAATCCCCTGCTACAAGGGAGACTTGATATCCGTCAAGCTTTTGTTTGGACTTTTGTTTTGTGTGGACTTTATCTTGGATAGTGAGGGAACTACAGCCAAGAGTAAAGTCAGTGCTTCTATTAGAAGCTAGGATTTTGTTTTGCACCATTTATGTTGTTTTGCTGCACTCTAATAAATACTGCTGATATTTTAAAAAGGGCTCCTGAGTACACCATTGTGGTGCCGGATACAAGGGCATGAACACTGAGTGTGACAGCAGCAATATCACAATATATAGAAAAAATATATCGAAATGTTTGTCAATTGCTTCTCGCCCCCCCCCCCACACAGTTTTTTGGATTCCTACGCAGTTGCTAGGACGTGTGTAGTGTGTTCACGTATAGGTTACCATTCTGCAGCATTGTTATGTAGTGAGCAACGGGAGAACAGCCTTGGTGCAGGTCACAAAAGTTAAATGGCAGTTTTAAGATACTAGCAATAGAATTGCTCCCTAGCATGCAAAAAAAAGCTCCCATAGTTAAGAGGAATGGAGCTCATAAGCCTAAATGGATCCTGTGTTAAGCAGGTTAGAGGCACAAAGGTAGTATACATTTTGAAACTCATTTGCATATCCCTACTGGCATATCCTTAGTGGCAGTGGGAACACTGTTTAGAAATAAATCCTGGAAAAAAAACGGCCTCTTGACCTGCTTGGGACACGTAGATGTACTTGGAAGCGCAATTTCTCTCCATACTATACACTTATTAAGGAAATTTAAATCACCTTTCTACTCACCATAACATATTTCAGCACTTTAGTAAATAGGCAACCCTAAATCATTATGAATTACTGTGCCCTTTGCCTGTCTCTGTGCCCTGTCTCTGTGCCCTCTGTGTCTTTCTGTGCCCTCTGTCTCTGCACTATTTCTTTTTCTGCCCTCTGTCTCCTCTCTGCCCTCTCTCTGTGCCCTCTGTCTCTCCCTGTGCCCTTTGACTCTCTCTGTGCCTTGTCTCTCTTTGTACCCTCTATCTCTCTCTGTACCCTCTTTCCCTCTCTGTCCACTGTCTCTATGAATTACTGTGATCTCAATTCACAGGTGTAGAAGCTCATCTAGTAGTCTATAGCACTAAGTATACATCATAATCACTTACAGCCTATTAATACTCAATCTATATAAAACTTAATATAATTTACTGTTAGAGTCATAAAATATTTACATGGAAGAAATGTGCTGTATATTTATCATCAGCAGAATGAAATGGCAGTGTTTAACAGTCTATTTATGTATGTGTGTGCAATGAATATCATCACATTTTATAAGTGTAAGGCAGTCTATATTAGTGTAGCTGTTCAGCCAGGAGAAAAAAACAATTACTGGCATTAAGGATCAGCTGTCACAGTAACATGAACACTTTACATGTAGTCAGAAACCTAATGCTCTGTACTTTGTCCGGCGCGGAGGCTGCTCAGGCCCCCTGGTCAGACAAAGCACTGTGTGATCCAGCGGCCATCTTCAGGAACGCAGGTCTTGCTGGCTCCAGGCGGCGTGGCATAAATAACTGCAAAGTAACAGAATCATTACCTCAGCTCCAGCAGCGGAGAAGGGGCATTGTTTGTGTGTGTGTGTGCGCATGATTGACGTTTTTTGTCCTTGTCCCTGCCTTTTTTCCCTTTCCTTGGTTTGAGTGGGTTCCTGGGTTGTTACTTATTGATGCCTCTGAGCTTGAGCATTTACTGGCCTTGGTCAGGTTTAGGGCCCTATGCCATGAGGTGAGATGGGTGCAGAACAGGCTGGTATCATCCCAGACAAAGGCTGGTGAATTTCTGCACATGGCTCAGGCCCAGCCTGCGGTGGCTGGTGTCCTGGGTGAGTATGGATAGGTCAGTGGGCCAATCAGCCAACCCAGTTACACCGAGACAGGAGGCAGCAGCACCTTAGGTAATAGGGTACAGGATGCCCGTGGGGCCACGTGCTAGATTCCTGAGAGCCAGGAATCCATACCCCTCACTCCTGAGAGGGCAAGGCCTATGGGCAGTGCAGGTGAGGGCCTAGTACCTCGGTCACCACCAGGCACTTTGCCCAAGGGCCCATGCCTGCTCCCCAGTACCGTGCACACCCCTGGACCGCCCCATACTCAGGCCGTAAGGGGTAATAAAAAAGCCAGGAGCTCTAACAAAGCTTCTACAGCCCTGCACTACCGTGATACTACGGTCCTCCCATCTGCAGATGGTAATAGCGATTCTGGTGCTTTGCAGGGACGACGCAACAACGGTGCGAAGGTGGGCAAGAGTATGAAATCAATACAGGAGAAGTGATGCAGAGTTATCGCTGAGATGAACAATGAGGACAGCCAGGTCCTGACTGACGGCATGCCGTGATGGCCAAGGCGGCACGGCAGGCGCCCACCGCTAGGATCCGGAAGTCTATGACCAGGTACAGTCCTTTGATTTTTTCCTTTATACCAACAAGACGACAGAAGGCTGGTGACAAACTGGATAAGCCCCCAGCATAGCTTGACTTGTACCGACTTGCAGATAGACGGTCCACAAGAGCCTGACAAGGTCCCCGACGCTGACCAAGACCATGGTTCGGTAGGGCTGGTGGCGCCAACTTACCCTGGACTCGCAGTGACAATTGACTCTGAGCAAACCTCAGGGGAGGAGCAGACTGCATGGACAATGGTGTGCAGGCAACGGAGGGCTAGCAATTGTTCCTCTTGCATTCTCAGGTTAATGGACAGCTCCAGATCAAGGAGCAGAAGGTCTTGCCATTGCAGCTGCACATGCGCTGGATCGATGAGAGGGCGGAGCGCACGAAGAGCCTGATGGTGTGGATCGTCACAGTGGCCTAGTGGGCACCAAATTGCTGCTTCAAACATGCTTGCTCGAACTGTGGGGGTAATCACCCCCTCGCCAGATGCAGCAGACCTAAGGACGGGGACAGGACAGTAGAGTCCTCTCCAAAAGGGCAGGACGCCCATATGGCTGCCCGCAATGCTACAGTGGCTAAAACGCTACTGTAGGTTACCGGGGAAGGAAGGCACGGCCAAGCTCTTGATCGAGGGGTTTCGGGAGGGGTTCCCCATTCCATGCAGCCTAGAGCTCATGGGTGAGAGGCCGTCCAACTTGTTTTCAGTTTACGAATTCCCGGGATTCCCGGGTCCTTTTGCCCTCCCATGGAAGGCTTGATGATCTCCCCTCTGGGTATTATCCCAAAGAAGGAAACATTTTGTCTTATTCAACACCTGTCGCACCCAAAAGGTGGATCGGTCAACGATGGTATTGCAAAGCAATGGTCGGCCATTTCATACACATCATTTGACCAGGGTACCGAGATGATCCATAAGGCCAGAGCAGGGGCGCAGTTGGTGAAAGTTGGCATTGAAGCGGCCTTCCGGTAAATGCCAGGTACATCCTTCCAGTCACTGGCTGCTTAGTTGTTTCATCGACGGCAACTATTTTGTTGACATATGTCTTCCAATAGGATACTCCATATAGTGCGCTTACTTTGAGGTGGTCAGCACTTTCCTTCAATGGGTGGTTTGGTCCGAAGTGGGGTGTTATAGCATCACACACTACCTGGATGATTTCCTATTTGTGGGACCGGCCCGCCAGGAAACGTGCAGGTACATCCTGGAAACGTTAACTAGAATATGTCACGAATTCGGAGTACAGTTGGCCCACAAAAAAACGGAAGGCCCAACGACGACATTGACGTTTCTAGGGATCCAGATTTATCCCATGAAAATGGAATGCAGTCTTCTCTGGGATAAAGTGTCTGACCTGGAATTGGAGCTGGTTGCCCTGGCAGGGGCAAGGAGGGTATCCCTGAGGCGTCTGCAGTCCATAATAGGAAAATTACATTTTGCCTGCAGAATTATTGCCATGGGAAGAATTTTTTGCAGAAGAATGTTGTTGGCTACTGCAGGGGTCACGCACGCGCATCTTTTCATTAAGGTAACAAGTGCCATACGGGAAGATGCGCATGTTTTGTTGGCCTTCCTTAACGAATTTAACGGTTTTGCATTGATTCACGCAGGGAGTTTCTCCAGCTCACAAGTGGAGCTGTATATGGATGCAACTGGATCTATTGGTTTAGGGGCCTACTTCCAGGGTCGGTGGTATGCCGCAACATGGCTTGAGCCTTGGGTAACAGCAGGCCTTACAAAAAATCTTGCTTTCATGGATTACGGTGGTGCTTGATTTAGCATTTGGTGCTCAGCTGCATTCGCCTGAACATATGGTTTCGGGCTAGGCACATTCCGGGGTTGGAGAACGGCATTACTGATGCCCTTTCGCACTTTCAGGAGGCGTGGTTCAAGACACTGGCTAGGATAGGGGAACTTGTCTCGGCAAACAGATACGGTTCGGGGGGTTTGCAGTTGGTGGATACCTGTTTGAGGGAAGACAGTGTGGTCCTGTGGTTGAAGAGGTCAAGGACTAACCAAGTTGGGAAAGGAAAAGAGGTACTATTGCACAAGGTTGGTACGGCATGATGCCCCATGAGTGTGCAAGAGAGTACCTTTCACAGCGACCGGCGGGACTGGATTTGCTTCTCATACATGCAGATGGTACGGCATTATCGCGCATCCAGTTAGAGAAAGTGTTTAAAATGTCACTACAATGGTTGGGTTTCAATTAGGCAGATTGGGGCTGCCACAGAAGCAGCGAGATTAGGCTTATCGGACGCCGCGGTTAAGCGGACCGGGAGATGGGAATCTCAGTGCTTTAGGTCTTATGTACGGCCTTTTTCAGGGGAAAAAACAGCTGTGGATCGTGAGCCACTCATATGTGTATGGGGCCCACTGGTAAGCTGGAGTTACAAAGGACACGCACAACTGAGTTTCCCGGTCACGGACCCACAGGTACGGTGGTTTGGGATTCAAGGCTTGAGGTGGTCGCAGGTCATTGGGCTCTTGGACACCTACACCCATTGCCATGGTCATCCTAACTTCTTGCTCATTCATGCTGGGGGCAACGACCTTGGTGTAGTTCCCATGCAGGGTATGTTAAAGGACATGAAGCGGGACGTAGAGAATTGGGGAGCTAGGTTTCCAGGCCTCTTTATCATCCTGTCTGAGATGATATTGAGGCGTTCATGTAGGAACGCCAGGGATCCAATACTGCTTGACAAGGCTCGTCAAAAAATCAGATGGCGAGCTTCGTATGTAAATTGGGATACATCTCTATTCGTTACAGGGATTTTCAGACAGTAGATGGGGATGATTTCTTCTCCACGGACAAGGTTCATTTAACAGATATCGGACTTGAGCTCCTAACATTAGAATTTAGGGAGGGAGTTAAGAGAGCCTTAGCTTTATTTAGTAATGTGGGGGATCGCAGGCACACGAGGGGTCCCTCTACTGCTCTGTGGCGGGAGGTGAGTTGCCCGGCCCAAATGGCCTAAGTGGTCGTTGCCCTACCTCATGGGCGTGTTTGGTATAAGCATTGGGGGCCCTGGGCACTGGTCCAGGCTCCTCCCTCAATTATGTTAATTATGATTAATTATGTTCATGTTAATTTATTATGCAAATTAATAAAGCTGTGGCCCATGTTTCTCCCAACTTGTTGTCTGTTAATTTTCTCAAAGCCTAGTTGCTCATGCTTGGGTCAAGAGATTCTCAGCTCCAATGCTTGGGGACCACCAAACATGTCAGGGTATTTCTATACAAGGTAGGCACATGTATAAGGCAATACAAATGAGATTACCTTTCCATAAAAATTATCTGCCCATCTCCCTAATAATTTTAAAATGCCCTCCTTTACCCCATGCTTCTACCTGTAGTGGAGAGCCCTACTGTGCTCTGGACCCGATTCTTTGCACTTGCTACACTGCCACTGTCCTGAACTGAAGCTGGTCATAATGGACAAAAGAAATGACTTTTTCACCTAAGCTCATACTGGCATGCCCTTAAGTATTGATCTGGGGTGTCCCATATTTTCCAGAATTAAACTTTTATCATACTATACTGACGAAAATTTCAGTTGTCCGAAGAGGGATACATATTTTTAAAAATACATGAATTAATAATTATTTTTACTCTTTAATTATAAGGTGGATTATTCTGTGTAGCGCTATTTACAGGGGTACAGAAGAACCATTGACTGGGTACAATAAACATAAAATTACAAATTATAATGTATACAGAAACACAAAGACAATACAAAACAATAAGACATCAGGCAATTTGGTGCAAAAGAGCAGAGGTCCCTCAGAGCTTAAAATCTATTTGAGAGTGATGTTGCTATATACTACTTATGACAGTAACTTGAGCAAAGTGTTCCTTAAACAGAAAAAAAGATATATGCTTCAGAACTAACACAATCCTGGACTCTAACAATCCTGGAACTTTATCCAGAACAACTGAAAAGGAACCAGTGAACAAATGAGGTCAGGTGTGGCTGATTGAAATAGAACAGTGAACACTGGACATTTTTTTACATTGATTCAAAATTTATGTCTTCTATACTTTTTAGAAACATTTTGTGGAAATATGTGAAATATCTTTGATTTACTTGCTTCATTTTCCTAATCACATTACTCAGTATATGGGCAGACATTTTTCACCTCACACGCTTTCTTACTGATATCCTCCTCCATTATTTTTGGCTGCAGCTTGCAAAAGAATATGCAAAGGTGATGTTACTGTGGGGATAGAGACAGCTGGGCAGATTCCACTTACAACATGCAAAAGGGAGCCTTTCTACTGCTGCTGATTCATCCCCCAACAGGAAAGGAGCACATTATTAAACAAATGATGTATAGTACAGTATTGTACAGAAAACTCTCTCATTAATAAAAGCTGAATATACAAATACATTTACATAATTCGGATAAGTATAGATGGCGGGGTTCAAAACTGTATTATGTGCATGTATATATATATATATATATATATATATATATATATATATATATATATATTATACAGCTTTGGACCCCGACATCTATACTTATTATATATATACTAGCGACTTGCCCGTCAAAAAATGGCGGTCAATAAAAGAAAGTGTTGAAATGCTGTTTGTCACACAATGTGAGTGTACTGTGTGCCTCAAGTAACTAAATTCCTCAAAAAGCAGAAATCTACATTACATAAAATAAGAAAAACTAAAATCACCAAAAATAAAAAAATGTACATTACAGAACTAACAAAAAAAACCTAAGTCACAAAAAATAAAAAAAGGAACATTACAGAAAATAACAAAATACATTACAACCCCCCCTCACTACAACATTTAAAAAAAAATTACACACCTGAAAATGAAATACATATAATATATACATATAATACAATACAACACAATTAAATAAAATACAATACAACACAATTAAATAAAATACAATACAACACAATTCAATTAAATACAATACACCACTATCTAATATGCATGCCACTATCTAATATACGTGCCACTATCTAATATACATGCCACTATCTAATATACGTGCCACTATCTAATATACATGCCACTATCTAATATACATGCCATTATATAATGTAATATACATCCCACTATCTAATATACAATACTATCTAATAATACATCCCCCTATCTATCTAATATACAATACATGCTATCTATATATATATAGCTACCCTAATTGTAAGCTACAATAAAATAATTAAGACCACTTACCTTTGAGATGTTTCTTCAGATCAGCAACCTACGGTAAAAAAGATTTTAAAAAATAATACAACACGTTTACATGAAATACCTAAACATTCTAAACATTCTAAATATTCTAAATATTATTCTCACCTTTCCAGCATGTCCCGTTCCAGCATGTCACGTCCCAGCATGTCACGTCCTCCATGTTCCGTCGTCCATCTTTGCGTCTTGTCCGGCGATACTCCTGTAAAAAAAAACATTACATTAGTAAACATAAACCAAATTTAAATAAACACAATTTACATTATACTTACCTTTCCGCGATGTCTCCGGCCTTCTCGTCTTCTCCGGAAGCATCCGCGCATGAAGAAAAAAAAAAAGAAAAACGACACACATCCGCCCTGGCGGATGTCTCCAACGCTAATGACCTTCCTATGGAGTGTTCCAGAATAAAATTGGCAATGGCGGCTTCTGATTGGCTGAAAAGGCTGTCTATCAAATTCAGCCAATGAGAAGACCCCATTTGTGAACCAATGAAAAAAGTATACACCCCAAAATACAACGGTGATTGGATAACACACCTGTCAATCTTTATTTGAACCAATACTAAGGCTTTATTGCCATCATCCAATCACAATGGAATATACCCCCACGTACTGATAGGTGAAGACATCTGCGCCTTCCCATTGGCTGTAATATTGATTGATATTAACAGTAGCCAATGAGAATGCGCAAATCCTTCACCAATCAGTATGTGAGGGTGTATTCCATTGTGATTGGCTATTGTCAGTGCAACCAATCAGAATGCGCAGAGGCTCCAACCAATCACCCTGTGGGGGTGTATTCCATTGTGATTGGCTGAAGGCATCTGCACCTTGTGATTGCTTTAAATAAAGATTGACAGGTGCATTATCCAATCAGAGTGGGATTTTAAGGTGTATCCGTTTGTGATTGGTTCACACATTGGCGCCTCCTGATTGGGTGAATTTTATAGACAGCGTTTTCAACCAATCAGAAGGCGCCATTGCTTATTTTCTTCCGGAAAAGTCTCCTGGAGCCTCATTAGCGTCGGGATGTCCGGGAGTGCGGATGTTAGTATATATATATATTTTTTTTTTTACAGGGCGTGGCAGAAGAGGATCCGGAGGAGGCCGGAGACATCGCGGGGAGTTAAGTAGAATGTAGATTATGTTTATTTTATTTTGATGTATGTGTATTAATGTTGTGTTTTTTTTAACAGGTGCCGCGCCGGAGAAGGATTCAAAGAATAAGGACGGGACATGCCGGAAAGGTGAGTAGAATATTTAGAATGTATAGAATGTATAGAATGTTTATTTTAGAACTGTAAACGTGTTGCACTAATTTTGTTTTATTTTTTTTTGTAGGTGGCTGATTTCAATGGACATCTGCAAAGGTAAGTGGTCTTAATTATTTTATTTTAGCTTAGACTTAGATTAGTTAATATATAGATAGCATTTATTGTATGTTAGCTAGGGGTATGCGTTTTATATAGATAGCATAGGATGTATTGTAGATAGATTGTGGTATTTATTTAGATAGATTGGGGATGTATTATTATATAGATAGCATGTATATTAGATTATGCTATTTATTTAGATAGATTGGGGATGTATTATTATATAGATAGGATGTATATTAGATTATGGTATTTATTTAGATAGATTGGGGATGTATTACTATAAAGATAGCATGTATATTAGATTATGCTATTTATTTAGATGGATTGTGTGATCTATATTAGATAGGGGTGTATTATATTGTAATTGTATGTATTTGTATTGTATGTATTTGTATTATATGTATTTCCTTTTCAGGTGTGTATTTTTTTTTTCTGTAGTGGGGGGGGGGGTTGTAATGTTTTTTTTTATTTTCTGTAATGTTCCTTTTTTTATTTTTCGTGACTTAGGTTTTTTTATTTTGTGTAATGTAGTTTATTTTTTTGTGAGTTAGGTTTTTTATTTCATGTAATGTAGATTTTTTTTGTGACTTTAGGCTTTTTTATTTTTTGTAATTAGAGTGGTGGGGGCTAATAGGGGGTAGGTAGTGTTGTAGATGTTAATAGGTTAGTGTAGAGGGTGTTTAGCTGATCTTTAATGTTTTATTGGGGGTGGTATAGTGCAGTATAGTGTTTATACTTAGTGTCATGATGGTCCTTGAGGACCATCATGGCACTTATGTGGTTAATGTAGTGTTGTAACAGGCCCATAATGGTGTTAATATACCCTTATGTGACTAATGGGGTTAAATAGAGGCTTATGGGGGTCTGTATTGACCCCCATGAGTGACAGGGTTAATGAAGGGCTTATGGGTGTCTGTATTGACCCCCATGAGTGACAGGCTTAATGAAGGGCTTATGGGGGTCTCTATTGACCCCCATGAGTGACAGGGTTAATGAAGGGCTTATGGGGGTCTATATTGACCTCCATGTGTGACAGGGTTAATGAGGGTTTTATGGGGGTCTGTATTGACCCCCATGATTGACAGGGTGACAGTGTATATTTTTTTTATTTTACAATGGGTCTTTTAAGGACCTTTACGGTCCTTTAAGGACCTGTAATGCATGAATTTTGAATTTTGATTGCAGTGGGGGTCCCCGATCGCGTGCAATCGGGACCCCCACTGCGATGGTTAATGTGGGGTTAATGCAGGGCTCGGAGCTTATCTCGGATCCCCTGCGGTTAATGCGGGTTTCCAAGCTTATCTCGGATCCCTTCTTGGGTAAGTGGTAGGTGGCTGGGCGGTCCTGGGTCTTTGAGCCTCCTTTTCATTTTTTTCGGCGGCCATTTTTTCTCTCGCTTAGGGGATTTTCGTGTGTCTGAACTCGGGAATTTGGACTTCAATGGAGATGTAACTTCACTTTCAGAGGTCCTGGGTGCCCCCCCTTGCTATGGGTAAAATTTTTATGTTGTTTTTGTGAGTATTTGGTGTGTTTTGAGTATTTTTAGGTGCGCACAGTTCCACCATTTTTCGTGTGTGTGGGTGTTTGTTACGTTAAGGTTGGTTCTGAGGTTAATGCAGGTTTCCGAGGTGAGCCTCGTTTTCACTTTTTTCGGCTGCCATTTTTTCTCTCGCTTATGGGATTTTCGTGTGTCTGAATTCGGGAATTTGGACTTAAATGGAGGTGTAACTTCACTTTCAGAAGTCCTGGGTGCCCCCCCTTGCTATGGGTAAGCTTTTTATGTAGTTTGTGTGAGTATTTGGTGTGTTTTCACTGTTGTTGTTTAGTTGCTCGCGGGTCGGCCGTTATAGTCGGATTCTTAGTGCGTGTGGATGTTTGTTACGTTAAGGTTGATTCCGAGGTGGGTTTAACGGCTCGCCTCGCTATGCCTGCGGCGCTCATTGCCTCATTCCCTAAGTGCTTTGCTAGGACCCGCATTTGCGGAGATGTTGGGATGCTCCACCACCGCAAATGCGGCCCCTCGCTTCGCAAGGACCCGCATTTGCAGAAGCGAGGGCCTCAGTTGCTGGCATGGAGCGCCCAAAGGCGCTCCATGCCAGCAACTGAGGCCCTCGCCCGCGGTGTGTGTGTAACCGGGTGTGAGGCGCCTTTGAGATTTATTTTTTTTAAAGTTGTGTGTGTGTTAACATAGCCGACGTTGGAGCCTCCACCTCCGCACATGAGGACCCTCGCTTCGCGAGGATCCGCATTTGCGGGGAACTGCGTCCCTCGCGAAGCGAGGGACGCAGTTCTTGCGGGCAAGCGTGAGCAACGGCTCGTATGCTCACACCTATATATGTGATGTGTATATATATATATATATATATATATATATTTATTTATATATTATTTATACCTGTTATGTATATGTACACATATACATGTAAATATAATTTAATAATAATATAATATAATTCACATAGCTATGTAAATATAATTAGGTTTTTATTGATGGAAGAATTTTGTGTGCCCTACAATAATTTGTATTACAATTAATAAAGTGCTTCTTTCTTGCAAGGGTAATATCATTCTGTAAGTGGAGCCTATGCAGCTGTGTGTATGGCTTCACCAAAGTGATCTCATATTTGCGGCTAAAAAAGATGGAGGAAGATATCATTAAGGTAGAATGTGAGGGACAAAATTATTGCTACTTTACTAAGCAAAAAAGAGTGGCAAAATAAAGCAAGTAAGCCCCAAATATCTGTTCAATGGCCCTTTAAATGTGTGACATTCTCTTCATAAGATGGCCATATTAGGGGCTGGCAGGTACAGGGGCATTGTCTCTTTAAAATAAAAAGGATTATCCCTTACACGTGATGGACAACTGAGATGTGTGCTTTATTACGTATGCTCCATGGCGTGTGAACATGACTAGAAACTTTCTAACCAGGTCACCAAAACCCATGAAAATGTTCCATTTTCCTTGCACATAGGAGGGATGAAATGCTTCTCACAGGTTGTAAACAGTGGTGGAGCAGTTAAAAGGGGTATTGCTCCCTGCAGAGAGGAGCTTTTAGGATGAATATCATCCAATCAATAAGTAAAAATCCAAATTTGTTTAATCCACACTTCCTGATGGTTTGGAGACTGAATGGAAGTGTTCTCCTAATTTGTATTATTTATTCAAGAGTGGAAAGGAGGAGGGAGAGGATTTTTATAGTGATTGGTGGGTTCAGATATGATGTCAGCACAGAAGACCGCCCCCTCCCTATCATTGGCTCAGAAAAGGTTGCTTGTAAGAATAATTGCAACCTTGCTTGCAAAACTTTGGTACTTTCCTCTCATGCCTTGAAATGGAAATATTACAGTCATGGTGCTTCTATGTACTAATAAACCCTGCTAAAATTAAGCTTTTCCCTGAAAAAGCTTCTGTTAATGTTGTTAGTTTGTTGCATATTTCTCAAGCATGATTTTTTTTTGCTAATCTACAGTGGTCTTTGAAAACTGTATAATCTCCCATAATTATATGGATTAATTTATTATTATTATTATTATTATTATTATGCGTTTCCAAGCATACCTCAGAAAGCAGATAAGGTTGTGATGAAATGCAGTTTAGTATAATGTCTAATTAATTAATGTCCAGTTGTCCATAAAGAATAATGAGATTAAATGCCTCATCTCTGTGATTTGCTAATTATCATCCACATTACAGTTAATTGTAATGTTTAAGTGAAATCTAACAAACCGTTTACACCACAACAAAACTTTTGGTGAATTAAACAGTAATTATGTTTATGCTTTGCATTCTTATCTTGCATTGACAAGCATTTTGCAACGATTAATTGATGTTAGCACAGTAAACTTTACCGCTCTGTTTAAATTACCTATTTAATCAAGACATTTAAAATGTTGTATGGCTTTTCCTATCACAACAGAATTAGAGCGAGATGCTCTCTGCAGGAACGCAGGCGGAATTTAATGCTGGAATGGTTTAATAATCATATAAATGTATTTACAGACTGGGCGGCTCAGAGGAAGAGCAGCAAGATAAAAACAGAATTATACTTGTGCGATGTGATGTATAACAATATGTAATCAGCCTGGTTCATATGTATGCAAGAAAATAAGAAATAGCTACATGGGGTGAAATTTATAATGATAATGGGACATTTTGTTAAATAAGATCACTATATGTAGTTTGGAATACATACATAATAAACATAGCCTGTTGTGACAAGCAGTGCTGTGTCACCTATTTTAAGTTATTCTTAAAGACCATTAAAACCATTTTGACCATTTTGCTTTATGTTGTTCTAGCCATTTGTTTCTAAAGTGAATCATTTCTGAGCACTGTTTCTGCTGTATTTTTATGCAAATGAGCAGTTCCTGAACACAAATTAACTTATTTAATATGCTAATTAGGATTGCAGACTGCTTGTCTGTCTCAGTGGTGGCAAAACAATGTCCCCTAATGTTCCTCTCTCCCACTCTCTCTAAGTATTTTGAGCCATTTATTAGCATATTGATCTGCACATTAGCATAAAACAGCATACTATTTCAGGTGGGAAAAATTGGAGAGAAAAACAGCTAGTACAATGTAACTAACTTGTTAAAACTTACTTGTTGTTGGAGTAAAAATGTCCCACTAAAAATAGGATATGTAATACAGACATTGTTATTTGTAATTCAGGCGTCAGCAGCAAGAATCTTAAAAGGATACCAAAGTCAACAGAAGTGCTCTGCATCATCAGATAGAGAGTGGAAAACCATGTAAAAAGTGTTTTCCTTTTTGAAATTGTTGCTATTTTGAGTGATATGTTATAAGACTACTTCTATCCTGTGCAGGCATATTAAGGAAGTGCATTGCTAGTTATGTCAATGTTTACTGCGACTGCTAGAGAATATGATTATGAAATGGAGGTTGTGATTTCAAATCCCATCAGTTTCTATTTTTAAATATATTTTTATTTAGATTATAGTATAAAACAGAAAATATATTTAAAATGTACATGGATGGTATAAGCTAAATATGGGTATTGTAACTATTTAAACTAAATAAGCTCCCTTTAGTGCATAAAAGGAACAAAAATCTAATCTATTCCTGTAAACTGTCTATATATAGTAGACTCCCTGTTATCTAAACAACCCTTAAGCCCCACAAAACCCCTTGAAATTCCTTTAAAAAGGCATTAGAACCTAAACTGGGCCATTTAGGCCCAGAAAAAAACATTGTGAAAAAAAGTTAGTATTTTGTTTTGCAGTCTAGAACTGCCGAATAGTGACGGTTATGGCGGCTTAGCAAGAGTTTTTTTTTAAAATGGGGAATTGATGCCGGTTGCTTGAGAGACCCAGTTAGTTAGGTGCCGGATAACCAGAATTTCACTGTATATGCTGTTTGCGGCAGCAAAATAATATATTCTACTCTCCAAAGATAAGATAAAAGTAAGAATGTATTGCATTAATTTTTGCAGTGAAGAGATTATATACGCATTTAGCTATTGCAATTTATAGTCTCTTTAGAAACTGAGAGCTTTCACTATAATCTCAATATATCAGTCAATACAGCTGAACTATAGATAATGCAAAAAAGAAAAGGGAAAAGCGCACGCCACTTCCTAGTGTAAATAAAAATTGATTTTATTTGAGAGAATTCAAGTATCAGAAATAGACACTCACATGTATTATCCTTTATATTAGAGGTATTGAATAGGTACATAAGAATATATTCAAATCTTTCACATCCGCTCCGTATACTGCTTGCATGAGACAGTCCTTATTCGCAGAATGTTAGCGTGTAATCACAAAAAATAGTGCACACTTTGTAAATATCTGATATAAACCGTGAATAATAATACCTCTATTAGAGGATAAGGATCCTGTCACGACCCACTCTCTGGCTGGGGTCTGCTGACCGGATTTGGGTTACTCTGGACCGGAGCCGTTTTGATTACAGGAACATCATGTCTCAGCCCTTGGTTTAGACTGAGCAATATTGACAGTAAGTCTGACGAATCTTACTGCAAGCATATGTCCCTGGGTAAATAATACATCTACACGCCACATCTTGATGAAAATTATGAACAACGTTTTATTTTGGAACAACATATTTAAAACATTTCACACACACACAGTGGAGGGAGTGGATCAACCTTTCCCCTTTCTCTGGCCAATAGGGTAACCTCCAGAGTAACCTAATTACCTCTGTCCAATGTAACAGAGGTAGGCTATGGGAACCACCAGACCCCTCCCATGGGTCAACCCCAGGCGTGGCTATTAAGCTCATTCTAACCCAGACTCTCCCAGTGGATACTTCCTGTTTTTCCTCCTGGACTATGCCCCTGGCGAAACCCCATACTGGCCCGTTGTTCAAGTCCTGGCGACACCCTGTGAGGTTTATCTTGTTTAGGATCTCGCTCAGCTCCTGCCTCAGTGTTTACTTACTGGGGGATGGTTAACTAAATACAATCACTCCATAGTACTATATACAAGCTTATACTGTAATTAACTATTACAACCCAAACCATATTTCCCCATTCCCACATGGTATCAGGGTGGGGCAAGTTACCACGTCAATCTATTTTATGCAGTAATGCTGACTTTATTAAATGGTGACAGTGGAACCCCCTATTCATACCATTCACAAGCAGTGACTTTGTGAGCCCAAACCTTTTGTTCTTCCACATGGCAACAGCATGTGGAAGGTAACCCAGCCCCAGATGGCCACTGCTGCCAGTCACAAAATGGCCCCAGCATAGTTCACACCAAATCCAATATTGCCCCTGGGTGATTCATGACAACACCTCCCCAAGCGTTGCAGGGAACATCCATGATCCTAGGATTTTCCCAGCTACGCTGATAGTCATGACTCTTCTGGATTGGCTAGGCCCTCTGCACTCTCTCCACGTTCAAGTCCTTTAGAAAACAATCCCAAAGTGCAGAGTAAAAACCTCCCCCAGCCCTTGGCCTTGCACCCACTGTATAGAGCAAATTGCTCTTCCCATTCACACCCACCCAAATAGTCCAGGGTCCCTCCCCAATAGTCTGGGATCCCAGAGTACAACAGGTGGGCCACAGTTTCTGTCCCATAGCAACCCTGTTCCACCCAGCCAGTCCCCACAGCTGGGCTGGGATCTCTAAAACAGTCTCTGGGCCTATGTGACTACAAAGGGACAGCTCCTCTTGGCTTTCTTCCTCTGGTCCAGCTGTTTCCGTTGCAGCTTGGGGAGCTACGCTGCTCCCACCCAAGCTGTGCTTACACTCCTCTGACTTGGCTGGGGGGCTATGCTGCTCCCATCCAGCTGAAGTGCTGGACTCCTCCATTGCCCGGGGTTGAGCAACTTTATCCCAGTCCTTTATGTTGAACTGGATCTTTGGAGTGGTGTCTGTTCCAGTGGGCCCCTGGACACTGGTTATCCAGGGTATCTCCCCACTTTGTACACCCTCTATCATGGTGCCACTCTGCACCCATAATGCTTTTGCCAAGGCTGGCATGCTTGCTGCCCCGGCCTGGCTCTTTGTGCCCCTGGCACTCTTTTGCTGTGTGAGGTCAGGTTCCCTGTAGCCAGAAACCAATTCCTTTCCCTCCACACAGTCTCTTAAACAACCCTCCTGGGCTCTGTGCTTCACTAGCACCTCTGGGGACAACTCCCCTGGGGTGTCAGGGTACAGACAGTGGTTATCTGATGCAGGCTGGGGAATCTCATCATTCCCACCCAGCCTGGCCTCTAAGGCTCCCTTCCCACCGTCCATCACATAATCATCCCGAGCCTCTGGCTCCATTAGCAGTTCTGGCCAACACACTTTGCCTAGAACTTTTGAGGGCAGACTTAACTTATCTGGCCCTAGCTTGTGAGCAGTTCCCACTTCCTCTGGGATTAAATCTCTTGGGGTATCAGGGGGCAGACATGGATTATCTGACCCCACTCAGGGAACATTCCACTGGGTCTCTGGCTCTTTGGGCTGGTGACTAGGCCCTGACACAGTCGCTGCATGTTCTAGGGGACAACATTCTCCATCCCCAGGAGTTGGCAAAGGAACAGTGTTTACCCCTCCCCACTCCTCACTTTGTTTACCATCTATAAAAGCCTCTCCCCAGTTCCAGTGAACATACTCCCTCTGGTACATACCGTCTGAGTTGTAAAAATACTTCTTGGGTATCGCATCCCACAATTGAACATACTCAGCCTCCAGTTGCTGCTCTTGCCGAACCAGGGGTTCTAGCAAAGGAGTCTCCGGGAACCATGGTTCCAGTCCCAGACCCCGGCAGCGTTCAACAAACAAGTTATTATGCCTCCTTGCAGTTCCTATGCCACATTCCGGATCACCATTCAGAATCTCCTCAACCCCATATTGTAGATCCAAACGAAAATAGAGATCCTCTCTCCGGCCACCAAAGGACTCTACCCTGGCAAGGTACTGTTCCTCCAAGTCCATCTCTTTCTCTACCAGTTCCTCCAACCAGCTTGCCAGCTCATGGCCATGCCATAATTGCAGGAATGCCATCCATTGATTTAGCAGGAGTAGTCTGTAGTCCTCTGCTTCCCTCTGCTCCATTTTCTGGTCCTTCTCAGAGTACCCCACCACTATGCCACCAATTGTCACGACCCACTGTCTGGCTGGGGTCTGCTGACCGGATTTGGGTTACTCTGGACCGGAGCCGTTTTGATTACAGGAACATCATGTCTCAGCCCTTGGTTTAGACTGAGCAATATTGACAGTAAGTCTGACGAATCTTACTGCAAGCATATGTCCCCGGGTAAATAATGCATCTACACGCCACGTCTTGATAAAAATTATGAACAACGTTTTATTTTGGAACAACATATTTAAAACATTTCACACACACACACAGTGGAGGGAGTGGATCAACCTTTCCCCTTTCTCTGGCCAATAGGATAACCTCCAGAGTAACCTAATTACCTCTGTCCAATGTAACAGAGGTAGGCTATGGGAACCACCAGACCCCTCCCATGGGCCAACCCCAGGCGTGGCTATTAAGCTCATTCTAACCCAGACTCTCCCAGTGGATACTTCCTGTTTTTCCTCCTGGACTATGCCCCTGGGGAAATCCCATACTGGCCCTTTGTTCAAGTCCTGGCGACACCCTGTGAGGTTTATCTTGTTCAGGATCTCGCTCAGCTCCTGCCTCAGTGTTTACCTACTGGGGGATGGTTAACTAAATACAATCACTCCATAGTACTATATACAAGCTTATACTGTAATTAACTATTACAACCCAAACCATATTTCCCCATTCCCACATGGTATCAGGGTGGGGCAAGTTTTCCACGTCAATCCATTTTATGCAGTAATGCTGACTTTATTAAATGGTGACAGTGGAACCCCCTATTCATACCATTCACAAGCAGTGACTTTGTGAGCCCAAACCTTTTGTTCTTCCACATGGCAACAGCATGTGGAAGATAACCCAGCCCCAGATGGCCACTGCTGCCAGTCACAAAATGGCCCCAGCATAGTTCACACCAAATCCAATATGCCCCCTGGGTGATTCATGACAGATCTACCTTATTCGTATCTCAAAATGATCAGCTCTGAGACCATTCACTTAAGGGTACTCTGCCCCAAGTATGTGAGTGGTCAGAGAGGTGGCCTAACCTCTATTACGAGTAATTGGCTGATATCCAAAATCAGATAGATTGATCAAGGTAGCATAATACAAAAAAGAGAGAGGGTCCAATCAAAGTTACATAAAAGGAAACAAAAAACATACAAATAACATAAATTAAAAACAGAAAAGACCAAAGTGTAATGAAATCAAAATATCCAAATATATAGAGTAGATAAAAACAAGACACCAATGTGTCTATCTATAGTCGCAAATGCGTTTCGCCTATCTATTGGGCTTTACCAATAGTTGTATTATCAGTATCTGACCCTTTTATACCTGTCCTCGGAGACCCCATCTGGTTTTGCCCCAGTTGAGCGTGTTTCCCCGTCTTCTGGGGTGCGCCATGACATCACTGCGTCATTACCCATTGCGCATAGCAATGCGCAGCGTGCGCGTTGACGTCATCACGTCACGCCCGACTACAAAAAGTATTATACATAGTAAATAGGCTGGTGGAACGCATATGCCTTCCACTCTGTCTAAACGCAGAATAGCGATCTCAGGGGGGGAGGAAGATGGATATACCTCTGAAAAACAACACCCAAGCACTTGCTACAGTCCAAAAAGAGAGGGGAGGAAAGGTGGGGGGGGGGGGGGGGGTCTTTCAGCGTTCCTGATGTTAGGAAACTCAAATTCAGGCTATAAGAGACACAGTGTAAACCAATTAAAAAGAGGGAAAAACTAAACAAAATGAAGTAAAATACATCACACAAATATAAGAATCCACATGAAGAAATGTAAATGTACAGAAAATATATATACATATATATATATGTATATTTATATATGTATATATATATGTATATATACATATACACACACACACACACAATCCACATATACATACACATATAAGCATACACAGACACTTCCATATAAAAAATAAATAAAATAAGAGAACCCCCTACACAGCATCTAAAAACCCCAAAAAACTAAAATAATAATAATAATAATAATATATATATACATACATATATATATATATATATATATATATATATATATATATATAAAGAGAAAACTAAAAATATATTAAATAATATCACATACTAAAACCTAATTAAGATAATCACAACATTAGATATAAAGATAGATGATACCTATCCATACAAGAACACATTTTTTTAAAAATGAGGAAAACAAGATGATCATGCAATGAATATTATAATATCAATATATATATATAGAGAGAAAAAACTAAAAATATACTAAATATTATCACATACTAGGACCTAAAAGAAGCTAATCATGTCTTAAAATACAAAGATAGACAAAACCTATCAATGCAGGACCAAGTTTCTAAAAATATGAAAAAAAAAAGATGAACATTATTTCTCCAAAAAGGCTGCTAGGTCTATATCCTGATTAAGTCCATAAGGTTCTAAAGTATTCAAATGATATATCCAAAAAGTTTCTTTCTTAATTGCAAAATATGATTCCCCTTTCTTTTGTTGTGTGGTATGTGATCAACCGCCTGTAATTTTATTCCTTCAATGGCTTTATTATGTTCTTATATAATGTGTGAAGAGAGGCCATTTGTTAGAACCCCCCTCTCTATAGATGCTCTAGAATCGTCTCTTCAGAGACCTTGTGGTTTGATCAGTATATTGTTTACCACACGAACACGTGATCACGTACACCCCAAACTCACTTTTGCAATTTAGAAAATGTTTGATTTTCACTTCTGAACCTAGATGTTTTGATGCAACAATATCCTTATTGGACGGCTTCAAATTTTTACACATATTGCAATTCTTGGTATAGCATTTATAACATCCTTTTAAGGGCTGTAACCAATTCGATTCCCTACGACTTGCCAGATTTTTTAGCTCACTTGGGGCCAAAATTTGTTTCAGGTTACGGTTTCTTTTAAATGTTAAAACAGGTGTAACAGGAAGGATATTTTTTAGAACACTATCTGCTTGTAAGATATGCCAGTGTTTTTTAAAAATCCTGGCTATCTCACCATGAGCTTGGTTATATTTTGTAAGGAATCTAGATGTATCTTTTGATTGAAAGTGTGTACCTCTTTTCTTGTTTCTACCAAGAAGGTCCTCTCTCCTTAATTCACTCGCTCTAGTGAAAGCTTGCTTAATAGTATGATCTCTATACCCTCTTGCCTTAAAATTCCTCATCATAGACGTGCTCTCTTCCTCAAAATCTGCAAAATTAGAACAGTGCTTGTGTGTTGTTTTTTGGAGGTATATCCATCTTCCTCCCCCCTGAGATCGTTATTCTGCGTTTAGACAGAGTGGAAGGCATATGCGTTCCACCAGCCTATTTACTATGTATAATACTTCCTGTAGTCGCGCATGACGTAACGCGCATGCCATGCATTGATATGCGTCAACGCGCACGCCGAGCATTGCTATGCGCAATGGGTAATGACGCAGTGACGTCATGGCGCACCCCAGAAGACGGGAAAACATGCCCAACTGGGGCAGAACCAGATGGGGTCTCTGAGGACAGGTATAAAAGGGTCAGATACTGATAATACAACTATAATACCATTGGTAAAGCCCAATAGATAGGCGAAACGCATTTGTGACTATAGATAGACACATTGGTGTCTTGTTTTTATCTACTCTATATATTTGGATGTTTTGATTTCATTACACTTTGGTCTTTTCTGTTTTTAATTTATGTTATTTGGATGTTTTTTGTTTCCTTTTATGTAACTTTGATTGGACCCTCTCTCTTTTTTGTATTATACTACCTTGATCAATTTATCTGATTTTGGATATCAGCCAATTACTCGTAATAAAGGTTAGGCCACCTCTCTGACCACTCACATACTTGGGGTCGAGTACCCTTAAGTGAATGGTCTCAGAGCTGATCATTTTGAGATACGAATAAGGTGTATCCTTATCCTCTAATAGAGGTATTATTATTCCTGGTGTATATCAGATATATACAAGGTGTGCTATATTTTTTGTGATTACACTCTAACATTCTGCGAATAAGGACTGTCTCATGCAAGCAGTATACGGAGCGGATGTGGAAGATATGAGTATAATCTTATGTACCTATTCAATACCTCTAATATAGAGGATAATACATGTGAGTGTCCATTTCTGATACTTGAATTCTCTCAAATAAAATCAATTTTGATTTGCACTAGGAAGTGGCGTGCGCTCTTCCCTTTTCTTTTTTTTGCATTTTCTATAGTTTATGGACTCTGCGGTGACCAGAGTAATTCGATACAGCTGCCCCACGATGAAATAAGATCGATTCACCAAGTGCATCTTCTTCGATTTACATTTAATTTGGAGAGAAATTACAAGCAGGAGAAAGATTTTGAAATGTCATTCAAGTACAACAATCGGCATCTCTTTCTCACTGGATTCACTTAAGTTTAATTCGTATTATTGTTTTTATTTTTGTATTATGTATGTTACGTTTATTATATACTATATTTTATCTTTGTATTATTTATCTTAATCTTTGGGATTCCCATTAGTATGGTTTTGGTGGATATTTGGATGTTATAATTCGTTTCTGCATCAATAACTGGTAACGGATGTTCTAAGATTTCTTTAGGATTTAAGATTTCAGATTCTCTGTTTTCCTTTTACCCCGGGACTGCAGTTTCCTGTTCCTTGATATAAATGTATATTTATATTTATTTATAAATTCTTGCATAGTAATAGTCGAGATATTTGCTATTCCACAGAATTTATTAGTCTCTTTATGCCAATTACACTCTGTACCTTCAGGCGCTATAGTATAGTCTAGGCTCCCTCAGGTACAAATTCCTAGGCTATATAAATACATTTTTTGTTTTTTGAACTATAGATAACATTCAAAATAAGCAAACTGTTTGAGGGCTTTAAAAACTAACTCATCTTTTCTGCTTGATTTTAACTGCTCTAAATAATGTCGGAGAGTAGTATCCGTTCAGAGCCTCTTTAAATGTATGTTGAAATACTTGTATTTCTTTTACTCCTTGCAAAACAGAAGCACACAAATAAGCATACACATACATAAACACTAAGAAACATAGACAATGCACAACACTTAAAGTCAAAAGTCACTGTTTTTGTAGAAAGGAAAACACATATAAAAATATAAATAGAATTGGTTGGTAAAATGGTTAGATAACTGATAAAACACAGGAGTATGTCCAATTGGTATATACAGGAATTCTTAGATTAGCGAGGTATATGCGTTTCTGCATGCAAGAGCGTTTTACGAAAACCGCTCTAAACAGGGCATTTTAACGGGGAAAAAGCGTGCTAAGCAGGGATTTAAATGCTTGCAACACAATTTAAAAAGCTATCACGAGATTTAGCGCAAAGCACGTTATCGCGAATTAGCGCTCAGAGGGGTAGCGCAAAGCGGGGTATTCCTGTACTGTATCAGAAAACTTTTGCAGTTATTATTTATCCAACTGGGCATGCTCTATCAACCTCCTCCTACTGTAAGAGGAAATGATTGATGTGAGAATGTCATTAGGAGAGTGAGAGGATTTTTCCACGTGATCTATGTTTAAAATACCCATCTTTCAAACTCCGTTATTTGATATTTCCACTCAAACTAATAATAACTATTAATTGTAAATATATTTATTTACATGTGTACTTTTATTTCTGCAATAACTGTAACCTTTGCTGTATCACTTTAGCCAAAGGACTCACCATTGAGATTTAATTATCTTTGTGTAAGAGATTAAGTGATGCGTTACACAGAATTCCCTATTGATAGCTATTCTGGTTTTAGCTGTGACAATTAAAAGCTTAAAACCAGACAAGACAAAATTCAGAAGACGTAATGAAAAAAAATGCTTGTCGAATTCAGATCTGTGGATAAAAACTCCACATGGGATCTTAACATTTTATCCTGAAACAATTAATACTCTTAGCTTAGCTAATTGCCCATTCATCCAATGTGAGCTAGTGCCATTAAACAGGTCTCCTCGTAAATGACTTACCTACCTATGCTGAAAAGTGTTTTAGAGACCCTTACATGGAATACCAGATCATCAGCTCCAAGCTTTTGTTTTCTTCATTTCACTCTATTCCCAAGAAAATAGCTGTAGAAAGACATGAAAAATGAGTTTTATCGATTCTGTGCAGAAAAGATGAAGGAAGCCTGTGGAACTAAAGACAATTCAATAATTTGAGATATTGACTGACATTCCATCTTTTTCTGAGAACTATATGCATGTGTATTTGTTGAGGAGTAGGAATAGATATGGATTATCTTCCTGATAATTCTTGGGACACATGTTCTAAATGATGAAGATTTGGAGAACATCTCAATGTGGCATATATACGATTCATGGGCCATATTAAATTCCGAGCCTATGGCGGTACTGGTACATTTGCAAAGCCTGCAGGCTTGAAATGCGGCGGAGTTACAGAGTGATAAAATTAGCCAAGCCCGCAACAGACGTGGCTGACATCCAAACCCGTAAACCATTATTGCGCACATTGCATGTACAGCCGTGAACATGATCAATTAGTCAAACGTGTAGTTAGGGGTTTAGATGGAGCCAGTAGTAAAAGAGATCATCATTATTACGTCAGTAAAAAATGGAGGTTAGATTTCAATCCCTTACGGGTTTGGAGTACAAGTTACGATCAGATTCCAGAAATAATGCAATATTAATAAATCAATAAATATTATATTCTAGTCCATGCTAGTTCCATTATATGTATTAACACACTGATTGCTGGGATCGGTATAACACGGAAATTAAACATAAAAAAAAAGTATTTTATATTGCAGATTTGCGAACTTGAGAATGTTGTGCTATTAATTTTAATACCTAACATCACCTTCCCTTGAATTCAAAATACAGTATTCTGTTGATATTTGCATTTACAGTGCTACTGATAGGACTTTAACCCCCCTTGCGGGTCCTCTCTAGTACCTGTAGGCTTTTTGGCTCCATTTATGGCTTTGAACCCCAGTGGATTCGTCACAATTTAATAGCGATTTGCGCACGTAACATTTATGGGCTTGACAGATCAAAGGCTTAGCAGCAATGGAGTTTCGATTTCGACAGCCCATAGGGTTTTTCCGCCTGTAACCCGCACATCATTTGTGGGTAGCTGTAAGAGGCCAATTTAATAGTCGTAAGTCTAGCGTTTTCCTTTACGGGCTACAAGTTTTACCGTTGGGGGAATTGAATAGGGCTGTAAGCCTAGCAAACATATGAGCTTTACTTGTAAATGTGCAACAGTGGTCAAACATTCCATTATAAAATCATTTTGTATGAGCTTACAACTTGAGTTTTCACGCAACTTATGGTGCTATTCAATTGGCCATGCTCGCAAGTCTCGGCCCGATAGCGCACATCGCAAACCATGCTATCGAAAGTAGCATTTGAACATGATCGCTGACGCAAGGCCGCAAGCCACGGTTAGAAACAGCCAATGTAATGTGGGACTGATTGTGACTTGTAGTTCAAGCCGATATGACTTTAAAATCGAACCTCCATTTTTCATCAAAGTCCTACGGGTTTGAACCACGAGTTATGATCGGACTCACATTACATTGGCTGTTTCTAACCGCGAGTTATGGCCCTGCGTCAGCGATCATGTTTAAGCCTGTGTTTCAAAGTCATACGGGCTTGAATTATGAGTTACAATCGGACATTGTAATGCAATATTGATAAAGCTGTAAATATGATATTCTATTACATGCGAGTTCCATTATATGTATTAGCACATTGATTGCCAGGATCTATATAACACGGAAATTAAACATGAAATAAAGTATTTTGTTGGGCCGATTTGCGAGCTTGAGAACGTTGTGCTAATAATTCTAAGACTTAAACATCACTTTCCCTTTTAATAAACGTACAGTAGTGTGTGTATATGTGCAATTACAGTACTCTGTACATGTCATTAAACAATTTGCTAGTCCTCCTTGGTACCAGTAACTTGTGGTTTGATTTTTGCAATTTACGGGCTTGACGGAGTGGTTAGCGCGGGGAAATAGGATCAATTGAATAGCGATTTGCAAATTTAAGCATTCACAACTCTTGCGGCAGTGAAAGATCAAAGACTTGGAGGGGCATTACCGTGCAATTTTACAAATCATAATGGATCCCAATGGATCGAAGCCCAGAGCCCGTAACTCAAACAGAGCACCCAAATTGACATCAATGGAATAGAAAAATAACTTGCGGACTCCATTTCCAAGCCTGGATCTCCCGAAAGCCTCAAATGAATGAGGCTCATTGTTTTTCCAATATATATTTTTGCTCACTTGTATGAACAAAATGTTTGAATGGATTTGTTTGAAAGTTTATAATAGTACTAGCGATTTACCTGTCAAAAATGCCGGCAATAAAAATTGAAGCCTGGCAATGGTGTTTGTCACACACTGCGAGCCTCTACCCCCTCTACTTTATTGGCCTCGCGATGAGCGCCTTCGGGGCTAATCACGGGCCTCACAATGAGCGCCTTCGGCCTCTCTACCCCTCTACCTCCCTCTACTTGACGGGAGGGGCTCATTGCGAAACTCTCCCCCCACTACTTTACTGGCTTTGCGATAAGCTCCTTCAGCGCTCATCTCGGGCCTTGCAATGAGTGACTTTGGCACTCATTGTGAGCCTCTCCCGCCCTCTACTCCCTCACCCTCCCCTCTGTCTCTTCCCCCCCTCTCCCTCCCCTGTGTCTCTTTCCCCATTCTCCCTCCCTTGTTTCTCCTTCCCCCCTCTCCCTCCCCTGTGTCTCTTCCCCTCTCCCTCCCCTGTGTCTCTTTCCCCCTCTCCCTCCCTTGTTTCTCCTTCCCCCTCTCCCTCCCCTGTGTCTCTTCCCCCTCTCCCACTCCTGTGTCTTTCTCCCTCCCCTGTGTCTCTTCACCCCATCTCCCTCCCCTGTGTCTCTGCCCCTGTCATCCCTCCCCTGTGTCTCTTCACCCCCTGACCCTCATCTCTTCCCCCCTCTGCTGTGTCTCCTCCCCCATCCTGTCCCTCCCCTGTGTCTATTCCTCCCCTCCTCTCCCTCCCCTGTTTCTCTTCCTCCCCTCCTCTCCCTCCCCTGTGTCTCTCTTCCCCCTCCTCTCTCTCCCCTGTGTCTCTCTTCCCCCTCCTCTCTCCCCTGTGTCTCTCTTCCCCCTCCTCCTCTCGCGCCCCTGTGCCTCTCTTCCCCCTTCCCTGTGTCTCTCTTCCCCCTCCTCTCCCTCCCCTGTGTCTCTCTTCCCCTCCCCTGTATCTCACTTCCCCTGTGTCTCTCTTCCCCCCTCCTCTCTGTGTCTCTATTCCCCTCCTCCTCTCCCTCTCTCTTGTCTCTATTCCCCTCCTCCTCTCCCTCCCCATGTATCTCTTGCCCCTCCTATCCCCCCGTGTCTCTCGTCCCCAGTGTCTCTCTCCCCCCACTCCCCCCTCACCTCAATGCTGTAGACGCGCGCGCCCGCTTAAGTGACGTATTTGCGTGTCCGTACGTCCCGCCCGCTTGTATGCGCGCGTCCCCCTTGTGGGCGCGCGCCACCAGGGCAGAGAGGCTGCAGGGCTGATGTGGGGCTGATGGGAGCCATGGCAGAGGGATGTGACGTCTTAGCGTGTGCGCGCACGCACGCTTGTATGACCGGCTACCTGTGCACGAGTCACGCCCGCTCGTTCGCTCGCGTCCCACTTGTGGGCACACGCCACCAGAGCAGAGAGGCTGCAGGGCTGATGTGGGGCTGATGGGAGCCATGGCAGAGATATTTGTGAAACTGTGAGTTGTCGTCAGTTGCGGCCCTCGCTTTGCGAGGGTCGCAAAGCGTGACGACAACTCGCAGTTTGACAATTATAATATGTGATTAAAAAAAAGTATAATAGAGATCTATAGAGCCTCATTGACTTTTTTTTTGTTGGAATCTCTAGATAGGATAAGCAGTTTATGACATATGATTTTTTTTAAAAATGTAACAAGCTGGCTATGTAGAGACTTGTGCACATGATAATATAAGTGAATGAAATTTGAATTTAGAAATTTCAAACTGTTGCTAAATATGTTCATTTAGCGATTGTTCAAGGCGATAATGAGAGAGAGCGAATATGTAGGATATTCGCTCATCATCAAACGGGGCAAATGAATGTACTTTACAACAATTTTACATTTTTAAAATCGTAAATTAACATTTCCTCTGACAAACCTTTGTTGTTTCAGGTGAGTGAATATACTTTTATATTTAAATTTAAAAATGACAATTTCATTATTAACAACTATTGTCTGTGCTCTCTCTCTGTGCTTCCCTGTGTGCCCTCTGTCTCTCTCTGTGCACCCTCTCTCTCTCTCTCTGTGCATCCTCTCCATGCACCCTCTCTCTCTCTGTGCACGGTCTCTCTCTCTGTGAACTGTCCCTCTCTCTGTGCGCTGTCCCTCTCTCTGTGCGCTGTCCCTCTCTCTGTGCATCCTCTCTCTCTCAGTCAATTCTCTCTCTCTGTACTCTCTGTCTCTCTCTGTGTTCTGTGTGCTCTCTTTCTCCCCCCACTTTTTCCTTCTCCTCTCTCTCTCTCCTTTTCTTTCTCTCTCCCTCTCTCTGCCTCCCTCTCTTTCCCCCTGCCTCTCTCTTCCTCCCCAACCCTTTCTCCCTCTCTGCCTCTCTCTGCCTCCCTCTCTCTCTCTTCCTGCCTCTTTGCCTCCCTCCCTCTCTATTCTCCTCTCTCTCTCCCTCTCTCTCTCATCTCCATCCCTCCCTCTGTCCCTATCTCACTCTCTCCCTCCCTCTGTCCCTATCTCTCTCTCTCTCTCTTCCTCCCTCTCTCTCTCGCTCCTCTTTCTCTCCCTTCCTCTATCCCTATCTCTCTCTCTCCTCCCCTCATGCACAATAGAGCAGCTGTGCAGTTGCACAATACTCCCACAGTACCCAGAAATCAGCATGTGAGTAATGTCTGCTCAGGACGCATCGCACGGGCGTTACATCCATTAACTATTTAAGTGGATTGTTCACAGTCTTGTGAACGTTCTCCATTACAAGTGAGCAAATATACGCTAAAACAATTATAAATGTAAGAATGTTTATTTCATTAATTAACATTCATTTGCCATCTCTGGAGAATGTTTACCTTTCCAGGCAAGCAAACAAGAGGTCTATTTCAGTAAAGTTGAAGTGTGATGGTCTGTTGAAATAGTTCAGTGGTTATTGGTTGCCTGTGGGTAGAGATGGTGAAAGAGTTTGATGGGTGGTGAAGGAAAGAAGGATTTGTGAAGGAATTGTGACAGAAAAAAGGAAGGATTTGTGAAGGAATTGTGACTGGGATGAATGGAATTGAACCTTGGTGAGGTAGTTCTTGATTGTGTTAGGTTGTAGGCATAGTCCTATATGACAGTGAGCCTCAAAGGCCACGAATGTTGAAAGCGTTATGGGTAGAGAAACTTTTTAGTGAGCAGCAAATGTTTGGAACAATCTCCAAGCTCAAAGGTATGCCATTTTTGTGTCTGCAATGCTATTAGTCATACTTAGGCTGAGGTTCTAAATTAGGACAGGATTCAGATAGACCAGAGGGTTCATGATGATGAATCCTGGCAGACGAGACAAGGGGTTCTGCTGAGAGAATGAGGAAGAGTAAGGAATGGTATCCTGAAGGTTTGGGGGTAGATGAAATTGAACCAATGAATGAAGTGCTAAAGGGACATGATTTTTTGGATTGAAAGATCTCATCCGTGAAAGTATGTATTGGGATATAATTAATTATCTGTGATGAATATGATGGGCTGATTGCTCCTAGAGGATCCCCACTTGAGAGCTGCCAGGAGCACTGGGTAAACATATCTGGGTGTTGAGTAAATTCCAAAACTAGCGACTAATGAGCAGTAAAAATGTGATTGCTTAATAGTGCTTTGAAGTGGTGATCTTATATGAATACGTAGAAGCAGAGAGGTCTGGAGAAGAAGAAGAAGCATCCAAATTGGTCATGTTGAGCAGCACATTGCTTAGAAAAATCCTTCCTTGAGGAAGGATTTTGCTGGCATACTTAAGGCATATGTAAGTGAGTTGGATTATGAATGCATCTGATAGAGGATAATTAGTAGTGTATGAAAACATTTTTTGCATGAAAACACCCCAAAATAAACATTAATTAGCTGACCTTGAAGTTAGCAAAATGTCCTATGTTTTTTGGCATTTGCATTTTATCGTGTACACATCGTTGTTTTTTTATTTTATCCTGTGCAGGTGTCAGAAGTTGGGATTGAGGGGAAGAAGCTTAAAATCATCTTTTATGTTGGACTGGCCAACACTCTTGCATACTGGAGCGAATACTCCTCTGACTAGATAAGCAAGTTGATGATTGGAGTTGGTGAGTTGTTAGGTGCTGAGAGGTCAGCGATGAGGCATTTCTTGAGTGAGTATGTGATTGTTGCTATGTCAAGAGAATTGATCTTCCATATATAGCTGTGAGTAGATTACCAAAGGAAAGCTAAGGGAAAAAGGAAAGCTAAGGCAATATTGACACCCCAGTATGGAATCCCTGTGTGGACCCTGTGATGATGAACCTAACCAAATGCTGTGATGGATGGATAGCTTGGTATACTGAGAGCCATGGCAGGCTGATGGTTATTTATCCATTTGGTTGCGTTAATGTGGGGCATATCGACTTGGCGTGGGTCTTGTGAGGGACGGTGCAGATGTGGAGAAGGCAGCATCCTCGAAAAAAATTCCAACCCTTAAAGTTGCAGATGGTGGATACCCCAAGGTAATGCACTTGCTTGCCAAGGCGATCCTTAGTTGGTCGTGCTTGAGCTTGAGGATTGGAGTGGTGGAGTTGAGGAATACCATTCAGACAGAATGTGGGTGTATAGAGAGGAGATTGGCAATGCTGGCATACAAATAATTGTATGCCAGTGAAATGATGACAGAACAAATTGTGGTTCAATGAGGACTAACTAATGGTGAAATTGAAGTGGCTGCGGGCTGCAGCGGATTCGGAGGAAAAGGATTGGTGGTAATCAGATTATATAAATCCTACGTATTGATAGGACAAGTCAACCATCAAGTACAGATAGTCATCCATCTCCTGGTGGGAAAGACAGTGCAGAGGCCATCTCTAAACATACTGGCCCTCATTCAATTGCGATTTGGCCAATTGAATAGTGCTCTAAATAAGCACATAACATATTTTTTTCAAAAAAGTTTTTAGTTAGTGAAAACCTTGCATTTGGATAGATGTTCACTAACTAAAAACTTCTTTAAAAAAATATGTTATGTGCTTATTTAGACCCCTATTCAATTGGGCAAATTGCAATTGAATGAGGGCCACTGAATCCCAGGATTAACTCCATGAGCTTGCGATTTAGGAGAGGATCTTTTGACTTCATGTCACTGAAACATGCTGAAACACAACATATAGTCTTGTTGTCACCAATATTGTTAGAGGAGATGAGGAGGGCACTTGTTTTTTCTATTAAGCATATCCCTCCTCAGGTGGGTTAGAATAAAATATGGCGACATTATGGTGGGGAAGATGGAGATGGCTCACCTAAGCTTGTGGATAACATAGGCACTGACACAGTAGATGTAGATTGCGTTGGGTTTTCCACTCAAAGCAATCGGCCCTCAAGGCACTCATGGAGATAGCTATTATGCTCTGGAGCTGGCTGAATTGGTTGTGTGGCTAGTTTGGTGATTGTGGTTTTATGCATTGTATTATGTAAACTGCTTTGGTGGATGTGCATGAATATGACCCTGTGTGATTATTCATCTAAATTACTGGACACTCACAGCTACCTTGTTCTTTAGTGAATCTTCTGTGTTGGTGGTTCCAAGTCCTCTTCCCAAAGCTCACCAGACAGGACATGATTTAGGTTTAAAACTGTGTCAATATAGATGAGACAATTAATATTCAGCAGGCTGTGGTTTTGTCAAATTTATGTCCATACAGTGAAATCTAAAACTGGTTCTGTCTGGGGGGCCTTTAGAAGGTTGTGAGCCACTGCTCTGTAGTGTGAAGTGTCACAATCCAGGTTAGGGGAGTCTGCCTTAACCCCAAAACTCCTGTCTTTGAGCTACAGGACTCCTCTTTTAGGATGGTGAGAGGAGGGTCTTTTCGGTGTCTGGCGGTCAAACCAGAATCATCTGCAGGAGCATCAGGAACACAGGATCAGCATAACCAGTACAATCTGCTCCTCAGTGGGCTTCCAGGGAGACCAATCCAATATGCAGATCTCATCCAGCTCATTATTCCCTTCTTCTAGGATAGCAGCATCAGTTCAGGATGCAGATCCAATCTGGTTATTCAATCCTCTTCTCATAGGATAGCAGCAGAGGTTCAGGACACATGGTGATTATAGCCCAGTAAAAATAATCACCCCTTCTGGATCACTATCTTCTCATGGTGAAGGGGCTTGTGTACTTTACTGACGTTGTGAGCTATACAATGTAGGGTGACCCAAGCTGGGCAGTTTATAGCAATCCACTGGAGAAGGAACTGGCAACTCACTCCAGTATCCTTGCCAAGATAACCTTATGAATAAGCACAACCAATAACATAACTACTGATGTGACTGGCATCATAGGGTCAAAACTGAATGTTCGCAATAATCACAAAAATAATAAACGTATTCCCTCTAAGTGAAACACACCACGTATATGTGTTCCAAACAATAATCTTTATTACTCCTTTTTATATATTTCTCCCATACAATAAAACAATGGACATTTACTTGCCAGCCCTGCACCAATCAGCAGTGGGTTCTTCCTTAGACAAACACAAGTTTGACGCATTTTGTCCCCTTTGAACTACCCCATGTGAGCAGTAAAAATCTGGTTGCTGAATAGTGCTTTGAAGTGGTGATCTGATATAAGTACGTAGAAGCAGAGAGGTCTGGAGAAGAAGAAGAAGCATCTGGTGCCAGCCTGTCCCCTTCCCCACTTAAGTGCTGAGAGGTCTACTGTCCCCCAGCTATCAGCTATTTCCAGGATCTTGAAACAGAAAAGATTGATTAGGTAGTGTGACTGCTGGAGACAAATTGTCTGGGTGGGGGGATGGGTGTCCAAACTGAGTAGTGGAATATTTTTATTAGCTTAATGCAATTGTTGCACCCCAAAACACACTCTAAACACAAAATAATGACCCTAAAAATGGAAAATGAGCCAGAGCCCTCTAGGCCCAAATTACCTTGTGAAAAAGGTCCTTAGGGGTCCAGGGCATACAACCAGATCTTGGGGAAAAACATCACACAACATAACAAATCAACAAGTGGTAAAATCATTCACAAGGTCCTTTTGGCCATTATATTACCCCATTGATTCAACTGGCTGGGTGGCTAATGTCCATTAGGGTCCAGTGATCAGACCCAAAAGTCCAAGGGCCTCATTCTATTATCGGCCGCAGCCGTTGCGGGGCCGCAAGGACCGGCCGCAAGCTATTTGCCTATTCTATTCCCTTACGGCCGGAGGCTCCGGCAGGCTTGCGGCCGGTGCCAGAGGAAAGCCTTTGATCTGAAACGGCCGCAAGAGTTTTGCAATTCAATTGCTCCGGGAAACCTCTCTGCAAGGCTAAAAACGAGCCGCAGCTTACTTGCAGGAAAGAGGTCTCGCTAGCACCAATTAAGCACATAAAATAGCCCAAATAAAGCCATCCTGCACTTTGAGAAGACTATAAAGGGATTTTAGGTGTTAGAAAAAATAGCACATAATTATCCTGTACTCAAATCCGTAAAATATTTAATTTTTAATATCCGTAAAATATCCATGTAAAAAGTCCAGAGTGCTTGGAGCACCTCAGACCCGCCCACGCCGCAGCCGGAAAATAAACAGTTAGTTTGGGCAGATGTGCAAGCTTGAGAGTGGGTTCCTTTTAATCCTCATGTCCCCCAATATGATCCCTAGCATTTACAGAGCTGTACAGTGCAGGCTTGAATTTATTTTTCAGTTTTTATATTTCACAGATTACGGCCGGTTCCAAGATATGCGGCCGGCCGTAAAAGGAGATCCTTGCGGGGCCGTATAATAGAATCGCGAGTTAACTGAACCCCCGCAAGGAATCGCAGCCTTACGGCCGATTTACGGCCGATAATAGAATGAGGCCCCAAGTGTCCTGGGGTTTGAAAGTTAAATATTGTGGTAACTTAATTGATCTTTGAGCCTTTTTTGTGCTGGTACAGTGACGGCTGTCCTTTCTGTTAGCTATATTCTTTGCTTGCTTTTGCTTTTTCTTTACTTATTATTTCTAGTTCATGCTTTTATTTTTTTGTATATTAAAGATTATGTTTTAATGTAACATTTATTGAGTCTTTTTTATTTATCTAAACAGAGTCTCTGTGCAAGTTATCTGTGATTTCTATTTTTCATATTATTTTTATATATAAACTGAAACAATAATACTGAACAATTAAGTTGAAAATCCTACAAGAGGCTTGTTCATGAGCAATTTCCCATCATCAAGAACAGTTCTTTGTGATTTCAATGTCTCATTACCTTATAACGCAAAAAAAATTGTGAAAGAAGTGGCGCAAACCTTAATGCTACAAGGGTATGATAAAACCTAACTGTAGATTGGGTAGACTTGGAAGGGCATAGCATTTTTCAAAGGAGTATTAGAACATTATAGAGCGCTTGTGGACATTTACAATGCAACAACTTAATTTTGAAACCAAGATGACTTAGAACAGAAGCCATCACAATGCAGAATTTCACTCTGAAGTGCAGCTGGTTCTCAATGGTTGATTGTAGGGCCAATGCTAGTATGCTGGTACAAAGAAGGAGAGTCTAGCAACTTCAACATACCACTACTATTACTCACAGTTATAGATAGTTTTTTTATGCTGCAGTTAAAATTCACTCTATTCAAACCATGGCAGAACTATATAAAAAATCAGAGAATCACATATGGTATCATACTATTCAAAATGACAAAGGTGGCCCCCATTGGCACTGGAAGGTAACCATCTAGTTCCTAGATCAAAAAGATTAGGGCGGCTGCTCTCTCTCTCTCTATATATATATTCTTTTCTGTAAAGACAAAAATGAATACAATGTATAGCCAGTTTTAATGTTCTTAAAAAAAAATCAATCCAGTTGGGGGACAGGGAGCATTTAAAGTCAGAAACATTTTAAAACCAATTTAATGGATGTTTTATACCTGTTTTAAAGGACTGAAATGTCTTTTTAAACTTAAAGATAAACATAAAAAATGTGGCTTCCAAGGAATGCTTTGATGAGCCAAATAAATGTACACCTGGGTCTCTCATTATTCTGCAATGCTCCCATAGCACTGAAGTAGTTAAGAAAAGCAAACACACTCTTTGCAGTAGCCATTATGATAAGTACACTGCAGCAGACCAGGGAATGCAGGTATTGGAAATCCCTCTGGGGAAAGATTATGAGACACAGAAATAACTCCACAACGTGTTATGTGAGTATAGCAGAGGATACAGAGTAATCATCATATGCTCTTTGTTGAAATAGGATTGAGAGCTGATTTAGAAACATTGAAATGCAAACTAATATTTACATCTGCAAGTATTTTCACAGAAAGCTTTCATAGCCTGTCATGTCATAAATATACAATATGTTATGTTACCTGATGGACTTGGATGGACAGAGTGGAAGAGGGAATAGTAAGGAGAAGTGTGAGAGAAACAAGCTGTAAAGCTCTTCCTTGCTGCCTACTGTGAGATGTTAGAGGATGATGCAAGTTGGGTAATTATACAACTAGGCTTAGGTCTAAGAGGCAAATTTAGAGGGCTACACACAAAAAGCTAGAATTACAAATTGTAGCTTATGCATGTAGTTAAAAAGAAAAGGCTTGAAAAGAGCAAAAAAGAAGATTAAAAAATTATAACAGCAGGAAGATGATACGTAATAAAAATGGTGGGTTATTGTATGAGATAACATATGCCCTATTCATCCCATAAATACAATCACAAATGGTTTTAAAAATCCATCCATAAAGCAGGAATAACAGCAGAACTAATAGCCCGCATCTCACAGTATACAGGCCGTATGTCTGCAGGCTTGAACTCTGCCGAAACCGTAAACCATGAACTCGTATGTAGCATTTCAGGGCAGGAACATGATCAATTAAGCAAGGCCGTAACTACCAACTTAGAAACAGCCAATAGAAAATGAGACCGTCATCATTAGGTTAGTACAGTTCTAGTCCATGTGGGTGGCCTGATATATATTAACTCACTGATTCCTGAGATCGATATAACCCCGAAATGAAACATAAAAAATAAATAAATGCCGATTAGCGAGCTTCTGATGTATTTCATTGCTTTCCCCCGTCATTTATGGGGCATTATTGAGTTTTTATTTGCATTTACAGTGCTACGGACAGGGGTTGAACCCCCTTGCGAGTCCTATCTGGTACTCGTAGGATTTGCTCCTACATTTGCCATTTACGGGTGTGAAAACCTTTGTGGGCTTGGGGAATTGTTTCAATTGAATGGCTATTTGCGATTTCAGCGCTCGGAACTCTTGCGGACATGACAGATCAAAGGCTTTGATGGGCTGTAAGTTCCGATTTTAACAACCGCAAGGATTTCAAGCCCGTAACCCATTTGTGGCCCGCAAAAAGACACCAATTGAATAGCAAAATAACTTGCAGCTTATATTACGGGCTACTGTAAGTTACAATTGCTCAATTGAATAGGTCTCAAAGTCTGCAAGAAAATGTATTTCCTCAATAAAAAAACATCCCACAAACAACATAAAATAACAAAAAGCAGACATATTGCTTTCTCCACAAGTCTAAAAAGAAAAGAGATACGGATTGCTTTATTTTTAATATAAAAGATATATTGGCTTCAGCGAACCATAAATATTGTAAATGCCCCTTCAAAGTTCAGCCGCACATAAAGTTTTTTGTGCAGCACCCACACTTTTGGAAAATAAACACATTTACTGCTGATAATATGAACTGAAATGATGACAGCTCAACTATTGAAGGCAGTGATGCATTTTTTGGCACCCATCCTGGTGGCTTCTGCACTTCCATAGCAGTTCCCAGGAGGATTGGTGTCAGAAGGGAAATGGTCTGTATTTCAAGAGGTACAGTTCAGTGAGAGATCCGTCAACCATGTAATGATGTTTTTCCTTGACATAATGATGTCTATGAATGATTAAAATGGATATACCGCTCCACTAAGAATTCAACCCAGTTGTAGGTTTTCAAATACAATATTAGCTTTCCAAGCAATTATTCAGTACAGTGTTATTTATTTTATTGTAGCTATTTATCTCTTGATAAAAGGAGATTTTTTGAGTTTCTGTTCCAGATGGAGACCATTTTGATTTCACACTTTGCAATTTGAACAATGGCAACACAAATCTATAAATATCTCAGACACAAAAGAGCTAACAATAACATTTTCAGCTTCAGTGGATCCTTGATTCCATTTTGTAATTTTAATTGAATATCTGTTTTACATGTTACTCTCAAGAGGCAATTTCCATGGTCCATAAATTATCATAGGTATTGTGTGACAAAGTCATTAAGTTCCAAACATATATCTCTGGATTAATACAGACAAAATGGAATTTGTTTCTATATTTTGTGTTAATATAGTCTGCAGAAATGATCTTTTGTAATTTGTCAAAAGAGTGTTAACGTTCTTGCAAGAAAACCAAATACAGCTGAAAAAAAGTCAATAAAAATGATCTGACTAACTATGGGTCTCATTCAATTGCATGCCCGCAACTCGTAGTAGACCGTATGTCTGCGAGTGTGTTGCGGGTTCCCGTTTGTCTCTGATTAAGATGCTATTTAATTGAGCAAGTGTGCAAGTTAACGGCCGAAGCCTCAAGCCCGTAAATCCCCCCCGCGGCTGCAAACTGTAAGTTGCTGGCCAAGATGCGATCGGCCAATAGAAAGTGGTCTAGCCGCAGATGATTGACAGAGGGACATTATAAAGCTGCATTCCCCCCGCCCATGCCTTGACTGTGTTGTGTTTTCTGCCGAAGTAGCACGCAGGTCCCGGATTTGGAGGTTTTTGAGAGAGAGAGCAGGAGTATTTTAGGGGCAGTAATTTGCAGTTTTGTTCATTTTTGTTATACTATTTACTATTATCCAAACCCCAAAATCCCATCCCCCAACAGTTATTAATTACGCATAATACACACTAAAAATTTCCATCATACATATACAGCCAAACTTTGACTGTTTTATCCTTATTTTGCTTTTGGGATTATTATAGATGGAGGAGGTGGAGAGGCGAGGAGGATAGAGAGGTGGCCCTGGGGAGTAATGGTGGAGAGGAGGAGGTGAGGAGTGGTGGAGGAGAGGACGAAAGGAATCACCAAGGGATGTGAGTACTGTCAAGCACCGGTTTAACAACATCAGGGCCAAGGTGAGGAGGATGATGGCCAAGGAGGACAGGAAACAGACTGGGACCTATAATGATTCAGAAAGGGGCACCAAGGACCTTCTGAGACGAAGCTGGAGCTTCTCTGGAACTTCAGGCCTGGTGGCCCAGCAGAACCTAGCCTCCATGTCAGGTGAATAACAAATACACCAACATGCCACCACATGTACATCACACACACTACACATGTACATAATGACCAACAAGGACACTGACATATCAGCTCATTGAAATTAACAAGTGATAGATGGATGCCTCATTAAATCCATGAAGCTGACAAATCACTGTCATTCCCGGGCGCAGTAATCAACCAATAGATAGTCCATGTATCGGTGTGCCCACTGCAGCCTATGCAGTTACAGACCGCTGCCGGAATCAAGATAGTGTTAGGAGCCAAGAAAGATCAAGACCAAGAGCCAAATAATAAATCATATCCAGCATATGATAGATAATTTGAGTTGCAAATTGTACTCATGTGTTGGTTCCACGTTCAAGCCTAGATGTTCCATAGTTAGGAATGCACACAAAGCAATGTATTATTTATCATACTAATGATATATACATGTATTTTCTATCTTTCAGTGTCAAGGAGGTCTGGGTCCAGTGGTGAGCCAGAGGCTTGGGTGTTGGCTCCATCGGAAAAGGAACAGGAAGTGCAGGAGCAACCCCTCGCCCAGCAAGCCCCCGAACAGATCCTTGGGTCTGATGTAAGTAACAGTGAATCTGGCTGCTGACCTTGGTGTTCTCTCAGTATTAATGAGTATTTTCTCATATTGCTGATTATCCAGAGACCTAGCTAATAGTTAGTAATGCTTGCAGATGGGAATCAGGTGAGGTGGTATATTGTTACAGTTACAGTATTTAACACTGTACTGTACATGCATGTTGATTTTTTTTATCCTCTTCCGCCTTTTTTTAGTTGACCACTTTTTTACAGATTTTTATTTTGTCACCACACTGTATGTGTGAAACAGCATTGGATTACAACGTCCAGAGATTGTTTCATCGGTTTCATTGAGCAGATCTAGACAAGTTGTAAGTGCTATGCACATTAATGGTTTCTTCAATTAAATGGAGTAATTTCTGATGATTTCTGATGATCCTTTTCTTTATCAGATTCCGGTTGCAGTGGTGTAGTGAACACATGTGACCATGGTAGGTGCTATGCATCATGCTTATTCTAGACTAGCACATTACCCCCTGTAGGTATCCCCTTTTTACCACAAGCCGCTTGCTCTCCCAGGATCCACCTACACCACACCCATGATATTAATGCACAGTTTTGACCATTTCTGATTGTGCTCTGTGTATGAAATACAGCTTTGTTATACTGTTCTAACTGTGTCAGTGTCTTTTCAATGGTTGGGATTCCAATATATGTAAACTAATAATCCCTAGTTACTATGCAATAGATCAATACATATAACAATAATAATAGTCATAATAGCATTCAATATCATATAATAATATATGATATCATCAAAATAAAGGTTTAATATACATGCAAAGTCCCATTAGTGATACTGTGGAGTATCAGCATTCCCTTTAGGGCCTGATAACAATATAACAGGTGATACTGGAGTGGGTTGCCAGTTCCTTCTCTAGTGGACTGTGATTTGTCTGACCTGCCCAACTACAGTGACCCTACATGGTATAGCTCACAGCTTTATTCAGGTACACAAGCCCCTTCACCACCACCACTTAGCAATCCACAAGGGGACCAGGGCAACATACACCACACTAATGTAAATTGATGAATAGCAAAACATAATGGGAGGTCACCAAATGGGAATGGGTATACATCTTGGCACATAGCCACCAGCAATGGCGTGGGACTTTCTAGGATGGGCGTAGCGGATATGGAGGTGAGTTGGCTGTCGCTCCACATGCCTCTGCACAGCCTCCATGTGTTTTTGTGGCCCTTCCTGATGGGTTACAGTAGATTAGTGTGGTGTATGGTCCCCTGGTCCCCTAGTGGTTTGCAAAGTGGTGGTGGTGAAGGGTCTTGTGTACCTGAATGAAGCTCTGAGCTATACCATGTAGGGCCACTGTAGGTGTGCAGGTCATAGCAGAGAGGTCAGACAAATCACAGTCCACTAGAGAAGGAACTGGCACCCCACTCCAGTATATTTGGAATGCAAACCTCATGGATACGCACAGACAGATACATTAGTAGGTGTGCTGCACTCCATCGGGTCACAGAGATTTGGACACAACTAAGGGACTGAACAACCATATGTGAAATGTTCCCCGGGTACTTGATACATACCATGTGGAGCTGTAATTTGGCCACTATCTGTTCTCTCAATGTAGATGTGATAAGTGAGATGTATATAAGATTAACTTTGTATTTTTAGGGTCCACATTAGAGCCTCTGTGAGTGTGAAAGGGTTGTGTGAAAGGGTTAATATGTCAATAAGGGTTATAGCCATTTGCATGTATTTATGTTGCAATTTAATGAGGTAGTGTGTCTTTAATAGTTTCAGTATGTTGCAGCATGGCTTTTCATATTGGCATATGCATGACCATTACAACCTATGTGGAAAATAACATTTTAGTTTTTGCTATATTTGATATATGGGAGTTGTTGTGTGTGTCATTGTAATGCCTTCCATTGCTTTCCCCATGTTTTAAAGTGCACTGGTGTCTTTATATTGTCATTTGCAGTGTTACAAACTAGTCTGTAAACCCTTTGGGGGTCTTATTTGGAATCCGTAAGCTGTGGGCTGCCATTTGGCAGTTGCAAGCTTGATTGCGGCTGCGGTGTTGAGCGATTTTTGCAATTGAATAGCTATGTGCAATTTTCGCGATCGGAAGTCTTGCGGCCTTGAAAGATCAAAGGCTTGGAGAGGCTGTAAGTTACGGCTTTAATCATTGCCATTTTTTCAAAGCCGTAACTCGTAACCCATTTGGAGCCTGCAAAAGGACGCCAATTATATAGCAAATTAACTTGCAATCTCACTTACGGGCTACCGGATCGAGTGAGAGCTCAGTTGAATTGGGCATATGCCTTCGACATACATTTAAGTATTTATGTATATTAACAATATTTAAGTATTTTGAGGTGCTACTGTAATACCCTAATAAAAGGAAGCAAATGTTTTAATCACATATATAGTTGTGAGCATACAAGCCGTTGCTCATGCTTGCGGGCTGGGGGCGAGGGCCTCAGTTGCTGGCATGGAGCACAAAAGGCGCTCCTTGCCAGCAACTGCGACCCTCGCAAACTTTACGTTGCAACGCAAACAACACGACACACCAACTACGACCCTCACAAACTTTACTTTGCAACGCAAACAACATACGAGACACGTTAACACACATTACGACCTCGCAACAATCGGACGCAACTCGCGAACATTACAAAATTCAAAACACAATAAATACACACAGCACATACATAAAAAGCTTACCTACAGCAAGAGGGAGCATCCAGGACCTCAAAAAAGCAACTTACACTTTCATTTAACTCAAAATAAAAGAGCTTAGACACTTAAAAATTCGCTAAGCGAAAGAAAAAATGGCCGCCAAACAAAACGAAAACGAGGCTACAAACGCAAACAACATATGAGACACGTTAGGATACATTACGACCTCGCAAAAATCGGCCGCAACCCGCGAACATGAAAACATTAAAAACACAATAAATACACAAAACATATACATAAAAATCTTACCTACAGCAAGAGGGAGCATCCAGGACCTCAAAAAAACAACTAACACCTTCATTTAACTCAAAATAAAAGAGTTTAGACACTAAAAAAGTTGCTAACCGAGAGAAAAAATGGTTGCCGAACAAAACGAAAACGAGGCTACAGCACTCTAAACACGCAAAACACCACAAGAAACTCACAAAACACCACAAAAGACCTACGGATATTCCTCTAAGTCGCATACCACACATTATCCGCCATTTTACGCCAATGCAGAAGTACACGAGTACGCTAACTGTTTGGTCTCGCGAACGCACACTATTACACTGCACACATTCATCACGCTTACACAGCAGCTCCACACCACTAATGCTGCAGCAACATCAAAACATTGCAGCTCTTCAATAGGTATGTCGCAAACATGAAATTTTCGGTTCGTGAACCGCGAACGCGAACCGCCGCAAATGTTCACGAACCGGCGAACATCGGTGAACCGCCATAGACTTCAATGGGCAGGCGAATTTTAAAACCCACAGGGACTCTTTCTGGCCACAATAGTGATGGGAAAGTTGTTTCAAGGGGTCTAACAACTTGACTGTGGCATGCCGGATGGGGATCCATGGCAAAACTCCCACGGAAAATTACATAGTTGATACAGAGTCTGGTTTTAAGCCATAAAGGGCATAAATTACCTAACATTCCTAAATTGTTTGGAATAACGTACTTTAAAACATCAGGTATGATGTTGTATCGATCAGGTAGTGTAAGGGTTACACCCGCTTCACAGTGACAGACCAAACTCCCCGTTTAACGAACCGCAAACAACCGCAAACAGTCCATTCACACAACCGCACACCCCCTATTTGCACAAGGTTGGATACCAAGCTAGCCATGTCCCGTTCCATGTCCTCACTGATGTCATTGAAGGTCTCTTCCTCCACCCAACCACGTACAACACCAAGGGTCCCCGAAAGGTGACAACAAGCCCCCTGGGACGCCTGCTGTGTTTGGTCTTCCACCTCCTCAAAGCCACCTTCCTCCTCTGACTCCTCTACTTCAGACTCCTCTCACTGCATTGCCTCTCTCTGCATTATTATAAGGTGTGTTAAGTAGTACTACTCTTATCAGTTTAAAACCTGTTACAGCACATATCAGGGGGCTTGTATAAGGCCTGGATTTTTAGAACCGGGAGATGGAAAAAGATGCTTTGTTGGTCGTATCACTTCAATTTTGGGGCACTTTGAGACATTAGCTTCTTACGCTCAAACATGTCCTTTACAGGCACCTGACTATGGGCAAATGAGCAGGAACTGCTCAAGGCGAGAGACGCAGTGGCGGATGGTTGAGAGGGGGCAAGGAGGACAGCAGTGGTTGATGTGGCTGATGATGCTGGACCAGGAGGAGGATGGCAGCTTTGAGTTTGTGTGCTGATTGTACTCATGTGTTGGTCTGGAGACACCCAAACATTAGGTCTCAACCTGTAGAGGATAAGGGAACCAGGCTACTCTAGACCTCATTCATCATTACCGGTTTTGACAGATTGGTACTATGCGTCCAAGCTACTGTGACAACAGATATGAGTGGCACTGTGCACTTGCAGAAGTTGGCAGAGTAGACGCTGTAGGTCTGACACACACGCTTGCAGACAACTAACTGCTATGCAATCTATTACAGTCGAAAAAATGTTTTTTGTTTTAAATGTACACTACTGTTACACCAGATATGAGTGGTGTGTTAAGTAGTACTACTCCTATCAGTTTAATCCCTGTTATGTGCCTTTTTTTTGGGTTTGGTTGTTGAAGGCACAGTGCAGCACCAGAGGCCAGAAAAATTAGGCATGTACACATGCCTGAAAAATTAGGTATTGTTGATCTTGCAGCGAGCAGAGAAGAAGGTAGGCCTGATTCAACACCCCAGCCCGCATACCCACACTCAGAGATTGAGGGGGGACCTGAGAAGGCCACGGGTCAGAGATATAAAGGGGGGCCATGCCAAATAAGCACACAAGCGGGGACAAAGGTAGTGAAGGGGACATAGAGGCCCATGGACTGACGGTCGCCATCTTGGCAGGAAAAGGGCCCAGCAATTAAGCCAAACTGACCCAGCACAGGCAGCTACTTGAGTCAAACGCTGTACAATTACACCTTAATAAAGCTGAAACATGCAGCAGCAGGGATTCTAAACGGCCACACGGGGACAAGGAGGCTAACAGCCCCCACAGTCTCTGCACCACTCTTTTTAACAGATAACCCAATGGGCTAACCAGGGACCTTGCCCACATAAAAAAACAGAATTTTATTGGAGGAATTATTAGTGTCTTTACCCCCCAAGAGAGGACATAATATACGGTATCTTTAGACTACCTGATGGCCAAACCTCCTTTAGCCCCAATGCTATCCAAGAAACATTTCAAAACTTTATCTGACTGGGGGTCTATAGAGTGACATTAGTACTGACCTTTATATGACTGGGGGTCTATAGAGGGACATTAGTACTGACCTTTATCTGACTGGGTGTCTATAGAGGGACATTAGTAATGACCTTTATCTGACTGGGTGTCTATAGAGGGACATTAGTAATGACCTTTATCTGACTGGGTGTCTATAGAGTGACATTAGTACTGACCTTTATATGACTGGGGGTCTATAGGTGACATTAGTACGGACCTGTATCTGACTGGGTGTCTATAGAGGGACATTAGTAATTACCTTTATCTGACTGGGTGTCTATAGAGGGACATTAGTACTGACCTTTATCTGACTGGGTGTCTATAGAGGGACATTAGTACTGACCTTTATCTGACTGGGGGTCTATAGAGGGACATTAGTACTGACCTTTATCTGTCTGGGGGTCTATAGGTGACATTAGTCCTGACCTCCTGCTGCAGTATTATTACTCCCAGCACTCCCAGGCTTTCTACTATTAGATATAATAACCTCAGTTTCGTTTCCTTATCTGTTGGTAACATCAAAATATGATTATTAAATATTTGTTTGTTTTTTTCTCCCAAAGTGAACCCCTTTGTGTGTGTCCCACAGATGTGGCGTTTCCGCTCTGCGTATGTTGGATTTGCACCGCTCAAAAAGTATGAAAAGAGATCCCCCCCCCTTGAAGCCCATTAATGACATCATCAGTAAATTGTATGTAACAGATTCCAGTGTTTAGGGTTTATGACCCAATACTGCGATCATATCATTTATGACAAAAATCTGTATTTGTCGTATTATTCAGACTCGCGTGCATCTTTGTGTTACATTTCCTGATACTTTTATTATCTTGATCTTTATATATTTACTAGCGACTTGCCCGTCAAAAAAATGGCGGCAATAAGATTGTAAGGCAGGTAATGGTTTGGACGAGACATTCATTTTGTTGGCGGTCGGATATCCTTCGACGCTCATTGCGAGGCTGTTGGTTGTATTTTTTTTCTGATAGGCGCTTTTGCTGTTATTCTTTGGTCGCAGTGATGTGTTTTTTGCGCTTATTGCAAGGCTTTGTGTGCTATGAGCAGCATTGGCGCTCGTTGTGAGGCGCGCAGTGAATGGCTTTTATGTTTAATGTGATAATGTTTTTTTTGTGTATATGTATTTTTGTATGCTAATGAAATAATTACTAAATGAATATACTTTACCTATTTGTAAGTAATATATGCAGGAAGCATTGTGCTGAAGAGCTGACAATCTGTTTTCATGTTCCTGCAGCATACAATGTAGGTTTTCAGTGCTGTGGAGCTGCTGTGTAAGTGTCAGCAATGTGTGCAGTGTGTAGTGTAAATAGGCTGCGTGCGCGAGTGGAAGCCGTTAGGGTAGCTGGGTACTTCCGCATTGTGTAAGTTAGTGTTGTAAAATGGCGGGGAATGTGTATGTGGTAAGCGGGTGTGGATGATTTAGCGTCCTTGATAATAGTGTATCTTTACCTCGTACGGCTTTTTAGGAAAATCTTTTTTAGTTAGCTCTTCAGGTTATTGATCACTGGATATATTAATTACATATAGGTAAAGCATTTTAGTAATTAATTAATTAATTATTATTAAAAAATATATATATAAAAAAAATACGCTTAATAGCATATTTTACACTGCGGTTACTTTACATACATTAACGCTTCGCACTTCCTAATACATTTGTTCATTCACAATAGTTATTATCGTGCATTCATTTAATAAGTATTAATTAGTAATGGAAAATAAAAATGTAGACTTTACACTACACTAAAATGTTTTACTTTTTACTCTGTAGTTATATATCTGGATTACTGCTCATTGGCTGCCAGCGATAGCACTCTCAAAGCAGTTACAAATCTAAATCACTTTATTATGCTCTGAGACCTGAATACATTTTTTTATTTACACTGCACAAAAAAAATTATATATTTAACACTGTACTTATATATCTGTCTTTGTGATGAGCGCCGAAGATTGATCGTTGCAAAGCACGAAACATGAAGGACACGAGGGAAGAGGCTCACAATGAGCGCCGAAGGTCCTCAGAGTACAAAAAGCATCCCATTGTGTGGCAAACAGCATTGCCATGGCTTCAAACTTTTTTATTTATTATTATTGCCCCTTCATTTGTGCCAGGCAAGTCGCTAGTGATATAATATAACATAATGCAATACAATATTATACAGTACACATGGGTGTTGGAACTGGGGGGGTGGGGGTAAGGGGTAACCCCCCCCCCCCAGATTTCTTATCGTATATATGTATGCGTATAGAAGCTAACAGGGGAGGGGAGAGGGGGAGGAAACACAGGGGAGAGGGAGAGGAAGACACTGGAGAGGGGAGAGGTAGAGGAAGACACAGGAGAGGGGAGAGGGGGAGGAAGACACAGTGGAGAGGGGGAGGAAGACATAGGGCAGAGGGGGGAAGAGAAACAGGGTAAGGGAGAGGTGAGGGGAAGAGACACATGGGAGGGGGGAGAGACACAGGAGAGAGTGGGGGGTAGAGACACAGGGGAGAGGGGAAAGAGACTAATGGGAGGGAGTGGTGAGGAGACACCGATGAGAGGAAAGGGGGTAAAGACACAGAGGAGGGGGAAGAAACACAGGGGAAGGGAGAGGGGATAGAGACACAGGGGAGAGGGGGGAGAGACACAGGGGAAAAGGGGGAAGAGACACAGATGAGGGGGGAGAGACACAGGGGAGAGGGAAGGGGGGAAAGACACAGGGGAGGGGGGAAGAAACACAGGGGAAGGGAGAGGGGGGTAGAGACACAGGGGAGAGGGGGGTAGAGATACAGGGGAGAATGGGGAAGAGACACAGATGAGGGGGGGAGAGACACAGGGGAGAGGGAAGGGGGGAAAGACACAGGGGAGGGGGAAAGAAACACAGGAAGGGAGAGGGGGGTAGAGACACAGGGGAGGGGGGAGTGATACAGGGAAGAGGGAAGGGGGAAAAGAAACACTGGGGAAGGGAGAGGGGGTAGAGACACAGGCAAGGGTGGGAGAGACACAGGGGAGAGGGGGGGGAGAGAGACACATGGGAGGGAGTGGGGGGGAGACACAGGGGAGAGGGGGGGAGAGAGACACATGGGAGGGAGGTGGGGGGGGGAGACACAGGGGAGGTCTTCTGCTTTATTATTATTATTATTATTATTACTATATAATGTGTAGATGTACCGGCTGGGCATGCTCTTCTGCATTATTATTATTATTATTATTACTATATAATGTGTAGATGTACCGGCTGGGCATGCTCTTCTACATTATTATTATTATTATTATTACTATATAATGTGTAGATGTACCAGCTGGGCATGCTCTTGTGCATTATTATTATTATTAGTAGTAGTATTTTACTACTACTAATAATAATAATGCACAAGAGCATGCCCAGCTGGTACATCTACACATTATATAATAATAATAATAATAATAATAATAATAATAATAATAATAATACATGCCCAGCTGGTACATCTACACATTATATAATAATAATAATAATAATAATAATAATAATAATAATAATAATAATGCATGCCCAGCTGGTACATCTACACATTATATAGTAGTAATAATAATAATAATAATGCACAAGAGTCCTTCAGCACTGCACTGGACACTGAATAAACTTGCCTAGCTATGGTTTTCCCTATTGATGCAGTATCACCTACACTCTACCTCCTCTCAGTAAGACTGCAAGTTAGTTATGATTCCAAAATGGCTGCTGTCCATGAGGTAGAAGGGTGTGGAAGGGAGTGTATGCTGCTGATTGGCTGGAATGTGTCTGCTGACTGTGACATGCAGGGTCAAAGTTTGCTCAATGATAAAGTGTTGGGGGCGGGTCGAATCTCGCATATGTTCGCAGTTCGCCGCGAACGCGAACATGCTATGTTCGCCGGGAACAGTCCCGCCGGCGAACTATTCGCGACATCTCTACTCTTCAACACAATGCTTGAACATAGGTAAAGTATATTAATTTATTAATGTATTATATATTTCATTATTACACACCAAACAGCATTAGCTACCTTACAATTTCATTGCCGTAGTTTTTTGACCGGCAATTCGCTAGTTAGACATATAATAAAGTTCTGATTGGATGGCATAACAAATCACATATAATCTTCTAAATGAGCTGCTTATCTCCATTTCTTATTATGTTACTAGAATATTGCCCGTAAAAAAATGACTAATAAGTGAGCTAAGGGTGTTTGGTGTATATAATGTGGCTGATGTAGCGTCGTTCGTTTTCCATGTTGTGTGAGTTTTAGCTAATATTAGTTTATATCCGTAGCTGTTTTGCGTGTTTATGGAAGTGTTTTGCGTGTTTAGGGACCTATAGCCTCGTTTTCCTTTTGTTCGGTGGCCATTTTTTCTCTCGCTTAGATAATTTTTTAGTGTCTAAACTGCTTTAATTTCATTTAAATTGAGGTGTAACTTTAGTTTTCGAGGTCCTGGATGCTCCATCTTGCTGTAGGTAAGCTTTTTATGTATTTGTTGTGTGTATTAGTTGGATTTTTTATGTTTTCATGTGCGCGTGTTGCGGCCGTTTTTGGAAGGTCGTAATGTGTGGTAAGGTGTCTCGTATTTTATTTGCGTTAATACGTAAAGTTTGCGAGGGTCGCAGTTGGTGGCAAGGCGCTCCTTGCCAGCAACTGAGGCCCTCGCTTCGCGCTTTGTAACGGCTCGTATGCTCACAACTATTTATGTGATCAATGAGGTGGCTGTGTTTAGGAGAAAGTGCTTCTTCATTGGCTGAGACTTGCTGTGGTAAAGTGGTTAGCCATGGCTGGATTCATGATGTTTTGAGTCTTAGTAATCCATTCTTCAAAGTTGCTAAGCTTCTTCTATAAATAAAAAATTATACCAAACCACCTGAAACCCAACAAACACAATGAGATTTGAGTTGAATAACATTGCTGCGTGCCCTGAAGACTAACATAAAACTAAGCAGCTGAGATTGAATGTAATTTATTTAGTCAGGAGTCTAGGGAGGGGTCTGCACATGAGGTTGTCCTGATAGGAGTCTTTATCTGCCAACTTCCTTATAGTGGCTAATGCAGTCAAACCTAGAAGACATTTTAGGGCAATCTCTTCAGATTCTCTCCTACCCCTTTGAACGGTTGGTGATTGAAGCAGCTCTGCAAGTCCCTCAAAACATTAAAGTTCAAATGTAAGTTTTAAAAGCTACAATTAATTTTTTTAGTTCCAAATATAGATGTTATTGATAATATGTTACTAGTGATGTCCCGAACAGTTCGCCGGAGAACTATTCGCGGCGATTATCGCATGTTTGCGTCCGCCGCGAACGGCGAACACATGCTCTTTTCGGTTTGCCCCCTATACTTTATCATTGAGGAAACTTTGAACATCATTTATTTTATTTTATAATTTTTTTTGTGTAATCTATGCCTGCCTGCCAGCGTGTGTGTGTGACAGGCTAACACCTAACAGCTTATATTGTGCTTATTTTCACTACTCATACCTGGTGGTGTAACATACATTTAAAACAACCATTTTTTTCCTGTAATCTAATTTCAGTTTCCTGCCTGTGTCAGGCTCACAGCTTATATTGTGCTCAGTGACATAAAACAACACTTTTTTGACTGTAATAGATTGAATAGCAATTGCCTGCCTACAGGCGTGTGTGTGAAGCCTATTGCATCTACTCTGCCAACTTTTGCGAGTGCACAGTGACACTCTTATCTTGTGGCACCTTAGATTGCACGTGCAGTGCCCCAAATTTGAAGTGGGAGGACCGACCAAGCAACTTTTTCCATCTCCCGCTTCCAAAAATCCATGCCATATACACGTCCCCTGATAGTGGACGTAACAGGGATTAAACTGATAGGAATAGTACTACTTAACAGTACACACCTTATAATAACGCAGACAGAGGCAACGCGTATAATCTTCCATGCTGTGCAGTGGAAGCCCCCAGACTCTGACCTGTGTATAATCTTCCATGCTGGGCAGTGGAAGCCCCCAGACTCTGGGAGTCTGAAGAAGAGGAGTCAGAGGAGGAAGGTGGCTTTGAGGAGGTGGAAGACCAAACACAGCAGGCGTCCCAGGGGGCTTGTTGTCACCTTTCGGGGACCCTTGGTGGCTGGGTGGAGGAAGAGACCTTCAATAACATCAGTGAGGACAAGGAACGGGACATGGCTAGCTTGGTATCCAACCTTGTGCAAATGGGGAGTTTGCGGTTGTACAAAGGGATTGTTTGCAGTTGTTTGCTGTGCATTAAACGGGGAGATTGGTCTGTTACTGTGAAGGGGGTGTAACCCTTACACTACCTGTTCGATACAACATCATACCTCATGTTTTAAAGCATGTTATTTCAAACAATTTAGGAATGTTAGGTGATTTATGCCCTTTACGGATTAAAACCACACTCTGCATCAACTATGTAATTTTCTGTGGGAGTTTTGCCATGGATCCCCCTCCGGCATGCCACAGTCCAGGTGTTAGTCCCCTTGAAACAACTTTCCTATCACTATTGTGGCCAGAAAGAGTCCCTGTTGGTTTTGAAATTCGCCTGCCCATTGAAGTCTATGGCGGTTCGCCGGGTTCGCCCGTTCGCGAACATTTGATGGAAGTTCACGTCCGCTGTTCGCAAACCGAAAATGTTATGTTCATGACATCACTATATGTTACTAAAGAAACAAATAAAACACTAATCTATGACCACTTCAGTGGTCCTTTATTGCTTGAGTACATGGTTTGAAGATAATACTGAATAGATGATCGCCTGAACATTTATTTTAAAAAAAAGAAGAGATAATGTTTATTTAACAGAGGTGGATGGTGGCATGGCTGTAACAAGATTAGCAATTCACTGAAGGACATCAATACAATACAGATAGATAATCACAGTTCTGAATGTCACTGTATCAAGCCCTTATCTCAAAGCCTCTGGAGATATTTAGCAGTCATGAAATGCTCTGTATTATGTGGAGAATTATTGTATAAATAAAAATGCATTAATAAAATACCACCATGAGAATTTATCGTGTTGTACAGGCTGCGGATAAAGAGGATTATATGTGCAGTAGAATTAGTTACAGTGCTTTTAAAGAACCATTTTAGTGATGATAAAATAGGTTTTAATGTGTTTGTTTTTTAATGAACTAGAAATAAAAATATAATAATATAAATAAGCATTATTTCTCACATATTTTACAAAGATATTATTGCCTGTTTCAGAGTGTGATAAAGTTATATTTGACTGATCCAAGGTGGCCTTTATTATTTAGCACTAAACACATTTTTGATAAGGAACTTGAAAACAGAAACATGATAAAAGCACAGCTGTGTATCATTAAAAGACTGCAATATGAAAAATATACATACATCTGAAAACGGTGAGTTTGAGTAAGTAGTTAGGCAGCAAAAATGGTAAAAAGATTGTTTTTAATTATAAATAATGTATTATTTTCTGCTGGTCACTGGAGGTATTCATGCTACTTTAGTGAAGGTGTGTTACATTGCTTGCAGTTATTATTGCAAGTTACCTGTGTCTGAACATGTGTGGATGAAAAGGGGCTAGAGTCAAATTCAGTGATTGGTTCAGTGATCCAAATTCCTAACCCCTCCCCTATACCTGCCACTTATGTATTTGACTAGAAAACATCCCCATCCTATTTGCTCTCATTCATCTTTTCTCCCACATCCTCCTACCACCTTGAGGAAGGGTTTCCTACTAAATACATTTCTATTTTTTTTAAATACAAAAACAAATGGCTGCCACCATTAAAGCAAATTAAAATTCAATAGGTAAATATTTTAAGATATATGTATTTATTTTACACTTTCTAAAAAACTAGTTCTTCATAGAATCATGCAATACATTTGGCATTTCAGTCTTCCTTTAACCTATCTTTAGATTAGGCATGATGTAATCAGCATAATTATTCTTATACAGAGCACTAACACTCAATCTCCTCCTGGCCTCTCAATTCTCTCATCCTGTCACCCTCATCCTCACCCCGCATTCTCCAATGCTCATTCCACATCTTTCTTCCCAATTCTGTTCTCTTCCCATCCCTCTTTCACCCCACTATCTCCCCTGCCCTATGTTTCCCATTTACCCTGCACTCTCCCCATTTCCGCTCTCCCCCTTACCCAAATCCCCCTCACCCCATCAGGACCGTCTCCAGAAGGCAAAATGAGGCTGAAGTCAGAGTGAAACTTGAGATAATATTCCCCCCTCCAGTGATCCCATTTGACCAGCTATCAGGGAATATATATTCGGAATAGTCAGTTCACTGTTTACTTTGGATGCTAGTTTATTAGACATTAATTTACAACACCCATGGCATTACTTGAGGCCTATTAATAGGGAGTCAGAGTGAGCCTCTATACTCCGACATTGTAATCCTGCACACAGAGTCAGCAAGTGCATGTATTCTGATTCATCTGGTATTAAACCTTTGTCTGTTATTTTGATTTTGTATTATGTCTGCTGCCTGCATCTGACCCCCGGATATCTGACCTTGCTTTAGTCTTTTCCTTTTTTGTACCTCACTATTGGATCTTGAGCTGCCCACCTGTTTGGCACCAGCTCAGAGTTGCCTGCCTGTGTGGCACCAGTCCAAAATTGCCGGCCTGACTCCAGATACCTGACCCTGCAAAGCTGCATTTTTGGTCCTTGCTCCTGTTTTCGCTGCTCCTGAAACCTGTCCGCCAGGACTTCCAGCTAGTGGGCTCCATCCTGTCTCTGAGTTCCAACTCTTTACACCTTCCATTTCCCATCCTTACCCTACTGTTTTTACACCCCCTTCTTTGCTCCTTACCCTACTTTATAGCCATCCTCCTCTCACACCTTTTCCTCCTCCTTTCCTCCACCCACTCTCTTATCTTCCACCACATCCTACTCTCTTCCCCTTATTCTACTCTCTCTACATCCTCATCTGTTCCCCTTGCCATACTCTATTCCCACCCTTTATCTCCCATTTACCATAATCTATCCCCATCTTCTTCTCTCTCCCTTACCTTAATCTCTCCCCCTTATCCTACTCTCTCCCTATGCTCATGACCACCTCTCCCCCCATCCTCCTCTCTCCTTGTCTACCCCAATCTCCCCACATCCCCCTTACAATATTTTCTGTTTCCTCTTTACCCTACTCTCTCCCCATCTTCCTCTCCCCCATTAACCTACACTCTCACCCACACATCTCACTTTCCCCAATGCTCTCTCCCATCTCCTCCAGCTAGTCTTGGCAGCCTAATTATTCTACACTTATGGTAAAGATACAAGCCAGTCTATCTGGCACAGCATGGAGAGAGAGAGAGACAGTGAGTGTCAAATATAGAGAAATGGAAAATAGAGAAAGACAGGACAAGGAAATCAACAAGGCTTGCAAAAGGGCTATTATATGGCTAAAATAGAAAATGAAAAATTATTTGCAAAGGAGAGTACGCCTATCCCTTTAATATTTTTTAAGTATATAAATGGAAATAAGGTCAGGAAGGAACAGTGCAACTTAATGGGGCTGCACTTACTTCACTAGATAATTGGTTAATGCAGGAAGAAATTCAAAAGAGGTTGGTAAAGATAAATGTTAATAAAGCCTCAGGTTCTGATGGGATACATCTACGGGTACTGAGGGAATTGGTCTCTGTAATAGCCAAACCATTATATCTAATTTTTCAAGATTCACTCAATACAGGGTCTCTACCAGATGACTGGAGAAAGGCAGAGGTGATACCTATATTTAAGAAGGGAGCAAAAGCAAATCCGGGGAATTATAGACCTGTAAGCATCACTTCTGTAGTGGGGAAGCTTTTAGAAGGGTTAATAAGGGATAGTATACAAGAATATGTCTATTTGAACAGGATTATAAGTAGGATCCAACATGGGTTTATGGGTGATAGGTCATGTCAAACAAATCTAATTAGTTTCTATGAGGAGGTTAGTAGGAACTTGGATCAAGGCAACTCAGTGGATGTAGTCTTTTTAGATTTTGCAAAGGCTTTTGATACAGTGCCACATGGGAGAGTATTGTGAAAACTAAGGGGTACAGGAATTGCAGTAAATATAGGCACATGGATTGAGAGCTGACTAAAAGACAGGATGCAAAGGGTTGTTGTAAATGGAACATACTCAGATTGGACTAATGTGGTAAGTGGGGTTCCTCAGGGCCCAGTATTAGGTCCTCTCCTTTTTAACTTATTTATTAACGACTTAGATGTAGGACTGGGAAGTATTGTCGCCATTTTTGCTGATGACATGAAGTTGTGCAAGATAATTAAATCAGAAAATTATGTACTTTCCCTCCAAAGGGATTTGCATAAATTAGAGAAATAGGGAAGTAAATGGCAGATGAGATTTAATACAAATAAATGTAAGGTTACGCATCTGGGAAGGAAAAAAACCCATGCCATTTATAAACTTAATGAAACAAATCTAGGGTTATGAGATATTGAAAGGGATTTGGGAGTGCTTGTGGACAACCACCTAGGTAACAGTTCTCAATGCCAATCAGCAGCTGCAAAGACAAATACACTATTAGCCTGTATTAAGAAGGGTACAGAAGCAAGGGAAGCAAATATAATTCTGCCACTATACAAATCCCTAGTGCGCAATCATTTGAAATATGGAGTACAGTTTTGGGCACCACGTCATAAAAAGGACATTTTAGAACTGGAAAAAGTACAAAGAAGGACAACAAAACTAATAAGGGGAATGGAGGGGCTAAGTTATGAAGAAAGACTAACCAAATGAAACTTATTTTCTCTAGAAAAGAGGCGTCTAAGAGGGGATATGATTATCCTATATAAATACATTCAGGGTCAGTATAAAGCTTTATCAAGGGAGCTGCCAAGAGGTTTTCAACTGACATCCTTTGAGGTTAGAAGTAAAAAGATTCCACCTTAAAGAAAGAAAAGGGTTCTTCACAGTAAGGACGGTTAATCTGTGGAATTCTCTACCAAGGGAGGTGGTGATAGCGGATTCAATAGATAACTTTATAAAGGGATTGGATACATTTTTAAATAAAAAGGGTATTCAGGGTTATCCTGTTTAATTAGAGAGGGAGTATTGATCTAGAGAGAAATCCGATCACCAGTATCTGTATCTGGGGTCAGGAAGGAATTATTGTTTTCCCCTTTTGAGACAATTGGCAAAATTTAACTTGTTTTTTTTCTGTTTGCCTTCCTCTGGATTAATTAACAACTAATCTGCATATTGCGGATCAGAGGAGACCGTAAATGGTTGAATTTGAGGGGCTAAAAGTCTTTTTTCAACCTCAATTACTATGTAACTATGTAACAGATATTGTCTGGCAGACACCTAGGGCCCTATTAAATTCTGTCCATGTCGTCTGTAACTCCTGCAAATTTCAAGCTCACAGACTTACGGGCTGTAAAATGTCTACTAGTAGCCACATTAAATTCCAAGCTCTATGTGCATTGTGAGACCGGCAACGGCTGCAAGCTTGACATTTTGCTGATTTAAACATATAAAAAGTATACTGTTTAAAAGACTCTTAATTGTCATTTGTCTTTGTAGTGAGAAGAATTACCAATTTATACAAATTGTTTATTTATTAAAAATATAACTATTTTCTTTTAAAAGTATGAATGGTTTGAATGTAGGTGCCATGAACACAGCTACACAATATATTGGATTTGAATCTTGCAACAAAGATACCCAAGCCACAAACGGTGTTGATCTTATTTAAAGAATATATTGCAACAAAATAAATCTTACAAGATTTAGTTAAGTTACAAGTAATTATAATATACTAGCGTTTTGCCCGTCAAAAAATTACAGCAATGAAATTGTAAGGTAGCTAATGCTGTTTGGTGTATAATAATGAAATCTATAATACATTAATAAATGAATATACTTTACGTATTTTGAAGCATTGTGTTGAAGAGCTGCAATCTGTTTTGATATTGCTGCAGCATTAGTGGTGTGGAACTGCTGTGTAAGCGTGCTGAATGTGTGCAATGTAATAGTATGCGTGCGCGAGACCAAACCGTTAGCGTAGTTGTGTACTTCCGCATTGTCGTAAAATGGCGGGTAATGTGTGGTATGCGTCTTAGCGGAATATCCGTAGGTCGTTTGTGGTGTTTTGCGAGTTTCTTGTGGTGTTTTGCGTGTTTAGAGTGCTGTAGCCTCGTTTTCGTTTTGTTCGGCGGCCATTTTTTCTCTTGCTTAGAGAATTTTTTAGTGTCTAAACTCTTTTATTTTGAGTTAAATGAAGGTGTAAGTTGCTTTTTTGAGGTCCTGGATGCTCCCTCTTGCTGTAGGTAAGCTTTTTATGTATGTGCTGTGTGTATTTATTGTGTTTTGATTTTTTTCATGTTCGCGAGTTGCGGCCGTTTTTTGCAAGGTCGTAATGCGTGTTAACGTGTCTCATATGTTGTTTGCGTTGCGAGGTAAACTTTGCGAGGGTCGCAGTTGGTGTGTTGTGTTGTTTGCGTTACAACGTAAAGTTTGCGAGGGTTGCAGTTGCTGGCAAGGAGCGCCTTTGGCGCTCCATGCCAGCAACTGCTAAGCTAGGGTCTCAGTTGCTGTCATGGAGCGCCTTCGGCCCTTTGCAAGGGCCGCGGCTTGCTATGCGAGCACGCAAGCGTGAGCAACGGCTCTGGCTGGCTCGCCTGCTCACAACTATATATGTGACTAGCGAATTGCCAGTCAAAAAATTACGGCAATGAAATTGTAAGGTAGCTAATGCTGTTTGGTGTGTAATAATGAAATATATAATACAACTAGCGACTTGCCCGTCAAAAATGACGGCAATAAAAACTGAAGCCTGGCAATGCTGTTTGCCACACAATGCAAGCCTCTCCCCCTCTACTTTACTGGCCTTGTGATGAGCGCCTTTGGCGCTCATCACAGGCCTTGCAATGAGCCCTTTTGGAGCTCATTGCGAGTCTCTCCCTCTGTCTACTTCCTCCCTCGTGTCTTATTTCCCCCCTCCTCTCCCTCCCTTGTGTCTCCTTCCACCTCGTCTACCGCCTTTGTATCTCCTGCCCCCCTGTGTTTTTACCTCCCTCTCCCTCCCGTGTCTCTAAACCCCTCCCCTGTGTCTCTTTCCCCCTTCTCCCTCCTATGCATCTCTCCCCCCCCCCCTGTGTCTCCCCCAACCCTCCCCTGTGTCTGTTCCCCCCTGGCCTGTGTCTCTTTCCCCCTCAGCCCTGTGTCTGTTACGGCCTTCCTCGTGTCTCCATTTCCCTCCCTTGTGTATCTTCCCCCCTGCACTCTCTCCCCTGTGTCTCTTCCCCCTCCTCTCACTCCCCTGTGTCTCTTCCCCCTCCTCTTTCTGTGCCTCTTCCTCCCTGTCTCTTCCCCCTCACCCTCTGTGTCTCTCCCCACTCTGTGTCTTCCACCCTCTCCCTCTGTGCCTCTTCCCCCGCCTCTGTGTGTCTCGCCACTGTGTCTCTTCACCCCTTCCTCTGTTCCCCCCCCTCTGTGCCTCTTTCCCCCTCTCTCTGTACCTCTTCCCCCCCTTCCCTCTGTGTCTCTTCCTCCCTCACCCTCTGTATCTCTCCCCCCTGTGTCTCTTCCCCCCTCTCCCTCTGTGCCTCTTCCCCCCTCTCCCTCTGTGCCTGTTCCCCCCTGGCCTGTGTCTCTTTCCCCCTTCCCCCTGTGTCTGTTCCCCTCTCCCCCCCCCATTTCCCTCCCATGTGTATCTTCCCCCTCCTCTACCTCCCGTGTGTCTTTTCCCCCCTCCTCTACCTCCCCTGTGTCTCTTTCCCACCTATCCCTCTGTGTCTCTTCCCCACTCTCCCTCTGTGCCTCTTCCCCACTCTCCCTCTGTGCCTCTCCCCCCCCCCCTCTTCCCCCCCCTCTTCCCCACTCTCCCTCTTCCCCACTCTCCCTCTGTGACTCTCCCCCCCTCTTCCCCACTCTCCCTCTGTGACTCTCCCCCCCTCTTCCCCACTCTCCCTCTGTGCCTCTACCCCCCCCCCTCTCTTCCCCACTTCCCCACTCTTTTACCTGCTCTCGGGGGCCGCGCTCTGCGCAAGCGCGGCTCGGGCGCAGAGCGCGACTTGCGCCGCGTTCTGCGCATGCGCGGCTCGCGCCGCGCTCTGCGTAAGCGCGGCACGGGCGCAGAGCGCGACTTGCGCCGCGTTCTGCGCATGCGCGGCTCGCGACTTGCGCCGCGTTCTGCGCATGCGCGGCTCGCGCCGTGCTCTGCGTAAGCGCGGCTCGGGCGCAGAGCGCGGCTTGCGCCGCGTTCTGCGCATGCGCGGCTCGGGCGCAGAGCGCGGCTTGCGCCGCGCTCTGCGCAATGCGCAGCACTTTAAAATTGTCTAACTGCGATTCGTCTCAAGCGTGACGACGAATCGCAGTTAGACAATTATAATATGTGATGAATAAATTAATATACTTTACCTATTTTGAAGCATTGTGTTGAAGAGTTGCAATCTGTTTTGATGTTGCTGCAGCATTAGTGCTGTGGAGCTGCTGCGTAAGCGTGCTGAATGTGTGCAGTGTAATACTGTGTGTGCGCGAGACCAAATCGTTAGCATAGTCGTGTACCTCCGCATTGGCGTAAAATGGCGGGTAATGTGTGGTATGCGTCTTAGCGAAATATCCGTAGGTCTTTTGTGGTGTTTTGCGAGTTTCTTGTGGTGTTTTGCGTGTTTAGAGTGCAGTAGCCTCGTTTTCGTTTTGTTCGGCGGCTATTTTTTCTCTCGCTTAGCGAATTTTTTATTGTCTAAACTCTTTTATTTTTATTTAAATGAAGGTGTAAGTTGCTTTTTTGAGGTCCTGGATGGTCCCTCTTGCTGTAGGTAAGCTTTTTATGTATGTGTTGTGTGTATTTCTTGTGTTTTAAATGTTTTTATGTTCGCAGGTTGTGGCGGATTTTTGCGAGGTCGTAATGTGTGCTAACAACTATATATGTGATTGATATTCCACAGCTGTGTATTGCAGCACTGTCTTCAAAGCATTTGCTGTATCAAGAGAAGTCTTTAAACCTGTTATTTCAATATAACATTAGTAGTAACAATAAGTTAGGATCTGTATAGTTTAAGGTTCATAGTAATATTGGTGTAATTCCCATTTGTTTAACTTAAGTACCATATTACTTATCTTAGATCCCAACTGATTCAGCATACATTTTTTGAGTGATGGTGATTTCCATAATAATTTTTCCTTGACCCTCAGAGATAATTCATTATTTTTGAACTTAATATAAAATGCATTGGCTTTTTTTTAAATGAAAATTACTCATATATTCATAAGGAAAGCAAAATGATCCCAACAAGCGTCTTCTAGCCACATTAAATTCTAAGCTCGTATGTGCAATGTGAAACCTGCAACAGCTGAAGTTATGGGGCTGTTAAATTAGAACATGCTGCGCGTTATGGCCTTGAGAGGCAAACCTGTAAACCATTTTTAGCTCATTGGATGTGCGGCTGTGATAGTGATCAATTAGTCAAACTCGTAGTTACGAGTTTAGATGGAGCCAATTGAAACAGAGATCGTCAGAATTACGTCAATGAAAAATGGAGGTGGGATTTCAGAGTCTTACAGGGTTCAATTATGAGTTACGATCGAACCCACATTCTAGATGTTCGGCAATATTGATAAAGCTGTAAATATGATATTCTATTACATGCAAGTTCCATTATATGTATTAACACACTGATTGCCGGGATCGATATAACACGGAAATTAAACATGACATAAAGTATTTTATTTGGCCAATTTGCGGGCTTGAGAATGTTGTGCTATGGACCTAACATCACTTTCCCTTTTAATAACAGTACAGTAGTATGTGTATATGTGCATTTAAAGTGCTACGATTGGTATTTACTCCCCCTTGCGGGTCCTTTCTAGCATGCGTTGGCTTCTTGGCTCCATTTGCGATTTACTGGGTTGAACAATAGTGATTTTGATGCAATTTAATAGCGCAATTGGAAAGTAACGGTTATGGGCTTGAAAGAACAAAGGATTTGTGGGCTCGCAAGTCGAATGCTCACGTCACTTAGGGTTTTCTCGCTCCTACCTCGCAAGTCGTCAGTGGGCTGGTTTAAGAGGCCAAGTTAATAGCCGTAAGTCTTGCAAACTATGTTACCAGCTACGTTTTTACACATTTGGGGAATTTTACGTAGCTGTATGGGCTTGAAATTTGATGGGGTTACAGAGCGATTAAATTAGAAAAGGGCGCAACGACATGGCCATAATACAAATCCGTAAATCATGCTTTGGCGCGTAGCATTTCCGGGCGTGAACATGATAAATTATTAAAACCTGTACTTACGGATTTAGACAGAGCCAACAGTAAAAGAGACCGTCATCATTAAGTCACTAAAACATGAAAGTTACATTTCAATCACATTCCAGAAATAAAGCAAAATGAAAAAATGTATAAATAAAATATTCCAGTCCATGAGAGTTCTATTATATGTATTAATACATTGATTGCCGGGATAGATATAAACACCGAAATTAAACATAAGTAAAACTATTTTTTATTGCCGATTAGCGAGCTTGAGAATGTTGTGCCATTCATTTTAATAACTTTCATAGCTTTTCCTGTAATTTATAATATAGTGGTGTGTTTAAAGAGTTTAACCCCCTTGCCGGTCCTCTCTAGTACCCATAGGATTTTTGGCTACATTTGAAAAGAATTGTTGGCCTAAGGACTTGTCGAAATTTAATAGTGATTTGCGGCTAACATTTATGGGCTTGAATGATCAAAGGCTTAGCTGTGTTTTTCAGCCTGTAACCCTCAGATCGTTTGTGGGTAGCTAAAAGAGGCCAATTAATTAGCCATAACTTTTGCAGGCTCCTTGAGGTCTTCTGGAACTACAAATAGGTGAATTTAATCGGCCCCATCTGTGATTTTACTATAGTATTAATTACTTGATGTAATGGTATGAACTTAGTAATATCACGCTACATAATGATATGGTTTGACATTTTACAATATTCTATAGATTGAAATATACTCCCCTTTTTGGCTAATGATAATAAGCCCAGGTCTGGCTACTATTGCCTAGCAACTGCAAGGATCAGAGCTAGACTGCGATCACAACATAGGCCTTAACCCTAATGGGAGTTAATTACATATTTCTAAAGCACTTTGTATAATAGTTTACCAAACTTGAATAGCACGTGTGACATAATGTGACACTGAAAAGTACACAGTTGTACAATTATTGCAAGCAAAACACTTCCTCTTTGACATACGCCAATTATACATATCTATATGGTTGTGCACAATGATAACGGCAATAATGCTTAACCACTGTGATTTACATTCCAGGTCCTAGGTGGAGAAAAGGAAACAGTGAGATAATAGGCACCTCTGATGAATAGCACAAACATGGACTTCTAATTCCCATTTATCATAATGGAAGCAGTTTTATCAATTAAATTACACTTCAAAAGTCAATAGAAGCATCCAAGAAGCAGAAGCATATGCTTCTGGTATGAGGAAGAGTTACATGTTAGGATGAATAGCTATGTATCTTTTTGAAGCATGTTTGTGTACACTTTCTAGCAAATATTGAGAGTCTAGACCTGCAGAATCTTGACCGGTACATAGAATATGGGATAACGAGTGTAACAAGTGAACTACCACAAAAAAACAACACACATCTGCCCTGACGGATGTCTCCGACGCTAATGAGCTTCCTACGGAGTGTTCCAGAATAAAATTGGCAATGGCGGCTTCTAGTTGGCTGAAAACGCTGTCTATCAAATTCAGCCAATGAGAAGACGCCAATTGTGAACCAATGAGAAAGGGATACACCCCAAAATCCCATGCTGATTGGATAACGCACCTGTCAATCTTTATTTGAACCAATCCGAAGGCTTTATTGCCATCAGCGAATCACAATGGGATACACCCCCACGTACTGATTGATGGTGAAGACATCTGCACCTTCCCATTGGCTGTAATACTGATTGACATTGACAATAGCCAATGAGAAGGCGCAAATCCTTCACCAATCAGTACGTGGGGGTGTATTCAATTGTGATTGGCTATTGTCAGTGCAACCAATCAGAATGCGCAGATGCCTTCAGCCAATCACCCTGTGGGGGTGTATTCCATTGTGATTGGCTGAAGGAATCTGCGCCTTGTGATTGGTTTAAATAAAGATTGACAGGTGCATTATCCAATCAAAGTGGGATTTTAGCGTGTATCCCTTTCTGATTGGCTCACACATTGGCACCTCCTGATAGGGTGAATTTGATAGACAACGATTTCAACCAATCAGAAGGCGCCATTGCCTATTTTCTTCCGGAAAAGTCTCCGGGAGCCTCATTAGCATCGGGGATGTCCGTGAGTGCGGATGTAAGTATTTTTTTTATTTTTTTACAGGGCGTGGCAGAAGAGGAGGAGAAGGAGGCCGGAGACATCGCATCATTAGAATGTTTAGAATGTTTAGTATTTACTGGAAACATGTTGCACTAATTTTTTTATTTTTTTTTCCCTAGGTGCCTGATCTGAATTGACATCTGCAAAGGTAAGTGGTCGTAATTATTTTATTTTAGCTTAGAATTAGATTATTTTATATATAGATAGCATTTATTGTATGTTAGCTAGGGGTATGTGTTTTATATAGATAGCATAGCATGTATTGTAAATTAGATTGTGTTATTTATTTAGATAGATTGAGGGGTGTATATTAGATAGATAGGATGTATATTAGATTATGGTATTTATTTAGATAGATTGGGGGAAGTATATTAGATAGATAGGATGTATTGTATATTAGATAGGGGTGTATTGTATTTAATTGTATTGTATTATATTGTATGTATTGTATGTATTTGTATTGTATTGTATTATATTGTATGTATTATTTTGTATGTATTGTATTGTATGTATTATATGTATTTCCTTTTCAGGTGTGTAAGTTTTTTTTTTCTGTTTTCGGGGGGGGGGGGGGGTTGTAATGTGTTTTTTTAATTTCTGTAATGTTCCTCTTTTTATTTTTTGTGACTTAGGTTTTTTTTATTTTCTGTAATGTAGATTTTTTATTTCTTGTGACTAGGCTTTTTAATTTTCTGTAATTAGAGTGGTGGGGGTTATTAGGGGGTAGGTAGGTAGTGTAGGTGTTAATAGGTTAGTGTAGATGCTGTTTAGTTGATATTTAATATTTTATTGGGTGGTATAGTGCAGTGTAGTGTTTATACTTAGTGTCACGATGGTCCTTGAGGACCGTCATGGCACTTATGTGGTTAATGTTGGGTTGTAACAGGCCCATAATGGTCTTAATATACCCTTATGGGACTGATGGGGTTAAATAGAGGCTTATGAGGGTCTGTATGGACCCCCATGAGTGACAGGGTTAATTAGCGGTTTATGTGGGTCTGTATTGACCCCCATGAGTGAGGGGGTTAATTAAGGGCGTATGGGGGTCTATATTGACCCCCATGAGTGACAGGGTTAATGAAGGGCTTATGGGGGTCTATATTGACCCCCATGACTAAGGGGGTTAATTAAGTGCTTATGGAGGACTCTGTTGACCCCCATGAGTGACAGGGTTAATGAAGGGCTTATGGGGGGTCTATATTGATCCCCATGAGTGACAGGGTTAATGAAAGGCTTATGGGGGTCTATATTGACCCCCATGAGTGACAGGGTTAATGAAGGGCTTATGGGGGTCTGTATTGACCCCCATGAGTCACAGGGATAGTGAAGGGCTTATGGGGGTCTGTACTGACCCCCATGAGTGACAGGGTTAATTAGGGGTTTATGGGGGTCTGTATTGACCCCCATGAGTGAGGGGGTTAATTAAGTGCTTTTTGGGGTCTGTATTGACCCCCATGAGTGACAGGGTTAATGAAGGGCTTATGGGGTCTATGTTGACCCCCATGAGTGACAGGGTTAATAAAGGGCTTATGGGGGTCTGTATTGACCCCCATGAGGGACAGGGTTAATGAAGGGCTTATGGGGGTCTATATTGACCCCCATGAGTGAGGGGGTTAATTAAGTGCTTATGGGGGTCTCTATTGACCCCCATGAGTGACAGGGTTAAGGAAGGGATTATGGGGGGTCTATATTGACCGACATGAGTGACAGGGTTAATTAGGGGTTTATGGGAGTCTGTATTGACCCCCATGAGTGAGGGGGTTTATTAAGTGCTTATAGGGGTCTGTATTAACCCCCATCAGTGACAGTGTTAATGATGGGTTTAAGGGGGTCTATATTGACCCCCATGAGTGAGGGGGTAATGAAGTGCTTATGGGGGTCTTAATTGACCCCCATGAGTGACAGGGTTAATGAAGGGCTTATGGGGGTCTGTATTGACCCCCATGAGTGACAGGGTTAATGAAGGTTTATGGGGGTCTGTATTGACCCCCATGAGTGACAGGGTTAATGAAGGGCTTATGGGGGTCTATATTGAACCCCATGAGTGACAGGGTTAATTAGAGGTTTATGGGGGTCTGTATTGACCCCCATGAGAGAGGGAGTTAATGAAGTGCTTATGGGGTTCTGTATTGACCCCCATGAGTGACAGGGTTAATTAGGGGTTTATGGGGGTCTGTTTTGACCCCCATGATTGAGGGGGTTAATTAAGTGCTTATGGGGGTCTGTATTGACCCCCATGAGTGACAGGGTATATTTGTTTTCTTTTATAATGGGTCCTTTAAGGACCTTTACAGTCCTTTAAGGATCCGTAATGCATGAATTTTGAATTTTCATTGCAGCGGGGGTCCCTGATCGCGTGCGATCGGGACCCCCACTGCGATGGTTAATGTGGGGTTAATGCAGGTCTCCGAGCTTATCTCGGATCCCGTGGGGTTAATGCGGGTTTACGAGCTTATCTCTTCTTGGGTAAAAGTTGTACGTGGCTGGGCTTTGAGCCTCATTTTCGTTTTTTTCGGCGGCCATGTTTTCTTTCGCTTAGTTGATTTCTGTGTGTCTGAACTCGGGAATTTGGACTTAAATGAGGTGTAACTTCATTTTTAGAGGTCCTGGGTGCCCCCCCCTTGCTATGGGTAAGCTTTTTATGTACTTTTGGTGAGTATTTGGTGTGTTTTGACTGTTTTTAGGTGCGCGTTATAATCGTATTTTTTGTGCGTGTGGGTGTTTGTTCTGTTAAGGTTGGTTCAGAGGTCGCGTGTGTGTGCAGTCCTGGGCTTTGAGCCTCGTTTTTGTTTTTTTCGGCAGCCATTTTTTCTCTCGCTTAGGGGATTTTCGTGTGTCTGAACTAGGGAATTTAGACTTAAATGGAGGGGTAACTTTACTTTCAGAGGTCCTGGATGCACCCCCTTGTTATGGGTAAGCTTTTTATGTATTTTTTGTGAGTATTTTGTGTGTTTTGACTGTTTTTAGGTGCGTGCGGTTCGGCCGTTATGACCGTATTTTTCGTGCGTGTGGGTGTTTGTTACGTTACGGTTGGTTCCGAGGTTGTTTTACCTCGTGTGAGGCGCCTTTGAGCCTCCACCTCCGCAAATGCGGCCACCTGCCTACCCAAGCACACTTAATATCTTCCAATTCCAAACACCCACTCTCTTTAACTCTGTGCTGCTGTTTGATCCATGAGGTGCGTAGCCCACTTCCACATGACTCTAGGGGACCCTGTGCCCTAAGAGTGAAACCATAAATAAGCTGCTTGTTTCTCCAAACATCTGTGGGCAAGGATCTCCCCCCCCCCCCCCCGCCACAATAGCAATGCTAAAGGTGCTCTCCACCCAACAAGAGAGTGGCGCTATAAAATAACTGAGTATGCCGCCTAAACAGGCACACTCAAACAGAGGCAACTCCCATTCCCAATAAGGGGTGACTGACACTGAAGGATGCTGCGGACTTTGCAATACCCTCACACAAATCCCAATTATATAAACGGAAGCTATATTCATTAAAATGAACACTGTCTAATAGAAAAAGTGGGGCAGTCTGAGAGCCAATTGGATGCTCCAGGTCATCATGTCTGATTGCTAAACTGCCTAAGTTACAAGTCTGGCTAGCTATAACTTTACTTCCTTTTTTAGACGCCTACACATAATAGGACATGCTATGATGGGGCACCATTTTTGGCGAGGGACCATATGGGACCAAATAATAATTAATGATGGGAATAAGTCATGGATCCTGTCAATGTCCCTTTTTATGTTTCCAATTAACATTTTTAGGGGAATAAAACCTAAATCATCACATGAATAACTAAGATGTTAGGCGGGGCAAACATGCAAGCATACTGAACCACCTCAAGGATAACCGACTTCCATCTCATCCCCCTTTTACCAAACCATTTTACCACCAGTTCATTAGGATCAAAGCCCAGTTGGAGACCGTTATCCCTAGTTGCTGCAGGACGCCGCGCCCAGTAAACATGAATGGCCAAGGATTAAGCTAAATAACTAAGTTAACATGACAACAGTAAGAACCCCCAAGATAACCCCTAAGTCAGTTAAAGAAAACAAGGTGAGTAAAACTTGAATGAAGTTTATTAAATGGTGGGGATTGATTGCTCCATTAAATTCAAAGCAGCATTTTTTTTAATAACCCACTTATCTCGAAACTATATAGTTATACTTGGGATATCAAATTAAAGAACCCCAGGTACATAGATAATCTGGGAAAGGAGTAGCATTGACACTAGAATTTTGTACCAGACTTCTAAACTGGTTCCACTGACCACGTGATAGCGCATCAGCAATTACATTTTTGCAACCTGGGAGAGGAATTGCTCTACACAGGATGTTTCTTTGTAAAGAATCCAGCACCATATGTGTGGAAAGGTGTACAACCTGCATAGATGAAGAAGAGAAGTTATTTATTGCCGTAATGGCAGCTAGGTTGTCACAATGAAAGACAACATGCTGGCCCTTTACTCCATATATGTATAGCAACAATTATGGGAAAAAGCTACAGAAAAGTCAAGTTCTTAATCAAATCCAATGTCCTTCATTCAGTAGGCCAATTACCCTATTTCTACTGGTCCTTAAAGTAAGCACCAAAACCTACGCTTCCAGCCGCGTCTGTAAATAATTCAATATCAAGATTACAAACTCTTTCTGAAATGAATAGCGTTTTACTGTTGAATTTGCTCAAAAAGTATTTCCAAACTAGAAGGTCTTCCCTCACGGCCTTATTAATCCCGATTAGATGATGTCGCCTGCTTATTCCTAAGGTGGCAAGTGACAAACTCTTATTGAATATTCTGCAGATATGGATGACCCTACAAGCAAAGTTCAATTTTCCTAATAATGATTGAATCTGTCTAAACGTGACTATGAAATCATCAATGGTCTAACGCAGATCTAGCACCTTTTCAATAGGGAGAGTGAACTGGAATTTAACCAAATCACTGTTAATTCCTATGTACATATATATATATATATATATATATATATATATATATATATATATATATATATACACATATACATATATATATATATATATATATACCGTATTGGTCCGAAAATAAGCCGCACCCGCATATAAGCCGCACCCGTAAAATTCAAGGGGAAAAAAATAGAAAAAAGATAGTACTCAAATATAAGCCGCACCCGTAAAATTGGAGAGAAAAAGACAAAGTGATCAGCCATTGCAAGAAATAGGCTTTCTAGTTATCACTGTAGCTTTTTTTGCAGGTTACAGGCTTTAAAGGATGTTAGAATCATTAAAACCGTAAATCGCTATTCAATACCGCAGTCTAAAGCACGAAAATTGGCACCCTTAACTTGCAAATGCGGAAATCGGCAGTAATTTTGCATTCGCGAATAGAAGTCGCACGCGTTACAAGCAAAGTTCGCAAATCGGCAATGATTTTTTGACGGTCGCGAATATAAGCCGCACCCGTAACTCGCAAGCTCAAAAAGCTGAAAAAAGGTGCGGTTTATATTCAAACCAATGCGGTATATATATATATATATATATATATATATATATATTTTCCATCATTATTTTACTTTATTGCAATCATTTATTATCCACACACAATTATGTGTCTGTGGATTTGGGATTGGTTATATGTACCCCTTTGACTGTATTCATATGGGTTTACCAAGTAGTAAGCATTTTATAAAAACACAAAGTTCACTGGAAGCTGAAGCTCAAATATTGTGGCCATGTCATGAGAAGTCAGGATTGCCAAGAGAAGACTCTGATGCTGGGAAAGATGAAAGGCACACAAAGAAGGAGACTACAGAGGTGGAGATTGATAGATTAGTTAATTGAAGCAATAAGCTTGAGGGAGCTCAGAGCAGCAGTAGCTGATAGATGTGCCTGGTGCACTGCACTCCATAGGGCCATGGAGAATCAGGCATGACTGAGTGACTAAACAACAACAAATTATCTATGTGCAGGTGACACTCAAACCTATCTCTCAACTCCAGATATAAACCCCTATCCTCTAGCAAACATTGGCAAACTGCGCTCAAGCATATCCTCCTGGATGTTCTCTTGTCAATTCAATCTCAACATGCCAAAGAATGAGCCCCTAATCTTCCGACCCTCTTCTACAGCTTCCACTACTCAAATAACCCTCTGACAATGCTATCATCACTCCACTCTCCAGGCCCATTGTCTTGAAATTTTATTGAACACTGTGGTATGCTGTGAAGAGGTTGAGAAAACAATGAGGAGGGTAAAAGTATTCATGATGTGGGGAAAACAAAAAACAGAAGCTAAGAACTCCAGTAGGACAACAAAAATATGTTATCAAAGTAAAAAAGGAGATTCTCTCTAAAATACACGGTAGCACTTATGGTTTGCAATCCACAGTGGATCAGGCACATGTTTTATGAATCCCTGTATTGAATTTAAAGTTATTCATTCCATTTTCTCTGGAACTTCATAGCTTTGTCTGCAAACATCAGATTATAAAAAATCTAGTTGTGCTTGCATGGAAAACAGAAAGTGCCCATTTATAATAGATCAGTGGATAACAGATTTCTGAACAGCAGTGCCGTATGTGATGAATGAAATTCATTAATTAGACAGAATTGGGCACAGCAGATTTCAGTCTTTCTAAAGAGGCTGTGATTTATTACCGTACTGCTCCCACAAAGGGTAGCATACTTCCAGGCTGTGATATCTTTTAGTTGATATTTACTTATAACTACAAAGCAAAATTAAAATACATGAATGACACATTTCTATTATAAAAACACATCTTAAGCAACATAACACTATACAAAATAAGTAGCTTATCCACAATAACAAATTAACTATAAGAAAGTTCCAATGATCTAATAATGCTAGACACATTTGCAGGATGGCTCTAACCTGTTCTTATGTGAAGAAACACCCTGTCTAAAGAGAGACATGTCTCCCCTTCTATACTGTCTGTAATTATAATAGATTTTACTTGAGGTCACTGCATAAAACAGTTCATTGACCCATGAGACAATGGTAGAGAATAGCAGAAAGTGCATTCCACCAGGGCCCAGATATTGTTGCAGAAGAATATATAAATCCAGTCCAAAGGTCAATGGTCAAAATAGAGAAGAGTATCTAAAACAAATAGAGAAGAGCATTGTCATGCCTGACATGCCCTAGAGAACCTTCTATGGACTCTTATTTATGTGGTTGTGGGACTGGGCTCAGTAATTTTAAAGAGTGTTTTATAATTATTTAATATGTTATGTTAAATTGATTACCCTATGTATGTTAATTACTGTATGTTATGTTGCTTCTCTGTGTGTTTGACTTATAATGTTAGAATCTGTATGTTGCATGTTTGGTTCATGAACTGTTTTCTAATTTATAATGTAGTGATGTAATCTGTAACTGACAGCTGAGATTCAGTTAGATGATCTGTCAGTTATGTAATGTGTGTCTCTGAGGTAAAGTCAGTTTTGAATGCAGTAGTCTGTGATGCTTCCGATAAAAGAAAAAGAAGGAAACAGCTTTCAGTGATCCTGAGAAGATGAATATGTACATGGAACAAGATGTCTAATAGAAAAAATATCTCTATACAGTATATATATATATATATATATATATATATACATACACGGGATAAAAATTGTAAGGCAGGCAATGCTGTTTGCCACACAATGTGAGACTTTTGCTCCTCTGAGCACCTTCGTCTCTCATCACGAGCCCTGCGCTGAGCGTCTTTGGTGCTCATTGCCAGCCTCTCCCCTGTGTACTTCAACTTTCCTGGTTTGCACTGATCACCTTCGGCACTCATTGCAAGCCTCTCTCGCTTGCGGTGCTCATCGTGAGCCCCGCAATGAGCGCCTTTGTCGCTCATCTCAGGGCTCACAATGAGCACCTTTGTCGCTCATTGCAAGCCTTTCCTCGTGCCTACTGTATGGGCCACTTATTGCAGGCATTTCGCTTTGGAATGCCATGTGTCATTTTCCGCCATCTCCCCCCTGTCCCTTCCATGTATCTTTCTCCTCTGTGTGTCTGCTGAATTTTTGCGTGTTTGTTTTATTTTCTAAGTCCCACGTGCCTGGTTTTGCTCAGCCTCATTTTCATGCAGTTTCAGAATTTTTTACGTTTTTTGTCCTCCATTTTTTTCCCTTGCTTAGCCGATTTTGGATTGACGAAAACCCTCAAATATGGCTCAAAATTGCTTACCACCTCACACCCAGGCTTCCTGGCTCTCCCCCTGTGCTGTCTGTGAGTGTGTTATTATATTTGTTAAATAATTATTTTTTTGTTTTTAGGGTTTTTAGAGTTACGCGCTTGGCTCGCAGTTGCGCCCCTCACAATGCAGCCTCAGTACTACATCACTCTCACGTGTGATGGCGCCGCTGGCTGCAATGATCGCTTTTGGCACTCATTGCAGCTTAAGTGCTGCTCGGCTGATGCTATGCCTCACTTTGCGAGGCCCACAGGTGTGATGGAGCCCCTGGCTGCGAAGAGCTCCTTCAGCGCTCATTGCAGCCTAAGTGCTGCGTGGCTGCTTCGCCTCGCATTGCAAGGCTCGCACATGTGACAGCGCCGCTGGCTGCAGCCCAAGTGCTGTGCAGCTGCTTCGCTTCGCTTTACGAGGCTTGCACCGGATGCTGGCGCCTTTGGCTGCAATGAGCACCTTTGGCGCTCATTGCAGCCTAAGTGCTGTGCAGCTGCTTCGCCTTGCGTTTCAAGGCTTGCACGTGTGACGACGACGCTGGCTGCAATGAGCGCAATTATTTTAAGTAATGTTAGGGTACTTGTTTGGGGGCAAGAGGTAATTAGTTTTTGGGGAAGACAGAAAGGATGATGGTCATAACAAGAGGATCAAAAAGGATAAATATTGGCAGGAGGCACAGAATGTGTTTTTGTGTGGAAGAGAAGTGGGTTGTGAGACGTACACTGCCATCAGTTTATTGATAACAACAACAGATAGGCACTCTCTCCCTGCCTGCATCATCAATCTTCATTGGTAGTTGGACATTGTTTTTTAATATAAATTGTATGAACTGTCAAAAAGAAATATGCTTTTAAAAACTAGACCACGTAAGGGAGCTATCATAGGTATATGGCATTTGAAAGTCACGTGACCCTTTGATATAAGAAGTGTTGGAAGGGTTTATCTGAGAGTCTTATGGTTAGAAATGTAATAAGAAAATACTTGTTGGGTCTAGATTTTAAATGTATGCAGGACATATCTAGAGAATAATACTAAAATATGCGTAATTAGGTGTTCTAAAGTTGACTCTATTCTGAAAATGTCACCCAGGATTTATTTTAGCAAGTCTAGGATACAAATAGTAGAATGGAAGGGTTCATCAAGCCAGTTGACAAAGTTCACAATTATTGTTAGGAGTTTTAAGTGGCACATAAACTATTTTTGCAATTACTGTCATCATGTGTTAATGTGTATTGTGGTCAACATGTTTTTAAAATGGGAAAAAATAGAAACTTATTTTTTATGTAAGTCCGGGCATTTCCTCTACTGTTCATCTCTCTAGGTATTGTTATTGAATGATTTGAAGTATCTGATGTTTAACAAGTTAGTCCAGGACTCATATTGCCTTGACTACCTATTAAACTGCCTAGCTTATGGGTTGACAAATTTATTTGAAACTTAGGAGCCAGCCAGCAAAAACAAAATAGGGGCCTGGGAAGAGATTATGCATATGATTATACATATAATAACTACAAAATAATGCTAGCAAGACCATTTAAAGGAAATTGTGGCCATTTTTTTTTTGGTTTATATGAATCCAATTTTGGAGAAAAATTGGTGTTATGTATCGTAGTGAACAAAGAATTGGTTTATATAAATATGTTATCTAATTTTAACTAATTATTCCACAATGAAACTAACAGTTAATGCACAGAGCATATGTAAGCCTGAAAATGTAATTGGCAGATAAATATACGTATATTACTGCTCACTGGCTGTTCTGTTAGGGGCAATAGATAGACAGATAGATAGATAGATAGATAGATAGATAGATAGATAGATAGATGCTTTGAGAGCATCATTTGAAAGAAGTACATTTGCAAATACACTCTTTAATAAACACTGACAGCTGAAACTGAAAACTACAGTAATTCAGAAAGCCATGGACAGATGAAGTGCTATACAATTCATACAAGATGGAAGTCATTAAGTATAGTTTAACCTTTTGTTCTATTGTAAACATTCTTTGGACATTATGTACAACTAGCGAATTGCCCGTCAAAAAATGACGGCAATGAAATTATAAGTGAGCTAATGCTGTTTGGTGTATAATAATAAAATAACTAATAGATTAATACATTAATATACTTTACCTATTTTGAAGCATTGTGTTGAAGAGCTGCAATCTGTTTTGATGTTGCTGCAGCATTAGTGGTGTGGAGTTGCTGTGTAAGAGTGGTGAATTTGTGCAGTGTAATAGTGTGCGTGCGCGAGACGAAACCGTTAGCGTATTTGTGTACTTCCGCATTGTTCTAAAATGGCGGCTAATGTGTGGTATGCGTCTGTAGCGGAATATCCATAGGTGTTTTGTGGAGTTTTGCGCGTTTCTTGTGGAGTTTTGCATGTTTAGACTGCTGTAGACTCGTTTTCGTTTTGTTCGGAGGCCATTTTTTCTCTCGCTTAGAGAATTTTTTTGTGTCTAAACTGTTTTATTATGAGTTAAATGAAGGTGTAACTTCGTTTTTTGAGGTCCTGGATGCTTCCTCTTGCTGTAGGTAAGCTTTTTATGTATGTGTTGTGTGTATTTATTGTGTTTTTCATTTTTTCATGTCCGCGGGTTGCGGCCGATTTTTGCGAGTCCGTGTTAACGTGTCTCGTATGTTGTTTGCGTTGCAACGTAAAGTTTGCGAGGGTTGCAGTTGCTTCGCGAGGGCCGCAGTTGCTGGCAAGGAGCCCGCAAGCGTGAGCAACGGCTCGAGCGGGCTCGCATGCTCACAACTATATATGTGATACACACACACACATTATCTATATACACACACACACAATATACACACACATTATATATATACACACACACACAATTTACACACACATTATATATACACACACACACATTATATATACACACACAATATACACACACACACAATATACACACACATTATATATACACAAACAATACACACACACAATATAAGCACACATTATATATATATATATATACTAGCGAATTGCCCGTCAAAAAATGACAGCAATGTTATTGTAACTGAGCTAATGTTGTTTTGTGTATAATAGTAAACATGTAATAAAGTAATATACTTTACCTATTTTGAAGCATTGTGTTTAAGATCCGTGAACCTTGTTTGATGTTGGTGCAGCATTAGTGTTGTGTACCTGCTCTATAAGCGTGGTGAATGTGTGCAGTGTAATACTGTGCGTGCGCGAGTCTAAACCGTTAGCGTAGTGGTGTACTTCCGCATTTGCGTAAAATGGCGGTTTCTCTGTGTTGTCCGTCTTAGCGGATTTTACGTTGGTGCCTTGTAGTGTTTTCCGAGTTTCTTGTGGTGTTTTGCGAGTGTGTTGTGGTGTTTTACGTGTGGAGAGTGCTGTAGCCTCGTTTTCGTTTTGTCCGTCGGCCATTTTTTTTCTCGCCTAGCGATTTTCTTAGTGTGTAAAGTGTTTTATTTGTATTTAAATGAAGGTGTAACTTGTTTTTTGAGGTGCTGGATGGTTCCTCTTGCTGTAGGTAAGCTTTTTATGTGTGTGTTGTGTGTATTTATTGTGTTTGAAATGTTTGTATGTCGGCGTGTTGCGTCCGATGTTTGCGAGGTCGTAATGTGTCGTAACGTGTCTCGTATGGTGTTTGCGTGTGTAGCCTCGTTTTCGTTTTGTTCGGCGGCCATTGTTTCTCTCGCTTAGCAAATATTTTCGGGTGTAAACTCTTTTATTTGTAGTGAAATGAAGGTGTGAGTTGCATTTTTGAGGTCCTGGATGTTACCTCTTGCTGTAGGTAAGTTTTGTATGTATGTGCTGTGTGTATGTATTGTGTTTTTAATTTTGTAATGTTCGTGAGTAGCGTCCGAGTGTTGCGATTTACTGAATCACACTTTAATAAGGCTGTTCATGTATAAGTACATATATTTATACATAGAGAAATTTATGTTAGTAATTTGCTTAGGGGACCACTGTTGTCTTCATATTATGGTATTTCAATTATTTATTTACTAACTGCTTAGTAATAGAACAATTATTTAAAGAAAATACTTTAAAATAGGATTTTAAAATTTTAATTTGAAGTTTTTATGTTCAGGGACAAGCAGAGCTGCTTCTCTCCACCTCCTATTAATTATCCAGGAGATGGGAGAGGATTTGCATTGGAGGCTATCCTGATTTTTTTTTTTCTGATCAGTCTGTTACCCTGAAGTGGCCACTGCATGAAAAGATGCAGATAAAGGGCCTCATTCAATTGCAAGCCCGATACTCACTCGCCGACGGCCGCATGTCTGCGATCAAGTTGCTGACTCCCGTTGGACTCCGTTTGAGAGGCTATTCAATTGCTCCAGGTTGCGAGTTGCGATCCTGAAGCTAGCTCCGTAAACCAGGCACTGGTTTAGAGCAGTTGTGGGCGGGAACCGTATCAATTCACCGAGCCCCATTTAGAATCGGCCAATAGAAAATGAGACTGTCATAATTACGGCAGTAAAACATGGAGGTTATGTGTCAATCAATCAGGTTCGGGGGTCCGATATGTGATCAATCTCGCACAACTTTGAAAATGAAGATTTATTAAAATGAATGCCAATACTGTTCTTGTCCATATGGGTGGCCTGATATGTATTAACTCATTGATACCCAAGATCAATTAACCCCCGAAATTACACATAAAAAGGAAACTTCCTGCAGTTGTGCGGGCTTGAGACTGTTGTGCAATTAATTCTAATGTCTGTCATCGTTCTCCCCGTTATTTACAGTGCAGCATTACTGTTTTATTTGCATTTACAGTACTACGAATTGGTGTTTAACTGTGGGTCCTATCGAGTACATGTAGGATTTTCTCTTCCATTTGCGGTTTATAGGCTCGGGTAATAGGAGCAATTGAATAGAGATTTAGCCCTATGAAAGTGACACATCAAAGGCTTCTGGATGGTGTAAGTTACGAGTTGGACGGCCAACATTTTTTCAAACTCGTAGCCCGATTCAAGCCTGCAAAAAGACACAAATTGAATAGCAAATTTGACTGCGATCTCACTCATCTCAAATTCAGCCAATTGAATGAGGCTCAAAGAATGTTATCAAGACAACCTCTTGGGCAAAATGTCTGCTGCCCTATGGACACTTGCTAGGGATAAAAAGAAGCATATCTGCTTAACTTTGAAATAATAAACTTCAAATATATGTTATAAAAGCTCCATTATTAATATGTCATCAAATACTTATTTACAATCACTTATTAAAATAACCAAATTACATTAGCACTACCAGAGTCTTATAAAAGGCTTCTCTAAAGAATAGTTAGATAAGGTTTAATAGGATAAAAACTTCTACTATGTATATAATTACTATTGTTCATGGACATGGGAGCCCCAAAAAATCTGGGGGGGGGGGATACAGTTTATATAGAGAAAAAAACTACATACAATAACACTACTCCTTATAAATAAAATGTGTTGGATTATCAAAGGAATGGTACTTATCCACCACCCTTGGAAGCAGTGATCTGAGGCAATACAGATTTTCCCTCAATTCTAATGGTATCAGTCGAAGTCCAAGTTTGGATCAATGATGAGCTGCGTGCCTAAAGTTTTTGAGAGACCTCTCTGCAGAGTAAATTAGCTTAATGAAAAAGAATTTATAGGAGTGGGCAAAAAAAGAAAAAAACATAAAAATACATGACACATGAAGTAAGATTTATTTAATGCAAGCATAAATATTCTACAAAACATAAAAAACTAATATCTACTTAAATTATTTGGTATAAAACATATGTAGAACCTCTTTTTAATGTATGTATTATGTCAGATAATTGACTTTTTAGTATGAAGTAGATAATATTTGATTAATCTCATGCCCCGTGGCTATAAGGTCTGTTTATCTTTACAAGACTTTTGGGTGTACTGTCAGAGATTGTGGACAGCAGCTTTTATGTATTGAAAGTATAATCTTTCATATGTGTTTTAAAATAACCTATAATTTCTTCACCTCACTCTCTGACTGTTGGCGTAACCCATGGTTCAGTCCTAGGTTCCCTCCTCTTAACATAACACAGTCTTCTTACTATCATATGACTGCCAAAATACAGGCTTCCTCCCATCTCACTATCATCACTGCATTACACAGGCTTCCTCCTGCCTCACTATCATATCACTGCATAGCACAAGCTTCCTCCTAACTCACTATCATATCAATGCATAACACAGGCTACTCCCTCCTCACTGTCATATGACCGCATAACATAGACCTCCTCCTACCTCACTACCATATCACTACGTAATACAGGCTTCCTTCCTCCACCTCCACCCCCACCCCCTCGCCAGTCCCTGCTATTATTCAATAATGCCTACCTGGAGAGGGAGGCTATCTAAATTGGCATATCACAACTGCAATATGATAGTTGGCGGTATGTGTATACATGGCTAGCAGCTAGGGATATACTGGTACTTGCTACTAATGTGTTTCAGTAGGCGGTTTTCAATTTGGCACGTCCCCTGGGTGGGTTCACTCAAGCCACAATACATCATTCAGTGCGGTAGATACTGAGTTTATAAAGCCAGGAGGATCACTGACAAATAGTAATTTATTGTTTAAATACACAGTAAAGGTTAAATAAAGTTTTTTTTTCTTATCAGGCCCTACCTAACTATACTTTGAAGACCCATTTAAAAGATCAATAAATTGGTCCTTTAAGGGGTAAGATGCCTGAAACCACCTCTCAGTCATACAGTCATACAGAGAACATTATGTTTGATCCAATACTGGAACTGATTTGCGTATTTTTGTTTAATAACATTGGAAGGATTGTGCAGCAGGGTCCTTGTGCATTCTGAGCTGTATGAATAAGCCTTCCCACATGCTAAAGCAGTATGAATCTGTCATGACCTCAGATTAATATTGATTCTGTGTCCCTTTCCCTAGAGTCTGCAGAAAGAAGCTGGGCTAATAGCATTTATTGATGGTTTATGATACTTACAGCACATTGTGGTAGTTTAAAAGCAATCCAAGTTATAAAGTCTTTGCCTGACGGGTATGTTTTATGTATTTTTGATTCCTTGCTGCGTGCCACAATTTTATATTTCAACAGCAGCTGAACAGTGAATAGGTTTGGAAGCAGAATATTAAACCTTGAAAGAGACATGCCAGATCTTGAAATGATAGAGTGATACCAATCATAGTAAAAAACCTGGGGATTCTGCATATGATATAATCCATCTCATACATGTATGAGATTACTTATGGAAATCTAGCAGCAGCAAAAATATCAGTGCTGGGTTTAATAAAATGAAAAAAAGAAATTATAAATCCAATGCAGATTATTGGAGAGTTTCTTTTTAGGTCTGTGGCACCAACTTTTTCCATTAAAATGACGTATCTGTGGTTCCAATATGGTATCTTTTAAAACTATAGGTTATTACAAGCACAGTATTAACTGAATGTTATAAAAATGCATTTTGCTATAGTAAACTAACATTGCAGTTTGCTAGTTTGAGTTGTCAGTCAGTATTTCTGCTGCACCCACAAACCAATATTTAGGTTGTTTCTTAGTGAGAGACTATTGGCATTATTTAGTGATAAGATCCTTGATAGAGTTGCCTGCACATTGAGCATGCCTAGTTTCCTTTTGTGCAGATGACTGCAGTCAAGACAATGCCTTATGGACATATCGGACATTAATGCCAAAGATTCCTCATTACCAAAATATATGAATCTAAGTTTCTGGGTAGATCTTTAATACTGCAAATCATAATGAAGGGAAGTGGGCCTTGACCCTGCTGGGAACTAGGATGCTAAGGTTTAATTTGATTGGGTTTGGGAGCACACAAGAGAGTAGATTCCTATCTTGCCCCCTTCTTATTCAAGATGTTTGGGTTTTAAGGGTTATTTCAGTATGTATTGCTACCGTTTATTGTCACAGTTTCAACTATGGCGGGATGCTTACAACAAGATATTATATGAGGGTTATGTTCATTAATAAAACAGTAATTGAGAGGAATTGGGTTCCCTTGTTTGAGGGTGGGCAACCACTGCTCATCACTACACTTGATTTAAATGTTATTATTGTATTAATAACAGATTTAGGTTGTGGCTTTATCTCCAAAAATCTGATTCTCTGTGTTTATTGTGTTGTGATCAAGTGTTTTTGGTAAGAAGAATACTTATTTGACAATGCTAGGGTCAAGGCTGTCAGACAGCTCAAAAAGGCAAATTGATTTTGTAAATAACATTCAATTGATAAGGCACATGTAATTACCTGTAGTGTTAAATTACACCATATTTGGAACTTCCTGAGTGACTAAAGTATAGAGATGCACTAAGCTTTGCCTTTTGGCACCTAATAATGGCTTTGCTTTGCCTACTTGATTTCTGAGTTGTGCACCAAATAAACATCACTCCTTTAGTGCATTGATACACATTTTGATGACATGCTTTTATGTCTAATGGTACTCCTATTCTAATATTCCTATTTATCTTAAAGGACTACTGAGCTCCAATAATTACACCATGTTCTTCTGAACATCTAGACTAAAGCTTACTATGAATTGAAAAGAGCTGTGTTTCCAGGCAGTCAAATGTATACTCTGTATGTATGAGCATAACATGTATTAGAATTATATTTTAAATACATTTAACTAGTTTTCAATTACATTCAACATACAAAGACTTTGTTATTTACAACAGTCATAAAAAGGCAAATTCATTTGTTCATATAAACACAGTCACAAAATGTTAATTCTATGCCTTGATCTTTTTGGACACTGTCACTCCAAATACAAGTTTCATATTAAATAGAATAAATAATTATGTATATATTATTCTAACAGTGTTACTCAACGGTAAACCATTCCTGAGATATTCAGCATTATTTTTGAGTCTATATTATGCTAATGTACTGCTCCCTATGCTAATCTATAGCTTAGGTTGCTTGACAAGGGTAACTGTAGGATCTAACTGCATGTAAATATTGGGGGATATTGTTTTTGCAAACACAGAAACAAAAATTGTGGTATTAATTAGCCCATCAAATTAACTAATGAATATTCACAAGCAAATCATTTGCATTATAGTACTATACAAACAATGCTGACATATGACTTACTTTTGGCCAGAACATTATAATATATAGCCAGTTTTTAATGGAATTAAAAAAAACAAATTGCTCTTGGAGTTCTAGTTTCCCTTTAATTCTTTTTAAGTACAAAAAATATTTTTTTAATGCAAATAATTCCTTATAACTGCTTTTATTTTAAGCATTTAATGATGGTAAACTAAGCACAGGATCTCAGCGCATATTTTGAATCCTGATAAATGAATAGTAAATAAACAATATCATACAACATGACAGCAGTGATAAAATAATTTCCAAATACATTTCATTACATGATGTAACTCCTGTATTCAACACATGATAGCGTAACTCATTTCCTAGTGGCTAATAAATCACTAGGCTGCAGCTAGAACTGATAAAATATATTGCAAAATGGAGCACACAGCCATGACTCGAGATCCTGTAGATATAAAGGGTATGAAAAGAGATACATTATCTAGGAGTAAATTAAATGATTAAATGTATTACCTGAGGAGACAAATATATAAATATGTTTGCTTTACTGTATTAACATTTACATATGTATATCTCGGTTGTGCAGATTCATGCATGATAGAGATATTTTTAATCAAAGAAAAGCAAATAAAATCTTAAATCACATAATTCTCTGCTTTCTTACTATAATCAATTAATATGTTGCATCCATTACAAAAAAAAGCCTTCCTATTAATATTGTGTCATGAAAGCATGAGCATTAAGAATAGATTGCATCACAAATTCTAGTTCCAGATATTATTAACGATAAATACGTGTATATGTGATATTGTAACATATTCACATGGGATGTTCGCTCTGGTGATTCATGTTGTTCATGGTACTGTCTCCTCCATCCCCACCACCACCTACAGAATTGTTTCTGAGCTCCGATAATGATGGATTCTGCATTTGCTTTCATGTGGTAGGTTCTTGGCCGGTTGCTCTGGTGACCACGCTTTATTGGATTGTTTGGAAGTAGTTAAAATATTGCATTTTGTTTTCTACCTACATGCCCAGTGAAAGATCAAAGACTTGAGGAAATAATGACTTGCACTCTACTTTGACTAGAAATCCACAGGTGGTATTGGCAGAAAACTGGGAAGGGGATGAGATATAAGCATTTAGGACAGACTTTGTGGATTTACAGTCTCCTATGTTTAGAAATTACTAGATTTCCTTACATCCTTGTTAGAATATTTTTTCATACAGACATTACCACACAGCCCTGACCTGTTTCTTGTCCATTCGTGCTATCTGTTGCCTATTCCAGAACTAGAAATATACTTTGACCAAGCTTCAGTTAACCAGCTAGCTGAAAGTTGGTTCAAAAACACACAATAAATACTCCATTGGAGCAAAATTGCAGTTTATAATCAAATACACTTATAGGATTTCTTTTGATACATCAGTTTTTGGTTATATGAACTGGCCATCCCTCCCCCTGTAGAAAATAAGGTCCCCATTCTAATCAAGCGGAGTAATTTGTAGTATATCGTAAAATCGGCTGTGGGAGGCATCCCTACGACCCTGCACAACTTCAGAGTCATACGTACGACCCGCAGGACTACAGATCAACCGAAAACTTAATTATACAATTCACAGTCCGAGACCCTGCAAAAATTACGACCCGTAACACCTTGAAAAGGAAACCGACACGACCCACAAAAAATACGAAGTTAATGGCCGACCCGCGCACATTGGAAAACACAAAAAATAAAAAATAAAACATACAAAAAACAGCACACACAGCACGGGGGGACAGCCAGCACTTCTGGGAGTCAGGTTGCACGTGATTTGAAGTCAAATTTGAAGAGTTTCTCCACTCGAAAATCGCCTAAGCACGAAGCAAAATGGCCTCCCACAATAACAAAAACGAGGCTACACGACCCTTAACCACACATAACACCGCCAGGCACATATGACTTTTACTTAGGAACGTACAATGTACAAAATACTCTATTACAAAGGACGAAAAATGCTCGGGACCCATGTAACACATAGACAATCACCACCATTTTACAACACTAACTTAAAACTAATAACATTACCATTCTAAAATGCTGCTTTACACAACTAAACAAACAGTTTAGCCTCATGCAGGCACCCTTTTTACAATGCACACTTGGCACATTGCTGACACTTTCTCCTCAGGTTAGCAACAGACCAAATGTACATTGTATGCTGCAGGAAAAACAAAAGCGATTGTTAGCTCTTCAGCATATTGATTGCTGGATATATTAATTACAAATAGGTAAAGTATATTAATTTAGTCTTTCATTAATTAATTATTATAAAAAAAATATATATATAAAAAATAAAAGTACCAGAGGAGAGGCCAAAGGTGCTCAGCGCAGGGATCACAATGAACACACAGAGTGTTCACAATGAGCGCTGAAGGTGCTCAGGGCGGGGCTTGCAATGAGCACTGAATGCGCTAAGGGCAGGGCTTGCAATGAGCATCGAAGGAGCTCACAAGAACAAAACTACACCAGGGGAGAGGCTCGCAATGAGCGCCAAAGGCGCTCAGCACAAGGCTCGCAATAAGCGCCCAAGGTACTCAGAGGACCAAAACACTTACATTGGGTGGCAAACAGCATTCACTGGCTTACAATTTTCTTGCCGTCATTTTTTGACCGGGCAGTTTGCTAGTATATATATATATATATATATATATATATATATATATATTTGTCACAACCCAGATATGAGGGGCCTTATGCATCTCAACACGTCCTGCTTTCCGCTACAGAAATCCCTCTAGGTTGTTAATTTGGTGTTAAATCTCAGTGTCCAGCAAAATACCTCCTAGGAGATCAAAGACTGCAAGCTCAGCCCTAAGGTTACTGTCTTATTGAAAATAACAAAAAACTCTTTCCCATCCATTTGTTTAGGATTAGAAGAATACAATAAAAAGAAGCACACACCTTGGCTTAGTGTGTCAGATATTTTGAAACAGCACAAAAGGTACCCCTACCCACACATTCCTCCCCCGACGTTCCTTCCTCTGAGATATAACAGATCTGATATGTTTCTGTTGTCAAAAGGTTAGAGGGGGGCTAGATATCTTTTGGTCTTCAGATCTGGACAGTTTCACATCCACAGAGGGGCAATAAACTAACTTCAAAGCAAAGCATCTGACCAAAATAGCTTGGCTTCCCCCCATCTTGAAACCTGGGGGTGGAGAATGAACTTTCTAATATCATAATGCTTAACATATTATCTAAAGCATTGTTGACCTCTATCATACAGTGAATATGGTACAATGTGATATAAACAGAATCAACCAGACACACACATCAAATAATTTCCTCAATTGTACATCAGCACCAGTGCCCTCTCTGACCAAACAAACATTCCAGGTGCTAATAAACTATCTTTGTCCTATAACTTAAGAAAGTGACTTATCATATTATGTCCTAGGGCCTACTTCTGAGTGCAAACACATTCTTTAAACTTTATACAATGACCCAAATCATTCTACTAAATCAGATCACTATTGTAAACCTTATAGCAATACTAGATACATTGGTACTATTTAAGGGGGCTTGACATAACAGTGTCATGTCCTAACCACAACCTGAACACTAAAAATTATATACTGTATATACTCGAGTACAAGCCGACCCAAGTATAAGCCGAGGCACCTATTTTACCACAAAATACTGGGTAAAATGAGTGACTCGAGTATAAGCCGAGGGTGGGAAATGTGCTGCCCCCTGTGTCCCTCTTATGCCCACTGTGTCCTCCTCTGTCTCCTGTGTCTCTTCTCCCTTCTCCCTTCCCTGTGTCTCTTCCAACCTCTCCCTTCCCTGTGTCTCTTCCCCCTACCTTATCACCCTCCTCAACCCCCCTCCTCATTCTCAACATCCCTCCTCAACCCCACTCCTTATCCTCATCCTCCCTCCTCATCCTCCCTCCTCATCCTCAACCCCCCCATCCTCAACCCCCCTCCACATCCTCAAACTCCCTCCTCATCCTCAAACCCCCTCCTCAACCCCCCTCCTCATCCTCAACCCCCCTCCTCAACCCCCCTCCTCAACCTCAACCCCCCTCCTCAACCCCACCATCCTCAACCTCAACCCCCCTCCTGAATTCCCCCATCCTCATCCCCAACCCCCCTCCTCAACCCCCCATCCTCAGCCTCAACCCCCCTCCTCAACCCCCCATCCTCATCCTCAACCCCCCTCCTCAACCCCCCATCCTCAACCCCCCTCCTCAACCCCCCATCCTCAACCCCCCTCCTCAACCCCCCATCCTCATCCTCAACCCCCCTCCTCAACCGCCCTCCTCATCCTCAACCCCCCTCCTCATTCTCAACCCCCCTCCTCAACCCCCCATCCTTATCCTCAACCCCCCTCCTCAACCCCCCCATCGTCATCCTCAACCCCCCATCTTCAACCCCCCATCCTCATCCTCAACATCCCCATCCTCAACCTTAACCTTCCTCCTCAACCTCAACCTCCCTCCTCAACCTCCCTCCTCCTCCTCAACCCCCCTCCTCATCCTCAAACTCCCTCCTCAACCTCAAGCCCCCTCCTCAACCCCCCTCCTCAACCTAACACCCCTTAAATACCTCCCACTCTCCCCTCACTTACCTGCTTCTGCTCCGGGCTCTGCTCTTTGACCCGGCGTGCATGTGTCGGCACCCGGTATATGCTAATGACGCGGCGCGCATGTGACGTCACATGCACGCCGGGTAAAGAAGGAGCGGAGGCCGGAGCAGAAGCAGGTAAGTGAGGGGAGAGGGGGAGGTATTTAGGGGGGTTAGAATGAGGAGGGGGGTTTAGGTTGAGGAGGGGGGTTGAGGAGAGGGGTTGAAGATGAGGAGGGGGAGGGAAAAAGACAGGGGGGGTAGAGAGACACGGGGGTAGAGAGACACAGGGGGGTTGAGAGACACGGGGGGGTTAGAGAGACACGGGGGGGTTAGAGAGACACGGGGGGTAGAGAGTGACTTGAGTATAAGCCGAGGGGGCCCTTTTTAGCCTTAAAAAAGGGCTGAAAAACTCGGCTTATACTCGAGTATATACAGTAAACAATTTTTAGCAGTTTGGAATACTCACAGACCATGCTCTTTGGGGATCTGGGGTACCGGATCAACGCTAGAGGCCTAACATTACATAGATTATTAGGATCATAACAACAAAATGAAAATAATTATAAAATATCATATGTTTTAATTACACATATGTTGATATTGGACTGTTAAGTGTCAAATAATGATGAACATTCATAATTATCTATAGTTTTTTGGTGCTATACTGTCTCTTTAACTGCTGCTTAGGCACTCAGCAATGGTTTCATGTTATGGAACTAACCAATTTTGCTAATTATCTGTAAAGTCTATTAGCATACATTTTTGGTTTAAACAGATTTTTTTGTTTAATTTTTTAAGTTTAATTTTCGGCTCTGGCTTGCGGCAATCTTTTGTAGCAGCTCAATCGCAAAGTTTCAGAGATGGGTGATTAACATAGCTAGGTATTTTTACTTTGCTCTTAACCATGTTGTTATCTGAAATATAGGGGATTAGAATGGAGACCTAAGTTATTTAATATATTAGTAGTGGGAAATGTGTTTACTTTCTCTTGGTGCTTAACACCTATTTTACATATATTCAATAGAGAATTGGAGAAAACAAAAATAATAAAGTTTTATTTACATTCTTAGGAGACAACGTCGATTAAAAACTCTTTAAAATCAAGGGAAATAGGAAATAATTCCTTAAAAACATTTTAATACTGAATCCCTTATTTTTCACACTTTTGATAAGTAACTTATTAGTATTTGAGGGATCAATTCCTGATCTTATTTCCTCTTGTCTTATCTTACTAAGTGTGGAATTTTATTGTATTAGGTCTGGCTTCCAGACTGTTTTAAGTGTATATCTCTCTTTTTATCAGTATTATAGATATTCTGTTTCAATCTTGGTGTCCTGTCACCTTCAAATTCTTTAAGATATGTATTCCACTTTATATAATTCTAAAGTTGGCATATCTGACATTTTAATTATTATTATATAGTCCTAAATGCCCTTTGAATCTCTGTAACAGTTTTAGGTTGTACTGGTAAATCCCTTCCAGTTGTTATAGTGACTCCCTGTTGGAGATTACTTACACCAAAGAGGTTTTAGCTAGTAAGAGGGTTTTAGCGTGATTACCCACATTTACACCCCTCTATTATGTCTATAGCATTTATTATAACTCCCATTTCGGGTGTCGCAATAATGTTCGTTTTTAGAAATTCAAGGTTTTTATAAAGCGTTCGTTATTATCTGAGTACACAAGTTCCTCCTATATAGTACCAGGCTCTCCCGTGTACTCTAAGTTAGGGCACAAGAAGGTGACTATAAGCTCCCCACTCGCGGAGCTTCGCTGGAAGCACTACCTATTCTCAATGTAGGCGTCTGACGTCAGACGCAACCCTGACGCACGTTTCGTCACTTAGGCGTGACTTTTTCAAAGGGAGGGGCGAGGATCTCAACGGAGCCTCCTATTTATAGCGTTTTGATTGCTATGGTTACCCTTTAACTCTCACCAAGTGAGAAGGGTTTATATAGATGTGGAATAACAAGCTTAAATTATTTCTATCTTCATTTCTTTATTATGTTCAAAATTAACTATCAACATAATGATATTAGGATTATGTAGCCCCCTAGATATACAGTTCATGTGTATTCAAATCATGGGATATACCTTCAAAATTTATATGTGCATTAAAATATATTTAAAATCATAGCATTATAATTTGTAAATAGTGATAAGAACATTTTAAATTAATATGCTATAAAATAGAATAACAGTATATTAGTGCTCATATCTATGTTCATTGGTAGTGATTAAAAGATTACTATATAAAGTGCCAGTGCTTTAAAGTGTTTCTAACCAAATTGTTATGTTACAAACATAACATACACATATGTGATAAAGGATGTTTTAAAATGGAACATCAGTCCATAGTATTCATATTTATATACATCAATAAAAAGAAGACATTTTTTTTATTTTCATGCTGAAATAGTAGCAGCATACTAGTGTTCAGTGGTGGTTTATAATTTGTGCAGTATTTAGGTACTATTGTGCTTTTGGTATTATTTATATTACTCTTTATCATGATTTACCATCATAAATATTCATAGTGCCTTTGTGTGGTGATTTTACAGGTATATACTTCCATATCCTAATTGTTATCTTCTAATATAAAGGAGAGATTCAGAATTGTTTTCTTCTTTTCAGGGCTGTTGCCACACTTATTATATAATCATTCCTTATTACTTAGGAGGTAACTCTAAATATATCTAGGATCATATTAAGTATATTTTCTATGCTAAATACAAATTCATCATATTTGGCACTTTAGCACGCCTATGTCAGGATTTAGAGAAATGCACCAAAGGAGAAACCCTCATTGAGTCCTTTTGGTGTTTGTGCCTGTAACTCATATATCCATTTTGATTCCTTTTTGAGTAGCATTGTATCCAAATCCCCTTTTCTTGGGCCCAACTTAACTCCATCTATTGCACAGAATTTTAAAACGGATGTATCTTTTTTATGTTTTAATTTTACATGTCGTGCAATTGGTGTGTCATATTCATTTATGATTGAGCAGATATCTGCTCAATCATAAATGAATATGACACACCAATTGCACGACATGTAAAATTAAAACATAAAAAAGATACATCCGTTTTAAAATTCTGTGCAATAGATGGAGTTAAGTTGGGCCCAAGAAAAGGGGATTTGGATACAATGCTACTCAAAAAGGAATCAAAATGGATATATGAGTTACAGGCACAAACACCAAAAGGACTCAATGAGGGTTTCTCCTTTGGTGCATTTCTCTAAATCCTGACATAGGCGTGCTAAAGTGCCAAATATGATGAATTTGTATTTAGCATAGAAAATATACTTAATATGATCCTAGATATATTTAGAGTTACCTCCTAAGTAATAAGGAATGATTATATAATAAGTGTGGCAACAGCCCTGAAAAGAAGAAAACAATTCTGAATCTCTCCTTTATATTAGAAGATAACAATTAGGATATGGAAGTATATACCTGTAAAATCACCACACAAAGGCACTATGAATATTTATGATGGTAAATCATGATAAAGAGTAATATAAATAATACCAAAAGCACAATAGTACCTAAATACTGCACAAATTATAAACCACCACTGAACACTAGTATGCTGCTACTATTTCAGCATGAAAATAAAAAAAATGTCTTCTTTTTATTGATGTATATAAATATGAATACTATGGACTGATGTTCCATTTTAAAACATCCTTTATCACATATGTGTATGTTATGTTTGTAACATAACAATTTGGTTAGAAACACTTTAAAGCACTGGCACTTTATATAGTAATCTTTTAATCACTACCAATGAACATAGATATGAGCACTAATATACTGTTATTCTATTTTATAGCATATTAATTTAAAATGTTCTTATCACTATTTACAAATTATAATGCTATGATTTTAAATATATTTTAATGCACATATAAATTTTGAAGGTATATCCCATGATTTGAATACACATGAACTGTATATCTAGGGGGCTACATAATCCTAATATCATTATGTTGATAGTTAATTTTGAACATAATAAAGAAATGAAGATAGAAATAATTTAAGCTTGTTATTCCACATCTATATAAACCCTTCTCACTTGGTGAGAGTTAAAGGGTAACCATAGCAATCAAAACGCTATAAATAGGAGGCTCCGTTGAGATCCTCGCCCCTCCCTTTGAAAAAGTCACGCCTAAGTGACGAAACGTGCGTCAGGGTTGCGTCTGACGTCAGACGCCTACATTGAGAATAGGTAGTGCTTCCAGCGAAGCTCCGCGAGTGGGGAGCTTATAGTCACCTTCTTGTGCCCTAACTTAGAGTACACGGGAGAGCCTGGTACTATATAGGAGGAACTTGTGTACTCAGATAATAACGAACGCTTTATAAAAACCTTGAATTTCTAAAAACGAACATTATTGCGACACCCGAAATGGGAGTTATAATAAATGCTATAGACATAATAGAGGGGTGTAAATGTGGGTAATCACGCTAAAACCCTCTTACTAGCTAAAACCTCTTTGGTGTAAGTAATCTCCAACAGGGAGTCACTATAACAACTGGAAGGGATTTACCAGTACAACCTAAAACTGTTACAGAGATTCAAAGGGCATTTAGGACTATATAATAATAATTAAAATGTCAGATATGCCAACTTTAGAATTATATAAAGTGGAATACATATCTTAAAGAATTTGAAGGTGACAGGACACCAAGATTGAAACAGAATATCTATAATACTGATAAAAAGAGAGATATACACTTAAAACAGTCTGGAAGCCAGACCTAATACAATAAAATTCCACACTTAGTAAGATAAGACAAGAGGAAATAAGATCAGGAATTGATCCCTCAAATACTAATAAGTTACTTATCAAAAGTGTGAAAAATAAGGGATTCAGTATTAAAATGTTTTTAAGGAATTATTTCCTATTTCCCTTGATTTTAAAGAGTTTTTAATCGACGTTGTCTCCTAAGAATGTAAATAAAACTTTATTATTTTTGTTTTCTCCAATTCTCTATTGAATCTAAGTTATTTAATCAATCATTTTTTAAGGTACCATGTAAAGATCATTTTTAAGATCTGCATTTAATCATCTATACGTAAAGCTATTACTCCCTAACATTATAACAATTGCATAGTATAGTTTTTGAAAATTCTTGTGAAGAATACAGCAAAGTAACAACACTGGTATCTATGCTAGCATAAAAGCATTAATATAGTATATTTACTCCTAGCGCACTGACACTTTGGAAAATGCTGAAATTTGAACTCACTGACAAATGAGACCACAGATCCACCTCCCCCTGCCTTGGCAGCTGCATAGAAACAAATCACAAAGCATGCTTCCACAGGCTCCAGGCTATTATGCACAGCTAGAGTGGAGCAATTTTACCATTTTGATCTGGTAAATTAAAATGTTTGAAGCTCTGTGAAACCATTTTAAGGGGTCAATGGCCATATATAAGGCCCTTCAAGTGAAATAGGTGCTGTCCAAACTACTAAATGTAAGATTTCTATGCTCATGGCTTATATAGCTGCATGTAAATTTGTTACATACATTAAAAATATGTGATAGTGATCCTTATATGTATAGGCTATATTTATGTATTTATTTATTTATTTTGACTCTCCAAAATCATTTCATCATTATCACATGCAGTTTTTTAATAGAGCATGCAGAAAATATAAGACTCCAGTGGTGCCTTCAAGGCAAAGGAATGAGCTGGGCCCTCATTCAATTGCGATTTGGCCAATTGAATAGGGCTCTAAATAAGCACATAGCATATTTTTTTAAAGAAGTTTTTAGTTAATGAAAACCTTGCTTTTGGATAGATGTTTACTAACTAAAAACTTCAGTAAAAAAAATATGTTATGTGCTTATTTAGACCCCTATTCAATTGTCCAAATCGCAAATTGAATGGAGTTCAGTCGTTAAATCTTCTGTCTAGCTGTGCATGGAAGCCATCAATACTCTGTAATCAATACCAATATCTTCTGTCATTGTGAGCTTTTTTTGTCCACAACATTCTAGTGTCAATAATAGCCAATAATGAGAAAAAATGCAGCCATCAAACAACAGGGGATAGGAGGGCAATAAATACAAATGATTCTGCTAAAAACATGTAGATCAGTAGCTCAGTGTTACTAACATGACCATATGGGAGTCAATTACAATTCAATAGCCATAAAGCAATTATACTGGAAGAGGGACCCCACTTAGCCATGCAAATGATTTGCTGTCAATGTGAGAGAGAACTTGCACAGTACAGTGATAATGTGTCAGTTCTTCTCTATTAGTGGCTGTGAGTCCATAATGGTTGGAACTAAGTATAAGTAAGTAAAGTGAACATTTGTACCTATAATAATTATCTTTCCTTACTCATTTTCTTTTTTTTTAATAACTACCGTAGCACTCAAAATAATTCAATGTGACTTTTAAAACTTAATTTTGATCTTAGGTTGCTGAATATGTACATCACAATCTGAACATCTAGATTAAAGTCCATCAAGTGAAAAGAGCTGTATATCCCCATATCCCCCTATCTAGATTGATCTGGTAGAAATATCAGGACTGCTTCTCTATCTTTCATTTCACATCTAAAATGAGGTTAAGAGAAGCTGCTCTGCTAGATCCTGCAACACTAAACACAATTAAGATTTAAATTGACATGTTTAAAATCATGATTTTATTATCATAGTCAGTTTCTCAATAAAAAAAACAATTCTATCATATTGTATAAGCACTGCCGGAGACATTTAAAGAAATATAAAATGTAGCTATTTATTTTTAATTTTATGTTTTTAATTTAAAACATTTATGAGTTATACAGACTTTTCTCTGAGTGGTGTGATTTTCTCATTCAAACATAAATCAAGTAGCGCCACTGTTATGTTATAGATGGTATTTCCATTTGGACATGTAAAGCAAAAGGAGACAGAAGGGAAGTCACAGGCCTTCTATATGACAAACCACATATAACTTTAAATATGTTTTATGAAGATTGATTCAAGTTTATGAACTGATAAAGGTTTAATTGAATAGTGTTTATGATTAAGTGCCATCCCAGCAAACCTCGGTCATAGCTCCTGAAACATGTGATTACATTGAAATATATTGTATTTTAATATTATTGTTTTAAATGATTTCATGTAATAATTGAATTGTCTAGTGGAGTTTATCATTACCTTTGCATGCTTTATAGATGCCATTGGGGTAACTCAAATATTAGCCCTTGTTTTTTACTGATTATACATTGTCTACACAACTGCACTATATATCTTTGGTTTCTCGGTCTCTTACCTTCTATGTACTTGGGTATTTATTTATTATTTTTGATTTTCTGAATCTATATTTGTCTATCAGGTAATTGATATGGTATAATCCATGGAACGGTGCTAATTTGTATTTGCTTATATATTATGCTCATTAGCGACACAGCATACTATTAATAGGTCAAATAACGTAATTATGTTTGTGATCACCAGAACATATCTACTCATTTGTAATCTTTCAGTCAATGTAGTTAGTTTATCTTCCCAATGATCACTGTGTCACCAATGAAACACAGGATACCACAAATAAACAATATGCAGATTGTTTAGCTTACAATAAATGGCTGTTACAAATTCTTGCCCCAACAGTAAAATGAAATGGTAAAACACGCCTTATTAAATTGCGATTCTGTAAATTTAAAAGGGCTCTATTTAAGCACACAGCATATTTTATTTACAGAAGTTTTTAGTTAGTGAAGACCTTGCTTTTGGATAGAAGTTCACTAACTAAAAACCTCTGTAAAAAAATATGCTGTGTGCTTAAATAGATGCCCTTTTAAATTTATCGAATCACAATTTAATAAGGCTGTAGATGTTTAGAACAATATATGTTTCCAACATATATATTTTGTATGTTGTTCCCCTTTGTACTTTAAGTCTATGTTTCACTACAAATTATATAATATATAATGTATATATTATTAAATCCTAACTTTATATTTATGGTATATCTTATTTTCTTACAATTAACTGACAATCGCCTATATTCCATGGCCCACATGGTAACAGATACGAGTAAACTGAACTTGTAAATATGCTACCAACAATCACTTCACACACCATATGAAAAAAACTAAGACAAAGATGGGTAAATTACCTAAAATCATTACGGACGAGAACCTGTCTCATTGTTATTTTCTAGAAGCCTATCACATTGTTCCAGTAGTAAACTATCACTACTCTGAGGGTTAACCGTAAATCTTTATGAGTGTTGAGATTTTATTAAAAAGTGTACTTTCAAAAACTTTAGATGCACAAAAAAATGCCTCTGAGAAGCTTACATTTTATCCAATGAAAACATTAATTGTGTTAGATTTGAGGCTTGACACAATTACGAGATTAATACCACCAGCCCTGTGTTAATATCACCCGCCCCATGAGTCAGGGTATCCCTGGGATCTCTCCTCAATACCCAATATATACTATAAGCCTGTGGATCCCTGGGAATGCCACAAATATCCCCAAGATCTGGGGAGCCCGGGGATACCACTTCCCATGTGTTAGCCCCTATAATGCTCAATCTGAAGTATAACCATGGAGATCCCTATGAACCCCAATGGCACCTAACATTAACTCCTTTGTCATGTGAGTCTCCACACTCATGGCATATATAACTATAACTATGGAGGTCCTTATAGACCCCCATGACACTTCATATTAACCCCTATACTAATGGGTCCTGCATCTAAAATTAACCATATGCCATGTAAGTCATTAAGGGACCCCTTCATGGTTAAAATTAACTTAAATTTTACAAGACCCCCGTAGTATCTAATTTTCACTATGGGATTTCCTATAGATCCCTATGTCCCCTAAAGTTAGCTCCCTTACCAGAGGGAACCCTCATGTACTATATGGCACCTAAGATTTCCCCCTGTGCAACGTAGATATTTAAAAAAAAACATAGTATATCTAACTATCACAATGAGATTTCCTATAGATCCCTATGGCACCTAAAGTTAGCCCTCTTACCACAGGGAACCCTTATGGCCCCTAAGATTTTCCCCTGTGCCATGGGGATCCTCAATTGACCCACAATGCACTGTATCCACAAGCATAGGGCTCTTCCATGTAACCTAACCCCCCATAGTCCCTATCAATATAAAATACAAACAAAAATAATTACAAAAATAAAACAATTGTCCTTCTTAAGAGGGATATCCATGATGATTGAAAAATCATGTCCTCTTCAGTCTTGCTTGAAGCCCATGATCCGCCCAGTTCTGGCCTGTTGTTGGTACCATTTTGTAGAGCTGCTGTGGAGACTAATGAGCTTCAGACTCCTGTGAATAGGGTGCGAGCACACATGAGGGCTAGAGAACAACAAATAACAGTTCATGGTTTGTGTCAATTAGTTTGAGGGGATTTTTTGAGAGGAGCCATATGGCTGCCAAGCTAACAAAAAAAAATCTCCCACAGTTACAAGGGAGCCTTTTCTCGCTGCAATGTGCCCACATGAAATGGAGGCCAATTTATTTTTCTTTACCTGTTTCCTTTGTTCTTTCATTCAATCTACTTTTTTGTTTTATTTTGCATGTAATTGTTTTAAAGCGTGCAGTGGCCCCAATGCTATTTCCCTATTGGATCTTGCAGTTTCTACTTATTAATAATAGGTGCTATATGCACATATTTGTTAGTGCAAATTGCTGCATTTAAACATATTATTGTATCTCACTTGAGATACAATAAAATGGAGTTTGTTTGTGTGCTCAGATCACCGTATTTCTAATAAAAATGAACAGTTCAGAGAGTTATATAAACATCCTGAACTGTACATTATATTGCAGTAAGGAATGTCCAGCTGTGAAATTCCTACAAAGGCAATTTACAGTTTCATGTAATAGAAATCTTTTAAAAATACTTATACAGCTTTCTCATTAAAAAAAAATCTAATCCACAAATGGCAATTAAAATAGCAAAGGAAATCCTAGCTTCAGGTAAGGAAATATATTTTCATCTACATAAAAGTGAAATAAATTAAATGAATGAAGCTGCACCGAGTCAGCTCCAGGGATAGACAAGCTACATAGTCCTGTAGTTATCTCGATGTCTCTCATCAGAGTCACACTGTTCTGCAGATGCCTTGTGTGATTTATTTTACCCAAGCTCTGCAGGGGGGACATGATAGAAAGTGTTTAGTAGGGGAATGAGTTAGAGTGACAGTTAGTTGAGCCCATAGTTGTATTATACAGTTTATACATGTTCGATTTGTGCTCATTCAAATTATTACAAAAACAGAGAGCAGAACCCTTAAAATGATACATAGCATCTTTGCAAAGGTAAAAAATATTAAATAGCAACAAATGTATTCCTGACCACAAAATAGTAGGTTTAAATGCAGTAAAGAGTGAGATTAAGTATATATAAACCTAAAATGCATATAATTCTCCCAATTCCAGAGCAATTTAAAAAATATTAAAACAAATTTACACATGAATTGCAATCATCTATCTAATGATGGATAACATAAATGGTGTTTCCAAGGGCCTTTAATTGATGTTAATGTCCTACTTCATAACCTTTCCATCCTTAACCTCCATTCCCTCCTCCTACTGACAGCTCTTTCATCAGATCTTTCTTAATCATTTCTATTTCTACCTTCCCCTATGCAACCCTGCCATAATAGTTAGAAAAATAGAAGTTATTTGTTGTTTTTTTCACTACTTGTCTGACATTAAGCTCAGTTCCAAACAAATGAACACATTTAAAACCAAGAGTTAAAATGAATAGTGTATTTACATTTATAATAGATATGTGCTCATGTAGTATACAGTACATTGGACAGCAGTTGGTCAATTCAGTATTAAATTCGAATACTGAATTGGTAACACAGAGGGAAAACACGGTCATGTACACAAATCCTTTCTTTAAAAAAAATGGATACATTTTAAAATTGACCCAAAAGGAGGTCTGACCCAAAAGGTCTTCTGAGATTGAAAATATTGAGCCACATTGAAGACTGGAGAGGTTACACACCAATATTCAAGAGAAATTCATGGCAATTATCGTATTGCACATGATTCCCTTAGAGGAACTTAGTTTAAACCTTTGCACTTACACCCCTATTGCTGCTCACTCCATCTAGGATTATCAAATATAAAACAACATCTCCTGGAGATGGTCACGCAATACTTATTTTGCTCTTCCATGGCTCCCTATGAGTTGCAAATTATTTTTTAACATAATTGCAATGTTTTCCTTCATTTATGGAGGAGTGGCCTCACCAGGCATGGGATTTCTAAGGGGTAAATTGATGTTTTGGGTGTTATTATTTATCATGATCTGCTGCTATTTTCTTTTGGGGTGTCATCTCTGTAGGCCGTAGTATGTCGCAGTTTCAATTTCCCATAAAACCTGGCCCTACAATCGACATGCTGTAGGGAGATCAGGTACTCCTCTCTGATGATGCTCAATAAGGTGAAACTGAGCCTCGGGTTTACCATTACTCCTCGCAATTCCTTGGCATTTCAGTCTTTTTAATGAGATCTGACTGATCTGTTATGGGATATTTCTCTCCTGTGAAAGGCACAAGTGAGCTAAAAGAATGCTGCTCCAACTAAGCACACATGACTATTTATTTACACCCTGTCAAGCCAAGTAATATGTCATCAAGAAACAAAAAATCATAAAAATTGTACAATACAATACACCAAATACAGTGCTCAGAAATGTGTTGTTTCTGCAGTGCAATTTGTTAAAATGTAATGAAAAGATTAATCAAAATGATACTTTAGCCTTGTTGTTTGCAGTGCTGTTTAGAAAACACTAGTTAATTTGATTATGGAAAATAACAAACTGTGGCCTATGTACCCCATGCAAATCAAAAAGGCATTGCAGGGCAAAAACAGAGCAGCAATCTCTGAATTCAACATTAAACAAATTAAACAAGACATTGAGCTATGGGTCAAAGATACAAACATGTTACAAAATTGCTTACTGCTCTAAATGATAATTCCAGAACTTATTTGTGGCATAAAGGCATAATCAAAGAATATTGTTTTTTTTTTTTATAATTCTGTACGTTCTGCTTACACTTATTTTGCATACACTTTTTAGTGGATGTGTAGATATATAAACACATGCAATGTTACAATTCCAAACATAATCATTTAAAGAAAACGCCATTTTCAATGTATCTACATGCCCCAAAGAGGCCAGGAGACCTGTTTTGCCAGTAAATTAATAAGTGAACAGTGTTTCAACTGCCGCTAAGGATTCTGCGTATTTTAATCAATTACATTTCTACCCACTATAATATACTTAGTATTTGTTCTTAGGACTTTCTTGAGCCATTGCCAGCACCAGCCTTGTACTGCCATATAAGACTTTTTGGCACTGTAGTCCAATCCAAGGCTTTTTTTGAAGGCTGTACATATACCTTAATGGATGCCATGGAAAGTTGGCTAGAGGCAAAAATGTAATACATTTTTAAGCTAATTTTAATACCACTACACAAGATCCTTAATAACTGTTAGTTGGGTAATTTTATGGGAAAACAGGTCTTTTGCCCCCTTTTCTCCTTTTCTTACTGTTTACACAGTGGAGGGTATTTCAACCACCATCACATAGTGTATGATCTGATTCACAATTGTCTTATTCCTGCAGTCCTGTTCTATATTATATTCTACAAGACTGATCTGTTTGTGCCACATACAATTTCATACTATATCTCAACCAAAACCTTGACCTAATCGCAATTTTTGATGATGCATTGATTTACTGATTATGCACTGATGATGTATTGATTGAATTAAGATAAAACAATAATACTGTCTGACTACTACAGTCACATTTTTCTATCTGGTCTTTTGAGTAAATAAATAGGCAAAATATTAAAAAAGTAAAAATAGGCAAAATATTTTAGAAACCAACAAAATAAAATAAAAAAAGCCTAATCTTTGATTACTTCATGTTTATAGGCAACTATTCTTTACTGTGGGGTGAAACTTCTTCTTCCACCTTGTTTCACAAGAGTTTGTACTACTGAGTTTTCCATTTGCTCGGTGAAAGCACTGGTATTTTAGCTGCCACTTTTCCATAGTGCATACAAACAGCCCTATTAAATTCCGCCAACATGTAAAACTGTAGCCCGCAACATAGATCAAGTACCAGGGGAAAATTGTTATTCTTTGTTATTCAGTCCTTCAGTCGTGTCAGACTCTCTGTGACCCTATGGCCTACTGCACATTTAGATAGGTATCTGCCTGTACTGTTCTACAAGGTTTGCTTGCCAAAGATACTGGAGTGGGTTACCAGTTCCTTCTCTAGTGGACTGTGATTTGCTTCTGCAGTGCAATTTGTTAAAATGTAATGAAAAGATTAATCAAAATGATACTTTAGCCTTGTTGTTTGCAGTGCTGTTTAGAAAATACTAGTTAATTTGATTATGGAAAATAACGAACTGTGGCCTTTGTACCCCATGCAAATCAAAAAGGCATTGCAGGGCAAAAACAGAGAAGCAATCTCTGAATTCAACAATAATCAATTTAAACAAGACATGGAGCTATGGGTCAAAGATACAAACATGTTACAAAATTGCTTGCGGCTCTAAATGATAATTCCAGAACTTTTTTGTGGCATAAAGGCATAATCATAGAATATTGTTTTTTTTAAATAATTCTGTACTAACCTCTCTGCTATCACCTGCCCACCTACAGTGGCCCTACATGGTATAGCTCACAGCTTCATTCAGGTACACAAGCCCCTTCACCACCACTTAGCAATCCAGAAGGGACAAGGGGAACATACACCACACAAATTTAAATTTAAGAATAGCAGAACATAATGGGAAGTCACCAAATGGGAATGGGTATACATCTTGGCACATGGCCACCTGCAATGGCGTGGGACTCTTCAGGATGGGCATAGCGGAGATGGAGGTGAGTTGGCTGTTGATCCACGTGCCTCTGCATAGCCTCCATGTGTTTTTTCGTCCCCTCCTGATGGGTTACAGTGGATTAGTGTGGTGTATGTTCCCATGGTCCCCTTCAACATTGCTAAGTGGTGGTGGTGAAGGGGCTTGTGTACTGCAATGAAGCTGTGAGCTATACCATACCATGTAGGGTCACTCTAGGTGGGCAAGTCATAGCAGAGAGGTCAGACAAATCATTGAAGGAATGTCTACCTGAAAGGCACTGTGAAAACCTTACACCTCATACATTTCCTTCACAATGCTTTCAGATCCAGAAGATGCCTTCATAGACCTGAATTGTGCCTAAAACAAAACAAAATAATAAACAAAATAACACATAAAAAATAAGGGCTTAAAAAATATATGGTCTGCAGCATCTCTTCTCAACAGCATTCCTCAGAGACATGTTCAACAGAACCCTACGTGTCCACAGAGAAGAGGATCATGGACCATGGGATGACCTGGCCTGATGTTGGTGATTTTGGCCCCTGGGGCGTGAACTGGTGCGGAAGTGGCTGTGTGTGAGTGGGGAGGGTCTGAGGCCCTGCTGTAGTCTGAAGCAAAATGTGCAGTGGGGTTGTTGGGCCCGGTGTTGATGGCGGCCAGTCCAGCTCACTGCTGTGGGGGGGAGGAAGTGGTGGCTGGCTGGTGTCCTCACTCTAGTGGGAGGGCCCTGGTGATAGCCACAGTCTCTCGAGGAGGAGGATAGTGGAGTTGAATCCTGGTGGTGTGGCCGGTGGTCCAGATAGTGACCCCACCAGCCATATTACATCCTCCACCGATGAATTAGGGCGCTTGGCTTTGCTTCTCTCTTCCTCCCCCTGCGCCCGGTCCTGCAGGGCGGGGGCTTGCTCCTACACTTCCTGCTCCGATGGAGCTAACGCCCCTGCCTCTGACTCGCCACTGGACCCAGACCTCCTTAATATGTAATTAGTATGATTAATAACATATTGTTTTGTGTGCATTCCTAACTATCTGACATCTAGGCTTGAACCTGGATGATTCTCCTAATTGCAACTCAGATTAGCTATCATTTGCTAGATGTGATCTATGCTTTGGTTCATGGTCTTGATCGTTCTTAAATCCTAACGCTTAGGCTGCAGTGGGCACACCAATACATGGACTCTCTATTAGTTGATTACTGTTGTTGTGCCCAGGAATGACAGTGATTTGTCAGCTTCATGGATTTAATGACGCATCCATTGATTCCTTGTTAATTCCATAGAACTGACATGCCAGTGTCCCTGTTGGTCATCATGTACACTCATTATAGGTCACAGTCACATTGTTGTCCTTCTTGGCCATCACCCTCCTCACCTTGGCCCTGATGTTGTCAAAACGGTGCTTGATGGACCTCACATCCCTTAGCACTGTGCCTACTGCTGTAACCTCAGTGCTACCTCCTTCCCTGCTTGAACCCTAGGCCCTGGCCTCGCCCTACAAGAATCACGTGGCAGCCACAGATAGCACCAAGGAGGACCACATTCTCCCAGTGTGTGTAATTGTGGGCACGGTCTTCTCCTTTAGCCTCTTGCTCTCCTGACTTTGGATGGGGATCCTTAACTCCCAGCCATGTCCCTGAGTCCTGTCCCTCCCCCGAACAACCATCTCACCTAGGATCAGGCCCCTCCCCCTCTGTCCCTCTACTTGGTGTTCTTGGTGTTCGGGTCATCCTGCCACCACCCACCTCCTCCGCTGCACTCCTCTCCTCTACATGCTCTCATCCGCCACCTCCTCCTCCAACTCATCCTCCTCCACCACCTCCTCCTCCAACTCCTCAACCTCCTCTCCTCCACCACTCCTCACCTCCTCCTCATCTCCACCACTACTCCCCAGAGCCACCTCTCTCTCCTCTGTCTTCTCCTCGCCTCTCCTCCTCCCCACCTCTCCACTCCTCTCTTCATTATAATCCCAAAAATAAAATAAGGATAAATCATTAAAAGTTTGGCTGTATATGTATGAAGGGAAAAAATGTGTATATTATGTGTAATTAATATCTGGTGAGGGATGGGATGAGGGGGATGGGTGGGGGGTGTATACAGTGACCTAGTGACACATATGTGTCTATGTGTGTTCTTCAAATTATGTGTATTGCAATTATGTGGAATCTGTAAAAATTTATAATCAACGATTAAGTGTAAAATCGTAAATCACATACATAGTTGTGAGCATGCGGGTCGTTGCTAACACTTGCCCGCAAATGCGGACCCTCGCGAAGCAATGAGCCGCAGGGGGGACTTACAATGGAAAATTTACAGACTTAGCATCCACAAATACAAGCCACGGGACTTATAAAATAAGCATTACTAGCTCGCAAAAATACGACATTAACGCCCGACCCGCGCGAACATGAAAACATTAAAAACACAATAATTACACACATCAAATTTAAAAAAAGCTTACCCACAGCAAAGGGGGGGGGGGGGGGCACCCAGGACCTCTGCAAGTGAAGTTACACCTCAGTTTAAGTCCAAATAGTTTACAAACACGAAAATCCCCTAAGCGACAGAAAAAATGGGCGCCGAAAAAAAAACGAGGCTACAGGACCCTAAACACGCAAAAAAAACTAAGCACATACAGATTTTCCAAAAAGCCGTACGAGCTCCAAGATACACTATTAACAAGGATGCTAAATCATCCACAGCCGCGTGCCACATACACATTAGCCGCCATTTTACAACACTAGCTTACACAATGCGGAAGTACACAGCTACCCTAATGGATTTTTCTAGCGCATGCAGCCTACTTACACTACACACTGCACACATTGCAGACACTTACACCTCAGCTCCACAACAGTGCAAACCGACATTGTATGCTGCAGGAACATCAAAACAGATTGTCAGCTCTTCAACACAATGCTTCCTGCATATATTACTTCAAAATAGGTAAAGTATATTAATTTATTAATTATTTAATTAGCATACAAAAAAACATATACACAAAAAACTCTCACAATAAGCCATTCACTGCGCCACTCACAACGACCGCCAACGCTGCTCATTGCACACAAAGCCTTGCAATAAGCGCAAAAAACACATCACCGCCGACCAAACAATAACACCAAAAGCGCCTATCAGAAAAAAAAATACGAAAATACGAAAACAACCGAAGGCGCACAGCGCGAGGCTCGCAATGAGAGGCAAAGGATCTCGGATCACCAACAAAATTAATGTCTTGACCAAACAGCATTACCTGCCTTACAATCTTATTACTGACAGCAAGTCGCTAGTAGGATAATATAAATCAACAAAACCGCAAATTACTGCTCTCAAAATACTCCTACTATCTCTCTAGAACCAGCCTCCAACTCCGGGACTTACGTCAGAAAATACAACACAGTCAACGCATGGATGGGTAGAAAGCAACTTTATCATCTCCCTCTGTCAATCCTCTACGGCTAGAATGCTTTCTATTGGCTGAGAGGCGTGTGTCGCACTACGTTATACTGTGATTGAATTGGAAAGACCACTCGTGGCTCGGCCAGCCCCTTAACAGCTTGTAGAAAAAGATAAAAAGCACACAGATTGCAGCGGTTACATTTATTAAAAATTGCTATAAGTAATACAACAATCTTTGATTAATTTTCTCTAATGTAAAAGAAAATATTTTAGCACACAAATGATTTGGATTTCATCCTGCTACTTATTGTATTAGAGCAAAAGAGAAGGGGAAATATTTTATTTTGTTTAGGTAAATAATGCTGCTTAAATTTCTATATACTAAATGTTATAAAGGAATAAATGGGGACATCCTATGATCGCCAATAGGACACTTCCTAAGCTGGAAGGCTTAACAGCTGTTATAGCCTCAAAGCTAGCTTAAACTTGCAACATTACGACCAAAGAAAAGAGTATATTTGATGTTACTAATAAAGATAATAGAGACGATTACAAGTAGCTAATTAAAGGCTCTACAAAGCTATAGCAATGCATACATTGATATGGATATCCTATATCTCTTTAAAAAACAATGGCATATTACAAAAGAATTGTCTGATAAGTAGCAATATTTAACAAATCAAGTATGCAGTCACAAAAAGTCTTGTTGGTCCTTCCATAGTGAAGCCTAGTCTCTCAATATCCCTCCAAGAATTTATACAAAAATATATATAAAACAATAGTATACATCTCTCTTATAAGGTCAAAGTACTATGATGTATAATTATGCTTTACTGTGAGTAGCCTTAGCCTTGAATGCCTGCTTTCTCAACAGGGGACTTTCAAAATAAAACACTTTCTATTAATTCTATTGAATGCACTGGCAAGAAGGATTGTCACAATTCAATAACTAATTAAATGTTTTGTACATTCAATTCAGCCATTTGCTTTCACTATAGTATAATTGCTTTTGTTATATCTTTTTTACTTTCAACAAATCCATGTATAGTATACATATTGCACAGGCATAGGCCCCAGGATTTATCTAGCCATAAGTATGTGTATGTCATATATATTTATATATATATATATATATATATATATATATATATATATATATATGTATTTATATATATGTATTTATATATATATATATATATACAGTGCCTTGGAAAAGTATTCACCCCCCTTGGGATTTTTCGTGTTTTGTTGCCTCACAACCTAGAATTAACATGGATTGTTTGAGGATTTGCATCATTTAATTTACAGAACATGCCCACAACTTTGAATATGCTTTTTTTTTTTATTGTGAAGCAAACAACAAATAGGACAAAATAACAGAAAAAGTCAATGTGCATAACTATTCACCCCCATAAAGTCAATACTTTGTAGAGCCACCTTTTGCGGCAATTATAGCTCCAAGTCACTTTGGATAAGTCTCTATGAGCTTGCCACATCGTACCACTGGGATTTTTGCCCATTCCACCTTGCAAAACTGCTCCAGGTGTTCTTTGGCTGATGTGATGTGTTGGGTTTGCGCCAGACATAGCGTTTTCATTGATGGCCAAAAAGTTCAATTTTAGTCTCATCAAACCAGAGCACCTTCCTCCATACATTTTGGGAGTCTCCCACATGTCTTTCCGCAAACTCAAAACGTTCCATTTTGTTTTTTTTGCTAAGAGGAATGGCTTCCTTCTGGCCACTCTGCCATAAAGCCCAACTCTATGGAGCGTACAGCTTATTGTCGTCCTATGTACAGATACTCCCGTCTCTGCTGTGGAACTCTGCAGCTCCTCCAGGGTTACCTTAGGTCCCTGTGTTGCCTCTCTGATTAATGCCCTCCTTGCCCGGTCCGTGAGTTTTGGTGGGCGGCCGTCTCTTGGCAGGTTTGCTGTTGTGCCATGTTCTTTCCGTTTGGTTATGATAGATTTGATGCTGCTCCTGGGGATCATCAAAGATTTGGATATTTTTTTATAACCTAACCTTGACTTGTACTTCTCAACAACATTGTCCCTTACTTGTTTGGAGAGTTCCTTGGTCTTTATGGCAGTCTTTGGTTAGTGATGCCTCTTGATTAGGTGAAGCAGCCTATGGGGCCTTTCAAAAAAGGTGTGTATATGTAATGAAAGATCATGTGACACTTAGATTGCACACAGGTGGACATCATTTCACTAATTATGTGACTTCTGAAGGTAATTGGTTTCACCAGAGCTTTTTATGGGCTTCCTAACAATGGGGGTGAATACATAGGCACATGCCAATTTTCTGTATTCTATTTCTAACAAATAGATTTATGTATGGTATATATGTTTCTCATTTCACTTCACCAACTTAGACTATTGTGTTCTGATCCATCACATACAATTCAGATTAACAAACCATTGAACTTGAGGCTCTAATGTAACAAAATAGGTAAAAAGTCAAGGGGGTGAATACTTTTGCAAGGCACTGTATATATATATATATATATATATATATATTACACACACAGGTATAGAAACTTCCCGGGAGCCAAGGATCACACAATATATATATATGTTAGTAACTTGCCCTTTATAAATGACGGTATCATACAGTATGTTTAATTGTCTGTTCTGTCTCTCTATTTACTGTCTCTGTGTGTGTGATCTGTATTTCTCTCTGTACACCCTCTCTCTGTGTGCGCCCTCTTTCTCTGTGTGCCTTCCCTTTCTTTGCACTCTCTCTGTGTCCTCTCTGTGCACTCTCTCTTTCTGTGCACTCTCTCTCTCTCTCTCTCTCTCTGTGCCATTTCTCTCATTGTGCGCCCTCTCCATTTCTGTGTGCTCTCTCTCTCTCACTTTGCTCTCTCTTACTCTATGCACCCTCTCCCTCTCTGTGCACCCTCTCTCTCTCTCTGCGCAATCTCTCACTCTGTGCACCCTCTCCCTCTCTGTGCACCCTCTCCCTCTCTGTGCACCCTCTCTCTCTCTGTGCCCTATCTCTGCACTCTGTGTGCCCTCTCATTCTCTCTCTATACGTGTGCACGCTCTCTCTTGCACTCTCTCCCCCTCCCTTTCTCTCTTTCTCCCTCTCTCCCTCCTGACAGCAGAGTTTACTTCTAAAAAATTATTTCTAACCTCAACCCTGGTCAAGTCTTTTCTTAGCGGGCTCTCACATAGAGCAACATCATCAAAACTTTGCCTACCCAAAGATTGTTCCATATTCAAATGACTCATTGATACACTATCTCAAAAACAGTTTGGACCAGCAATATCTCTATCAATTACATAGCCATCATGGTGGCCTTTTTTGGGTTTCTTCGCCCTGGGGAATTTAGTACCTCCCAGAACTACCCATTCTACATCACTAAACAAGACATCATGTATTCAATGGACCAGGACATAAATAGATGCATTATTTGTGACGTTTTGAAGGTTATCAGCTGGAAAATAGTTTGAAAAAGTGAGACAGCTTGAGGAAAGTTCTGAAGGCGGTAGTGAGAGGAGGTAAAAGAGAGGAGGAAAGAAGAAAGACATTAGCAAAGAGAAAAGAATGGGTGTTGTTGCAAAGGATGTTATATGTTAGGGTCAGAATTGTAGAATGTATTCTGGAGGTTATGGGAAGCCAATGGAGTGACTGACAGAGACATGTTGCAGAGTGTGGTAGATGAGTCTAGTGGAGGCATTCATTATGGATGATGATTATTTTTTGTTAAAAAAATAGCTATAATTTCCTCACTGCATGCTAATTTATATAATTTTTAAGAAATATTTTAGTTAAGCTTTAATATTTGTTTCTGTTATGGTTTACCAGGATGTTATAATGTTCTGCCATTTTGCTTTACTTCTTGCCTCTTCAATTGCAAGAGTTTCTCTAAATATAAAAAAGTTTAGTTTTTCAATTGATAATTTTTGAATGCATATTTATTTCACAATTGTGAATGACAAAAAATTGAATATGCAAAATTGGAATAAACCTGTTTATCAGTTTATTTAATAAAATAAACTCTTCACTTTATAGAATAAAGTCTGGCCAAGCTTCAGCTTGTATAATGAGAAAATTGCTCCAAATCTGGAAATAATTGAATGTCTGCTATCTCCTTCCAGTCCTCTCTCAATATGGCTTTTTAATAGCTCACTTACCTGTCTATAATTGGTTAAGAGCACCTTTAATATTCTTTCAACTCTATTCAGAGAGTCTAAATCTCTTTCTGGGATGACATCACAGAGATGGCTGCATGGCTCTTGCTAAATTATACATGAAAAGGGATTCTGGATGTAAACATCCGATTTCAAATTCATAGGGAAAAAATAAAGACTCTTTTTCAAAGTCAATTATTTCACTTAACTGCATTTTGTATCCCTTGATGCCATTTCAGGGTCAAATTCTTCAAAAAGAATATTTGAAATGTAATTTTATATGTCAACAATATATTTCAATTTATTATGAATACATACAAAAATAAATTCCTGTGAGAAATTATACAGCGTTAAAATGTAAAATAAAATTAGATAAAAAGCAATGAAATTCCAGAATGAAAATTCATCAATATGTAATGTATATACAAAGTATTTCTCTGAAACATTGCAATAAATGCACAGCTTAATATTCACTTGCACCTATTATGAATATTAAGTTATTTACTTCTATAAAAAGCACTTATTTTACAATCAAACAGGAAATCCATCATAACCCTGCTGTTTTAAGGCAGTGGAACATGCAGAATTTGCACCATCAGGCAGAAGTTTAAAAATCATACGGAAAACTGTTTAAATATTTTAAATTGCTCAATAAATAACTTAGTTAAGTGCTGTGTTGTCTGTCTACTAAGTGAGACAAGCAGCTGCAGCATATTGGCAACCTAGCTCTGGGTCCTTCACTAGCTCCAACAGAGTAAAAGAATAGATAGTTTGGCAAGATATGCAGCCCTATTAAATTCAAAGCCTGTAGCGGCATCGGCACACGTTCAAAGGCTGCGGGCTTGAAATTCGGCTGTGTTACAGAGCTATTAAATTGAACCAGACTGCTCGTTATGGGCCGGAGACGCAAGCCACTAAACCATTCTTGCGCACGTCGGATGTGCGGCTGTGAACATGATCAATAAGTCAAACAATAGTTATGGGTTTAGACAGAGCCAATGGCAAATGAGATTGTCATCATTATGTCACTGAAAAATGGAGGTTAGATTTCAAAGCCTTACAGGTTTCAAGTACGAGTTTCCATTGGACCTGCATTCCAGAAATAATGTGATATTGATAAATCCCTAAATATGATACTCTAGTCCATGCGAGTTCCATTATATGTATTAACACATTGATTGCCGGGATCAATATAACACAGAAATTAAACATTTAAAAAAGTATTTTATATTGCAGATTTGCAGCTTGAGAATGTTGTACTATTAATTCAAATATCTAACATCACTTTCCCATTAATTATATGTACAGTAGTGTGTGTATATTTGCATTTACAGTGCTACAGATAGGACTTTAACCCCCTTGCGGGTCCTCTCTAGTACCCGTTGGCTTTTTGGCTCCATTTGCAGGTTACGGTGTTGAACGCCAGTGGATTTGTTGCAATTTAATAGCCATTTTCGAGTGTAACAGTTATGGGCCTGACAGAGCTATTAAATTGAATAGGCTGCGAGTTACGGGCCAGAGATGCAAGCCCTTAAACCTTTCTTGCGCACGTCGGATGTGCGGCTGTGAACATGATGAATTAGACAAACCGTAGTTACGGGTTTAGACAGAGCCAATGGCTTGACAGATCAAAGGATTTGGGGCTGCGGAGTTCAGATTTCGACATCCCGTAGTTTTTTTTTCGCACTTAACCCGCAAGTTGTTAGCGAGTTGCTTTAAAATGTAATAGTTTAGATTAGTCTTGCGGGCTACATTACGTGCCATTTGTGCAAGGGAAACGCATTTTTTTGCAATGCTTTGTAAATTGGAGAAAAAGTGAATGTGTTTGCACAGGATTGAGTGACTGTGACTGTCACAGTTTTTTTTAATCTGTTCTGTGTTTGCTTTAAACCACAAAATATATTAAAAAGGACATATGGATTTGACCACAAGCTTTTAGCGCTGCAGGCGAGAAAGTGAGTGTAAAACATACACAGCAGGCTCTAATGCTTCAGTTGCAGTTGATGTGCACTCATAGTATATACAGCAGATCCATCTGATGATGTAGAGTTCAACTTGTGATGTAAGTGGCCTTTTAATGGCCTTTCTGGCAAGTAAACATTTTCAGAGCTGTTTGTTTTAAAATCTTCCTGTGTAGGGACATATATTATGGGCATGGAATACACATTTTAAACATTACATTAAGTGCACATTTTAAACAATACAAAAGATTATTTTTTGCATAGGTATAAAGCACTGTAAATGGCATCGCTCAGTTGTGTCCGACTGTGTAATGGCAGAGATACTGGAGTGGGTTGCCAGTTCCTTCTCCAGTGGGCCACAGCATACAGCTCCTGGTATCCCCAGGTGGTCTCCCATCCAAGTACTTGCCAGTGTGACCTCTTGTTTCTCTATCAGAATTTGAACTCAGGATGCTGTGGTGAAAGCACCTGCATCCTAACCACTTGGCCACCAAGGAAACCGTAAAACACTACTAAGGTGAAAAGATGTCTGCACTTGCTGCAATGTTAAGACATCTTCCTGATAAAACATGTTAGAACTCCAGTTCTAGCACCAGTTTTGTAGGAAGCATTATGCAGAAACACTGGGATAAGGAGAGAACAAAAGGATAAGGAGAGACAACTCAGCTTCCACATTTATAGACATATTATTTATGAACGTATCTGCAATTTAAATCTATCCAATTCAGTGCAAAACTAGAAGAAAATTGTGAATGTTTAATCTAGTATTATCCTGTTAAATATGTTGTGGATTTAAGAGGGAGTCTCTGTGAGCATTGTAAAGTAACCAGTCTCAAGTTCAGAAATCTTAAAAGAGATTGTTTTAGTCCAAAAGGAGCAAACTTGAAGCCTCATGAGTCACAGCTAAGGAGTTCAGAAAACCTTTGCTGGGTCAGCTGCACCTGAGCTAATATTTCTTGAAATCCTGTATCCTATTTACAGATTGTAAGGACCTGTGTCCTAGATTGACTGGCCGCAGGTAACTTCCAACTTTCTTAAATCTCCCAACTTCCCTCTTTTGGAGCGAAAGTCTCTCTTTTCAGAAGAAATTGCATAGTTCTTCTTAGCCCAAATTTAAGTTTGTTTTTTTTATCCCAGACACTGTCCCATTTTCTCTCTCTTGTTCATCCTATTGTTTTCTCTCAAAGTCAAGGAGAAATATAGAAACCTGGAGTGTCCGTTCTACAGAATATATGTGTGCATGGAGCATTTTGCACATATTAACTATATGTATGCCTAAAACATAGCCTGTGCAGAATGGTGGTAACACTACTTAAAAAAATTAAAACTCCCTTCTTGGCCAATTGATATGTTAGAAGGTATAGATAATGCTCCTATATCAGAATTTGTTGGATGGAGGTCTGACACTGTTTTACAATTTGTCTTTAATTTTTATACCCCCCTCACTTGGAATGTTTAATCCGATGTATTATAAACCACACCATTCAATTATGTATATGTCAGATTCCTTTAAATTCAGACTAGTTTGGTAAGGATCTCATCTGCACTTGTAATTTAAAAACTAATCTAACTTGGGCTAACTCTTTAAAAGACTCAGACTAATGTGTTTTTCCTAATCTTTGGCAATTACTAATTTAATTAACATTTCTCATTCCTAATGATGTTATTTACTGAGATTAGACCATAGAATTAACCATTTATGTTTTAATGGTTATAAGCTACTATTTTGACCTGGGTTTGTCCAATGTACACTCTTTAAAGTACCCACTGTAGTTTAGGAAAAAGTCTATTTGTCTGTGCCAACATGAACATTTTACGAGAAAATCTTATTTTATTTTTACAGACTTGTGTAAATAGCTACATATAAACCTTTATTCTAGTTAGGAGACTTAGAACATTGACATATGTACTGAACAATGGAAGGAGTGTTGAGGAAGGAAAAGACACATGAAAATAAGGGCAGAGACACAGGGGAGGGAGAGGGAAAGAAGAGATACAGGGTGGGAGAGGGGGAAAGAAACACAGGGGAGTGAGGGGGGAGAGACACAGGGGAGGGAGAGGGAAAGAAGAGATACAGGGTGGGAGAGGGGGAAAGAAACACAGGGGAGTGAGGGGGGAGAGACACAGGGGAGGGAGAGGGAAAGAAGAGATACAGGGGAGGGAGAGGGGGAAAAAACACAGGGGATGGAGAGGCATCGAAGAGACACATGGTAGGGTTGGGGGAAGAGACAGGGTGGGGGAGAGTAAAGTCAAATATTATCCTGTCACTTGTGACGGGAGGCCTGTAATGGGCACCAAGGGCACTCAAAACTGCAAGGCTCACAGAGAGTAGAGAGAAGAGGGAGGGGATACAGAACAAGGGAAGGAGAGAAAGAGAAGCTGTGCATAGCGAGCCTCGCATTGTGTGGCAAACAACAGCATTGCAAGTCTTGCAAATATTATGCCATCATTTTTGACAGGCAAGTAGCTAGTAACAATATATTTTTTTAATTTTTAAATCTCTTTTCCTTCCTTAATGTTTGATCTCTTTAAACTGTTTGAATGTCTTTAACTTTATTTTTTATTCTTTTCTTCTAGCTTTTTCTTTTTATTGGTCTGAATTTTCAACTTTTTCCTTTTATTTCCTTTTTTTTCTGTTTTTCCCTCTCTGCAACTTTTCTCTGTTTTCCCTTCCACTATTTTTCCTACTTTTACCCCTTCTCTTTTTCTTTTTTTCATTTAATTTCTTTTGTTTCTTTTCTTTCTTCCGTATTTCTCTCCACTTCATTAATTCTCATTTTTCTTCTTTCACCTCTTCACATAAATCTAAATTTGCTTTATCCTGAGCTGAACATTATGGTATAGATGTTATATTTGTAAAATTACTTTGTAATTGTCTAACTGGCCAGTGTTACTCAAGGATATTGTATCACTGTTTCTGAATCCTTCTTATGCATTTTTGCCAACAGCTTGTAGTGCTAAGTGAGCTGGATCAGTCTATTTAATTGCTTTAAACAAATATTTAAAGGCATATCTAAGTTAGCTGGATTAATACATTTATGCATTCCTTAGGCAAAAAAGCATCCTTTATATATGCAGCACATTTCATAAAATGTTTAATTTTAATTGTTATCTAAAAATCCCTCTAATTATTATGCTGATGCCAACTGGGGGGTTTACACATGCACCTGACCCCGCCCCCCCCCCCCCCCAGTCAGCATGGATGATTTGGGGACCAACTTTAACACTTTAATCACCTGCTGTGTCTTCCTCGGCCAATAGGAAAGCACTGATGTCAGCCCTGAAGTCACTGCTGGGATGTGACCCGTCTGCCTGCTTCCTGCTGTAGTGTCCGCTCTTTGCTCTCTGCTGTGCTGCCTGCCTGCCCCTCACCAGAGGTCAGCACAGACACAGCTCTTATGTGTGTGTGTGAAAGAGAGAGAGAGAAAGGGGAAATAAGGAAGGAAGGAAAAAACAACAGAGCAGTAGTTAATGCAGGGAATGGACAATATGCAGGGGTGGTAATGACACAAGCAGGCTTAGCTGCTGCTTCTCTCTGCAAAACACAGAGAGGAAGGAAAAATACACCAGCAGCTGTAGTTGATGCAGGGAATGGACAATCTGCAGATGTGGAAATCAAGTGTGAATATGCTTTACAGAGAGACTCTTATATGAAAATACATAGCACCCTTGCTGCTTTATAGCACAAACAGGAACGCCAGAGATTGATACATATGTTTCAGTTGCCTGAGCTTCATCCTGATTGGTCAAAATGAATTATGAAGTGTATGGTAATTTAGCCTGGATTTCAAAAGGGTGTTTTCTCTAATTTTCAACTGTCATTTTGCTTAGTTCAATGTACGTTTTTAAATGTTTAATTTGCTATTTTTTCATGCAAAAAAATGTTTGCATTCACTACTGATTTTGCATTCATATTCTATGAAACTTAGATATGCCTCTACTATTTGTTTGAATCACTCTGTGTAGCTTGTCGTGCTGGCATTAAGGTAGAATCAGCTCTCAGTTTACTAAGAGTATTCTGTAATTGTCCATTCAAAGCACCCATCTGAGTGAACTCTATTCTGTTGCACTAAAGACTTTTCATACAAATACATTAATTACACAAAATAGGATCTGTACCAGGAATATAATACTTTGTCCTCAAAGAATGGGAATAGAGCAAAGCACTTGAACTGAACAAGCCAGACCTAAATACCCAAGTGTAATCTGGGGGTTGTGGGAGGGGCTCTCTCCCAGCTCTCATAAGCTCTTCCAACCTGCCTCTTCTTTGTACACCTCAGTTAACTTTTCAGGCTGTGCTTGAAGGGTGCTCCTCAGCATGGCTTTCTCCAAACCCTACATTTGCAGCTTTTTGGCCCCAATCTACCAAGCTGTGACCTTGCCCATGTCCAAAGCAATACCCTTTTCATTACCATGCAGCTTTAAACAAGCCCCACACTGACATTTTTGGCCCATATTTAATGTTTGTGAGAGAATTTACATTGCTGGAGAGCCGTGCAGGGTGGTAGAAGAATGAACAGGAATATGGCAGAAGATTTTGTTAGATAACTGGATCTAATTAAAATTGACACCACAACCCTTACCCCTCACTGGCCCAGATACATGTTGCTTGTTCCAGGGAACGCAAGCATTGCTCTCAAGAGCTTAAACAAAAGTATAATGGATGCCCTTGTGGTATCACATGCAGGGTAGCTAATAAAATTGTTTTACCCTTCTTAATTATGCTTTTAGTCAGCCTCAGAGTTTTAAACTGTCACACCCAGACTTTGGGTGTCAAGGGCGACTCTGCTGTACCCCACTATTTATTGTTGGAACCAGTTTAAAGCCGGGATAAATTCAAGTGAAACTGTCGGGTACTGACCGGGGGTGAGGGACAAATTTCCCCATGGTATTTTCTATTGACCACAGATCTGTTCCTGATTGGCCTATCCGAAATTCCAGGGTACCTAGGTCCTCCCGCGATTGGCAATCTTTGGAGCCTGGGCAACCGTCAAGCTGGAGCTTCAGCGTAGGGGATCAGATCTGGATTCAGCCAATCCAAAAGCAGTTGACTTTTAAATGGGCCAGTGGATTTCCAGATGGGTTATGGAACCAGCTACCGGGCCTTAGATGGATGGTGGGGCCCGGCCAACTGCTCCTATTCCCAAATGGGGAGAAGAGACTGTTCCCTTGGCCATTACAAAGTCAGCTCCAGTTACCGAACCAACGGATCTGTCACGCCAGCCTAATACCCTGTGGATTGCATCAAGCCGTGACTAGCTGTGCCCTAAACCCAGGACATTGATTCCAGATCAGCCCCTGCAGCCCCACTGCTAGGGGCACAAGGTTTGACCAACCAAGGGACCCCCTCCTACCAATACACAGCAGAGCCCCTGGACTGGTGTGAGGGGTGTACTCTGAAGGGGGACAAAGAAACAGAGAAATAGCCTTCCCACATTTTAAGGTGCCTGATGGGTTCAATTCCATTATGTAGCGGACATTTATGTGTATAACCATGTTCTATCATAAGTAACTCCAAGTTATCTGTTAGTCTGTCATGTTCTTACTTAGAAATGTGTTACAAACAAGTTTCATTTTGGTACCACTATTAGGCCTGCAGTCACTGTAACTCTTTGTATGGTGGACCACCACCACAAATGGCGGCCGACCAGTTTTCAAGGCACCCAAACACGACCGCTTTTGTTCTACCGGTGCCGGGGAGTCTGGCTGTGTACGTGCAGGGAGTCATAACAGCCTCCCAGACAATAGAGTATGCTCCCTATTATGTTCCATGCTTAGTGTGCACTGTATTTTTCGACCCCCTGTAGTACATTATCCTGTTTTCATGTATGGTTCATGAGAGGTAATATCCAACTTTCACTCTACGTTTACATTTCTATACCAGCATGTGGACAGATTGCTATCAATATACTGTAAGATGGAAGCTTTAAGATCATACTGTTAGCCAGAACCAGCCACAGTCAGTTTAGGACTGCTTGCCTTGAAAGGTAGAACTTAGCAGCCTCAGTGTCTTCTGGATATGTCCCACGAGGGATATAAGATTACCAGAACTCTGACAATCTAGGGGTGTTCCTGTAGCTGATAGCAGGAGGGTTTGGGACACATTTGGTCACCTCATCCCTTGGTCGTCACATAAAGGATATATATATTTTCATTATACAGCGGCCCTTCAATCTTAAAGGATCACTGCGGGCAGTTTTTTTCAATATGGTTCTTTGAATAACTAAACGTAATAATGAGCAAATGTTTTTAGAAGTTAAAAAGAAAAAACACAACCTGTGCATTTTTATTTTTTTACACAGTCATTTCCTACTGCATGAATCAATTTTATTTTATAAGCCGATTATTATTTTTATATCATATAAACTTTATTGAGAGTAGAATGAATGGCAGTAACAAATAAAACATTTCAGGAATAAACATACATTTGACACCTGAACACAGATATCCTCCAAGATGTAATACTGAGACCATTCTATAAGTACCTTATTTTCAAAAAAAATTGTGATATTTATAATACATATACATTTCTAAAAACTCTGTAAAGATAGTAAACTAGCTGAGCTTAAATAGATTCAGTGTAAAGAATAAAGGGGAGAGAGATAAAAGCTTACTCTCACTTGCCATACCAAAGGGAAACTCAATATTCCTTCGATCACTCCCCCTCTCCGCCGCCTCCTTGGCACTTTTTCCCCCAATAATCATTTTATTATTACCTTACCTCCAGCCTTCTTCCAATTCCATCCGAATCGTACCGCTCCCCTCTCCACTCCACACCTAGCCGCACAAGAAAAAATAGGCCCCACCCGACCTCCCAGACTATCCCTCCTCAAGGAGTACCGTTAGGTGATCTAATCCAAGGCTCCCATAATTCCAAAAATGCAGGAAGAGAGTCTAAAAGAGTATAAGTCATCCTTTCATTAATAAACAAAAATTTTACTTTATTAATCACTTCTTGAAAACTGATAGAATTATCTTTCCATTGCCTGGCAATTATGTTCTTGACTGCAAGATAAATCATTTTAGCCAGCCTATTGCCTTTTCTCCCTAATTCTGAATGATGTATTCCTAGAAGGCATGTCGCTATTGAAGGTGTAATAGGGGTGTTCAATAATCCTGAAATTAGTGTGGCTGCCTTCTCCCAGATCTCAGCCACCCTGGGGCATTGCCACCATGAGTGAATGAAATCCCCCCTACCTTGACACCCCCTAAAGCACTTATCTGAGATTGTTGGAAAAATCTTGTTCAATCTAACTGGAGTCATGTAGGCCGGTGCAGAATTTTTAGAGAAGTTTCCAAGAGACTGAAATTAAATGAACCATTGGAGAGATTCAAAAAGGCCTCGGCCCAAGTTTTCCCCTCCCAAGTTTGTTGTAGATCAGATTCCCACTTTATCATGAAGGAGGGCTTTGTAAGATCCGGGGAAGAGTTTAATATGTCATAAAGGTGTCCCAGGGTTCCCTTAAAGAGCGGTACGTTGTTGCATATCGTAGACAGCCAGGTAGCCATGGGGGGTCCATGCTTCCTCACCGCCTCCCCTATCCAATATCTTATTTTTATAAGGTTAAATAGCTCTCGCTGGGGTATTATATGATCCCTTTTCACTGTGTCTAGTGTTAAGATTCTGTCGCTGTCCACCCATGCTCCCAATTTGTCTAAGTTAAGCGAGCTCCCAAAATTTCTCGATTCCACTGATAGAGAGGTTAAAAGGGAGGGAGATGAGAATACAGAAGTTAGGGGAGACAAGGCATGGGCTAATTTGTGTTCCCGTCTGGCCCGATTCCAGATCCTTAAAGTGAAGCTAGTGATAGGGTTACTAATCCGGTCCCCGTAGGTCTCCGAGGGAGGAGCCCATAAAATTATTCTCCAAGTCAGGGGAGCCATTAATGCGTCCTCAATAAACACCCAATTTGGTTGGTGAGGGATGGAGTGTACCAAGGGGATAAAAGCAATCTGCGCCGCTTTGAGGTAGTTGGAAAAGTTAGGACATGATAGACCGCCCTTGGACTTGTGCCTAAACATTATCCTCCTGGCTATCTTTGGAGGTCTATTCCTCCATATAAATTTAAATACCAAGGATTGGAAACGGGACAACTCTGCATTGTTTATTTGAATGGGCAAAGTCCTGGCTAGATAGAGCAGCCTTGGCAAGATGTTCATCTTGACCGCGGCAATTCGACCCGTCCAGGAGATATGCCGCTTCGGCCAGATGTTTAGGTCTCTCTGCAATGTTCTAAAGAGGGGAGGGAAGTTAGCTTTATACATTTCTGCTAGTGTACTGGTTAGATTAATTCCCAAGTATTTAATGTGAGAGGCTGGCCACAGGAAATTATGTGTTGGTTTCAGTTGGTTCAATATGTCTGGGGGAAGACCAACACTAAGGGCCTCTGTCTTCTCCTGGTTCAGCCTGAGCCCTGACAAGGAGCTATACTGCGTGATCGTTTCCATCAGAGATTGAATCGATGGGCCCTGGTTCGTTAGGGTACAAAGGAGGTCATCAGCAAATAAAGAACATTTCACATGCTGATGTCCCACCCGCACACCACCTATTTTGGAATTTGCTCTGATCGCCTGGGCTAAAGGTTCAATTGCTAGTGCAAAGAGGAGTGCAGATAGTGGGCAGCCCTGCGAGTACCACGTCCGATATTGATATAGGCTCTCTGAGAACCGGGTAGCTTAAGGCAGGCTTTGGGTGATGTATAGCATGAGCGCAGCAGGCTGATAAAATGGCCCTTAAACCCAAATTTAGACAATGTGGCAAACAGAAACGGCAATTCCAGCATATCGAACTCTTTTTCAATGTCCAAGGCTAAAATACACACGGGGGGCCCACCTGATCTAGCTATGTGTATGATATTTAAAGTCCTCCTGATATTGTCCCCCGTGTGCCTGTGTGGGATAAAACCTGACTGGTCTTTGTGAATCAGTGCTGGAAGAAAGGCCGAGATCCTTTTGGCGAAGATTTTTGCTAGCAACTTAATGTCTCCATTCAGGAGTGCAATTGGCCGATAATTTTTAGTCTCTTTGAAGTCCCTGCCCTCCTTAGGGAACAATGTCAATTCAGCGTTGTTCAGCTCGGGGGGGGGGGGGGGGGGGGGTTGCCTCCCCTCTCAGAATTGAATTAAAAAGGTTACACAGGTGAGGGGCTAGTATTTCTGGGAATTTCTTGTAATAAATATTGGTAAACCCATCCGGACCAGGCGACTTTCCAAGCTTAAGCTCTTTTATTGTCTCTAGGATTTCCTCTACCGTGACCTCTTTGTTTAAGTTCTGCAAATCCCCTACTGAATCTTGCGGGAGATCAAGGGAGTCTAGATATGAGGTAATATAGTGTTCTGGGGCCGTGTTCTGAGAAGAGTAAAGAGATTGGTAGAAGTCCCTAAATGTCTCTTGGATTTCATTCTGGCTAAATGTAAGAGCACCCGTCCCTGCCCTAATTTGGGAGATTCTAGATTGTGCGTACCGCGCCTTCAAACTCCTCGCCAACAATTTATCGGACTTATTCGCCTTTGAGTAAAATAGATGCTGTGTTCTCCTTAGCGCCTTTTCAGTCCTAACCGCTAGAATACCCTCTAACTCCAATCTGGCCCCATCTATCTGACCCCTAAGAGAGGGGGAGGGGGACACCTGGTTCTGCTTCTCTAGCTGCGCTAACTTCGTCATGAGATCACTCTCCCGTTTGCGGGTCATTTTCTTATTATGGGAGGCAATTTTGATGCAAGTCCCCCTTATGTAGGCCTTATGGGCCACCCACACCTAATCTGGCTCCGACCCCCCTCCCGCATTGATTTCAAAGAAAGCCTTCAGCTCAGCAGCAATTTGCTCCTGGACTTCAGGCAGCGCTAATAAATATTCATTTATTTTCCAGGAGTAGGGCAGAGTCTGGGTCCCCAGATCTACCTCCAGAGAGACTGCTGCATGGTCTGACCAAGTGCACAGGATTATATTAGCGTCCCTGGAGTGGTCCAGAAGTGCGGAGCTCACAAGAAGAGCATCAATGCGGGAGTAGGTCCCATGACTTGAAGAATAGAAAGTATATTCCTTCCCCCGCGGATGGTTCCCCCTCCAAGCATCCACTAGGTCTAAAGAGTGCAGGAGCCTCCTAATCTGCTTGATTTTGTAAGAGAAGAGATTATGAACTGATGGTTTAGACCTATCTGCCACCTGCTAAAGAGATCGGGTTTCCTTGAACTGTACCTTTTATGATATAAAAGTACCCCTCCCGGTCCACTACTTTTGCTTCCAATTGGAACTGGAAATTCCTGTGGAGCAAGATCGCTACCCCTTCCTTCTTAGATGTTTGGGTTGTATGGTAATATTGGGGGTAGTCTTTACTAAAATAAGTAGGTGCCTTGTTATTGGCAAAGTGAGTTTCCTGAAGAAAGATGACTGAGGGACTAACATTTTTATAATATAGGAAAGCCTTCCTTCTTTTGAAGGGGGAGTTAAACCCCTTTACGTTATGGGTGATTATCCTGACAGGGGCACTCATGTGTAATCAGGTGTAATAAGCCTATATTTTGCGTGTCCCATTATACCTTTCTGAAGCGGCCGTGCGGAGGGAGCGGGGTGCGGCCCACCCGGTCCAGGACTGGAAGTCGGCTAGAGTGTGGATCGCTATAGCTACCTGATCTGCCGGAAGCATAAAAGAGAGAGAGTTGGTTAGTCATTTCTAAAGATGTAAAGATATTTGCAGAGCTCATCACAATAAACAACTTTTCAAGGGAACAGTCCCTGCCTACAAGTGTTTGGGAATAAAAGATTATAATTCAGGCTGAGTGCAAGCCCGCAACCCCAGTAAGGGTGCCCTCTACCCCATTGGGTTGCAGTTACAGAAGCCATAGGGGAGTAACTGGGGACCATTTGTTGGCCTCTCGTCCACAAATAGGAGGGGTGATGGAAGGAGGCGCTGGAGGTGGAAAGAGAGCGGCGGACGGAGAGGAGGAGTATGGGTATACAGGAAAGCAGCGAGAGGGTGGGCAAAGCCCGCAAAAGCAGAATGCAGGAGAAAAGAGAGAATAGAGAGAGAGTAAAGGGGGAGAGCACTCTCCCTGTGGGGTTACAATTTAGTAAAGCCAGTTTTTTTATCCTAGCCTGCATACTTCCTGGCTAGAATCATGGGTCCTCCCACCGGCGGGGGGAATTTCTGGGGGGATACCTAAATGGTGAGCAAATACAACAAGAGTAAACAGAAAACATCCTGGCGACTGACATTTATGTTCTATGAGCACATTTTTACCGGATTAAACCTTCCAGAAGAGGAAGGAACAAGATAATAAAAACATCCTACTTTATAAGGCATTAACAGTAGCTAAGACTATTGCAAGTTAAACCTTCTTATAGGGAGGAAAAAATAAACAGGTTAAAACAAGTCATTAACAGGCATGCAGAACCACTCGCAGTTTTAAGGATAGCGGTCATCTTTATAGCTTTGGGGGGCAGTGCCCCTAGCTCTGGAGTCAATAGTCCCACTCAGGCGTGGATACTGTCCAAACTTAGCTGAGGTAGGGACAGCAAGATCCCCCCCCTCCGCTGCAACTGTCCTCTGCTCATCAAAGGTAGGGGAAAAAAAAAGTCTCTAGGGAAACTATGAAAGGGTTTTACACCCTCCGAGTGTTCCTGTCTTGGTCCGGTCTCTGGGTGAGGACCCCAGATGTCTGATCTGAGGTTTTCTTTAGTCTGGTGACTTCCGTCCATTGCCTCTGAGGAAACTGAGTGATGAGGGGTGCTGGAGGCCCAATTGCAAGTTCCTCTGTTGTTAGGGCCAGCCTTTTAAGGAGACCTAGACACTCCTCCAGAGAGTGAGACGAGTGGTGCGCCCCATTTAATGAGAAGGATAGAGCAAAAGGAAATCCCCATCTATATCTGATGCCCTGGCGTTGGAGTATCTCCAGGGCCGGTTTCATTAACCTCCGCCTCTGGAGTGTGATAGGGGAGAGGTCTGCATAGAATTGTAGCTTGGATCCGTCGGGGCCAACAATCGATGCCATCTTGCGTGTAGTAGACAATATTAGGTCCCTGGAGTGCTGGCGTAATAGCCTAACAATAATGTCCTTGGGGAGGTCTTGATTTTTGCTTCCTCCCAGGGCCCTGTGGGAACGCTCCACCTCCCAGACATGATCCGGAGTTTCCGATAGGATCTTGTCGATGGTAGCTTTAAGGTAGCGGGGGAGATCAACCACTGCTGTCGGCACCCCTCTTATTCTTATATTGAACCTTCTCGACCTATTCTCTAGATCTTCAAGTTTATCTATAATGCTAGAGATGCGGGAGGTGTTCTCTGCAATGTTTACCCTATCATTCTCTTGAGTCGCTACTATCTGGTCCACAGACTCCTCAAGGAGATTGGTCCGCTGCCCCAGCTCGTGCAAGTCTTTTTGAAGGGCTGCAACTGCCCTATTAATATGCGTCTCCAAAAGAGCTTCAAACTTTGCCATTGAGTTCTCAGTGATGTTCACCTCTGGTTGCGAGGATGCGGCCTGCAGCTCTGAGTCTGAGTGATCAGAGTGTTCAGATTCTGAGCCCTGGGCTCCAATGTTGGAGGCCCCAGCTCTCTTGAAATGTTCCTCAATCCTCTTAGTTGAGAGGGATTTCTTGTTCTTCCCCATATTTGTTGCTTTGATGTATTTTGACTTAGGACACAAACAGTAATTCTCTGGTGCATGGGGGACTCTTTTCTGTCTCCTCAGGACCTTTTTTGCTATCTTCTTGCCCCGTGGAATCAGGTGACAGTGCCAGGGATGTTTCTCAACATGACGCAGCCCCCGCCAGCAGGAGTTCCCCTTTTTCTTCCCCAGGAGTTCTACATCCTAGAGAGATAAGCCTTGTTAGCTGCTGTTAGCTGTTTGCTCCTGTGCCAGACTGTTGTAGCGTGACCTCAGCTCCACTAGATGACAGTGGAAGCCTTCAGTTTCAGGCCACTTTTACTCTTGATGCTTTGCCTCTTCAGACTGAAGTGTGTGGAGATCATCAGGCAGTTGCCTATGTCCTTGCTCATTAGATTGGCACCCAAGAATTCCAGCTATTATGCCGGTCAATTGTGCACCGCCAGTAACAGTCTGTTTCCGAGAGAGCAAGTATTTTAGCAGTACAAAGGCCTTTTGCCTAATAAAGAAATGCAAAGTTCAACACACAAGTTGTAGTAGAGAAAGGCTTGTCCCAGCTTGAGCAGCCTGGATCTAGTAAGGTAGTCTCTGGGAGCTGATTAGTAGTGTGTTCTGTGGGTCTCTGGCAGGGCAGCCCACCTCAGCCTCTCTAGACCCCCTGGAGATGCTGCTTTTAGGCTGTTTAGGGTGTTGAGGGAGTAATCTAGCCTGGCAATGGCCCCTGCACTAGGCCCATTTCACGGGCTTTCTTACCCCTTATTTTCTCTCCCCAGCTGCCTCTTCTGCGGGTCTGCAGCCTTCCCAGGCCAGTCCAGCCGGGCCAGCCACCACTGGTCTCCCCTGGGGGGCCCCCGGCCCTCTTCTAGAGTACTCACTGCGCCTGGGTCTTCTTCCTCACGCTGGCCACGTGTAGGACCAAAATGGCTGCCACCCGTTTCAGGGCCCCTCCAGTCCCTGCAACCTCGGGGGCCGATCCGGACGGGTCCTGCACGGCACTCCCGGACCAGGGCCTGCTCGTACCTCCTCCAGGTGAGCCCTGGCTGCGCCTTCACCCTCCTGTGCCTCGGCGGGGCGCGTTTTCACGGGTGACGCCGGCGGAGTGGCTGGAAATACCCGGAAAGGGGTTTGGGGTGTCCCCTCCGTTTCCCCCAATTGCCGCAGGGGTGAGGTAGTCCGTTTGTCGGGCTTTTTAGCCCCTTATAAGCCCCAGCTTTAAGTTTGGAGCAGGAGCCCAGGGCACACACGTCTTGCTGCTTCAGACGCTGGCTCCGCCACCCAGCCGATAATTATTTTAACTATATTATTTTATCTGCCTGTCACCTGCTCAGGAAGGTGTATCCTTATAAACTAATTATCATTCCAAATCTATGGACCACCCTGGACATTGTAGCTGCCATATTCCCAGAAACTCCCTGTGTTATGCATGCTATTCACTCTTAGTTTTGTATCAAAATATTTTTTAGAATGCCATCTGTTTTTTTCCATTTTACTTGAATTACATTTTAAACTTTTATATGTAACTAGCGACTTGCTGGTCAAAAAATGAAGGCAATAAAATGTGAAAGCTGATTGGCACCCAATGTGAGTCTCGTCACCACTGATATGATGTTTTTTTGTTTTTTTTGTCAATTCCCCTTTTTTTCTTTTCTTTATTGTTCTTAACCTGTATGTTTCCATGTCTTATTCCATATGTATGAAAAAGGGCAACAATTATTTGAATTAGTAGTCAATATATTTATTGTTATAACATGCAACTTATATCTTTAATCATCTCAGTAGCCATGTTTTTGTGAAATTGTAATTTTTTTTATTGTAACATATACATGCATATTTTAAGAATGTATAAACTTTATTATCAACTTATTTGCAATATTGAATCCAGAGGAAGGCAAACAGTAAAAAAGCAAGTAAAACAGACCAATCATCTCAAATTGGGAAAATTATTAATTCCTTTCTGACCCCAGATACTGGTGACCGGCTTACTCCCTGAATCAATACTTTCTGTTTAATTATACAGTTGGATTTCCAAAGGAATGCAATAATCCCCCTACTTTCACTTTCTCATCTTTTAACAACTGATGCTCACTTCAAAACGTTAATTTGTAGTGGTTGTTTGTATGGTGAAAATGGGACATTGAGTTGTCTCTGTTCAAATAGTGGTTACTCTAAAAAGAGCCCAACAGACTTTCAAGTTTGTCATTTGGATTTCACCCCTATTGTGCATCTGAATGTTTTTATGTTTTTTTGGAAGCTCTGTTTGTTATTCAACGTACAACTTTTTGTTAGAAGTGTTAAAATGGCACATACAGTTGAAATAGTGGTTTCTCTATAAAGAGCCCCACAGACATAAAACTAAGTTTTTGGGATATAACCACTGTTGTGTGTGTGTGTGTTAATTTTAAATGTCTTTTGAGCCTGTGTTTTATTTTTTTGAACTTACAGCACCTCATAATAAACTATATTTTTTGTGAAAACTCTCCCATCATTTAACAACTCATTCTGATTTTCTTTTGTTTCCATTAAAACTTAAATGTTTTCCGTTTTTTTTTGCATCTTGAAAATGCCACATAGAGTTGTCTATGGGCAAATAATGGTTCCTATAAAAAGATTCCAACGGACTTAAAAGGTTGTCCTTGTGATTTATTAATAGTCATAGCAAATGCTAGGATGATGGGAAATTGTCTCCTTTGAAGGACAAAAGGCAAACCACTCTCACTTGGAGCAAAATCAATTCTTGGTATAAAAACTTGTTCACCTTTATGGGTACCATTCAGAATTTCTGCATGTATGAAATGATCTCTTAAATCCTTCACAATTAATCTGGTCCCATTACAAAGTCCGTTTTGGAGTTTATATTTCTCAGTAACATGACAATTGCCCCTATTTTTAGCTGTAAAATATGTGGTGGCATTCCAGATGGTGTTAATGAATTGATAAATTCAGTTGTAAAGTTGGCCTCACTGTCTTTGTCATCAGCCAGAACAGAATCTGCACTGTAATATTATTTTTTGTGTTGCATTTATTTATTTCAAAATGTCATTATTCAGATGCAATGCATCTTTATTTTTGGATGTTAATGTTACTTTTTGTGCAAGGTCTGATTCTTCATTGTGAATAATTCCATTTTGGACTAAAGCTGATATTAGTGAATCTTTACAAATCATTTCCTGTGGTATTTCCACAATATTTTTCGGTAAATTACTTATAGCCTCTGTTTTTCCTTTGCAAATCTCAATTAACCAAACATTGAATTCATTTTGGCCCTCTGATCACATTTTTTTTTTTCTAATTTAAGATGTGTAAATATTTTCCATAGTGGACTTGCCTTTATACATGGTTTAAGAATCTCTGTCCTATTTCCATGGACAACAACAGGCTTGTCTAAAATAACAACATCACCTTTCCCCCAAAAGGCAATTCTGTAGCCATGACTTAGCACAACAAATGATCAATACATTGCAGGGCATGGCACAACATAATTGTTGCTTCATCTATTATAATTCATTTACTTGTTTGTAGTTTTTTAGCTTGAGATGATTTTATTCTAATATCAGACACTGATGTTTCCAAAATGGGAACTGGTAGTTTAAAGTCACTATGAATGAAACTCATCAGTAAATTATACAGATACATTTTTCCCCGACCCTCCAGGTCCAATTTCCATTAATGCTTTTAATTCAGCTATGGAGTCATTGTAACATTTCAAAAAGTCTTTACATATATTTAATTTAAGCTAATGCATCAGGTACATTACAAAAGATGCAAATTAATGCAAACTGTTCTCTCATCTGCTTTGGCATTTGACATAGTTCTGGTTCTTTGAGACATCTCCCCCATTCAGTATCATCTGCAAGGAAGTTTCGATGTCTTGCATTTAATTGAGATGTCTCATAAACTATATCATTGACTGTACATACATTTTCATAACTTTGTGCACCAGGAACATTTAAAAGTAGTAATCTTTAATGTCTCGTGGACTGACAGTATAAATTATTGGTATAATTTTATTTCCACTTCTTTTTCTTTGTCGCCATGCCCCATTTATGAAAACATAGAGATATGGAATCTCAATGTATAAAAATGTTCTTGCCTCAGTGTCATGTGAATTTAATTGAAACCATGCAGTAAGTGTTGTTTCTCTGTTTTCATTTTGAACTAGAGCATTTCTTTCATCTCCAGCATTAAAGTAAACTAATTGTCTTTGTGGCAAATGTACAGCTAATCAATACACAGCATGTGAGTGATCATGCATTTCAAATTTGAGCAGACGTCACATTGCTTCAGGAGCATTTACATAGCGTGCATCTAGATAAGATGAAAGTTCATCATGTAAAACAGGATTTTCTTCTTGGTTTTGTTCACCTTGCACAACAACAGTTGCTGCATCATATTGTTTGTAAATTTATTTGTACACATATTTTATTGATTTAATTGAAGTGCAAGCTTCCACATTTATGTGTATATTGTACCTAATCAGCAATTGTGGATTATATGGAACCACATATCTATTATCTACAACTTTTCCACAAATTATTGCAGTTTGACCTTCTGTTCTTTTATACAAAGGATATCCATCACAATTAGCATAAGTTTGCACTCTAAATTCTTTGGGGAATTCTTTAATGCATTTCTTATTTGCCATACATGGTGATTGGGGATTAATATCTCCACATGGACCATGAATCATGCGATGTGTTACAAGGTCATAGAGTTTACCATTTTTTTCTGCATGTGGAAGTTCAGAACTAATCAGTGAATCCACTCTCTCCGCTGTATTTAGTTTAGCTTTTTCTTGAGTATAAAAAGTATGTGTGCATGTCCTCGTTTTTGAAATTCAGTGGTATAAACAAAAGCCAGAAATTTACCAAATATGTGTGTGATGGTTATGTCATGAATTAATGCATTGAGTTTTATTTTAAATACTCTCACCACTAAATCTGGTCGATCTGAAGCACTTCGTCTATGTTTCAAATTTTCAACTATCTCTGGCCATTGTGGATTACATGTAAAGGTTATGAATACATATGTTTTTCCAAACTTAGTTACAATAACCATTGCATCATTATATCTTTCTTGCATATTGCGAGGCGATCCTTGGAAAGAAGATGGCAAAATGATATCTCGTCCAGCTGGAAGTTCTCTGTTTGTAGCTAATTCAGCTACATAATCCATCATTCCACCATATTGCTCTACCCAAAGTTTATTTTGTTGAAATTTGATACAATTCAGATTATTTGTTTCTACTTGTTGATATGAATCAATGTTCCATTGTTGTGTGAGTTTGCCACCACATAAAATGGGATTAAAGACATCATGAATAGCAGTTTGTGCCACTTTATATTCTTTATATTGTTTCTGTATATATACTTTATATTGTTTCTGACACAAACTTTACTATTGGGATAACTTTGCATTTGTAATTTTGGTTGCCAATCCTGGCTCACCATTTGGGGAAAAAATTGGATATGTCATAGGATCCAAATAAGTACTTAATATATTGATATTTATGAAAGGTTGGTCTGGATTTATTCTAATATCCCGTTCAATTGGTGGTTCGCCCTCGTCATTTTGAAATACCATGGCCACCTCATTCAATGTTGATAAATTATAAAGTCTTTGATCACAATGCCGATCTCTTTTAAGAACCATATTTACTCTTAGCATTGGCAAATTATTTATTTGAGCATGGGTCTGTTGTTCTCTTTCTACTTCTGCTATTTTTTTGTATGCTTGAGTATATGGGTTGTTCTCCATAATCTTATCAAGTTCTTTAAAAACTGTGGCTAAACATTTTTTTATTTTCAGGAAGTGTCAAACGTTGAACTGCTTCCATTGTATCTAGGACATATAACTGTGAAAATGTCCTTTGCTCTCCTGCTTCTGGGTGTAAATGGGAAGTGCAGTGATAAATTTGTCCTTGTACTAACGTGTGTTATTTCCTGTGTGAAGGATTTGGTACAGCTGAGAGGGGAGTGTTTTTGCCTTGTTAAACTTGCATATACAATAAGTTTGGGCCTAGTGTCTGACTGCATCTGATTTACTCAGACAAGTATAGTGTGTTTTTTTCCTGTGTGCAGTGATTTGGTGCAGGTGGGTGTTTTTGCCTGGGTTAAAATTGCACATACGTTTGGGCCTTGTGTGTGACTGTTTACAGGAGGGAGTTCAAAGAAAAGGGTCAAATTGTTTTTTTTTGTTGTAATTATGAGTCAGTCCTGTGGCGACCTCACTCACTGTACATCCTGTTATATGTATGCACTACTGGAACAGATGATCCAGAGTCCATACCTCTGTGGCCTCTCTGGAAGCTCAGATTGCAAAACTGGAGAGGAGAATTGCAGCACTTACTGATATTCCACCGCAAAGGGGGTTGGTGCTCATGGAGCACAGTTTAGCTGGGCCTAGCATGGAGGATGGAGCTGGGGCTAGTGAGGATGTCTAGGGAGGTAGCTGGGTTACAGTTAGAAGGTGAAGCAGGTTGAACATGAGCAGGAGGCAGGCCAATACTGAGTTAGCAAGCACCAGCAGATTTGCCAGATTGAGTGAAACTGTTGTGGATGTCAATTCAGGAATGGCAATGCCAGATAGAGCTGTTCCCTCTAACAGCCAGGAGAACAGTTCTACTGGAGGAGTGGGAGGGCAGTTTAGGCAGAGCAACAAACAGGTTTTGATGGTAGGGGACTCTATTATTAGGAAGGTAGACAGGGTGATTTGTCACCCAGATCCCAGCAATTGAACAGGGTGCTCGCGTTGGGCATGTTGTGCATCGGGTAGATTAATTATTGGGAGGGGCTGGAAATGAACCGGCAGTCTTGGTACATATTGGTACCAATGACAAAGTTAGTGGAAGATGGAGTGTCCTAAAGAATGATTTTAGAGAATTTGGCAATAAGCTTAAGGGGAGGACCTCCAAGGTAGTATTTTCTGAGATACTACCAGTGCCCCGTGCTAGCCAGGGAGACAGAAGGAGCTTAGAGAGGTTAATGAGTGGCTAAAGATGTGGTGCACTAAGCAGGGGTTAGGGTTTTTATAGCACTGGGCTGACTTCTCACTTGGGTATAATCTCTATAGAGGGGATGGATTGCATTTTAGTGATGAGGGAGCTTTTGTGCTAGGGGAAAGGATGGTAGAAATGGTAGAACGACTGGGGGAGTTTTTAAACTAATAGGTGGGGGGAGGGACTAGATAGAAGTAATGGGGTAGAAAGTGTAGAGGGGATAAGGGATGAATAAACTACTCATGGGGGAGGAGATGGGGTAAGGGTTAGTATAGTCAATAGGTAGTTATTACTAAGTAATTCAAGTACAGAGGAAGGCACCTCAAAACTACAAACTCATAACATAAGATGTATGCTTACTAATGCCAGAAGCTTGCCAGGAAAAATTGGAGAGCTAGAATTATTGGCAATTAACGAAAAATGGGATTTATTAGGCATTACAGAGACATGGTGGGATGAACCTCATGATTGGACTGTTAATCTGGATGGTTATAACCTATTTAGAAAAGATAGGGGCAATGGTAAAAGAGGAGGAGGGATTTGTCTGTATGTTAAGCCTGAATTGAACCTATACTCAGAGAAGATATTTATTGCGGAACTAGCGATAATGTTGAATGTTTGTGGGTATAGTTAAATATCGGAGCAGCAAGTTCCAAAAGAATATGAATAGGAGTATGCTATAAACCTCCAAATATAGGTGAGGAAATACAATTATTGTTACAGATTGGAAATGCAGCTAAGCATGGGCAAGTTCTAAAAATGGGAGACTTTAATTACCCTGAAATTAACTAGATAAATGAGACCAGCAGTTCAGCTAAAAAACTCTTAATTTTTAAAGGGCAGATTTTAACGGTCTAAGGGCAGCAATACAAAGTATAGAGTGGGACAGAGAACTGATAGGTAAAAATACTGAACATAAATAGACAACATTTAAATCCTTACTAAATATACATACTTATCACCATATACCAAGTGGGAATAAAAGTAAAAGGAGTAAATCACATCCAATGTGGCTTAACAATGATTTGAAGATCAAGATACGGAGTAAAAAGCAGGCATTTAAATGATACAAACAAGAGGGGACAGAGACTGCTTTACTGGAGTACAAGGAAATCATCAAGGCTTGCAAAAGGGCTATTAGACTGGCTAAAATAGAAAATGAAAAATGAATTGCAAAAGAGAGTAAAACTAACCCTATTTTTTTATTTATTATATAGATGGGAAGAAGGCGAGGAAGGAAGCTATAGGAGCATTACAATGTGACACAGGCCATCTGACACTTAGTGACCAGGAAAAGGCAGATGAGCTAAATAGGTTATTTTCTTTGGTATATACAAGGGAGGTACCAGTGGTTGGGACACTGCAACATAATGGGGCTACACTACCTTTGCTGAATAATTGGTTAACGCAGGAAGTAATCCAAAAGAGGTGGGATAAAATAAATGTTAATAAAGCCCCGGGTCCTGATGGAATACATCCAAGGGTACTGAGGGAACTGGGTTCTGTAATAGCCAAACCATTATATTTAATTTTTCAAGATTCACTCAACACAGGGAATCTACCAGATGACTGGAGAAAAGCACATGTGATATCTATATTTATAAAGAGATCAAGAGCAAATCTGGGGAATTATAGACCAGTGAGCATCACTTCTGTAGTGGGGAAGCTTTTAGAAGGCTTAATAGGGGATAATATACAAGAATATGTCTATTTGAACAGGATTATAAGTGGGAGTCAACATGGATTTATGAGGGATAGGTCACATCAAACATATCTAATTAGTTTCGATGAGGAGGTTAGTGGATATAGTCTTTCTGGTTTTTGCAAATGCTTTTGATACAGTGCCACATGGGAGACTATTGTGCAAACTAAGGGATACAGGAATTGCAGTAAATATCTGCTCATGGATTGAGAGCTGGCTAAAAGACAGGAAGCAAAGGGTTGTTGTAAATGGAACATACTCAGATTGGACTAATGTGGTAAATGGGGTTCCTCAGGGTTCAGTAATAGATCCTCTCCTTTTTATTATATTTATTAATGACTCAGAGGTGGGACTGCAAAGTAGTGTCTCCATTTTCGCTGATGACACAAAGTTGTGCAAGGTAATTACATCAGATAATGATGTGCTTTCCCTCTAAATGATTTACATAAAATTGAGGAATGGGCATATACCGTATATATTTGAGTTTTTCAGCCCTTTTTTTAAAGCCCTTTTTTTTAAGGCTGAAAAGGGCGCCCTCGGCTCTTTTCCCCATGTCTCTCTTTCTCCTCCGTGTATCTCTTTCCATCGGTGTCTCTCTTTCCCCCACAGTGTCTTTCTTCCCCCCGTGTCCCTCTTTCCCCCGTGTCTCTCTTTCCCTCCCCACTCCCTTATCATCCTCAACCCCCATCCTCATCCTCAACCCCCCTAATCCTCATCCGCAACCCCCCCATCCTCATCCTCAACCCCCCATCCTCAACCCCCCCATCCTCAACATCCCCAATCCTCATCCTAAACCCCCATCCTCATCCTAAACCCCTCCTCACTTTGGCCCTCTAATTACCTCCCCCTCTCCCTTTCCCCTCACTTACCTTCCATCTGCAGCAGCTGCTCCTCCGCCTATGAAGCAATGTGACATCACGTCATTAGCATATGCCGGAAGGAGCGCGGAGGAGCAGCTGCTGCAGATGGAAGGTAAGTGAGGGGAAAGGGAAAGGGAGAGGGGGAGGTACTTAGAGGGGTAAAGTGAGGAGGGGGGGTTAGGATAAGGATGGGGGTTGAGGATGGGGGGTTGAGTATGAGGATGGGGGTTGAGGTTGAGGAGAGAGGTTGAGGAGGGGGTTGAGGATGAGGAGGGGGGTTGAGAATGGAGGGTTTGAGGATGTGGGGTTGAGGATGAGGATGGGGGGGTTGAGGATGAGGATGGGGGTTGAGGAGGGAGGTTGAGAAGGGAGTTGAGGAGGGCGGTTGAGGATGAGGAGGGGGGTTAAGGAGGGGGGTTGAGGAGGGAGAATAAGGATGGGTGGATTTGGGATGGGGGGTTGAGATGAGGATGGGGGTTGAGGATGGAGGTTGAGGAGGGGGGTTGAGGATGAGGAGGAGGGTTGAGGAGGGAGTTTAAGGAGAGGGTTGAGGAGGGGTGTTGAGGAGGGAGGTTGAGGAGGGAGAATTAGGATGGGGGGTTGAGGATGGGGAGGTTGAGGATGGGGGGGTTGAGGATGGGGGGGTTGAGGATGAGGATGGGGGGGTTGAGGATGTGGGGGTTGAGGATGTGGGGGTTGCAACAAAACTAATAAGGGGAATGGAGGGGCTAAGTTATGAAGAAAGGCTAACCAAATTAAGCTTATTTTCTTTAGAAAAAAGGTGGCTAAGAGGAGATATATTTACCTTATATAAAAACATCCAGGGTCAGTATAAAGATTTGTCAAGGGATATTTTTGTGCCAATAGGTTTTCAACTGACAAGAGGTTAGGTTTGAAGTTAAAAGATTCCACCTTAAAAAAGGAAAAGGGTTCTTCACAGTAAGGGTGGTTAATCTGTGGAATTCTCTACCAGAGGAGGTGGTGACAGCGGATTTGATAGATAACTTTAAAAGGGGACTGGATTTATTTCTAATTAAAAAGAAAATTCAGGGTTATCCTTGATAATTAGAGAGATAGTATTGATCCAGGAGAAAGCCGATCGCCAGTATCTGGGGTCAGGAAGGAATTTTTTTTTTTCCCTTTGAGACAATTGTTTTTTTTTTCTGTTTGCCTTCCTCTGGATCAATTAATTATTAATTAAAATAAATAAACTGTTTATTAATAATTAATTAACATTGAATTAACAACTAATTAATGAATAACTAACCCGCATATTGCAGATCAGAGGCGATCTTAAAAGGTTGAACTTGATGGACTGAAAGTCTTTTTTTCAACCTTACTATGTAACTATGTAACTATGTAAACACCTATTCCTAAATGACAGCAGTCCCTAAATGACGTCCTGCTAAAATGTCCTAATTAACCTAATGTAATGTCATTTTTATTAATTTATAGAATTAATTAATTTATAAATAAAGCTATGATATTTATTTTTCATATATGCAAAACCTAAACAGCTAAGCATCTATTTGTAAATGCAAGCAGTATAAAATAGAACAATTGTCCTTTGCATTTTTTTTATTTTTTATTATTAATAATGAATAAATTAATAAATTCACATACTTTACCTATTTGTCTGTAATATTCAGCAATCAATATTCTAAACAGCTAACAATCTGTTTGGATTTTCCATCAGCAGAAAATGAACAGTGAGACTATTCATCACCTGAGGAGAAAGTGGGAGAAAACTGCAAACTGTGCAGTATCTATAGCTTGCAGGCGTGAGCCAAAACTGTTACTTTTAGCGGGAAAACCGCAATTTTACATTTGTAATGTTGTTATTTGCAAGTTACTGTGTTTTTCACGCTAAAATGGTGGCGATTGTCTATGTCTTAGGTGCCTCGCAAGCAATTTACGGGCTTCGTAACCATATAAGTCGGGCGTGGCTGGCGGGCATTGTTCAGGTAAGTGTTACATGCTTCTGCCTCGTTTTCATCCTGTTTGACAATTTTTATGTTTTTTCGGCTGCCATTTCTTTATTGCTTAGCCGATTTTCAAGTGCTTAAAACAGGCAAATTTGGGTCAAATTATCTTGCAAACTCACTCACAGACTCCCTGGCTCCCCCTGTGCTGTGTGTGAGTGAGGCATATTTGGGTTTTTGGTTGGTCTTTCGAGTTCTGTGGTTCGGCTGTTAAATTCGTAATTTTTGCGAGGTCCGCAATTTTTGCAAGGTCCTGCGGCACTCCCGCGGGCCTTGGGATCACCCCTGCAAGTGACTTGGGTTCAATTCCAGTCCAGGAACCAAGAGGTCACAGCATCCTGAAGCCATTCAGTGTTGGGCCTGGCCAGTAATTGGATTGGAAACCATCTAGGATTACCAGGAGCCGAACGACATAAATACACTTACCATTTTTTACTGCAGGCCACCCTGTTGCTTACTGAGCCTACTTCTTCCAGCTTCTGTCTCAATAGGGTGTATCTTTGTAAACAAGCTTTCCATTAGAGCTATTGAGGGTGCTGGCAGTTGTAAATGCCACCTTCCCACTATGCAGACACAAACTTTCTGTGTATTCAATTATATTATATAAAAATCCTGACAACATTGATGCTGACCATCTAAGAAGAACTAATAATGTCTATTGATGAACAACAAGCATTGTGTACAGTCCCATCGGCAATGAACCAATTCCTTTTTATTAGCAAACATGTAGAATCAAACTTTCAAATAAAAGACTGGTTTTAAAACTTCTAAAGGTAATATTAAAACACATATTAATTAAATTTAATTTTAGTATATTTAAAAATCATTAAAAACGGTGCTGTTTATAATAACACAATTATATAATGGTGCAGTGAACCATATTAACAGATCAAAAGCTCTGAAAGCATTTTGTTGCATAAAGTTAGGTATTTTAATGGTAAATGTAGGACCAGGAATGGGGTCAATAAAAATATTGCCATAATGTATGGAATAACAAGATCCCTATAATGAGGTGGAGGCTCTAAGGCGCCTCAGAGCTGCTTAAAAAACGCAATGATGAACTACGGACTTACCATCCAAAAATACGAGTAAATAATAATAGTCAAGATATTAAAGTTTATAATTACTCTCAGCTATACCAACCAGGCATACACTTGTGGCTTATCACCTGTGAGATGATTAAACACACAGTAAAGACATTGGGGGAGGACCTATTCATGTAATTTATACTGAAAATGTCCAACTTTCAAGGTACATTATCTAACAATTCCATGTCATTTTTAAGGAAAACCCTTTAGAAATAATATTTATTTATAAATATTAATTTCTTCAATAACTTGAACCTTTGCTGTATGACTTTAAGCTCAAAAATAGTTTAAGATTCCTATTTACTCATTATACTTTGGCGGTAAGTTCTATATCTCATATTTAGGATAATGTAACTATTAATGAACTATTATTGTGTAATTGTGTCACCTCCGGTATATTAGCTGTGCATTTACATATGCTATCCTTGATTGATACAGATGGCCTTTCAACTGACAGTATTTATGGAGCAGTAAACTTGCAGCCTCTCTAGAGCTTGGAGAAGCAATGCCAGCTCATTTCGGGTTGTGTTCAGAAGAAACATTATTGCTATTAAAATGTGAAAGATCAAAAGGACGCTTTTGGGTGAGCGCCCAGATAAAAGATTCCTTCATGTATCACATTTGATAACAGCAGCCTATCAAGATTAGTGAGCCTACCACAATACGAGAAAGAGGATTGTGTTTGCACAATCTCCAATCTAACCTCAACCTGTGCCCATAACACTGTGCCAAGGGTAGTCTGATATTTTTCACAAAATTTGTACTTTTGAAATGAAGTCAAGGTATGGAATTCATATTTTTTTATATACTCATTTTAATGTCATTCAGAAGGGCACAGGAATTAATTTATTTTGACAATACAGCATAGGAGAAAAATGTATCCACCCAGTTCGGATGTGCAGGAAACAAAATCACATATATAGTTGTAAGCATACGAGCCGTTTGTAAGCATACAAGCTCGTGCAGTGAGCCCGCAAGAACTGCGTCCCTCGCAATGCGAGGGATGCAGTTTGCTCCATTTGCGGAAGGTGGAGGCTCCAACGTCGGCTGTGTTTGTCTGCAAATGCGGACCCTCGTAAAGCGAGGGGCCGCATTTGCGGAGGTGAAGGCTCAAAGGCGCCACACACGCGGTTAAAAACACACACACACGCACAACTTAGAAAAAAAAAACGACCTCGGAACCAACCTTAACGTAACAAACACACTCACGCACGAAAAATACGACCATAACGGCCCAACCACGCTCACCTAAAAACAGTCAAAACACACCAAATACTCACAAAAAATACACAAAAAGCTTACTCATAGCAAGGACCTCTGAAAGTGAAGTTACACCTCCATTTAAGTACAAATTCCCGAGTTCAGACACACGAAAAACCCCTAAGCGAGAAATAGCTCAAAGCCCAGGACTGCACACACACACGCGACCTCGGAACCAACCTTAACGGAACAAACATCCACACGCACGAAAAATACGACCATAACGCGCACCTAAAAACAGTCAAAACACACCAAATACTCACAAAAAAATACATAAAAAGCTTACCCATAGCAAGGGGGGGCACCCAGGACCTCTGAAAGTGAAGTTACACCTTCATTTAAGTCCACATTCCTGAGTTCAGACACACGAAAATCCCCTAATGGCCGCCAAAAAAAACGAAAACGAGGCTCAAAGCCCAGCTACGTACAACTTACCCAAGAGGGGATCCAAGAAAAGCTCAGAAACCCGCATTAACCCCATGGGATCCGAGATAAGCTTGGAGACCTGCCTTAACCCCACATTAACCATCGCAGTGGGGGTCCCGATAGCATGCGATCGGGGACCCCCGCTGCAATGAAAATTCAAAATCCCCAGCGTTACGGGTCCTTAAAGGACCGTAAAGGTCCTTAAAGGACCCGTTATAAAAGAAAACAAATATACACTATCACCCTGTCACTCATGGGGGTCAATACAGACCCCCATAAGCACTTAATTAACCCCCTCACTCATGGCGGCCAATACAGACCCCCATAAACCCCTAATTAACCCTGTGACTCACGGGGGTCAATATAGACCCCCATAAGCCCTTCATTAACCCTGTTACTCATCGGGGTCAATACAGACCCCCATAAACCTTCATTAACCCTGTCACTCATGGGGGTCAATAGAGACCCCCATAAGCACTTTATTAACCCCCTCACTCATGGGGGTCAATATAGACCCCTGTAAACACTTCATTAACCCTGTCACTCATGGGGGTCAATACAGACCCCCATAAGCACTTCATTAACCCCCTCACTCATGGGGGTCAATACAGACCCCCATAAACCCCTAATTAACCCTGTAATTTATGGGGGTCAATATAGACCCCCATAAGCCCTTCATTAACCCTGTCACTCATGGGGGTCAATACAGACCCCCATAAGCCCTTCATTAACTGTGTCACTCATGGGGGTCAATACAGACCCCCATGAGCACTTCACTAACCGCTCACTCATGGGGGTCAATATAGACCCCCATAAGCCCTTCATTAACCCTGTCTCTCATGGGGGTCAATAGAGACCCCCATAAGCACTTAATTAACCCCCTCAGTCATGGGGGTCAATACATACCCCCATAAACCCTTAATTAACCCCGTCACTCAGGAGGGTCAATACAGCCCCCCATAAGCACTTCATTAACCCCCTCACTCATGGGGGTCAATATAGACCCCCATAAGCCCTTCATTAACCCTGTCAATCATGGGGGTCAATACAGACCCCCATAAACCCCTAATTAACCCTGTCATTCATGGGGGTCAATATAGACCCCCATAAGCCCTTCATTAACCCTGTCACTCATAGGGGTCAATATAGACCCCCATAAGCCCTTCATTAACCTATCACACATGGGGGTCAATACAGACCCCCATAAGCCCTTCATTAACCCTGTCACTCATGGGGTTCAATGTAGACCCCCCATAAGCCCTTCATTAACACTGTCACTCATGGGGGTCAATACAGACCCCCATAAGCACTTAATTACCCCCCTCACTCATGGGGGTCAATACAGACCCCATAAACCCCTAATTAACCCTGACACTCATGGGGTTCAATGTAGACCCCCCATAAGCCCTTCATTAACACTGTCACTCATGGGTGTCAATAGAGACCCCCATAAGCACTTCATTAACCCCACTCACTCGTGGGGGTCAATATAGACCCCTGTAAACACTTCATTAACCCTGTCACTCATGTGGGTCAATACAGACCCCCATAAGCACTTCATTAACCCCCTCACTCATGGGGGTCAATACAGACCCCCATAAACCCCTAATTAACCCTGTAATTTATGGGGGTCAATATAGACCCCCATAAGCCCTTCATTAACCCTGTCACTCATGGGGGTCAATACAGACCCCCATAAGCCCTTCATTAAGTGTGTCACTCATGGGGGTCAATACAGACCCCCATGAGCACTTCACTAACCGCTCACTCATGGGGGTCAATATAGACCCCCATAAACCCTTCATTAACCCTGTCTCTCATGGGGGTCAATAGAGACCCCCATAAGCACTTAATTAACCCCCTCAGTCATGGGGGTCAATACATACCCGCATAAACCCTTAATTAACCCCGTCACTCAGGAGGGTCAATACAGCCCCCCATAAGCACTTCATTAACCCCCTCACTCATGGGGGTCAATATAGACCCCCATAAGCCCTTCATTAACCCTGTCAATCATGGGGGTCAATACAGACCCCCATAAACCCCTAATTAACCCTGTCATTCATGGGGGTCAATATAGACCCCCATAAGCCCTTCATTAACCCTGTCACTCATAGGGGTCAATATAGACCCCCATAAGCCCTTCATTAACCTATCACTCATGGGGGTCAATACAGACCCCCATAAGCCCTTCATTAACCCTGTCACTCATGGGGTTCAATGTAGACCCCCCATAAGCCCTTCATTAACACTGTCACTCATGGGCGTCAATACAGACCCCCATAAGCACTTAATTAACCCCCTCACTCATGGGGGTCAATACAGACCCCATAAACCCCTAATTAACCCTGTCACTCATGGGGGTCAATATAGACCCCCATAAGCCCTTCATTAACCCTGTCACTCATGGGGGTCAATAGAAACCCCCATAAGCACTTAATTAACCCCCTCAGTCATGGGGGTCAATACATACCCCCATAAACCCTTAATTAACCCCATCACTCAGGAGGGTCAATACAGCCCCCCATAAGCCCTTAATTAACCCCCTCACTCATGGGGTCAATACAGCCCCCCATAAGCCCTTAATTAACCCCCTCACTCATGGGGGTCAATACAGAACCCCATAAACCACTAATTAACCCTGTCACTCATGGGGGTCCATTATGGGTCTGTTACAACCCAACATTAACCACATATGTGCCATGACGGTCCCCAAGGACCATCATGACACTAAGTATAAACACTACACTGCACTATACCCCCCCAATAAAACATTAAAAATGAACTAAACACCCTCTACACTAACCTATTAACACCTACACTACCTACCTACCCTCTAACAACCCCACCACTCTAATTACATAAAATAAAAAAGACTAAAATCACAAAAAAATTAAAATCTACATTACATAAAATAAAAAAAAACTCTGTCACAAAAAATAAAAAAAGAAACATTACAGAAAATAAAAAAAACACATTATAACCCCCCCCCCCACTACAGAAAATAAAAATTACACACCTGAAAAGGAAATACATATAATACATACAATACAATACATACAATATAATACATACAATACAATACAATATAATACAATACAATACATCCCTATCTAATATACAATACATCCTATCTAATATACATCACACAATCTATCTAAATAAATACCACAATCTAATATACAATACATGCTATGCTATCTATATAAAACACATACTCCTAGCTAACATACAATAAATGCTATCTATATATAAAATTCTAATTCTAAGCTAAAATAAAATAATTAAGACCACTTACCTTTGCAGATGTCCATTCAGATCAGGCACCTAGGGAAAAAAAATAAAAAAATTAGTGCAACACATTTACAGTAAATACTAAACATTCTAAACATTCTAAATATTATACTCACCTTTTCGGCATGTCCCGTCCTGATTCTCCGTTGCGGCAGCTGTTAAAAAAAACATAACATTAATACATAAACATAAAAACAAAATAAACATAATCTACATTGTACTTACCTCCCTGCAATGTCTCTGGCCTCCTGCTCCTCTTCGGCCACGCCCTGTAAAAAAAAAAAATACTTACATACGCACTCACAGACATCCCCGTGAGGCTAATGAGGCTCCCGGAGACTTTTCCTGAAGAAAATAGGCAATGGCGCCTTCTGATTGGTTGAAATCGCTGTCTATCAAATTCACCCAATCAGGAGGCGCCAATGTGTGAGCCAATCAGAAAGGGATACACCCTAAAATCCAACTCTGATTGGATAATGCACCTGTCAATCTTTATTTAAACCAATTACAAGGTGCAGATGCCTTCAGCCAGTCACAATGGAATACACCCCCACAAGGTGATTGGCTGGAGACATCTGCTCATTCTGATTGGTTGCACTGACAATAGCCAATCACAATGGAATACACCCCCACGTACTGATTGGTGAATGATTTGTGCCTTCTCATTGGCTATTGTCAATGTCAATCAGTATTACAGCCAATGGGAAGGCACAGATGTCTTCACCAATCAGTACGTGGAGGTGTATCCCATTGTGATTTGCTGATGGCAATAAAGCCTTCGGATTGGTTCAAATAAAGATTGACAGGTGCGTTATCAAATCAGCATGGTATTTTGGGGTGTATCCCTTTCTAAATGGTTCACAATTGGCGTCTTCTCATTGGCTGAATTTGATAGACAGCGTTTTCAGCCATTTTAGAAGCCGCCATTGCAAATTTTATTCTGGAACACTCCGTAGGAAGCTCAGTGCGGATGTATGTCGTTTTTTGTTGTTGTTTTTTTTAAAGAGCGCGGATGCATCCGGGGCACAACACAAGGAGGCCGGAGACATCGCGGGGAGGTAAGTATAATGTACATTGTGTTTATTTTACTTTGTTTCATGTTTATGTATGTGTGCTAATGTAATGGGTTTTTTTTAACAGGGGCCGCGCCGCAGAAGCAAAGATGGAGGACGTGACATGCTGGGACGGGACATGCTGGAAAGGTGAGTATAAGAATTAGAATATTTAGAATGTTTAGTTAATTGATGTAAACGTGTTGTATTCATTTTTTTAACCTTTTTTACCCTAGGTTGGTGATCTGAAGAAACCTCTCAAAGGTAAGTGGTCTTAATTATTTTATTGTAGCTTAGAATTAGGGCTGCTATTTTTATTTTTTGTGACAGGTTTTTTTTTTATGTAATGTACAATTTTTATTTTTGGTGATTTTAGGTTTTTTTATTTTATGTAATGTAGATTTTTGATGACTTTAGTTTTTTGGATTTCTGTAATTACAGTGGTGGGGAGGGGGTTATTAGGGGGCAGGTAGGTAGTGTAGGTGTTAATAGGTTAGTGTAGAGGGTGTTTAGTTGATATTTAATGTTTTATTGGGGCGGTATAGTGCAGTGTAGTGTTTTTACTTAGTGTCATGATGGTCCTTGAGGACTGTCATGGCACTTATGTGGCTAATGTTGGATTGTAACAGGCCCATAATGGTCATAATATACCCTTATGGGACTGATGGGGTTAAATAGAGGCCTATGAGGGTCTGGATAGACCCCCATAAGTGACAGGGTTAAAATGGTGTAGTGCTTACACTTTGGGTCATGAGGGTCCTGGATGACCCTCATGGCACTTATAGTGTTATTACATGCATTCATTACTGTGTTAGAGGGGTCTATATAGTTGAGGCACACAGTACACTCACATTGTGTGGCAAACAGCATTTCAACACTTTCTTTTATTGACCGTAATTTTTTGATGGGCAAGTCGCTAGTAGTTAAATATAGTAGTTAAATAGTTCTAAAATTAACTGTGATCACAGGTCAAAAATACAGCCTGAATTGTGCAACCTGGGTATTGCATTTTATTTTCAAAATACTGGCTATAATGGAGAAAGTAGCAATGAAACTCAGTTTTATATACTACAGGGCACTAAACAGAATGGTCTAATAAAGAAGATAGGAATTAGGAACACATAGAAGACAACAGATCTGTGTACGTGTTTTGTAGCGTGACATCACTTTTCTATTGTTCATCAACAAAGATAAACAATAGCACATGTATTATCTGCCAGTTTCATACAAATATATATCCCTATGTTGTCTTTGAGAAGAGGAACAAATAAACATATATGCTTAACTGTTACAAACACATTATCCTCCCCCCTGCAACATGACTACTATAAAAGTATATACTGTATAATATGCTATATCAGTGTTGCCCAACTTCTTTATTGTAGGGAGTCAAATTATTATTGGTCAGTGAGCAGGTGGGCTGGATTTATATTGGCTGGTGAGTTTGTTGACCGGATATAAAATAATAATAAAAAAGAAACGTATATAAAATATATATAAAGTAATTTATGTAGCTACGTTGAGGGGCAGTTTTAGGAGGACAGCGATGGAATGGCTCCTTGGTAAATGAATACAAAGTACCCACAGTTATGAAGGAGTCATATCTCACTCAGATTGGAATGGAGCTCATAGAGAATAAGGTATCAAATGTAAAAAAACCATTGGAATAAGGAATGGAAGTAGAGAATGGGTCATGGAATGGTAATTAAATATTGGGGAATGGAATAAAAATGCAGAATGAGACATGGAATGGACATAGCAAATGGTGTATAGAATGGAAATAGAGATTAGGAAAAGGAATGGATATACATATTGGGGCATAGAATGGAGACAAGGAGATATGGAATGGAGATAGATGAGGAAGTTTGGAATGGATATAAAGAATGGGGAAATGAGTGGAGAGAGAATGGGGCATAGATTGGAGATACGGAATGGGATAAGGAATTGAGACAGAGAATGGTATATGGAATGGAGAGAGAATATGACATGGCATGGAGATAAATATAGGGTATCAAATGAAAATAGACAATGGGGTATGGTATGTAGGTAGATAATAGCACATGGAATAGAGATAAACATTGGGCAATGGAATGAAGGCAGACAATATTTTATGAAATATATATTCAGTGGGATATGGAATATGGATAGGAAATGGAGATACAGTAAATATTGAGATAAGGAATGAAGATAGACAATGAAGAATAGGGAACAGAGATACATGTTTGGGTACAGATTGGAAATAGACAATGGTGTATCTAATGAAGATAAATATTGCTTATGGAATAGAGTTGGGCTGTGGAACAAAGATAGAGAATAAATATGCATGGAATAAATATGTATGGTGTACTCATAATATTGGTGAATTAATGGTAATGCTGCAAAAGTGAACACCCGCTGGCCAGAGGCTCAATCTGGAACACATAGTATCCTTCAGAGATTTTTATGCACAGTCATGAATTTTTGATGTCCTGACCCAAATCATGTGAAGTAGTTTATTTTATTCTCATGCTTTCTTGCAAACTGTAGATTTAAAAAAATACTTCAACAGGATGTTCTCCCCTGCTAGTAACTGACTTGAACCAGACAATTGGAAACTGAGTCATATCTATTCTATCACTGATATAAGTAGATAATAGTGTGGTCATGGATATATATATACATGAAATGTATTCTTTGGATATTACTTCATAGTGATGTATCAATGTGATATATATCTAATTTGCATTAGATGGAAATGAGATAAAAAGTTGTTTACCTAACCCAATAAGAACAATATAAAACATGAGAGTATTTGTAACTGATTAAATGCTCACTGCTCATTGAGAATGATCACATTTGGAGGGGGATCGTTTCCTTTTTTAAATATGACCATTTTATCATATTGGAGTGAAGTGATTTTATGTGCTAATCACATATATGTCCTAATTGCGAGTTTGTTGGTAACGCTATGTTAAAAGTTACTGGCTTGCGCATGCCGAAGGCGCTAATCACGAAGCCCGTACGTAACTGACTTGACAGGGCTGCAATGAGCGCCGAAGGCTTAAAAAAAACTACAGCTTTGGCAGCCGCCATTTTTTTCAAGCCCATAACAATGAAGCCGTCGAAAGACCGCCAAAACACGTCAATTAATTAAAAAATGAACTTACAAGCAGCACACGGGGAGAGGCAGGGAGCCTGTAAGTGACTTTGCTAACTAATTTGATATTTATTTGCCGTTTTTGGAAGGTCTAAAAATGGCTAAGCAAGGAAAAAATGGTGGCCATAAAGCTGTAACTTTTGAAAATGAACAATTTACCAAGCCTGCAAATGGTTTCACACTAGTAAATGCAAACAAAAGCAAAGAGGAGGGAGAGGGGGGAGAGGGTGGAAAGAGACACAGTGAAGGGAGTGGGATGGAAAGAGACACAGGGGAGAGAGTGGGGGGGGAGAGACACAGAGGTGAGAGAGGGGGAAGGAAACACAGGGGAGGGAGATAAGGGGGAAAAAACAAGGGGAGGGAGAGGAGCAAAGTGACATGCAAGTCCCAAAAGTTGCGGGTTGGCCGATGCCTGCAATGAGCGGCGAAGCCGCTCATTGCAGGGCTCGCTATGTAAAGTAGAGGGGGGAATGGCCTTCGGCACTCATTGTGGCAAACAGCATTGCCAGGCTTCACATTTTATTGAAGTCATTTATGACGGGCAAGTCGCTAGTAGTATTATATTAATCAGCAGCATATTGCTTTGTTTGTGTTTATTTGTTTTTTTGGTATTTAAGTCTGAGGGGATTGCATATGTAAAACCAAATAAATAGGATGCCATGTGCTTTGATGAGCCTGGGGCTATTTTGGAATGTATGAAACTCTACACTGGGCAAATATTTTAGTATTTGTTATGTGATATTCAAAAAGTGTGTGTTCTGTCAAAATTTGCATTTGAGATTAAACCATGCCAATTCCCAACAAATGATAATTTACAACAATCTCAATTATGTGAGGAAAACATTTCCCATTTTCCTGAATTCAGAATTATATCTTATTTTAGAGATATGTGAGTATTTCAGTTTGTATTACTGTGCTCTCCTATTGACAAAAGTAGTTCAATACTCAATAGGTCTAGAAAACAAACACAGAGGTAAGTTCTAGATATGTGTCATGTACTGTATTTCTCAGAGGAACAGGAGAGACGAAGGAAGTTAAGCATCTGTGTATTGCTAAGGTAGACCCATTTTGCTTGATTTTATAGTTGTACAAATTCTATTCGTTTTCATTTTTTTGCTATATTGCTGAAATTTTGGGAGCCATAATTTGAGGTCCTCATTTCACCCATTTCTGAAACTAGTTTTTTTTTTGCATCTCTTGAATTGTATATGCTTCTGTAGGTTTACATATCGTGTATATATCAGTTTGCAGTAAATAAACCATGTTATACTTGCAAAAAGAGGACTTTTTGAATTTGTGCAATGCCTAGAACCACAAAGCTTCCCACACTTCCTCAGTAACATACCGTGTTCTGAAAATGTTACAAGTATTATTTACCTTGTTACAATCTAATGTTATATATTTTCTAATGGACTCTCAACCATGTCACATTTTCCTTGATTTGCACTATTTTTCATGTTCATTGTACACATGTTGTAATCATGGGCTCATGCAGATCGCCCCAATGAGGTTCTTCTATATTAAACTGTAATGCAATCTAACTTAATTATAACTGAACATTACAGGAGTAATGTTATTTATCACAATTCAAGAGCGTGGCAAATATAAAATTATTATACTTAGATTATTTTTTGTAAGTCTGATATGTGGCTATTGTAGGAATGCCATCTTTAAGTTTTAAAAATAATTTCTGTTTTATATTTAATTTTTCAATGGCTTTTGGTCTAGTGAACATATATTTTTGAAATTTGGGGTCCTATCGCTAGTACCTTCACATCCTGATAATTTCATGAAAACAGGTCAATAAGTTTTAAAAAAAAACATATTATTGAAACATTAAGATTTAAAATGCAAAGCCACTAGAAGTTGAGATTTGGTATAAAGATGTAGTTTGTTTCTAGATTATTCACTAGTGTTTTTGAAGAAGATTGTCTCAAATTGTAAAAAGATTCTATTTAAAATCTGTAAACTTTAATGTCTTAAATTAACTTAAAACCACAAGGTAATAAACCTCGCCAAGTACTAGAACAGAGGTTCCCAAGCTGTGGTCTATGGAATGCCAATGATCCATGAGCTCCATTGAAGTGGTCCATGGTAACATTGGGATTGTGTCTAGATACTTGACCAAAGGGTTGGGAAGGGAACTGACTGTATTCAAATAGAGCACAATGCAAGAAGCAGACAGAACAATAATTAGGTAGTCTTAAAAAAAACCTAAACAGCACTCAAGTGACCTGCCAAGATTTTGGTCAACTTTTAAATTAGCCATCAGAAAATGTTTTGGTATCACTGCAATAGATGTGAATGTGTCTATATATACAGTGCCTTGCGAAAGTATTCACCCCCTTACTTATTTTGTTAAATTACAGCCTTAAGTTCAATGTATTGTTAATCTAAATTTTATGTGATGGATCAGAACACAATAGTCTAAGTTGGTGAAAATTGGCATGTGTGTATGTATTCACCCCCTTTGTTATGAAGCCCATAAAAAGCTCTGGTGATACCAATTACATTCAGAAGTCACATAATTAGTGAAATGATGTCCACCTGTGTGCAATCTAAGTGTCACATGATCTGTCATTATATATACACACCTTTTTTGAATGGCCCCAGAGGCTGCAACACTTAAGCAAGAGGCACCACTAACCAAACAAAATGTGGCTCTACAAAGTATTGATTTTAGGGGGGTGAATAGTTATGCACTTTGACTTTTTCTGTTATTTTGTCCCATTTGTTGTTTGCTTCACAATAAAAAAAAAAAACATCTTCAAAGTTGTGGGCATGTTCTGTAAATTAAATGATGGAAATCCTCAAACAATCCATGTTAATTCCAGCAAAACACAAAAAATGCCAAGGGGGGTGAATACTTTTGCAAGGCACTGTATATTGTTACTGCTGATTGATTGTGAGGATTGTGATAGAGTGCCTTGCCTTGTGATTGTTTAGAGTAAGCTAAAAAAGTACAGAATTTTGAAAGCACTTGTTATACTAAAACTCAACTGTTTATAAAAAAAACTGCCTTTCATTTTATTAAATATCAATTTCCAGTCCTATAAATCTAAATCTTGATTTCCCCACATAATTTCAAGGATGGAGAGTTTTAATACAGAAATAGATACATGGGATCTTTTGGAGAAAGAGCTTTGTAGAAAAAAAGAAGACAAGATTTCATGGAAAGGGAGCTTTAAAAGATTAATATAGTTTTGGAAAAATCTTACATGTTTTTATCAGGGTTCAGTCGTCTAAGGGCGAACTACGGAACAAGAAAGGCAGGGCAAATAAGTGTCAATGTAGGCACACAGTCAGGTATGAGGTGGTGGTATACACAATAGGCACAGTGATAGTTACAAACTGCCGCAAAGTGGCATGCCTAAGAACAAGTGGTAGCAATGTAGGCACATTGACAGTCAATAATGGGTGATATACAAAACTAATGGATTCATTTTTAAAGAGATAGAACAGTACACCTTTAATTCCAAAGACAATAGTCACCCAAAGAACATCCAAAATTGTTATGCACACAAAAGAGAATTAGAATCACACACCATTGATATGTAAAAAAATATAACTTTTATTAAGCATATAAAAATATATCACAAATATAAAATTAATATAAAAAAATATTCACTGTAAGTCTCCCGTACTGCACAAAATACTCCCAAATTACTCATGTAGTTTAAACAAAATGTAGAATCTATATATATAAATCTAAATATACCTGTGTACCCTATAATAAAGGCACATTAATATTTTTAAAGACGACCCTTGAATTAAATATGTATTGTAAGTACCATTAAACAAGCATAATAATATAAAACTCTATATGTTAAGCAGTAATCAGAGTGGGGATAATATAACTTCGTTGAAGAGTAGGAAGTATGGAAGCCAGTAGGAGATTGAAAATTTGTACCGCTGTGGCCCTATTTAATTAGGTATAGTGGATTTAGGCAAATAAGGGCCCACTATTTACTCATTATGATATACAAAACTGGCACAGTGACTATCAGGAAAAAGTACCTGCCAGAGACTGGCATACCTATTATTATTATTACTATCCTTTATTTGTAACAAGCAAACATATTTTGTAGCGCTATACAGGGGTTAAGTACAAGGCAAAACAATATTAACACATGGCATACAAAGCAACAAATTGTGGAAATGCAGGCACACTACAAGCCTGAACTGGATGGTATATACAACTTGCACATGATCTGTAGCAGATGAGCACACATAGTAAAAAATGGTAGTAAGGCCGGCAGTAGCTGATGGTATTTATAAATGACAAAGCAAATGCAGATTGAGATTGGAGCAAACTGAATCTGCTGGCACGGATCAATGGAACATTAAATGCCATTACATTTTTTTGTTTTGGCACAGAAGTTAGATGAAGATTTTTTTTTGTATAGAGCGGCAGGGTTTTAGGAAGAGGCTCATTTTCATGGCCCGAAGATGAAGACCAAGGGCTTCAATAAGGAAAAAACAGGATAAGTTCTTCAATCACCATGGAAGTGCCCACTTATCCAGGGCAGAAGAAAGAGAAACCTGGGCATCGATCATTATTTAATGTATATTTTCCCCCCTTGTAAGTATATATTTTTTATTTTATGTAGTGCTTTAAACACATTTAGTGTTAGGGACTATGAGGTTAGGAACCATGGGGTCCAATATGGACCCCTATAGTGGTTAGGAAGGGTGCCATGGGGGTCCAGGAGGATTTCCATCATATAGAGGTTAATAGTAGGAACAACAGGAGTCCATAGGGACCCCCAGTGGTTATATTTCTGTTGAGGTAAACTCAGGGGATACCAGGGCTCATAGGGGGTAGTAGGTATTAATGGTGAATCCTTGGGAATACCAATATCATAGGTGGTATAAGGTGTAAGGGGGAATCCCAGGGGATATCCAGTTCATAGGGCAAAGCGGGGATAAATGAGAAATCCGGCTCCTAAGGGTAACGAATATTAAGGGGGAATCCTGGGGAATACGCAGGGGTATCGGGTCATAGGCGGAGGGGTAATAAATTCACTGTATTAGTTATTATTATTTAAAAATGTCCTTGCCATGGGAAGGAATGTATATAGATAGATAGGGATAATAGATGATGTTAGGGCTAGTATAGTGTGTTGAATTTAGTGGGCACCAATCTGTAGCATTGCTCTGGAGACTGTGGAGATTCAGCCTTGGAGCCTCCTGCTAGCAGGTTGCGAGCACACGTTAGAGCTAGAGAGCTCAGGGTAACCCCTCGGGGGTGAGTCAGTAAGTATTACAGTTTTTTTTTGAGGGAGCCATAGAATAGGTGTGGAAATTTGCTTTTCAAAACTCACTTTCTAAAATATTTTGCTATTATTGTAATATTTCACAAAACTGTGCTGTAATTATAGCACCTCAGCAGTCCTTTAAATGAGCTCATAGTTCACTAAATACACATTTACATTTAAAGCAACTAACGTATAACATTGTTCGATAGACTTCCCACTGAGTTTTATAACTAAACAAATAATTTCAATTAAAACTAAATTGTTGCTACAATAGTTTTTTTTACAAACAATACAGGAAACACCTTGATTATTTAACACTGCTGTTTCAGCACCTATCAGTCTCTGATGCTGAGGATGATCCATGTGGTGAGCCAGGCAGCTCTGTGTGCTTTTGATCTGTGTGCTTTATGTTCTGATCAAGGTATAGACACCAGTAGTCACAGATGGACCGCAGCCAACTTAGATTAAGCCCAGTAAGTAGATGTATATTTAATCTCCATCCCCACTGCCTTTCTTGCTGGTAGATGTACAGTTGCCAAAAAGGTTGTAATAGAATTCATCTGGAGATTGAAAAAAAATATCTAATACGGAGTATATGAGATCAGATGTGCAATGCAAAAAGATGCAGAATCCCACTGGCTGAATTTTTATATGATAGGTCCACTGCAGTGTGCGTACAATGACATTTCCTTTTTTTATTAAACAATTTAGCAATAAAATCAGTACTTAAAGAAAAAAATTAATGTAGCGTTTAAAGCTTACGTGTGAAATTATAGTTTGGACTTCAGCAAATCTACTTTTCTCCACCCCCATTATAAACTGGGGAGGAAATAAGCAGCTATGCTAGTTCCTGAAAAAACAAAGCTACATTAAATGTTATATTTATTTTATTTACTTATGGATTTTATTGTTAATTGTGACAACCCAGAGATGAAGGGGTACATGCACCCCACGACTCTTCCTCAAAGTTGTGGCTTTTGGGTTCTCTCAGCGCCCAGCATGTCTCAGGACCATTTCTCAGGAACTCTGGAAAACACAGGTTTCAAACTCTTAAACTAATTTATTAAAAAAATACTAACCAATTTTTTCTACCCTTTTAGTTAGGAAAGCTCAGAATACAAGAAATACTTATGCATGTTTTCTTGTTCAGACAGACTGACTTTATTCTTTCTTTTCCGACACCAAACAATAAAACCCACATCTCCCCCTCCCCACTTTCTTTAGCCAAACCCACACTGGTTTTGCTCTGATGTCAGCAGTGGTGGGGGTTGTCTATTTGTGGAGCTTATCAACATTTATGACTCTCTGAGGCCAGAGATTAGGGTCCTGGTTACAATATCTCTTGTTTATCTAAAGTAATAAATGGCTCGTGTTGTCACGGCATCTGGGGAGTTTATGCATCCCAGGCTCAAGATGACACTTGGCTAGGCAACATGGCTGACCACAACCAGTGCATAGCAGGTCCGTACATCATTCTGATAATAAGTCTGATAATAAGTCCCCCTAGAAGGCCGTGATAACATAACATAAGAGCCTGTGAGCCACATTTTACTGTGTTCATTAGTGATGTCGCGAACATCAAATTTTTGGTTCGCGAACAGAGGACGCGAACTTCCATCAAATGTTCGCGAACGGACGAACCCGGCGAACCGCCATAGACTTCAATGGGCAGGCGAATTTCAAAACACAGGGACTCTTTCTGGCCACAATAGCGATGGGAAAGTTGTTTCAAGGGGACTAACACCTGGACTGCGGCATGCCGGAGGGGGATCCATGGCAAAACTCCCACGGAAAATTACATAGTTGATGCAGAGTCTGGTTTTAAGACATAAAGGGCATAAATCACCTACCATGCTTTAAAACATCAGGTATGAGGTTGTATTGATCAGGTAGTGTAAGGGTTACACCCGCTTCACAGTAACAGACCAATCTCCCCGTTTAATGCACCTCAAACAACTGCAAACAGTCCCTTTGCACAACCGCAAACTCCCCATTTGCACAAGGTTGGATACCAAGCTAGCCATGTCCCGTTCCTTGTCCTCACTGATGTCATTGAAGGTCTCTTCCTCCACCCAGCCACCAAGGGTCCCCGAAAGGTGACAACAAGCTCCCTGGGACGCCTGCTGTGTTTGGTCTTCCACCTCCTCAAAGCCACCTTCCTCCTCTGACTCCTCTTCTTCAGACTCCCAGAGTCTGGGGGCTTCCACTGCCCAGCATGGAAGATTATACACAGGTCAGAGTCTGGGGGCTTCCACTGCACAGCATGGAAGATTATACGCGTTGCCTCTGCGTTATTATAAGGTGTGTACTGTTAAGTAGTACTATTCCTATCGGTTTAATCCCTGTTACGTCCACTATTAGGGGACGTGTATATGACATTGATTTTTGGAACAGGGAGATGGAAAAAGATGCTTGGTCGGTCCTCCCACTTTAAATTTGGGGCACTGCGCGTGCAATCTAAGGTGCCACCAGATAGGAGTGGTGTGTTCAGTTTTACTATTTATTCCTATCAGTTTAATACCTGTTACGTCACCTATCAGGGGACGTGTATATGGCATGGATTTTTGGAAGCGGGAGATAGAAAAAGATGCTTGGTCGGTCCTCCCACTTCAAATTTGGGGCACTGCGCATGCAATCTAAGGTGCCACCAGATATGAGTGTCACTTTGCACTGGCAAAAGTTGGCAGAGTAGGCACTGTAGGCCTCACACACACGCCTGTAGGCAGGCAACTGATATTCAATCGATTACAGTCAAAAAAGTGTTGTTTTATGTCACTGTACACTACGGTTGCACCAGATATGACGTATCACTGTGCACTGGCAAAAGTTGGCAGAGTAGATGCAATAGGCTTCACACACATGCCTGTAGGCAGGCAATTGCTATTCAATCTATTACAGTCAAAAAAGTGTTGTTTTATTTCACTGAGCACAATATAAGCTGTGAGCCTGACACAGGCAGGCAACTGAAATTAGATTACAGGAAAAAATGGTTGTTTTCAATGTATGGTACACCACCAGGTATGAGTAGTGAAAATAAGCACAATATAAGCTGTTAGGTGTTAGCCTGTCACACACACACACTGGCAGGCAGGCATATGCAATTTGATTGCACAGAATTTTTTTTATAAAATAAAATAAATGATGACTAGCCCTAAAAAGGGCTTTTTGGGTTGCTGTCCTTGCAGCAGATAACAGATGAGTCCTTCAGGTCTGAAGTGGAAGCTAAATACACAGCCTGGCTATCTATTTCCCTATTAAATCTCCAGCAGCTACACTATCTGTCCTCTCACAACGAATGCAGCTTCAGAATGATTCTAAAATGTATGCTGTCCTTCAGATGGAAGGCCCTGGAAGGGAGTGTATGCTGCTGATTGGCTGGAATGTGTCTGCTGACTGTGAGGTGCAGGGTAAAAGTTTCCTCAATAATAACGTATAGGGGGTGAACCGAAAAGCGCATGTGTTCGCCACCCGCTGCGAACGCGAACATGCCAAAATCCCAGCGAATAGTCCGCGGTTAAACTGTCCGCGACATCTCTAGTGTTCATTACATCCACTAAGAAACCATGACAGTAAGTATATACACACATTAATTCTTTAGACATGGCACATAAATTAAAGATAAATTGTTACAGTCCTTAAAACACATCTCATGTCCATTTTGATAGCTTTTTGATATTAGCAACAACACATGTTAGCGTCCCAAATAACAAGGTTGCTTGTGAAGTTCAGGAAGTCCCAAAATCAGTCATGACATTAATGACATTAATTACATCAAATGAACAAAACCCTATTGTATTACCATGACATTTTAATTACCAGCAGTAAGGTAAAATATTATACTAGTAAAATAATGTGTCTGCAAATATTTCATATTTGATGTAAGGGATCACTAATTCCCAAACAGATATTGAGTCTTAAAGAGCAAATATAATACTCTTTTTTCTGCCAAATATGTTCTGAAGCTCTTCACATCTTTTTCAAATTCTAAGACGCTTTGCCACCAAAGATGTGCAGCAAATAGTCAGTTGCACTTCACAGTCTTTCGTCAGAGTTTGGAAAGGATGGCGCTCCAGCCTAGAGACAGAGGGCCTCATTCACTTGCAATTAAACAGAACATATTCTTTTACAGAGGTTTTTAGTTAGTGAAGAAATTGCTTTTGGATAAAAGTTTACTAACTAAAAACATCTGTAAAAAACATATGCTCTGTGCTTATATGGAGCCCTATTCAATTGACCAAATCACAATTGAATGAGGCCCTCTGCCTCTAGGCTGTAGTGAGAAAAGGTGGGTGCTATTGAATAACACATACTTAATAGATTGCAAAATCTACATTTTGTATCAATAGATAAACCAGTACTAAACTCTATAAAGCCACATGTTGAGTAATGTCCTTAGAAACCTGTCCACTTCTAATATATTTACATTTTATGATGAATTTGGCCCACTCATAGATATATAATCCCACAATTATGTTGTATCTTCTTTTCCTCCTGCTCTTCTTCTCTTTTTCTACCCCTGTCTTTTTCTCCCTTATTTACCTTTCTTCTTTTCTTTTCTGTACTGTTTCTATTCCTCTATTGCTCCTTTTTTATGACTAGACTTGACATTTTTAAAACCTGTGAATGGTTACTGCTCGTTCAATTTTGCCTCCCTAGCCCTACAGAGTATGTAATACAAACTACCAGGACCATGCTGTTAGACAGCAAGCAGACATGATATACTGTGTGTTAGAAGTTTCTAAAACACCATCTCCCATCATAATCACTTTCCAGCCTTTTGGCTAAGATCAGGTGTAATAACAGTAAGGTAGTACCTGCCTGGTAGGTGTCTAGTCTATGCCCATGCCAAAATGTAGGAACAGGGAAACACTTGGGCCCCTATTCAATTGAGCAATTGTGAGTTACTGGAGCCCATAATGGAGCCCGTGAACTAATTTGCTATTCAATTGGCATTTTTTAGCAAGCCGCAAATGATCTACAGGTTACAGGCTGAAAATGCCTGCGGTTGTCAAAATTGTAACTTACAGCCCATCAGAGCCTTTGATCTTTCAAGCCCGCAAAAGTTACAATCGCTAAAGTGGCAAATTGCTATTTAATTGCTACAATTCCTCAAGTCCGCAAATGTTTTCACACCTGTAAACAACAAATGTAGAAGAAAAATCCTACGGGTGCCAGATAGAACTCGCAAGGGCATTAAACACCAGATTGTATCCCTATAAATGCAAATAAAAAATCAATACTGCACTTTAAAAGAAGGGGGAAAGCAATGAAAGACATTGGAATTAATTGCACAACAGTGGAAAATCTGTACATTTTGGTATTCTTTATGCTCCTAGCAGCATGACACCTGTAGTGTGACTCTCCTCCACTGCTAAAGTGTCCTTAGTTCATAAAACACAAGCTGCAGGGTACAGATGAGCAAGATGGCAGCCTGCAGGAGAGAATAGAGGGAGGAAGGGGGAGCTTCTAGAAACCGAGAAACTGAATTTGTGGGTCTCTGACAAGAAAGTGAGTGCACGTTTTATTAAAAAAAAACAAATTGAGGAGAATCAAATTAATTAATTAAACTTACTAAAACATTTAAATAAAATGAAAAAGGTCAAAAGCATTACTTTAAAGCAAAACATTCCTATTGTTTATTAAGGACTGTCTAGTTCTTCACAACCTATCATTTAGTTTTCAATTAGCTCCAACAGTTTTCTGTGGCCCACTGTCTGCCATGACAAACGTATTTATTTTGTATCTGTCCCTCAAACTTGGCTAATGAAAATCTGACCCCCACACTAAAAAAGTTGGACAGTGCCACACTAGTGTACAATGAGGTATTATTGGTGTTGTGAAGTATGTAGCTGCACAATGTAGTTATGCAAATAGTCACACTTTGATGACTTGCAATGCAGGAGCAATTACTGGCAAGAGCCCAAATGAATGACAGAGGGTATAAAAACTCCCTTATCTCTCTGAATCTGACTTTCTTTGTCTTTACCCAGCATATGTCTTTACCCAACCCTTATTGTCTATTTGCTCATTGAAAGATGTCTTACATATGATATAAGCAGTTGCATGTGCAATAGGCAACTACTAATGGTTAAAGTAACAGCATTTTAGCTAAATGTATTGAAAGATTGAGGTGCAGCATCTCTTTCTTGTCTAACATTTAAGATGTCTAAGGGTTAAGATCTTGAGTGAGGAGACGGGCTGGTGACAACGTCTTATAGTTGGGTGTAGGAAACTACGTGTGTTGAGTGACTGTGTGCGGGCTGCATGTGAGTGTTGTTGATCTGTTCATTGGGCGAGATATTGTATATTTATTGGTTACTGGGACATCTGGAGATAAAACTGATATTGACTTCATTTATTTGAGACAAATTTGTTAACAGATGCCACATTATCGAGATCACAAAGAAGAGATAACTATTACAAGTTTGGTTGACAACACTAGTTGGATTGCAGTCATTATTAAACTATGTTCAAATTATAGCAACCACATCAGACTAAGAGCATACTGTATGTAGGCAGTGAAAAAGCCATAAAACTAGTTTGTAATTTGGGTTTTTAGAGCACTGGGCTGACTACTTACTTGGGTACAATCTCTATAGCAATGATGGATTGAGATTTAGTGATGAGAGAGCTTGTTTTCTAGGGGAAAAGAATGATAGAAAGGCTGGGGGAGTTTTTTAAACTAGTAGGTGGGGATGTCTTTAATAAAAATCAATGTTAAAAAAACTAGTAGGTGGGGGGAGGGACTAGATGGAAGCAATGGGGTAGAAAGTTGAGTGGGGGTAAGGAATGAATTAACTAGTCATGGGGTGGAGAAGGAGGAGGGTTAGTCCAGTCAATAGGGAGGTATTACTAAGTAACTCAAGTACAGTGGCAGGCACTTCAAAACTACAAACTCATAACGTAAGGTGTATGCTTGCTAATGCCAGAAGCTTGCCAGGAAAAATGGGCGAGTTAGAATTATTAGCATTTAATGAGAAATGGGATTTAATAGGCATTACTGAAACATGATGGGATGACTCTCATGACTGCACTGTTCATTTTGAGGTTATAACCTATTTGGGAAAGACAGGGGTAATGGTAAAAGAGGAGGAGGGATTTTCCTGTATGTTATGCCTGAATTTAAGGCAATAGTCAGATAATATATTTAAGGTGGGACTAGACATAATGTTGAATGCTATTGGGCAGAGTTATATAGCAAAGAGCAAATTCTAAAAGAAAAATAACATATGACAGCTCAGTAGTCTCCACAGTAGTGCTGCTTCAGAACTGTAACTGCATCAGGGCTGTGGCCAAACAGCACTGGTTCGTGGTCCGCAGTTAACAGTGGGGTTTGTTGTAGTTGAGATTGTGTTGATATGCATCTTGCGCAAAACAGCCCCACAGTTGCGGTTGGCCTTTATTGCGTTGATACTTTAGGGATTGTGACGGGGTCCCAAGTTTGTTATGTGCGATTGTGCTGAAGCACCTTTACCACTTTTTTACTAGAATAGTACCTCAAGCTGTTAACAATCTTCTATATAGCTATTTGAAAAGGGATGAAAATTATTTTTTCTAAGTTTAGCAGATGTGTACTGCCCGCTTACACATTATGTCCAGAATGAACATTTTACATATTCTGAAACAAAAATTAAATGTTTTTATTTTTGAAAAAAATAAATGTTCATGCAGTGCCCTGTGCAGCTTGGTTTGAGTTGTTAAAGCAAGCCAAAGTGTACAGCTCTTTTATTCTAACTTCCCAATCATGCATCACTCCCAAACATGTTTATATATTATAAATACTAATAATATTAATAGTAAGAGAATTAGCTAATTATTCTCAAAAATATACCGCAGCATACTGCAAGCCCATTCACCACTAAAAGGGTTAATTGACTCATTGCCTTTCATTCCAATCAAAGAGTATTGTCAGCACTTATGGCTCTCACAAAGCATCAAAGATTTTTCTATTCTGCTCATTAGCCACTGTGACAAACTTAAGGAACTTCTAAATCGAGTTTCTCAAATTTGATGAAGATCTGTTTGACTGTCGCTAAGAAATGGGATAATAGATGGATCGAGGCACACAATTTGATTAATGTCATTCTATTATGTGCGTCACTTAAGTCCTATTGACACTCTCCAAATCTCTAGCTGACACATCTAAGCAAACCCGAGAATGGAGTGTCTAAAAACATTTCTCATCAGCTCTCGTTAGGCTGCCATTTAACTGCTTTTAGCGTTAATAACCATATACAGTATGTGAATCTATAACGAATATAATTCCTGTCTCAAAAGTACTACGCAATTTCATTACAAAGACAGTCAAGTAGTGTGGAAATTTACAGTCTATCTTCAATATGCAAAATTACTGTTTTGTAGAAGATGATAATAAATTGCTATTTTATTTTCAATAAAAAAGAAAGTTTAGATTATATTAAATGGACATTGAAAAGATATAAATATGTGTAGCATGCATTTAAATTGACGTGTTTATACAAATATTCTTCGATATTCTTCCTTTCAGGGAGGTTATCTCGTATGGCTTAATCTCAATCATTTTACTCTTTTATTTAAAAAAGATGGAAATTCTCCACAAACAAAGCATCTAGGCATGAGTCAATTAAGTTCTACCAGAGTATCCGTCAAAAATATACCCATGCAGTGCACTATTAGGACTTCTTAATTTGTGGCTTCATATCATATATATATATATATATTTTCTCTTGCTAACAGCTTCACATTTCTGCCACCTGTCTTTAATGGGTGTTTTTCTGACTCCTGCCATTAAAAGAAATGTTTATTTATCCAAAGCGCAACATATGCATTATCCAGCTCCTGTCTATGGACATTCCTTAATGGATAATATTTAAACTGTGACCTTCTTGGTATTCTGTGACCTTCTTGGTGTTTCAATGGAGATGAAACAAGCAAGCTGTTTTTTAAACACTATCTTATTTGTTAAATAATTAATTCATTAAATACCATTATTGTTTGTCTTTAGCTACAAATTATATTGTTACAAGGAAAGCTGGATTTGTTATATGAATGAATATTTTAAATTTGACACCTCCCCCTGCACATGCTCAGATGCAGTAAGCTTGCAATAATAACCAGCAAAAATGTAAATTCCCCTTTCATAGATCTCCAAGGACAAACAGAGACATCAGCACTTTTTTTTCTAATTAAAACCAGCTTCATGATATTTTTTCTAATTATCCTCTTAGTCACACTGAAAAATGTCAGACATATATTTATCTCATTTATTAAAACGTGCTCTATGAAATCCACCAAAAGACATAAGGGAGTCCCACATCTTTTTGTAAACATTGATACATGTCTATAAAGCAAATAATTTGTGCCTCCAAGTAAAAGGCAATTTCATTACAAAGACTGTCAAATATTCTGGGAATTTACAACAAATCTTCAGAACACAAAATGGCTGCTTTGCTTGTGATGATAATTTTTATATTGAATAAAAGAGAGAGTTTAGATTAGGTGAAGGTTTTACCTCCATTGGGAGTGAGAAATGGATTAAAGTATTTGTTAATATCCAGCACCAATAGCATTTCTCTAGGGGACCACATCTCCCTTACAATGAGGACTTGGTGGCAGCTGAGCGACCATTACTGAAGAAACAACGGCCCACAGGGCCACATTACAGTTTAGCTCCATACAGAAAATGGCAAAGAAACATTGAAACCGCTTCAAAGCAGCCATCTATCAAGTAACTAAAATGAGAATGTTTCAAAGCAGTTAAAATATGAGCAAACTGCACAGCAAAATAACAAGTAAACACATTACAGTTTTCTGATGTGAATTAATCATAACATAAAATAAAGGGACTGGATGCAAGCAAGGTAAAGAATCCTAATGTTATATAGGCAGCGTGAGTCGGCTGTGTGGATTATCACTGGACTCATCGACTCAGTGTGAAGTTAATAAATAGGTGTATTAATGCACCAGTGCCAAAAGCTTCTCTTCAGCGGCCTAATGAAGGCCTCATTAGTAGTATCAGAAAGGTAATGCAGTTAATCATCATTTTAATGCTTGAAGGATCAGAGCTGAGAGTTAAATGCACACCGACAAATAAGTAAGACATGTTTAAAAGTCTAATGTAATGTTACAAAATGGTTTAGTATGCAGGAATTAATATTAAACGGAATCTGCACTCATGGGTGCTGCTACCATCATGTAGAGCAGACAAAATGAAGTGGAAAAGCTGTAAATTGTTTCATTTGCTCTGTTCACTGTATTATAATTGTTTTTAAATAATGCAGTTTTAGCTTTTACAGTATTCAAATTGTTCACTTACCAGGGGCCTCATTCAAATGCGATTTTGCCAATTGAATAAGGCTCTATATAAGAACAGAGCATATTTTTTTTTCAGAAGTTTTTAGTTTGCGAAGACCTTGCTTTTAGAAGTTTGCAAACTAAATATACAGCTAATATGGGTACAAACTCTCACACCCTGAGTGGAGAATAAATTACATGCTTATATACTCTCATTACCACAATAATACATTTCACATTATATTTTTTTTCCTTGGGAAAAAAGTCACTTGTTTGCCAAGTATTACCAAACTAACAAAAATAGCAGCTGTGTTAGCCACGGATGTAAAACATTTTGTGAAGAAAAAAATAATTTTTGGAGATTTTTTTATTGTAAGGAATCCATCTTGTGTTTGTTTTATTAAAGCCTGGGAGCAGGATGACGGGAGTGTGTGTAGTTCTCAGTGGAGAGTGTGGTGTGGGAGGCGGGCAAAGACTGAAGTCCAGAGATTTAGTTTCATGCAATCTGTCTGCTTTTGATCCTGTAAGGGGTCAGGGCTATGGTCTCATTTCAAACATATCCGGTTATATAACAAAGTCTCCAGACAGCTCTCTGTTTTCTACTTCCCACCCCTCCCTCCACTGATTAAAAGCACAACCACATGATCTACCATTCACAAAGTGTTGTAACAAACAAAAAATGGATTCATGTACTCATAAAATGTGTCATGCAATTGATATGACATAAATATTACACTGTATAGATTAATATAGTTTCTTAAAATATTACAGTGTATAGATGAATTGAGTTCAAGGATCAATATATCGACAAGTATACACTGTGTGCAGAAATAGCTTTTATTGGTATAGCAGTAAATTTCAAGGATAAACAATTTTTTTTCCAAAACTTATATATTATTTTATATTCTTTATTTTTCCCATTGATTTTTTGTAGACAATAATAATAATTATGAGTCAGTCCAGTGTATGCACTACTGGAACAGATTATCCAGGGACCATACCTCTGTGAGAAGTGTGAGCATGTTGACTCTCTGGAAGCTCAAATTGGAGAACTGGAGAGGAGAATTGCAGCACTGGAAAGGGAGCACAGTTTTGCTGGGCCTAGCATGGAGGGTGGAGCTGGGGCTAGTGAGTATGTCCATTGAGGTAGCTGGGTTACAGTTAGAAGGGGAATCAGGGGGAACAGGTAGGAGGCAGGCCTGTTCTGAGTTGGCAAACACCAACAGATTTGCCAGATTGAGCGAAACTTTTGGGGTTGTCCATTCAGGAATGGCAATGCCAGATAGAGCTGTTTCCTCTATCAGCCGGGAGAACAGTTCTACTGGAGGAGTGGGAGAGCAGAATAGGCAGAGAAACAGACAGGTTTTGGTGGTCTATTATTAGGAAGGTAGACAGGGTTTTTTGTCACCCAGATCCCAGCAATCAAACAGTTTGCTCTCTCCGGGTTGCTCGGGTTCATCATGTTGTGGATCGGGTAGACAAATTATTGGGAGGGCTGGAAATTAACCGGCGGTCTTGGCACATATTGGTACCAATGACAAAGTTAGTGGAAGATGGAGTGTCCTAAAGAATGATTTTAGAGAACTAGGTAATAAGCTGAAGGCAGGGACCTCCAAGGTAATATTTTCTGAGATACTACCAGTGCCATGTGCTAGCCCAGGGTGGCAGAAGGAGCTTAGGGAGGTATAGTGGCAGGCATTTCAGAACTACAGACTCATAACATAAGGTGTATGCTTGCTAATCCCAGAAGCTTGCCCGGAAAAATGGGAGAATTATTAGCAATTAATGAAAAATGGGATTTAATAGGCATTACCGAAATGTGGTGGGATGAATCTCCTGACTGGACTGTTAATCTGGATGGTTATAACCTATTTAGGAAAATAGGGGCTATGGTTATAGAGGAGGAGGGATTTGTCTGTATGTTAAGCCTGAATTTAAGCCTATAGTCAGAGAAGATATTTATGGCAGAACTAGTAAAAATGTTTAATGTTTGTGGGTAGAGTTAAATAGCGGAGCAGCAAATTCCAAAAGAATATTAGTAGGAGTATGCTATAAACCCCCAAATATAGCTGAAAGTGAGGAAATACAATTATTGTTACAGATTGGAAATGCAGCTAAGCATGGGCAAGTTCTAATAATGGGAGATTTTAATTACCCTGAAATAAACTGGATAAATGAGACTAGCAGTTCAACTAAGGGGAGCAGGTTCTTGAGTACACTCAGGGATCATTATCTGGCCCAGGTTATACAAGAGCCTACTAGAAATGAAGCTATCTTAGATTTAGTAATCACAAATAATATTGATATAGTATCAAATGTTGAAATAGGGAAACCTTTGGGGAAAAAGTGATCACAACACTGTCTCATTTGAGATTGAATTCAAAAATTTTTTTTTTAAGGGGCAAACAAAAGCTCCTAATTTAAAAAGGGCAGATTTTAACGGTCTAAGGGCAGCAATACAAAGTATAGACTGGGACAGAGAACTGATAGGTCACTGAACATAAATGGACAACATTTAAATCCTTACTAAATATACATACTTATCACCATATACCAAGTGGGAATAAAAGTAAAAGGAATAAATCACATCCAATGTGGCTTAACAATGATTTAAAAATCAAGATACGGAGTAAAAAACAAAATTGTCCAAACAAGAGGGCACAGAGACTGTTTTACTGGAGTACAAGGAAATCAATAAGGCTTGTACAACGGCTATTAGACTGGCTAAAATAGAAAATGAAAAATTAATTGCAAAAGAGAGTAAGACTTAGCCTAAAATATTTTTTAAGTATATTAATGGGAAGACAGCGAGGAAGGAAGCTATAGGAACATTACAATGTGACACAGGCAGTCTGAAAATTAGTGACCAGGAAAAGGCAGATGAGCTAAATAGGTTCTTTTCTTCGGTGTACACAAGGGAGGAACCAGTGGTTGGGACACAGCAACATAATGGGGCTACACTACCATTGCTGAATAATTGGTTAACGCAGGAAGTAATCCAAAAGTAGTTGGAAAAAATAAATGTTAATAAAGCCCCGGGTCATGATGTAATACATCCAAGGGTACTGAGAGAATTGAGTTCTGTAATAGCCAAACCATTATATTTAATTTTTCAAGATTCACTCAACACGGGGTCTCTAGCCGATTGACTGACTGGAGAAAAGCAGATGTAATACCTATATTTAAAAAGGGAGCAAGAGCAAATCAAGGGAATTATAGATCTGTGAGTCTCACTTCTGTAGTGGGGAAGCTATTAGAAGGGTTAATAAGGGATACTATACAATAATATGTCTATTTGAACAGGATTATAAGAAGTAGTCAACATGGATTTATGAGGGATGGGTCATGTCAAACAAATCTAATTAGTTTCTATGAGGAGGTTAGTAGGAACCTGGATTAAGGCAACTCAATGGATGTAGTCATTTTAAATTTTGCAAAGGCTTTTGATCCAATGCCACATGGGAGACTATTGTGCAAACTAAAGGATACAGGAATTGCAGTACATTTCTGCTCATGGATTGAGAGCTGGTTAAAAGACAGGAAGCAAAGGGTTGTTGAAAATGTAACATACTCTGATTGGACTAATGTGGTAAGTGGGGTTCCTCAAGGTTTAGTATTAGGTCCTCTCCTTTTTAACATATTTATGAATGACTTAGAAGTGGGACTGGAGAGTAGTGTCTCTATTTTCGCTGATGACACAAAGTTGTGCAAGACAATTAAATCAGATAATGATGTGCTATCCCTCCAAAGGGATTTACATAAAATTGAGGAATGGGCATCTAAATGGCAGATGAGATTTAATATGAATAAATGTAAAGTTATGCATCTGGGAAGGAAAAATAGCCATGCAATTTATAATCTTAATGGAGCAAATATAGGGGTAACAGATATTGAAAGGGATTTGGGAGTGCTTGTGGACAACCACCTAGGTAACAGTGCTCAAAGCCAAGCAGCAGCCGCAAAGGCAAATAAAATATTAGCATGTATTAAAAAGGGTATAGAAGCAAAGGAAGCAAATATAATTCTGCAACTATACAAATCTCTAGTACGTCCTCATTTGGAATATGGAGGCAATTTTGGGCACCACTTCATGAAAAGGACATTTTAGAGCTGGAAAAGGTACAGAGGAGGGCAACAAAACTAATAAGGGGAATGGAGGGGCTAAGTTATGAAGAAAGACTAACCAAATCAAGCTTATATTCTCTAGAAAAAAGGCATCTAAAAGGAGATATGATTACCTTATATAAATACATCCAGGGTCAGTATAAAGATTTGTCAAGGGAGCTTTTTGTGCCAAGAGGTTTTCAACTGACAAGAGGACATCCCTTGAGGTTAGAAGTAAAAAGATTCCACCTTAAAGAAAGAAAAGGGTTCTTCACAGTAAGGGTGGTTAATCTGTGGAATTCTCTACCAGAGGAGGTGGTGACAGCGGATTCGATTGATAACTTTAAAAGGGGACTGGATTTATTTCTAATTAAAAAGGAAAACAGGATTATCCTGGATCATTAGAGAGAGTATTGATCCAGGGAGAAATCAGATCGCCAGTATCTGGGGTCAGAAAGGAATTCATTTTTTTCTCCCTTTGAGACGATTGGCTAAGTTTCACTTGTTTTTATTTTTCTGTTTGCCTTCTTCTGGATTAATTAATGATTAAAAAAATAATAAAACAAAAAATAAATAAATAGTTGATCAATAATTACAATCTCTTTGGATGATTGGGTAATAATTAGTCTTATTACACTTTATATTTGGTTAGATCAACACAGAGACCAATATGCAGTGTATACAAACTTATCAAATGTGGATTAACAATTTTTTTTAATACACTCTATATTTGGTTAGTTCAATATAGGAGTATATAAACAGTGTATATAACCTATTAAAGTTTGGTTAGAGCAGTCTGCCTATATTTGGTTAGTGCAATACAGAAATAATATGCAGAGTGTATAAACAATCAGCCGACTATTTGTTACTGTAAATATGACATTAATAATTAGCAATATAACCTGTTACTCTTTGAAAGCAGTACAATATGGTATAACAATTTATATGGCAGTTAAAATATAGAAATATATATTGAAGCAATATGTATCAAAATTGGTTATATTGTATCTGAGATTGCAAGCTAAGTAACCTTTGTAGTTAGTTATTGGCAAGCTATTATTTGGTTACTGGTCTGATTACATTTAATTTATCAAACCGGTCAATTCAATCAATAATGATGATAGACAGTTTTGTTGATTGTGTGATACAAGACTATATGTGTTGTGTATTGCTAACTATGGTCTGCTGTATAGATGTTTTTTCAATAATTGGTTTTGTAACAGAGTTAAATGGTTACATAATTGAATAAAGTCAATCAATCTGTTTTAGGAAATATGGGCACAGATTGAAATATATTAATTAACACCAACAGTCCGGAATGCAGGTGCAAATTAGTCTGGGTTCTGTGACCACAGCCAAATGGTAACAGAACGATTATGCTATATTGGGCAAATTTGAACTCTACTACAAATTAGGTAGTTAAACCAGTTTATACATACCATGTATAGAATTTCAGGATAACACCTGTCCCATTTTTAGGATCTCTTCTCAAGATAGTCTGAAGTAATCCCACTTTATGTTATTGGTTTGTTAGAAAGAGGTGTAGAGCTAAGATATATTTTGTATAGACAGATATAGTAAGATATCTTAGGGAAGATATGAAGGGGGCATAGGTTTATACCCATGACAGTCAGGTTTGTCCACAGACAGGACTGTCCGATAAGCCAGAAAAGACCAGACAGAAAATAGTACAGAAGAAAAGACTCCAAGAAAAAGCAAGGAAAGACCAGGAAGAGACAAAAGACCCAGGAGGAGACAAAAAACCTCTTCTCTGTCATTAGATAACTATTTCTTCCTTATCGTCACAAGGTTGGTTTCCACCAATCACAAATAGTTACTCCCTGTTTGCATGTATTTGTATAAATTAGAATGTATTGATAAATATGCTTTATATATCTGTTTCTATCAGCTTGAGAGCGCTCTGGTACAAAATATTAAACTGGATTATTAGGGAGTATATGTGACCTCTGTTCTAATTATGTCTGACAACAATTTTTGGTTAGAATAGGCCCCATTGTCCGTTTATCTTAACACCTGCTTGATAATGTTATTTAGAACAATGTGGTAGTGAGGATAGATGTGTATGTCTTATCTCACTATCTTAAATGTAGCATTCTGAAGGTTTCCGACTACATCTTTTGAATTAGCTTGTGTCTCGCTTGCTAGAACATGCTTATCAGACTCAGAAGTTTATTTTATAAACTCAAAACTTATTTTCTGAATAAGAAAAATTATTGAACCCCTCACATATTAGAATAGTATACCATAAATGTGTCAGTGTTTACAGTGGTAGTAGCAAAACCAATGGACAGCCCTATAATGTAAATAATAGATGGGTGTGATATTCTTTTTACCCTCAAAACCCATGACAAATGAGTGTTTAATAATTCTCATTTTGTCCCTAAATCTTTTATGTCTGTACAAACCTGCTTTATGGGGCCAGGGTGATATTCTCCTGACCCCTCCCCCCCCCCCCCCCCCCAACCACAGCCTTTCATGGCCCCAAAGTAACTTGTTTTCCCTGGTTGTTCACTGGTATGTAGGTCTCATTGGCAGGCAAAATTTGACTTGTCATAAAACCAAACCAAGGTGGCCTGCTTGTCTCCAAAATCTGATAAAGACTGTTACCCTACATGGCTAGCCCACTGGAGCCCAATTCCCTGTTTTCCCCTCTAATGGCATTATTGCTATATGTACAATTTGTTTCGATGTGTTTAACACATAGTCTCCATAGACTTTGATGGGTCTGTCTGCGGAATTGATTTAGATATCAAGCATAGTTAGTAGATATCAAGCATAGTTAGCTAGGTTGTCAGACAACAATTGAAACACTTTGTTTCAAAAGACAAAGGTCAGGAGGTATCAGTTACTTTGCAAGTGATTTGATCCAGTGTCTTGCAGTTCCCAGACAGCCAACTACCCCAGTGTAGACACCTCCTAAACCCCCTGGAGAGCCCAGATGCTATATGGAAGGTCTAAACATTTGATGGGGGGATAAGTCAACACCTGGCTGGGGGAAGTAGACATCCTGGCACCCCTGACCCTGCCAGAAACCCTGAAGCCCTTTTCCCTGCTCATACACTTCCCACCAATCAACACTGATTTTTGGGGTAAAGCAGACCTCCCCTCCCATGGATTGTGACAATGTACATGGCTGTATAAGCTGATAATGTTGTTAATTTGACAAACACATTTTTTACTCCAGTGGTCCTTTAAAAGGATATCGTAAGGCAATTTGTAATCTTCATTCTGTTTCACCAGAGAGCACTGAATACATTCAGTCTTCACTCCCAGAGTTCTTCTACATAATGAGAATGCCTTGTTAATTCTCAGCAATTCACGTCACATCCCTGGATGTGTTTTTTCCATGATCCCCTTTGAGTGTCTGAAAACTGTCAGAGGGAGGTAGCATATTTTCAGTACTAGACTTGGCAGAATGTAGAGACTATAATAAAATAGTTGTAATAAACTAATTTCCTGTTGATTATTATTATTAATTGTACTTTTCTCAATATTTCTAAACTCTCTGCCTTAAAGAAACACCAAGTCCATTTTCTGTTCAATTTAATATTCTCAGCAGATACCAGGGAAGGATCTACCAGTGGTGCAGTGCAACAGGGCCCTCTTCAGGTGGGCCCGTGCTGTGTAATAAAAACAAACAGTTATGGCTCCCCTAGGCCTCCTTGTTCATACAAACCCCCTTGGCCTGAAATTGGTATGTCCGTGTTTAAAAGAAAGCATTTCTACTGAAGCCCGAAGAGGTGGCAGTGTGGAGCAGTTCAGCAAGCTGGGGATGTGTATATGGGAAAAAGGTAAGAGAGAAAGGGCTGCAAAGTGGCAGTAAAGTACAGGATGATGGGTTCTGTGATTGAGGAGCAAAGGAGATAGGGATGGGTGCTGAAAGGGATTTGGCGCTGTGCGGGGAAGGCTGCTGACAAGAACTGGGTGCTAACTAGGAATGGATGGTAAGAGGGATGGCTGCTGTGTGGGGGTGATGTTTATAAATATATGTGTATATAGTCTCTCTATATATATAGTAAGTAAATAGTACATTTGTGTTCACCGTTGAATGTCTAAAACAAGTTAAAAAACTTGTTTCCTGCTCAGAATTCTTGGAAATTGCTATTGCACTGCATTCTGAGAAGCTGGGCAGGGATTTGCAAATGTGCAAACAAAGACTTTTGTTAAAGTGATTAGGTCCAAGCGGGCCCAATGCAAAACATTTTTTACATCCTCCAAGAGGGGGGTCCACAATGTTTTTTGCTCCATGGTCCTCTATTCTCTAGCTCTACCATTGCATGAGCACATACACTTCTTCCCTTTGAGAGTCCTGTTTTGTGGGGGGAGTGAGCAACTGGCAGTAGTATTTGGATGTTATGCTGCTCCATAAATGGGGAGAAATTAAAGAAGAGACACATGCAGATTTATGAGGCAAGTGCCAACATGGGATTCTGGAGTAAAAGACACAGGATTATGGTGGAAGAGACACACAGTGTGGGTATAGGGTGTGCGGAAGGAGGAACAAACAGCAGGGTCAAGACACATGGAGGTTTGTGGATAAAGATGAATGGTGGTTATGTAGGAAGAAGCAAGGTGGGCTTATAGGGGAACAGACAAAGCAAACTAGAGGATAACACTAAAACAATGGTCCAGGGTGGGGAGAGTAGATGGAGGGAAAAGACATCTCAGATAATCAATGTTGTTTTGCATTTCTCTCCTCATAGCAAGATCAGGGTTATGTTCTTCCTCCAGGATAGAATTTACATTTGGGCAATTGCATTACATTGACATAATATGTTGGGTCTCTCAATATGTATTTTAATAGTATATATATTTCTTAAAAGAAGCATTATATTTGTCTTATAACAACAAAAACACAAATTTGACTCTGTAAAGGACACAGATCTGATCTAATAAAGCAGGGGGTATATTTATTTTTGAATTTCCAAAATCCCCACACTCCAAAACTGATGACCAAGGGGAAAACCACGATGGCAGACACAGTGAGTAAGTAGAGAGTCTCACAAGAGGGCTGTGAAGAGTCCTTTTTCATGGTAAGGGGGTCTTGAAATGTTGTGCAATGAGCTTCCATGAAATTATTCTGACTTTCCTTCAACCTTGACAGCAGTTCAATTGATGAGGAGGACAAGGTGAGGTGCAGTCCACCTAGGAGATAAAAAAAACCTTATTAAGAGACTCCACAAGGACATAATCTTCAAGCCTGTCAAAAAGCGCAACCCTTATATATGCGCGCATCATCCCCAGTAGACTCATGCGGACTACCTACTTCTCACCTGAGCGCCTCCTCCCGCTCCTCCTTCCTGGCTCGTAGCAGTAGTAAGCCATCTCCCGGGCTGGAGTTGAGCAGTACCCGGCTGAGAGGGAATGCATAACCGGGTGACATAAAGTACAGCCAGTTTACTTAGAAACATAGACACTGGCTTACTGCTGCTGGGCACTGGTGACACGAGCCGGGGAGGAGCAGGAGGAGGCGCTCAGAAGAGCCGTAGAGGGAAGCAGGGAGCCTGCATGAGTCTGCTGGGGATGATGCGTGCAGATATCGGGGGTTGCTGGCGTGCTTGTGTGTGGTGTGAATACGTCGGCACAAATGCATTGGCGCGCATTACTCAGCTGCGTTGAAGCCGTGCTGCATTTTATCAGACATTTTATGCAGGCTCTCTCTGCTACCTGCTTATGTTGCTTAACCATTTTGAACTTTTCTTCAACCTTGGACCTCATTAAATTGCTACTTACTTCAAAAAGTAGCAGTAAGTGGAGATTGCAAATTACTTCCCCCGGCTGAGAGGGAATGCATAACCGGGTGACATAAAGTACAGCCAGTTTACTTAGAAACATAGACACTGGCTTATTGCTGCTGGGCACTGGTGACACGAGCCGGGGAGGAGCAGGAGGAGGCGCTCAGAAGAGCCGTAGAGGGAAGCAGGGAGCCTGCATGAGTCTGCTGGGGATGATGCGTGCAGATATCGGGGTTGCTGGCGTGCTTGTGTGTGGTGTGAATACGTCGGCACAAATGCATTGGCGCGCATTACTCAGCTGCATTGAAGTTGTGCTGCATTTTATCAGACATTTTATGCAGTCTCTCTCTGCTACCTGCTTATGTTGCTTAACCATTTTGACCTTTTCTTCAACCTTGGACCTCATTAAATTGCTACTTACTTCAAAAAGTAGTAGTAAGTGGAGATTGCAAATTACTTCCCTGTTCGATTGCTTTCTACTTGCAGGCTCCGATCGGGTTACTTGCTGCGCGCTACTTGCCCTTACTTTCTGTCCAAGAGCATGTTACTTCCCTCAAAGCCTTTGATCTTTCATGGCCTCAAGAGTCCTGAGAGCAAAAATAGCCACTTCGCTATACAATTGCTCCGATTACCCCTTCCACCACCCCATAAATGGCAAAAAGCCAACTCCAGTTTACTTGACGCAAGGAGGTGTTGTAAAGGCTTGATGAGGTTAAATGGAGGCTTACGGGGTCTGTACAGATTCCCATAAGAGATAGGGTTATTTAGGGACTCATGGGGGCTGTATAGACACCATGAGTGATAGGGTTCATTTTTTATTGTAGCGAAGGACCTGTAAGGTTCTTTAGGGTCCTTTAAGGACCAGTGTGGCACCAGATTTAAATTTGGAATGCTGCGGGGGTCCCAATTGGGACCCCAGCAGCAAAGGTTAATGTGGGAACCCTCCAGAGGGCCTGATGGGCACCCCCAGCATTGGGGGGGTTTCATTTTAGGGGCCCCGGGGGTAATTATTGTACCCCCGCGGCATGGGGGTAACCATTTATGTTCCGCTGGCCATTTAAGGACCCACACCAGGGAATTAAAATTTTGGAAATGCTGTGGGGGTTATGATTATCATGGGGGTCATGTGTAGACACTGCAGCAGGGTTGCAGGCTGAATTTTCCAAAGTCCTATGTGTTTGGGGGTTGAAAACATTGATGTCATGATGATGATCTCTGTTTCCATTGGCTGTATTGATAGTGGGAGTTACGTGCTTCATGTTCAGGCCCATAGATGCTACTTCCGACGGCAGGATTTGCGATTATCGGGAAGGGGGACTAACTTGCTCGCCTGGCCAATTGAATAGGAACGTAAAAGTAGAGCTACTTGTGCAAGTAGCCCAAAAGTAGTAAATCAGGAAGTTACTTGCAAGTAAAAGCCCCAAATTGAATGAGGCCCCTTGACAGCAGTTCAATTGGTGAGGAGCACAAGGTGAGTTCCAGTCCCCCTAGGAGAGACAGGCTTGGACACTGGACCCATAGGGGGTTATAAACAGTCCCTTGTTAGTGAGACCAGTTAAAAACATCATTATAATCATCTGTCTGCCATTTGAGATTTGAAAAGGAGTTGTCCTGTTTTTTAATTTTTTTTTTTCAACAACACATATATTTCCTGCAAATTCTGACACCCTTTCAGATAGCGTCTTAAGGACTATCAAAAAATGTACATTGCGAGTTTTATCTTAATTCAGTTGGTTACCCAGCTGTTTTCAGATACTTTTAGGCAAACACATTCCCCGCAGTAACTTTAGTCTTACTATTAAAATTACCCATATTTACTAATTGTTACAATGCGTTCCTTATCTGAAAAAAACAACACAGTGAAAGTACACTATTGCACGACTTTCTAATTATCAAAAAAACAGTCACTTGCGCAGATATGTCCTGCAAGAATTACAGACTTTTGCATTTCCTTTATAGAATTCAGGTAGGGATGTACAATATCAGTACATACATTAAAATATATTTTACCATCAGTCTCTAAATATGTTCAAATATATTTTACCATCAGTCTCTATGGTGAATGAGTTCAGTAGTAGATGGGGCTACACAAGTGAATTGCCACTGTTCCCATGCTTTGAAACTGATGACCAAGAGGATAACCACAATGGCAGACAGAGTGTGGATGCAAAGAGTCTCAAGAGAGTGCTGTAAAGAGTCCTTTTTTATGCGGAGGGACCTGAAAACCTTGAAATGTGAGCGTCCATGAAACCATTCTGAACTTTTCTTCAACTTTGAAAGCAGTTTGATTGATGATGAACACAAGGTGGGAGGTCCAGTCCACCTAGGAATTAAAGAAACCATATTTAGAGATTTCACAAAGACATAATCTCCTCATAATATCATGCATTGGTTTATCAGACGTTACGAAGTTGCTCATTGCAGACCTTGCGATGCCTGTATGTGACTGGTTTGATGAGGCTGAAATGAGCGCCGAAGGCCCAAGGCGCTCATCTCAAGGCTTGTACGTGACTGGCTTTAGGGGGGAAGAGGCTCAAAACGGCTTACAAGTTACAGGCTTCCAAAAAATTACGGATTTAACGGCCGCCATTTGTTTTAAGTCCGTAACTCGGAAGCCATTGGAAGACTGTCAGAAGATGCCAATTAATTAAAAAAAATACTTACAACCTCACACACAGCACAGGGGGAGAGGCAGGGAGCCTGTAAGAGAGGTTGCAAGCTAACTTGATATTTAATTGGCGTTTTTTAAGAGTTCTGAAAGCGGCCAAGTGAAAAAAAAATGGAGGCCGTAAAGATGTTTAATTTTTTTTTCAAGCCCGTAAATTGGAACTACATTTTGAGCTTGGGGAAAATTAACAATTTTATATAATCACTGAAAAACAGTTAATTGCCAAGAGGGGGTTCTTTTTCTAATATAATATGCATTAATACCTGATTACTCTATACAGTATATACTGTAAACCCATATTGGCAGAACCATCCCATGAAGAAAAGTGTAAGCACATAACCATATATATATATATATATATATATATATATATATAAAGAGGAAAGACACAGGACTTTCTTCAGGGAACCTTTATAGGATCTGATATATGTAATTGTGTGGATATGGAACTCAAATTATTTCATAGTATCAATAAAATCTCAAAACAAAGTTTATTAGGAATAAATGACAAAACAACGGCAATTAAAAATATTAAAATCAGCGAATGTAGTCCCACATATGAATGACTCTTACAATTCAATACTCTATAAGTCACATTTTATATACATAATAAATGTCAGTGTTAGTAAAGTAGGAATATACCATATAATAAAATGCAATATACATGAATGCAGGTAAATCTCCCAGTATCTATATGAAAAAATGCCAATATAAATATAAAGGCGCTCATTGGGAAGCCAGAAAGTTGCGGGTTGGTTGATGCCTGCAATGAGCGACCCGGAAAGTAGAGGAGGGGAGAGCCTCACAATGAGCGCTCATTGCAGGGCAAAAAAATTGCTGGTTGGCCGAGGCAAAGCCTTCATATAGTCAAGAAAAAATAAACTGAAGAAACTTTACTCACCTCACAGACGTATCTCCATGAGTAAAAACATGAGACTTGTGACTATACAACCTTAGCATAGTAGTAGAAAGTTGCAAGATTTATGATGTGCACATTTGTTATGCCACTTTTAAAAAAAAATTGTGGTACCCAAATTGTTATAGTGTACTTTTTTGTCTGTAAAATTCACCTAATTGCACAATTATTAAGCCCTACCTTTATGTATAAAATCTCTCAGTCTTCATGTACAAGGTAGTGTTTGCTCCTTCAGGCTTCCTAAATTCATCTTTAAAAGGCCATGGGCACATCGTTTTTCAAAGCTGCTCATCTGTTGATTTTCCAAATACAAATGGCTTTCCCTCCCAATGCAGCTCCTTATATAGCGCCCTGGGCTCTGTGACATCATCTATTATGACATGTCTCTGATGTAAGAAGTGATTGTTACCTGGAGGGCTCAGCTCAGCCTTGCAATGGCAGCCATTAGACAACTCATCATACATTGCTTTAGAAATATCCAAGTTTTTCTCCAAAATATTATGTGCAACAAGATTCCTTTGTACACACCGACACATACACATAAAGATGGACAACAACAACAAAACTTAGAATATTATATATATATGTGTGTAATGAGGGAGGCCCCCATCCCCGGGGAGGTGGGACCAAATTGTTTCCTGCAACAGGGCCCTCCATACACTAGCTGCGCCACTGGCAGATACATTAAAAAATGTAAGCAAAATACATGAAATTAGCAGTGATTCAAAGTCCAAGCGTGCAAGATCTTGTTGCTTTTGGAAGGTTTCTGGTTATTACAAGGTATTTAAAATAATTGTGTATCTATTTACTTTTATTTACTTTATTTTATTGAGAAATCCTTATAAGCTCTGTTTTTACCACATACAATCAAACAAATATTAGCTGCTTCGGTTTCCCCTTGCAGCTCACAAAGACACATACTCTGCTGTACTTGCTGTGCTGTGTCTCATACCAACATTCTCCTGAAACGTGATCCCTGATAGGCTAGGACACTACACTGCACATCCAGCCGTACAGAGTCTGTGTCTACATACTCTGCAGTTTGCAGACCCATACAGAAACTTTTTGTTTGATTTTAGGCAGTAATCCTATGATCGGTATATAGTCAATACGGATTCCCCCAAAATAAAAAGACTCAAATCAATAACTGATCCTCACACATAGTTTTGGGATTTTTAAACAGCCACAGCTTCTTTATTTGATTATGTAAAAGCACAATAAGAGGTGCTTGACCCACCCATATCTTAACTTTAAACCCGTGCCCCATGAGTAGTGACACCATTAAAAGCTGTTACTGTTGATCCTCCCCACTGTGGGCAAGCACCCCCGTCCTAAGCGCAATAACCAATTGCACCCACCCCCTGAAACAACAAAAGAGGGGGAGGAAGGAAAGTAGTATATTAAACTAGCAGCCCCACTGCCTCTACACCCAGTGAAGGCACTGGGTGTCAAGATAACAAAATAGAACGGAGTTATCAGGTGCTTTCTCCCCAATAATATTGGTCATAATCACAAAAGCTTGCAACCAGTTATTAAATGTTTTTGAAATTCCCCAAAACTGTATTTTCCTTTGACCCTGCACATTGGATGGCCGCCCCCTGGTGGCTCACGATGCACCTCCTGCTACTCCACTGGCACACCTGCCACCCTTCAGTCCTGGAGAAGACGCCGGCGACGACTTGGAGGTGAGGGGATAAGCCTCTGGGGAAGCTTAGAGCGTCATAGTTGCTTTCTAGGGGTTAACAGGGGGCTACTGGGGGTAAAAGGTAGGGCACCCTGGGGCAATTGAGACACAGGCTGACCCACTGTAGCAGGCATGCAATTTCCCACATGAGGCACATCAGCTCATCCACTATCGGAGAAGCCATAATGTAGCAGATCAAATGGTTGAAAGGGGATAGATAAAGATGATCTAGCTTCCCAAGCTCAACTGACAGGATTATTCAAAAACCTCTGTATATATATTTTGTGTTATTGTTATGAAACTACACACCCTTTCTTTTCCTCCTATATTTTTAACCCCTTAGTAACTGCTCTCTCCATCCTATTCCTAACCCGGTCAAACTCCCCCTCTCCTTGCGGCTATGGGATTACTATAGTCTTAATGAAATAAAGTACATAAAAGTAAATAGATAAATGGATAAGACATAAGTATATTAGATACGTAGTAAAATCCAGGAACCTTCCATATCCCTTTAAAGGCTTAAGGAGAGGACACGAAGAAGAAAGGACTAGAAAAGAACAGAAAAACTGTGACAATCAGTAAGATACACAGTCTCATATATTCTTCCAACAGACTGAGCAACACAAAGCTAGGCCCCTCTGCGGGCATACATTTTATTTAGGATGCAAGTACTCCAGTAAGGCCATATCTGTGTGCCCCAGCAGGTGCAGAGTTTAGTCTGATTCAGCCTCCTCGCCCCTTAATGTTCTCACGGGAGCCTCAAGGTCCACACAGAGTATGTGACTTACTCTCAGATTGTTCTCTCGATCGTCCATCGTTTGTTTGCCAGCAGATTCACCAGTACATGTTCACATTTATTTATCACTAGAATATTGCCCGTCAAAAAATGACGGAAATCAAATTGTAAGTAAGCTAATGCTGTTTGGTGTATGGTAATGAACTAAATAATACATTAATAAAGGAATATACTTTACCTATTTTGAAGTAATAAATGCAGGAAGCATTATGCTGAAGAGCTGACAATCTGTTTTCATGTTGCTGCAGCATACAATGTGTGTTTTGAGTGCTGTGGAGCTGCTGTGTAAGTGTGAGCAATGTGTGCAGTGTGTAGTGTAAATAGTGTGCTTGCGCGAGCCAAATCGATTAGGGTAGCTGTGTACTTCCGCATTATGTAAGTTAGTGTTGTAAAATGGTGCCTAATGTGTCGTACGCGGTTGTTGGTGATTTAGCGTCCTTGTTCTTGGAGCTCGTCCTGCTTTTTCGGGTAATCCGTATGTGTTTGGTGGTGGTTTGCGTGTTTAGGGTCCTGTAGCCTCGTTTTCTTTTTTTTGGTGGCCATTTTTTCTCTCGCTTAGGTGATTTTCGGGTGTCTAAACTCTTCAATTTGGACTTAAATGGAGGTGTAACTTCACTTGCAGAGGTCCTGGGTGCTCCCTCTTGCTGTGGGTAAGCTTTTTATGTGTTTGTTGTGTGTATTTATTGTGTTTTGAATGTTTTGAGGTTCGCGCGGGTCGGCCGTTAAAGTCATAATTTTGCGAGGCCATAATGTTTTTTTGTTTAAGTCCCATGTCTCGTATTTCTGTGTCGTAAGTCCGTAAATGTTCCGAGGTCCGCAGTTGCTGGCAAGGAGCGCCTTCGCAGCATTAGCAACAACATTTGACAACCCGCAGTTATGACAACTATATATGTGATTGGTCTCATGTAATTACTGCATCTTGTATAGTACAGCAATACTTTACAAATAAATTTTAGCTCTATTAATGATTATGATACTACAACAATAACACTGATTTATCAGGAATGGTCTAATTGGGCTGGTTAATCACACTATTCTAGTTTACGTTAAATGCTCACTCAAGTCAGGAAAAATTTAATTCTAATGAATATATAAAATAAAGCGATATTTATACTCATATTTTAGGCAATTTTCTAATAGGGATGCAGCCATTTTGCTATTCCTTGATAACAAGACCTCCATTTTGCTAGTGCTACTCTATTCACAGGACTACGTGCAAAGTCAAGTGACAAAAACCGTCACTAGTGACATCAGACACTTGATATACATGTGATAAAGCAGTTGTGCGCTTACTTTGCAAATAACAGAGGGCTGTTAATATGTAATAAATTAACGTATGGTATTGAAAGTGCAAATGTACACAGGCCCAGACCCTGACCTGATAATGTGAATGTGCATATAACTGAACTCATGAATCCACAAAAATATGTAAGAATGTCTCTTTATTATGAGAGAACAGTTTTATCATTGGGAGTAATAGACAAGCACTCCTTACTCTGTGCTTTGGGAATCTGATTCAGACCTTGAGGGTCCCTTGAGAGCATTAGGAAGAGAAAAAGTCAAAGCCAGGCCTGGAGAGCTTGCATTCTGGAGAAACTGGATTGGTTTTTGGAACGTATGACCACAGAGGAGCTTGGATTTGGGTGATGTGATTTTATGTAGAGAGTATGTGAGCCGGTGTGTCTTAGTGTTTGTCTATCCTGTTTTAGCCCTATCTTCTTCCTGCCCTGTCCTTAAGACATTAACACTTCCTGCAACTTGTTCTGTCACCTTAACAAGATATGGAACCTGCCACTGTCTCACAGGGAAAAGCAACACGGACAAGATCTTGTACAAGCTCTGCATTACTGCAAACTGCCATGTGTTGTGCTGAAGCCTGAGCAGATCTGCTTAAAATCTAGAGTTGAAAAGAAAAAAAAAATGGGCTTATATGTTTCTTTAAGGCAGAGAATCTAGAAAGATTTCTATAGAAAGTAAGTTCTCCAGTTAAGGCCATCTCTGTGTGCCCCAGCAGATGCAGAGCTTGGTCTGATCCAACCTCCTTAATGTTCTCATGGGAGCCTCGAGGTCCAGAGATAGTTCCCAAGCAGAGGGCAAAGAGTATGTAACTTACTCTCATATATAACACTATTCTCTCGATCTTCCATCGCTTAACCAACGAGAGGTACGTTTATTATATAACAGCTAAATGTTTTCATCTTAAGTGAAAAATAAAAATCACGAGTAAGTGCTGTCGTCACTTAATTTTAATAATGTATTCAAGCAATAAAACATGTTATAAAGAGGAATATTGATTAAACATGTTTTCTGACTGTTCTTTAATTCAGATTGAACATATTCCTTTACACATCATTATTTTGCTTTATCGGTTTTCTTTACTTTTGTGCTTGGTTGAGTTTTCAGCTTCCGCTGTCTAGAAGTTGTCTGAAGGCAGCTCCTGACTGTTCTCCAAGCTCCCATCAAAGCCTCTGTCTCAAACTCTCTCAGGGCTTCCTGCTGGCTTTGATTTGCAACCGTGCACATTTTTTTAAACTTTTTTTTAAACCTATTGCGTTTGAAAAAAAATGCACATGCCATACCTGTTCAGTAGAGTCTGCAGAAGAGTGAAGAAGCCAAACTAGTCCCTTAAATCATCTCGTCCACTGGGAAGTGAGTGACAAGAGCTAATAATCACGGCTCTTGTCAAACATACAGAAGTTTCACTCACAATAAGTATCCTTAATAATAATCTTCACAGGACTCGTGGGAAATTAAGTACACATTCATTATTCAAAGGAGGCCGTTTGTATTGATGAAGAGTTGCTTAAAATAATATCCTTCTAGGATAAAAGCAGCCTATAATGTATCAGAGAAGTGTCAGAGATTAAGGGCCGTATTTACTAAGCAGTATCCTTGGAGACACGTTGCAGATTATTGGCAGAAACAGTTTATAAGGTACTTTCAGAGCCAACAGGTTCCTCGTGGCATGTTTGCTTTTAGAAAATGTGAAACCTAAATTTAGTTGACTGACACACATATATATATATAAAAAAAAAAAATATATATATATATATATATATATATATATATATATAGCAAATAAATAGTACATTTGTGTTCACAATTGCACTTCTAAAAGATAAAAAAACTTGTTTCATGCCCAGAATTCTGAGAAATATACTTATTACACTGCACTCTGGGAACCTGGGCAGGGACATGCAAATGTGCTGTCTAAGGCGCCACTCTTGCAATTAATTACCATTTTAAACATGGCTTCCTTTAAGCATATGCTTGTTGTATCACACAGCTTTGAGCAAAGCTCAGGATGGATTAGAAGTCAGGAATCCCACCCATGTACAGCTGTTTCAAGGTTGCTGCCTCTCATCAGCGTGGGGCAGATTGAAGCTGTTTTTTTAAAGGAGCACCACACAGTGAAAACATTTTTTTATAACTTTGAGTCTAAGAGCATAAGTAAGAAGGGAAAAAGTTATACAGCTAGTACTTAATTAGAAAAATATAATTTTATAATACATATAATATATTTCCTGAAGCAAGGAGTCTGCTTCTGGGCCAGTGAGGGAGACAATGTGTGCTGTAAATTTCAGTCTTATGCAAAAAAGACTTGTTGTTCCCTCCTTCTGTACCCCTCCCACCACCAATAGCAAAAACACATAACCTCATGAAGCAGCTCTGATGAAGTGATGTAATAAACACAGAATGGATTCAAATACTCTTAAACAGAGTCTTTAAATATGTTTAATGCCCATTGCTTATACACCTGCTCAAATTGTTACTTTGGTACATAATTGACAAGCAAATGTCTTTTTTTATTGAGCTGCAGTGATCAGTGGCGAAGCTAGTTCATAGGGGGCCCCAGTGCAAAAATATATATATATCATATCACAAATATAGTTCTCAGCAGCGCGGGCTTGCCAAAAATAAGCGAGAGCTGTGGTTGCGGCCAGGCAATGAGTGCCGAAGGCATTCATTGTGCTGGTGGAGATGAACGCCATAGGCGCTTATCCCTACAACCCGTACGACTTAGGCAATGAGAGCCAATGGCGCTCATTGCGCTGGTGGAGATGAGCCCTGTAAGCAGTCATCCCAGAGACACTTCTTAATTTAATCTCTCATTGCACTGCTGGAGATCATCCCGAGACCCGTGGGACGCCCGCAAAATTACGCCCTGTATGACTTAGTACCGGAACCACTCAAAAATACGTATTTAACGTAGGACCCCAAATGCAAGCCCCGCAAAGCGAGGCGAGCCATTACCGCGTAGAAGCCTTCAGAGCTTGGAGGACTTAGGCGCACATCGCCAAAGGCGCTCATCGCGAGGAGAGCAGTTGAGGCATTGAAGCCCGAAGCACTTAGGCGATTGCCTGCGAGCCTCAAATAGCGAGGCAAGCAGTTGAGGCATTGAAACACGCAGGACTTTTACGCAAAAATGATCGCTGAAGGCGCTCCTGCGAGACTCGCGATGTGAGCAGTTGAGGCTTTGAAGCACACGGGACTTAGCCACCAAACACGTTGGAAACTCGGCATTGCCTTAGGCTGCAAGCAGTTGAGGAACGATTCTAAAATGGTGCTTTACCCGCCTACACAAACGCTTTTGCCTCGCACAAACAACCTGTTTACACTGCACACTTGGCACATTGCTGACACTTTCTCCTCAGGTGATCAACAGTCCAACTGTACATTTTCTGATGCAGAAAAATCCAAAGAGATTGTTACCTCTTCAGAAGATTGATGCATATTAAATATAAATAGGTACATATTTAATAAAAAAAATAATGCTTTTAGTAGATACTTTGTGATGTGGTCCAAACGGGGATAAATTAAGTGGCCCTTTAATTTAGATTAATTAAATAAAAGGTAAGAATGGTGTTTTATGTAATCATTGATTACTTATATCTGACGTATTGTTTAAACATGCAAATCGATTATGCAAAACATAGAGAACTTGCCTTTTATTGCATCAAGAAGTCTGCATGTAAGTGAACATGCACAAAGCATCTCACATCACCTGAAGCGAACAGACATAAACATTTGGAGCAAACACATTACCGCTCAGAATTTTAATCAGTAGCTTAAAATAGTAGCCGGTAAATTAAATTGCTTTTTTCTGCTTCCTCTAGCAAAACATGTAAAAAATCTAAAATAAACACGTTCCTAATGTTTACTTACATTTCTGACCTTTTTCGATGTGTGTGTGTGATTTCAAATACTGCCTCGAGATATCTAGTTCTGCTATGAGCTGAGAGAGCGAGAGAGAGCTGTATCCATAGATAAGGGATAGTGGCAATGTCTAGTCGCAAGATATTTTAATTAGGGATTGTTCTTTAATATGTTTCCTATTCAATGATTTAGTAATGTAATATTAAACTTAATTTCAAACATCAACCACTAATTGTCCAGTTGGGATGTTTATCTCCACCCCTTAAGAGGTCAAGGGGTAGGAGTAACTCTGATTGGGAGGTTGTCCTAAGTGGTCAGACACAATCTTGTGACCTTGACAAGTTAAGCACATTCAACATTTAATGAAGAACATCTGCTGCTGTGTAGAAATAAGTTTGTGACTGTTTGGGACTGCCTCCCACTTCATGATGACCTCATAATAGGTGGCAAGATGAAGCTAAGCTGGAGGTTTTGTTGTTGTTGGTTACTTGTTCGGTCGTGTCCGCCTCTCTGTGACCCTATGGTAAGCAGCTTGTTAGTCTTATTGTGCTTATCCATAAGGTTTGCATGGCAAAAGTACTGGAGTGGGTTGCCAGTTCCTTCTCAAGAAGACAGCGACATAGTATGGCTCACATGTTCATTGAGGTACACAAGCCCCTTCACCACAACAAGGTAATGATCCAGAAGGGGAGCTGGAGGTTTACAAGTTAATATTTAAAAGTAAGTTTAACCCTCCAATCGGTAATCCTGAGCGTGGCTCGAGGATGAGAAGGGTTAGGGGGGAATGGGGGGCGGATAAGGGGGGAAGGAGGATAAAGGAGGAGGGGGATAAGGGGAGAGGGGGAAAGGGAGGAGGATAAGGGGAGAGGGGGGAAAGGGAGGAGGATAAGGGGAGAGGGGGGAAAGGGAGGAGGATAAGGGGAGAGGGGGGAAGGGAGGAGGATAAGGGGAGAGGGGGAAAGGGAGGAGGATAAGGGGAAAGGGAAGAGGAGAGATGATGTCAGTATTTTAGAATGTACTGCTTTAACCTTCTAAATACTGACATAATCATACCGCCAGGATGGTTAAAGGACCATTGCAAAATGAAAAAAGAGCCTAATTAAGCAAAAAAAGAAAAATGGATTTGCTGACCCTGGGGATTCCATAATACGTAGATGGAAACAGAATGTGTAAATACGGTTATATTTCTTGAAGCAAGGAGTATGCTAATGGACTATTAACTATGGTTTCAATTTTAATCTTATCCGATTATCTTAAAAAAGGCTCTCTGTTCCCTTTTTCTATACCCCTCCTTCTGCTAATGATTCAGCTCTCAGGATGAGGGTGTAAGAAACATAAAAGGGATCCTTGTACTAACAGAGTTATCAAAAATTCTGATTTTCCCCAGTCATTTCCAACTCTCTGTGACCTAATTTACCATAACACACCAGGCATATATTTATGCCCATGGTAATGCTGATCCATTTGGCTTTCCTAGCACAGATACTGGAGGGGGTTACCTTGTCCTTCTCCAGTGGGCCACAGCTCCTGGTATTCTTATGTGGTCTCCCATCCAAGCACTGACCAGGCCCAAACCTGCATGGCTTCAGGGTAGTGTGACCTCTTGGTTCCCGGACTGGAATCAAATCCAGGTTGCAGCGGTGAAAGCACCAAATCCTAACCACTGGATCACCAGGAAACCTGTCCTTTTGCTCTAGTAATTGCAAATTGAAAATAAAAATGGTTTGATAAAATGTACATTCATCTTAAATGACCCTGTCACCCTAAAATCAAGAGTACATAAAAAATGACATTTCATTCCTGAAGATTCAGTATTGTGTGTTCTGCATTTTATGCCAATGAGCAGTTCCTGAATACCACTTAGCTTCTTCAATGTGCTAATGAGAATGCACTAATTAGAATCACAGTCTACTCGTCTGTCCCTGTGGTGGCTAAACAATGACCACCAATGTTGTCATATAGTTAGATACCCTCCCCTATCCTCAGTGCTGGATCTACCTTTTTGGAGCGCCTAGGCAGTGAAGTGGAGGAGCCCCTGTGAGTAGGTATGCAAGGTATGCATGGACCCATTTTTGCCTTTTTGTGTGTAACTTCCTTTTCCTGTTGTAACTGTCTTGTTCTAGGTAGTTACTCTCTATGAACTGCAGCATTTTGTTTTTTATTATGCCAGAAACCATTTTTTTAAATAAGTTGTGCCCCTCATTGAGAAGCCCCCCCCCCCCCCCAAGCGGCTGCCTAGTTGGCCTAATGGGTAATCCGACCATGCCTATCCTTATCAAGTACTCAAAATAAAAAAATAGGATATTAAACTAAACAGCAGTAAAACAATTCTCTGAACAAGGTGTAGCCATTTTTGTATGCTTTTTAAGATAAAATCAGATCATATTAGAGTGACAGTGTCCCTTTAAGCTAATGGGCAACTCAGTCCTACAAGAGCAGCCAACAGTCCAGGATATCTGGATCTCTCTGCATGAACACAGGTGGATCAATCAGAATCAATGAACGTGAGTAACTTGCAGGTGCTGCAGCAGAGAACCTGAATACACAATTAGAAAAATATAGAAATTCTGGACTGTTGGTTTCCCTCAGAAGACGAGTTGCCATGACTGTGATACTCTACTAGATGGTGATGGTAAAATGGTCATTTGTCTAGGATTACAGGTTTGATCATATTTTTGAAGAAATAATAAATTCACAAAGCAAACATTAAAAAAGTAAATTGCAAAATTGTTAAACTCACCGTAGAATGACCATTGAGCTCATCAATATATAAAATAACTTAATTTAAAGAAATATGCTTGAAAACAATGTCTTTAGAATGTAAACAATAAAACAGACACTAATTTATGTACTTTTATATGCAGTTATGCTGCTGTGGAATCTGTCATTTTGGTTTCCTACTGAACAACAACCTGAGGTGGAAGGAGACTTTGCATACACAGAAAGTTTCTATCTGCACAATGGAAATGTGGCATCTACAATAGACAGCGCTTTTATTCTGTCTAATGAGAAGCTCATTAGTTTACATGGTCAGAACCTTCTGAAAAAGTAATATAGTGAAGTGATAAAAGAAATCTGATCACTGCCGGAAATGGATAATTGGGTATAAAAGATACAAATGTAAATTATGTGTTTACTTATTTATCTTTTACTTTCTAAAATAATGTTGCCTGATATCAAGTTAGGTTATTCAAAGAACAATATAGAAATAAGACTATCATAGTAGTCCTTTAAAGGGCCACACAGTCCAAAAAGTGCTATCATACATTTATAAATCATATTTATAGTATTTTTGTATTAAAATAAATTATCTATAGTATAGATAAATGGCACACCAAAGTAATAAATTGAATTGAGACAAAATCAAACAGTTTTTCCCCCTTTGGGAACTTTCCTTTTAACTCCCTGCCACTTTGTTGTTGGGTAGTGGTGGACAGATAACAGGGATGATCTCCCCTTTGTCCTGTCAGGTTATAGGAAACAGAGGGTAATGAACCTTAAGGAGGTCTAGATTGCAACTTGTGCTTGTATTCCCAATCAATTGAATGTATATTGAAGAAACCATAATTAACAGGCTCTTTACAAGACTGTAAGATAAGGTGTGAATCAAACAGATTGTTATTTATCTGTTTCTGTGAAACTTTATTGTTAATTTTCTTAAATTAATAGAATTTATTTTACATGCAAACCCAAATTATGGTAATGTATAAGACATGTACTTGTAAATGCATCAAAGAAAGTTTTATATGACAGTGGCCCTTTAAACCCAAATCTGTATCATGCAGGTCTATAGTTACCTATGTCTGAACTATAAGTGCTGTCATCCTGTTCTCCATGTGTGCTTGATACCAACAGAGAAGTCCAAGTAAATCCTGATTGATCTGCTGTGAAATAAGAGCACTGTGCATATCTCCAAACTGCACCTGTGAAGCTTAGTGAATCTTGAGGATTGAGCGTTTAGGTCTATTCCTGATTTTATCTAAAATATTGCTCTTCTGAAATGGATGAGAAAATCGCCAACTAAAATGGGACTTTGTAGGTTAAAAAATACAAATACAACTTCTCCAAAAATATATGAAGAAGCAGAAGCTATATCTACGAAACGCGTAGTGTGATAACATCAACTTTGTGACTAGCCAGTTTGAATCTTTTTTAAATGTATTCCTAAGATTATCTTGCACTAGAATTTTATTCTTTTTATATTACATGTTCTATGCATCTATCATTTTATTTATGACAGGACCCTAGCAAGGTCAGCAAGGTCAGCCTGCATGAGTTCTGCCGGCACTGAGGAGCTACAGTTCATTGAGGGAACCATGAATGCCAGCATGTACTGTGACATACTGAAGCAGAGCATGATCCCCCTCCCTTCAGAGACTGGGCCGCAGGGCAGTATTCCAACATGATAATGACCCCAAACACACCTCCAAGATGACCACTGCCTTGCTAAAAAAGTTAAAGGTAAAGGTGATGGACTGGCCAAGCATTTCTCCAGATCTAAAACCTATTGTTTAGACATTAATGGCTGTGTGTCGAGTTATTTTGAAGGGACAGCAAATTGACATTGTTATACAGGCTGTACACTTACTACTTTACATTATAGCAGAGTGTCATTTCTTCAGTGTTGTCACATGAAAAGACATAATAAAATATTTTTTAAAATGTGAGGGGTGTACTCACTTTTGTGAGATACTGTATATATACAGTGGATATAAAAAGTCTACACACATCTGTTAAAATCTTAGGTGTCTGTGCTGTAAAAAAATGAGACCAAGATAAATCATTTCAGAACTTTTTCCACCTTTAATGTGACCTATAAACTGTACAACTCAATTGAAAAACAAACTGAAATCTTTTAGGTGGAGGGAAGAAAAAGAAAAATAATGTGGTCTCATAAGTCTGCACACCTCTTATAACTGGGGATGTAGCTGTGCTCAGAATTAAGCAATCACATTCCAAATCTTGTTAAATAGGAGTCAGCATACACCTGCCATCATTTAAAGTGCCTCTGATTAATCCCAAATAAAGTTCAGCTGCTCTAGTTGGTCTTTCCTGAAATTTTCTTAGTCGCATCCCACAGCAAAAGCCATGGTCCACAGAGAGCTTCCAAAGCATCAGAGGGATCTCATTGTTAAAAGGTATCAGTCAGAAGAAGGGTACAAAAGAACTTCAAAGGCATTAGATATACCATGGAACACAGTGAAGACAGTCATCATCAAGTAGAGAAAATATGGCACAACAGTGACATTACCAAGAACCGGAGCTCCCTCCAAAATTGATGAAAAGACAAGAAAAAAACTGGCCTGGGAGGCTACCAAGAGGCATACAGCAACATTAAAGGAGCTGCAGGAATATCTGGCAAGTACTGGCTGTGTGGTACATGTGACAACAATCTCCCGTATTCTTCATATGTCTGGGCTATGTGGTAGAGTGGCAAGACGAAAGCCTTTTCTTACGAAGAAAAACCTCCAAGCCAGGCTACATTTTGCAAAAACACATCTGAAGTCTCTTAAAAGCATGTGGAAAAAGGTGTTATGGTCTGATGAAACCAAGGTTGAACTTTTTGGCCATAATTCCAAAAGATACGTTTGGCGCAAAAACAACACTGCACATCACCAAAAGAACACCATACCCACAGTGAAGCATGGTGGTGGCAGCATCATGCTTTTGGGCTGTTTTTCTTCAGCTGGAACTGGGGCCTTAGTTAAGATAGAGGGAATTATGAACAGTTCCAAATACCAGTGTCATTTATTGGCATAAAACCTTCAGGCTTCTGCTAGAAAGCTGAACATGAAGAGGAACTTCCTCTTTCAGCATGACAACGACCCAAAGCATACATCCAAATCAACTAAGGAATTGCTTCACCAGAAGAAGATTAAAGTTTTGGAATGGCCCAGCCAGAGCCCAGACCTGAATCCGGTTGAAAATCTGTGGGGTGATCTGAAGAGGGCTGTGCACAGGACATGCCCTCGCAATCTGACAGATTTGGAGTGTTTTTGCAAAGAAGAGTGGGCAAATCTTGTCAAGTCAAAATGTGCCATGCTGATAGACTCATACCCAAAAAGACTGAGTGCTGTAATAAAATCAAAAGGTGCTTCAACAAAGTATTAGTTTAAGGGTGTGCATACTTATGCAACCATATTATTTTTTTTTTTATTTTTTTTCTTCCCTCCACCTAAAAGATTTCAGTTTGTTTTTCAATTGAGTTGTACAGTTTATAGGTCACATTAAAGGTGGAAAAAGTTCTGAAATGATTTATCTTTGTCTAATTTTTTTACAGCACAGAAACCTGACATTTTAACAGGGGTGTGTAGACTTTTTATATCCACTGTATATATACACAGAAATATCACTGCTCATTGAAATATATATATATATGTGCACAGCAATTTCAATGTACTGCACTGCATCTTTAGGCAGCCAACTGCCCTCTTAAAATGTGCTGCCCTAGGCCCGAGCCTCGTGATGCTAGGCAGAAACACACCCCTGTGTCACCAAAACAACACTAATAAAAGTCTATATTTTGTACAATCAATTTTAAGTCAATTATTCTTGAGATATTCATTATTGTTTGTTTGGCTCCTTTATGCTAGTGCATGGTTTAGTGTGCTAAACTGTAGTTTAGAGTGCTTGATAAGTGTAGGGGGAAGGTATCTAGTTTCTTGGTAACATTAGGGCACATTTGCGTAACAATGGTACACAAACAATACAAATTTTCGCAGGAATTAATTACTTTAGAAATAATTGGGTTGTACAATGTATAACCAGTTTTTCATATTCTTAAAAATTATTTTTTTAAGTGACAGATATTGTTTGAAGATGGTCAGATAAATCTTTCACATGCAAGTATGTGGGAATGGTTTTCACATTTATAATCTGGTGTCTTGTAGAGAGAAGAAGCTTTTTCTATTTAATAAATATTTCTCATATTTTTTAAATATATATGCTTTTCTTTTTGAATATATATGTTAATTTGTATGATATCATTGTTATACATTTGTAACAATGATACAAATGATCTTAGTCCTGAACATTGCAGTTTTGTGTCATTAGCTATTTATCTCTATAAAGCAGGCAGGCCCTGCTTTACTGTTTGTGTGTAGTGTGGCTGTGGTGGCCATATTTGTTTCTGGCACTGTTCATAGCAAGTGTGTGGTGGCCATATTTGTTAGTTGTATAGTGGGGATTTTTAAATGCGCAGGATGAAATCAAGTTTGAACTTAATAGTTGCTGTAGAATTGTGCCACTGCACTGTAGCACTTATAGTACATAGCCATTTTAATATGACTTAATAAGGTGATTATTGAAATAAATTAAAATAGCTTTTATGGTAATTTTTAAATTAATAATGAGTTTTGACATCAGTACAGCGTTTGTTGTCTGTTTAGCTGTCTGCGGTCCTTTAAAGTGAAAGTATCACCTAAATATAAGTTGCTTTTATATGAAAGAGCAATCTGCATGTGTAAAAATGATAGCACTTGCCTTTTATTGCTACAAGACCTTGACCCCCCGCAGGACCCATGTGTGTCCCCAACCAAATAAACAACACAACATTAGATTTGAAGGTATAAGCGACCACAGTATTTATTAACCATATTAACATATTTTACAACATAATGTAAAGGGGGGAGGAGAAAAGGAAGCCCGGCCAGTGATAGTCACCCACGCACTGACTCCGCCCTCAGGGTCCAGCTGTTTGTCTCCAGCATACCGCCATAGGGTAGGGACAAACCCATTTTTTCCCCTGGCCTGGGCATCCCCCCCACCCCTGCTGTGACAAGCCATCAATAAACACAACTCAAATTTCTAACATACTACCTTTAAATATTTATATATATATATATATATATATATATATATATATATGTAACATGTTTAACAGGATTGAACAACACATCACATCACATATATAGTTGTGAGCGTACGAGTCGTTGCTCACGCTTGTGGGCTCGCCCCGCAAATGCGGGTCCTCGCGAAGCGAGGGCCCGCATTTGCGGTTGTGGAGGCTCAACGTCGGCTGTGTTAACACACACATACACACACACGACTTTTTTAACAGAATAAACCCAACCGCCCCAGCCAACAAAACCCAACAACGTCCCCGCAAATGCGGATCCTCGCGAAGCGAGGGTCCGCATTTGCGGTGGTGGGAGCATCCCAACATCGGCTGTGTTAACACACACATACACACACAACTTCATAACAAAAAAAAACTCAAAGTCGCCTCACACCCGCTTACACCCAGACACACAGACGCAAGACTTAACAAAAAAACAGTAAAAAAGGCCCTTCACACGCTCTTAACACACATACGCACGACTTAGAAACAAATACACTGCGTCGTATACGTAAAAGCTAACTGCGTATATCGCAAAAAAAAATACGGCAACATCGCAACAAAATACGGCCGCATCGGAAAAAAATACGGCCACGAAAGACCCATTCCAACCGCCGCGCATCAAAACATCACAAACACAAGAAATAAACACAACAAACACATAAAAAGCTTACTTACAGCACGGGGGGGCATCCGGCACCTCCAAAAGTTCATTTACACGTCCATTTAAGTCAAAACAAAGAGTTTAAACGACCGAAAATCGGCTAAGCGAGAGAAAAAATGGCAGCCGAACAAAACGAAAACGAGGCTCCAGACGTAACTACACTACACTTACTCGCAATAATGAAACACATACTATGCGGAACGGATCACACTCATATTAAACACCATTTTAACCACTACTACGCACAAAATGGCGGATGGAACGCAAATTGTAAGCTGGAACGCAAATAGCGCATGCGTATTGCGTTCTAACGGTCTAACTTTCCAGAATGTTCTACAAGTTTATAAATACTGTCTATTTCACAGAGAAAAATACATTTCTCCTCAGGTGATGAACAGAGTGACTTCTGAGATAGCTGCTGCTAAAACTTGAGAAGATAATTCTTTCCTAATTTACTACTTTACATTGTGCAAATTACAACTGAGAGGTAAGCTATAATATATTACTTATTTTCAAGACAGGACATCAAAAAAAAAAATTAAAGAAGACAAAGAGGTTTATGTATACTGACACGCACATATATGCGTATAATGTATACTGACATGTGACACGCACATATATGCGTATAATGTATACTGACAAGTGACACGCACATTTATGCGTATAATGTATAGTGACATGTGACACGCACATTTATGTGTATAATGTATAGTGACATGTCACACGCACATTTATGCGTATAATGTATAGTGACATGTCACATGCACATTTATGTGTATTGCCCCTGCAACAAACTAATTAAACAACTACATTTAAATTACATTACAAAAAAATAAGTTGGGACTATTAAAATACTATTAAAATATGAGTCATGTATACTGATATGTGACACGCACATATATGTGTATCATCTATAGTCACATGTCACACACACATTTATGTATGTTGGCCAAAAATAAAAATAAGGTTAATTTAACAATTAAAATATGATTCATGTATAGTTATATGTCACACGCACACAAAAAAATTACTTTCAACTATGGAAATGTGCTTCATGTATGTGACATATGTGTGTAGACCCCACCAAAAAATAATGTTAATTCAAATTAATTACAGAAGTATATTTCAATGAAATTAATTTACTGCAATTTAATAGATCACCTAAAACTCAATCTTTCAACTTTTTTTAATATTCAAACAGACTCTGCATCAACAGCGTCTCTCAACAATTTGCACCGTGCACTGTGAAGCACAATCCCTTTTAAAGAACACCAACAAAGAAGAAGAGGTAAGATACAAAAATACTTTAAATGCTGAAAAGGCCATGGTTTGTTAAATACAAATAAAAAATTCTATAATTCACTATTTCACTTTATTTTTCAAACAGACACTACAAGAAGACCGGCGGATTAAGATTGGCAGGAGGGGACCCTCTGTCATTCCACACTTCAATCAAGGTACAGTATTAAGTATAAAAAAGAACCGAACCATGAGCCTTATTCATTTGTGAGTTGGCTAATTGAATAGGGCTTTATATAAGCACATAATAGATTTTTTAGACAGACATTTTTAGTTACTGAACTTCTAACCACAATCAAGGTCTTCACTAACTAAAAACTTCTGTCAAAAAATATTTTATGTGCTTATATAGAGCCCTATTCAATTGGTCAAAACGCAATTGATTCAGGACCTAAATATGTTTAATGGCCGAGGGCGTCATTCAAATGTGATTTGCCCATTTCAATAGGGCTCTATATAAGCACATTTGACTCAATTTCACTAAAAACTTCTGTTCCAAAATATGCTCTGTGCTTATATAGAGCCCTATTGAAAAACCAAATTCAATGAGGCCCTCACAATATAACAAATCCAGCAAACAAAGGCCCTCATTCAATTGATATTTTGGACAATTCAATAGGGCTCCAAATAAGCACATTTAGAACCCTATTGAATTGGCCAAACTGCAATTGAATGAGGGCCAAAGTATGCAACATATGGTACACACAAACTGGTACACACAAAACAGGATTGTAACAAACACCTAGCAAACTACATTTATATTCTTTTTGTTTAACAACCTATAACCATTAGAAAAAACACTACATAAGTATAACAGAAGTGGTGCCCATCAAACAGGATTGTATGAAAACTCACACAAACACATAGCAAACTACATTTAAATTCTTATTTTAATGTTTAACAACCTATAAGCCTTAGAAAGAAGCCTAAATAAGCATACCAACATTGGTGCCCACCAAAAGGATTGTATGAAAACTCACACAAACACATAGCAAACTACATTTAGATTCTTATTTTATGTTTAACAACCTATTAGCATTACAAAACTACATTAATAAGCATACCAACAGTGGTGCGCATCAAACAGGATTGTATGAAAACTCACACAAACACATAGCAAACTACATTTAGATTCTTATTTAATGTTTAACAACCTATAAGCATTACAAAACAACATTAATAAGCATACCAACAGTGGTGTGCACCAAACAGGATTGTATGAAAACTCACACAAACACATAGCAAACTACATTTACATTCTTATTTTATGTTTAACAACCTATAAGCCTTAGAAAGAAGCCTAAATAAGCATACCAACAGTGGTGCGCACCAAACAGGATTGTATGAAAACTCACACAAACACATACCAAAGTACATTTAGATACTTATTTTATGTTTAACAATCTATAAGCCTTAGAAAAAGGCCTAAATAAGCATACCAAAAGTGGTGGACACCAAACGGGATTGTAGAAAAACAAAGAAATAATGTCATTTTTTAGTTCATACAAATACATTCAAATAAAATTACATTTTCATTTTTATTTTATATCAGATACTGCGTCAAGAACATCGGAACAGGAGTTTCAACTGAGGACCACACCAGCGGACGAGGACTTTCAACAGAGGACCAGACCATTGGACGAGGACTTTCAACAGAGGACTACACCATCGGACGAGGACTTTCAACAGAGGACCACACGATTGGACGAGGACTTTCAACACAGGACCAGACCATCAGACGAAGGCTTTCAACACAGGACCAACAAAGATTCTGCTTCAAATCAAACTTCAACCAAGGTACAGTATAACAAGTAAAAAAAGAGAAAAATTAATTAATATTCTTCTTTAATGTTTAACCACCTATAAGCCTTAGAAAATAGCCTACAGAAGCATACCAAAATTGTGGCGCACCAAAAAGGATTGGAGAAAAACACAGAAATAATGCCATTTTTTCATTAATACAAAGACATTCAAATAACATAACATTTTCATTTTTATTTTATAACAGATACTGCGTCAAGAACATCGGAACAGGAGTTGGAACTGAGGACCACACCAGAGGACGAGGACTTTCAACAGAGGACTACACCATCGGACGAGGACTTTCAACACAGGACCAGACCATCGGACGAAGGCTTTCAACACAGGACCAACAAAGAATTTTGCTTGAAATCAAACTTCAACCAAGGTACAGTATAAAAAGTAATATCTATCATCTATCTCTTATTTGTCTTTTAGGGCCAATAATCTTTAACACTAAATACAAACTTCAATGTAAACTTAAAAAATAAATTGGCATAGTCCAAAAAAGTCTAAAAACACAGAATCTATACAATTTGTCATTGTAACATTCCAGTCCTAAACCCTAATTTAATTGCCATTTGACAAATTGAATAGTGCTGTAAATAAGGACATAACATCTTTTTGAAAATACCTTTTTAGTTACTGAAACACTTGCTTTTGGATACATGTTTAATAAATAAAAATTTCTTTAAATAATTATCTGATGGCCTTATTTAGACTTTTATTCAATTGACCGCATTGAAATTGATTAAGTATAAAATGTTAACACACTATTGATAACTATTTGTCATGAAAAACAACTTAACATCTCAAAATAAACTAATGGTACATTATTTTATTTTTACAGATTAACATGGCTGATAACGAGAGTAAACAAGAAAAGAAAAGACGCCAAGCTAGAGAACGACGACAGAGAGCAGACAGCCAGCAGACACCGGAGAAGAAGGAAATTCGACGAGAAAAAGAACGCAAAAGAATTGCAAGCAAAAGACTGTCACTTGCAGAAATTAAAGATATGTCAAAAAAAACAACAAAGAAAATAAAGCATTTACAACCTGTTGCTCAAACATCAGATGACATTTTACCAGAAAAAATACAAGAGATACCAAAAAAAGCAACAAAGAAAACAAAGCATTTAGAACCGTTTCATGAAACATTACATGACATTTTACCTCAAACAATACAACATATACCAAGAAAAGCAACGAAAAAAACAAAACATTTAGAACCTGTTGTTGAAACATTATATGACATTTCACCTGATGAATATGAAAGTCAAAATCCTATATGCTTTGCAAATTGTCCTCTACTCAAGTCTTTAGCAGTAGAGGTTCATAGTTGTGGGGACATGACTACTCAATGTCAGTTTTGTGAGGCTTATTATTTTAAACAGGAGAGACCCAGAGATGGACAATTTATTAGTTGTTGTCAAAAAGGCAAGTTCAAACTTCCAGAAAGGAAAGAATTTCCAATTTATTTACAAAATATTATGACTGAACCTACTTTTCCAAACTACAAAAATTTTAAGACAAACATAAGATCCTACAATAGTGCCATATCCTTTGCATCCATGGGGGCAACATTAGCTGCTAATGTACCAGGACATGGTCCTTACTGTTTTAAAGTCCAAGGACAAATTTATCATCGCACTTCCCATTTACATCCAGAGGAAGGAAATAAAAGAAAATTCGCTCAACTATATGTCCTAGATACAATGGAAGCTGTTGACCAACGTATGCAGATGGAAGAAAATAAAAAATGCTTACCCACTGTTTTCATAGAGCTAAATAACATTATGGACAACAATCCCTACAGTAAAGCTTATAAAAAATTGGCAGAAGTAGAAAATGAACAACTACTTCATTCACAAACACATCAATTACCAATGCCGAAGGTTAATATGGTGCTTAAAAGAGACAGACATACTGATAAACGTCGTTATAACTTGCCAACAACAAATGAGGTTGCAATGGTGTTTCAGAATGATGAAGGAGAACCACCATTTCAAAGAGACATTCGAATATATCCTAGAAATGAGGACCAACCGTTTATTAATATGAGTATCTTAAGTCCAAATTTAGATCCAATGACATATCCCATCTTTTTCCCACACGGAGAAGCAGGTTGGCAACCAAAATTAACTCTTCCCAGTTACCCAAATGCTAAAGCCAGAATCCGAAATAATGTTTCTATGCTTGAATTTAAAGTAGCTCAAATTGCCATTCGCAATGTATTTAATCCAATTTTATGTGGTGGGAAACTAACACAACAATGGATTATTGATTCATATTTGCAAGTTGAGGCAAATAATTTAAACTTTATCAAATATCAACAAGATAAACTCCGTGTAGAACAATATTCTGGACTCATGGACTATGTTGCTGACGTGGCTACAAGCAGAGACATGACAGCTGGCAAAGCCATCATTTTACCATCTTCCTTTCAAGGATCTCCTCGGAATATGAGAGAAAGATACAATGATGCTATGGCTATTGTGACAAAATTTGGCAAACCCGATCTATTTGTGACATTTACATGTAATCCACAATGGCCAGAAATTACACTAAATCTACTTCTTGGACAAACTGCTTCAGATCGACCAGATTTAGTAGCCAGAGTTTTTAAGATTAAATTAAATGAATTAATACGTGACTTCACTATAAATCAGTTATTTGGCAAATGTCTTGCTTATGTATATACCATTGAATTTCAAAAAAGAGGCCTTCCACATGCACATCTTCTAATAATACTTCAAGAAAAAGATAAATTAGATACTTCAGACAAAGTGGATGCAGTCATTGTTGCTGAACTACCAGATCCAGAACTATATGGTAGACTATATGAGATTGTTACTCATCGCATGATTCATGGACCCTGTGGTGACCTTAATCCACAATCACCATGTATGGAAAATAATAAATGTTCCAAAGAATTTCCAAAAGATTATAGAGACAAAACCTATGCCAATTGTGATGGATATCCACTTTATAAAAGAAGAGAAGGAGATAGTGCCATTATTCGTGGAAAAAAAGTGGACAATAGATATGTAGTACCCTACAATCCACATTTACTCATGAAGTACAACGCCCACATCAACGTAGAAGCCTGCACTTCCATCAAATCCATTAAATATGTCTACAAATATATTTACAAAGGTTACGATGCAGCTACTGTAGTCGTCAAAAGTGCAGACAACCCTGAAAGTAGTGAGTTAGTACATGATGAACTTGCATCTCATGTAGATGCTCGCTATGTCAGTGCGCCAGAAGCTATGTGGCGGCTTTTAAAATTTGAAATGCATGATAGATCACATGCAGTATATAGGTTAGCAGTACATTTGCCCCAACGACATTTAGTCTATTTCCATGCTGGAAATGAAATGAATGCATTGGCCCAAAGTGAAGATCGTCACACTACACTAACTGCATGGTTTGCATTAAATTCCACTGATGCTGAAGCAACACAATACTTATATATTGAAATTCCATATCACTATGTTTTTGTGAATGGATTATGGAGACCAAGAAAAACCAGAGGCAATAAAATTATTCCAAGAATTTACACAGTCAGTCCAAGAGATGTGGAACGTTTTTGCTTACGGATATTACTTTTAAATGTTCCTGGAGCACAAAGTTTTGAACACTTAAGAACTGTTAATGACATTGTATATGAATCCTTCCATTTAGCTGCAAGACATAGAAACTTACTCGCTGATGATACAGAGTGGGAAAGATGTTTAGAAGAAGCAGCACAATGTCAAATGCCACGACAGATGAAGAGAACAATTCGCTTTTATTTGTATCTTCTCAAATGCTCCAAATGCATTAGCTTTGTGGGAGACTTTTAAAAGTAATATGGCTGAAGACTTTATGCGACGATACAATGAACCCATTGCACACTTAAAAGCGTTAATGGAAATCCAAGAAGTCTTTTTAACTCATGGATTAAGTTGTGCAAGTTTTAATTTGCCTGATCCAGGTCTTATAGATGACATTAACTTTGAAGACTATGACATTCAACTACAAGCAGAAAGAACAGAAGAAAGACTTGCAACTTTAAATACACTACAATTGCAAGCATTTCATGCCATTAAAAATGCTATAGATGATGACATGGTGACAGAGCGTTATTTCTATCTTGATGGACCTGGCGGATCAGGAAAAACATATTTGTACAATTTATTAATGAGTTCAGTACGAGCACAAGGAAAAATAGCAATGGCGTTTGCCACTACTGGAATTGCTGCACTTTTATTAGAAGGTGGAAGAACTGTTCATAGTGGATTTAAACTGCCAGTGCCTATTTTAGAAAATTCTGTGTCAGATATTCGCATGACATCCTTACAAGCAAAGAAATTGAAGAAATGTAAATTAATTATAATAGATGAGGCCACAATGATGTCATGCTATGCCCTCCAATGTATTGACCGTTTGCTTCGTGAAGTCATGGAGAATACTTTTCCATTTGGTGGAAAGGTAATGTTGTTGGGTGGCGATTTCAGACAAACATTACCTGTCGTTGTACATGGAAATCGAACTGACATTATCGAAACATGTATAAAGTCAAGTATAGTATGGAAACATTTTACACATCTTCAACTGCAACAAAATATGAGATCAGAAGGCCAAACTGATTTCAATGATTGGCTTATTAAAATTGGAGAAGGCAGAACAGAAAAAATACTACATTTACCTGATGACACTGTAGAGATCCCACCTCATATGATTTGTCAACAAGATATTATATCGGCTATATTTGAAGGGAGCATAAATAACGAAGAATATTCCGAGCTTGCCAACCAAGTCATACTGACGTGTAAAAATAAAGATGCATTAATCCTCAATAATGAAATCTTAAAAAAAATTTATGCACCACAAAGAAATGATCACAGTGCTGATTCTGTACTTGCTGATGACAATGAAAGTCAGGCTAACTTTTCGACTGAATTCATAAACTCTTTAACTCCTTCTGGAATGCCACCACATATTTTGCAGCTAAAGAAAGGTGCAATTATCATGTTACTGCGAAATATGAACCCCAAAAAAGGCCTATGCAATGGCACAAGATTAATTGTTCAACAATTAAAGGACCATTTTATAGATGCTGAAATTTTAACTGGGACCCATAAAGGAGAGAGAGTTTTCATACCAAGAATAGATTTAGCACCAAGTGAAAGTAGTCTCCCTTTTATACTTCAAAGAAGACAATTTCCCATTATTATGGCATTTGCCATGACCATTAATAAATCACAATGTCAAACTTTCAAATCTGTGGGTATTTTCTTGGAAGAACCAGTTTTTGCACATGGTCAATTGTACGTTGCGTTGTCACGGTGCAAAAATCCACAGGCTATTAAAGTTTACATTGAAAACAATGAAAGTCAAGGTGATTTATTAGAAGATGGACGTATTTTTACTAAAAACATTGTCTACTATGAAGTACTATAACTTTGAAGGATACAAATTAACGATGCCAAGATTTTTTTAAAGCATTGCAAAATACATAACAATCGGTTGTTTAATTCAGTCATAATTAATGGAAGTCATGTTTATGAATGATTTGCCTCACAAAATACTTGCCTTGCATTGTTAGTAAAAATTATGTTAAAATGTTAAGTCACTATGTTAATGTTTCTAATGTTACAAGTTTAAAAAATATATTTTCAAGTTATTTCATTCAACAGATTACAAAGTGGATGTTAAGAGGTCAAGCACTTTTTAAGTCACAATGTAAATATTGTCTGTTATCTTAAGATTACTACCTACATTAATGTTTATCGCCAGTTTATGTGCTCAGTAATAAATTACTTTAATTACGTACGTTTTAAGAAGAGTTTTACTGTATGCCTTCCTCTACATTCAATGTATATTCAAGTTAACAATTATTGGGATAGAAATTGAATTTTAATACTGATTAATTTAAATGTCAATTGTTTTTACATTCAAATGTTAATACTTTTAATAAAAAATTAGGTTACAAAATGTATTCACTATGTTCCTGTTTATAATGTTCAAAATTATACCAATGTTTTGTTAATATCTAAACTTACATCAAAAATAAAGTTCAAGTTTCAAAATATATACTTTGATGGTTATTGCTTACATATAGTTTAAACTTCATGTTAAAATTCGCGACGTTTAATGAAGGGTTTTTACTTTTTGCTTTCCTATTCATTCAATGTATATTAAAGTTAACAATTCTTCAGATACTAATTACATTTTAAAAAACCATTACATCAACATTTTACAAAAATACACGTTCATATTAAAATACTTACAAGGGTCAAAAATATATGTTAATAACTAAACAACTTGACAAACATATACATCACATTGCCATCATTTTTTGACGGGCAAGTCGCTAGTCACATATATAGTTGTGAGCATGCGAGCCAGCCAGAGCCGTTGCTCACGCTTGCGGGCTCGCGTTGCGAGGTCCTCAGTTGCCAGCAACTGAGGCCCTCGCTTCCGCAAACGCGGGTCCTCGCAAAGCGAGGGGCCGCATTTGCGGTGGTGGAGCATCCCAACGTCTCTGCAAATGCGAGTCTGCCGCAGGAGCTCATTGCTGGCGAGCCGTTAAACACGTCACACGCATGAAAAACCCACCTCGGAACCAACCTTAACTTAACAAACACCCACTCGCACTAAGAATCCGACTATAACGGCCGACCCGCGCGCAACTAAAAACAGTGAAAACACACCAAATACTCGCACAAACTACATAAAAATCTTACCCATAGCAAGGGGGGGCATCCAGGACCTCTGAAAGTGAAGTTACACCTCCATTTAAGGCCAAATTCCTGAGTTCAGACACACGAAAATCCCCTAAGCGAGAGAAAAAATGGCCGAAAAAAATGAAAACGAGGCTCAAAGACCCCCATAAGCCTCTATTTAACCCCATCAGACCCATAAGAGTATATTAACACCATTATGGGCCTGTTACAACACTACATTAACCACATAAGTGCCATAATGGTCCTCAAGGACCATCATGACACTAAGTATACACACTATACTGCACTATACCACCCCCAATAAAACATTAAATATCAACTAAACACCCTCTACACTAACCTATTAACATCTACACTACCTACCCCCCTATTAACCCCCACCACTCTAATTACAGAAAATAAAAAAGCCACAAAGTCACACAAAAAAATCTACATTACATGAAATAAAAAACCTAACTCACAAAAAATAAAAAAAGGAACATTACAGAAAAAAAAAAAAACATTAAACCCCCCCCCCTCACTACACAAAAAAAAAATACACACCTGAAAAGGAAATACATAGAATACAAATACATACAATTACAATACAATACACCCTATCTAATATACATCACACAATCTATCTAAATAAATAGCATAATCTAATATAGGAGCTATCTATATAATAATACATCCCCCATCTATCTAAATAAATACCACAATCTATCTACAATACATCCTATGCTATCTATATAAAACGCATACCCCTAGCTAACATACAATAAATGCTATCTATATATTAACTAATCTAAGTCTAAGCTAAAAATAAAATAATTATGACCACTTACCTTTGCAGATGTCCATTGGGATCAGACACCCACGGGAAAAATAAAAATAAAAATGAGTGCAACACATTTACAGTTCTAATCACAAAGGGATACACCCTAAAATCCCACTCTGATTGGATAATGCACCTGTTATTTAAACCAATCACAAGGCGCAGATGCCTTCAGCCAATCACAATGGAATACACCCCCACAGGGTGATTGGTTGGAGCCTCTGCGCATTCTGATTGGTTGCACTGACAATAGCCAATCACAATGGAATACACCCTCATGTACTGATTGGTGAAGGATTTGCTCATTCTCATTGGCTACTGTTAATATCAATCAATATTACAGCCAATGGGAAGGCGCAGATGTCTTCACCAATCAGTACATGGGGGTATATTCAATTGTCATTGGCTGATGGCAATAAAGCCTTAGGATTGGTTCAAATAAAGATTGACAGGTGAGTTATCCAATCATTTGTTCATTGGTTCACAAATGGGGTCTTCTCATTGGCTGAATTTGATAGACAGCCTTTTCAAAGAAAGAAAAGTGAGGATTTGGATTTCCCTGGGTGTTTGCCACCCCAATATACAGTATACAAAAAAAAATGGGATAAATGCATACAAAAATAAAGGTAATTTTATTAAGTAAATGACAGCGGCGTCTTTAAAAACAGGGAATGTTTAAAATACTAACACAGGGAATAAAAAAGGGCAAAATGTAAGGAACAGTAAGGAACCCTGAAGCACTGGTATTGTGCAATGTATAACTCTTAAGTGAGTGGGTATTACTATTCACACCTAGCGGGCGAGCCAAAATAATTATAAGGAAAAACAAAGGCAGAAAAGCCCTATTGTTATATATTATATATATATTATCCTTAATTCCTCCATTATTCTCCAGGCCCGTTAAGGGCAATATATTCGCTATTTTCATGTTGCCTAGGTGACAGCTCCCTATATAAAGCACTTGGAGACAGCGTTATACAATTTCCCTTTGACAAAGACGTGGTACATCGAAACGCTTCAGGCTCCTAGCAACGACGCTGCGCACGTCATTACGTCAGGCGTGCGCATGCGCGTTGCAAACCTGGCGGTCGAGCTCTCTAGGAACCGCGAATTTGTTAAAATTACGGCCTAGTTTAAAGCCCCTTATACCCTACTAGTAGCATATTATGTCTGCAAATACCTGATATCACCTTTATTACCCTAACAGTTGGGGAACAGCCTCTACCTTGTAGATACAGCTTTAGACACTTTTTGTGCCATACCATAGTCAGATGTCAATAAATGTATATAGACACAGCTTGGATTCTATGCTGTGTAACATATAGCTGTTGCAACGACTTTGTCTGTATTTTAGGTTGAGCTCCCTTTAAGTCTGACTTATATAGGTACTAATTCTTGGTACCTTAATCTACAATACCAAAGGGGTGTCAGTAAGACATACAGTGACCTATATCTCACTTTTATGCAAATAAATTGCCAATTTTATTCTGGAACACTCCATAGGAAGGTCATTAGCGTCGGAGACATCCGCCAGGGTGGATGTGTGTCGTTTTTTTTTTTTTATGCGCGCATGCTTCCGGAGAAGACGAGGAGGCCGGAGACATCACGGAAAGGTAAGTATAATGTAGATTGTGTTTATTTAACTTTGGTTTATGTTTACTAATGTAATGGTTTTTTTTACAGGAGTAGCGCCGGACAAGACCAAGGCAAAGATGGAGGACGGAACATGGAGGACGTGACATGCTGGAACGGGACATGCTGGAAAGGTGAGTATAATATTTAGAATATTTAGAATGTTTAGAATGTTTAGTTATTTTATGTAAACGTGTTGTATTAATTTTTTTAATCTTTTTTACCGTAGGTTGCTGATTTGAAGAAACATCTCAAAGGTAAGTGGTCTTAATTATTTTATTGTAGCTTAATATTAGGGTAGCTATATATATATATATATATATATATATATATATATATATATAGATAGCATGTATTGTATATTAGATAGATAGATAGATAGATAGGGGGATGTATTATTAGATAGTATTTTATATTAGATAGTGGGATGTATATTACATTATATAGTGGCATGTATATTAGATAGTGCCATGTATATTAGATAGTGGCAAGTATATTAGATAGTGGCAAGTATATTTGAGAGTGGCATGTATATTAGATAGTGTCATGTATATTAGATAGGGGTGTATTGTATTTAATTGTATTGTATTTAATTGAATTGTGTTGTATTGTATTATATGTGTGTATTATATGTATTTCATTTTCAGGTGTGTAATTTAAAAAAAAAATTGTAGTGAGGGGGGTTGTAATGTATTTTGTTATTTTCTGTAATGTTCCTTTTTTTATTTTTTGTGACTTAGGTTTTTTTTTTTGTTCTGTAATGTACATTTTTTATTTTTGGTGATTTTAGTTTTTCTTATTTTATGTAATGTAGATTTCTGCTTTTTTTAGGAATTTAGTTACTTGAGGCACACAGTACACTCACATTGTGTGACAAACAGCATTTCAACACTTTCTTTTATTGACCGTCATTTTTTGACGGGCAAGTGGCTAGTATTATATATGTATAACATCCCACACCGCCGACCGGTCCAAGTACAATAACTTTAAATATATCTACTCATAATCTGCAAATAAGGGAGGGCAGGAGAGAAAACTTCCTACATTGCTGGCTGTGGGATTAAAAATGGCCACCAGGATCTCAAAAGGGGGTGTTCCATCACACTCCTCCCACAACCAGCCAACAATCCTTAATCCATTTCCACCTGGGTCCGCAGAAGTGTAGGGGCTACTCCCTCTTAGCACATGAATCCTTTGCATCTTGACCTGGTAAGACCCAAAGTCCCTGACCCCCCAAAAAAGACACAACACAACTGTTGGAGGTACAACTGTCCGCAGCGAGTTTTGTTATCATAATATGCAACCGGCATATGTAAATCCACTACAAAGGGGGAGGAGCCCCGGGCTTGGCAGTAATCCCATCCCTTGAGCCCACGCTCAAGAGGTCAACTTCTGTGCCGTCGTCGCACCTTCCCAGGGGTAGAGACGGCCCCTTCTCACCATTGGCCCGGGCAACTCCCCGACCCGCCCCAACACAACTATTAAAACTCTGATGCAACAAACCACATACACACAAACCATAAGCTCACCACGTGAGCAACAACTATTACTGAATATTGACTTATTAACATTACATATATATTTTTCTTTTATTTATTTTTTAATAAATATATAAAATGTAACAATCTCAAATGCTTTTATAAAGGGTGGGGGGTTCCCTGCCTGCCGCGGAGTGAGGCAAAATGGCACCCGCGCTGGCCTAAGGGGGCGGAGCAACCGCAACCTCTCGCACGAGGCCCGCCCCCGCCTCCTCCGCCGGCACTTGGTTCCACCAAGTCAAGGGACCCCCACTGCGGATACCAGCTCAATGGTTCCGCCCTGGAGGTCCTTCATGACCTGGTAAGACCCAAAGTCCCTGATCCCCAAAAAAAGACACAACACAACTGTTGGAGGTACAACTGGCCTTAGCGAGTTTTATTATCATAATATGCAAACGGCATATGTAAATCCACTACAACGGGGGAGGAGCTCCGGGCTTGGCAGTAACCCCATCCCTTGAGCCCACGCTCAAGAGGTAAACCTCTGTGCCGTCATCACCCCTTCCCAGGGGTAGGGACGGCCCCTTCTCACCATTGGCCCTGGCAACTCCCCCACCCGCCACGGCGACTCCTGACGAATCCTCTACGGAGGCGCTCCTCCCCATCGCTAAGGCCCGCTGTACCCCTTCTTTTTAGACTTCAACATAAGCAGCTCCAAGCCTATTTCCATCAGATGTACTCCATCTTCCAAGAAAAACGCATTCGCATTAGAGTCCTCCAGTTCATGATGGCGCAGAGATATCCATCCCATCTTTCTAATGAAGCTCGACATCAGCTTGTTCACTTTCAGCCTGGCCCTGTCCAGGCTACCTGGGTCCCTCGCATTTCTCCACGCCCTCCTTTTTACCACCTCCGACCATATAACGGTTATTCCTGGGAACCTCTCCCTCCAGCCACTGATGTCGCGCTTCATATCCCTCACCAGCCTTTTGATAGGGATGTATCCCAAATCATTTCCTGGAATAGCACAATCTCCGGCCGACCAAAGCGCTGGGTGTACAAGTCCATCAACCCACTAGCTTGCCTCCACCTCATTCCTCTCGTACCAAACCAGCGCACTTCTCCGCGCCCATTAGGCATACTCAACTGCAGACCTTCCTTCGAGTTCATGGCAAAACGCTCCGCCCAGTATATGTAGCAGTGCCCGATCACCCGGAGTTGATTCCGAGGGTCTTCAATGGCATGGCAAACTTAGTAAGCAACTGAAGCCGGTCGAATGTATAACTTGAAACGGCTTGATTTACTTTCCAATCCTCTTAAGCACCTCTTCCGTTGCCGTCCCAGTTTGCTCAAACAACTTTTGAAAACCTTAGAGAATTGGAAGCCCGTCCAAGTGTATTAATAATGGCCCGGGCAAACCCAGATGCCCCTGCAACAGTCGGTCCACACAGTCCACTGGGCAACAGTCCGATCCTACCTGTCTCAGCATAATCTCCTTGCCATGACCTGCCTGGTCTGTCTTGGACCTCCTTAACCATAACACTACCTTGTCACCTTCCACCCACACGTCCTCCACTTGTATGCCTCCCGGGCCGTGCCTGCTAGCCACAACCAGTTTGCCTAACCTGAATGCCCCAAAGAAGGCTAGCGAAAAAGCTGTACAGAACAGCAATGCCTCATAGGCCATGTGGCAAACCTCCTCCAGTGCCACAGAGATACGTAACAACAGCTTGTCCTTACCCGACTGACCCTTAGCCAGTCCTTTCAGGACCCTCCTTACCAGAAACTCCTTAGTCAAGTCATTCTGCCCAGATAGCTTGAACATAAAAGCTAACGCAGTTACTTGACTGGACACTGATGCCGCCGACATACCTGCATCCCTACATAGCAGTATGAACTACAGCAGTATGCTTAACCTCTGATCATCAGACTCCAAACCACACCTTCCTGTATGCCGACCATGTTGATGGCGCCAATGAATTCCTGATCAGCGACACTACCTCTCTGCTCCAAGCTCCCATTGCGTGAGCGGGAACTGCTCCCCCGTCGCTGCTGCTTGGGGTGCCAGCTGTCTGAAGCGCCCCAACTGAAAATGAGACAATGCGTCAGCTATACTGTCTATGCCCAGAAAATGCCTAGCTCTAAAACATATGTTCAAACGTAAGCAGGCAAGAACTAAGTGTCGAAGCAACCGGATAACCGGTATTGAGGATGACGTGATGTTGTTTACCGAGTGGACCACTGCCATGTTGTCCGAGAAAAAGATGACGTGCCTATCCTTAAGGTCTTCTCCCACATACATACTGAGACAACAATAGGAAATAGCTCCAGGAAGGCTAAATTCTTGGTTAGGCCCGCCTCAATCCATTTTCCAGGCCATGCTGCTGTACACCATTTGTCACAGAAATATGCACCAAATCCGTGAGCCCTCGACGCGTCAGTAAACAAGGCCAGCTGGATGTTAGACTGTCTACGCGTGTGAATCAATGCCCTACCATTGAAGAATTCCAAGAACGCCACCCAAACGGGTGCGTCCTCTCGTATAGATGCTGTTATCCTTGCAAAGTGGTGTGCTTGCTTGATACCTACCGTATCTAACGCGATCCGACGACAAAAGATCCTTCCCATGGGAATGATTCTACATGCGAACGCGAGCTTCCCAAGAATGGACTGGAGCCGCCAAAGGGACACCCTCCTCGCACCTGCAAGCGTCGCCAACTCGCCTCTAAAATCGTTGACTTTTTCCAATGGCAAACTGCGCTCCATCGTCAGGGAATTTATCATGATGCCCAAGAAGCTAAGGCAGGTAGTTGGACCCTCAGTCTTCTGGTCTGCCAACGGAACCCCAAAGGAATGCGCCACTCTGGAGAACGTGGCCAGCAAATGCGCACACATTTCTTGTCCCCCTGGACCCACGAACAGGAAGTCGTGCAAATAATGCACTATGTTATCATATCCTGACTCCTGGACCGATACCCACTGCAGGAAACTGCTGAAAGTCTCGAAGTAAGCGCACGACACCGAACAGCCCATAGGTCCATGAAGTAGCTGCTCCCTAAACGACAGCCTAACAGTCAGTGTCTTGACGGGTGAACTAGTAGCAAATGAAACGCTGACTCTATGTCCACCTTCGTCAACAGAGCCCCCACGCCAGCCTTTTGAACTATCTTGGTCGGCGAGTCAAAAAACGCATATGAAACTGACGACAGATTGACCGTTCGGGTATGACAGGTGATGTATCAGTCTAAACTTTCCAAGTTCTTTCTTCGGCACCACACCCAAAGGGGATATCTGTAAACAAGGTATAGGGGGTTCCACAAACGGGCCTTCCATCCTGCCCAACTTGACTTATTTTCTAATTTTTTCTTCTGCTACACCAGGAAACTCGGCCACTGATTTTTGGTCCGCAGGCTGCACGGTAAAACATTGATCCACCTTAGTTTATAAAACCCTCACTAAAAACGTTGATCAGCAGCATTGCTGCTGGCCCCTTTCCAGAGACCTTACCGTAGTGTCTTAGCCACGGCAGCATTGCGTCCAGTGATACCGGCGTCTTTCCCTTTTCCAGAGGGTTCACCCTGTCTGCCGGTTTCCCTTGTTTTTCCACATCTAAGCACTGAGTGCTCACCTCCACAGCCTGAGCAAACATGCCTATATCGACAGTTAGGCGCCCACTTGCAAACTCCCTCATTGAAGGAGTAGCATGCCCGCTTGATTGCTCCACCCAGCGTGGCAGGATGTCTGCGCCCGCCCTCCCCACCTCCCCACCGCCCACATAGGGGTCATTTGATACACTGACGAAAACTATTGTCATACCTCAACCATGCCATACCACCATAGGTGCGGTGCGCTCCTCGTATCTCATCGAGGTAAATGAATAGCACTGAACACTGCTCTGGACACTCTCGCCGATGACGCACTCCACGATAGAAAATGCCTGCAGCCAGTTCTCAAACGTCTTAGGAATCCTCCGCTCTGGCTCGCCCGACACCGGCACTCTGTCTTGCATATCCACGAATCTTGATGAGGGTAGCAATGAGAATATTTTGATAAATTCCCTCTTCCAAATCCGCTCTTTTACTTCTAGTGGCAGATGAGCACCTAAGCTATCCAAGCTGCATAACACCGTCGACCTGACTGAGCTGTTGGATATCTTGACTGCGCCGGGCGCTGTTACCGGTTTTGCCGGGGAAGGCGGCGAGACTAACCCAGAAGCACTCACCGCCCGGGAGGCACAACTCTTCTCCTGTGCTATGGTACCTTGTCCTCCCCAGGCCTGTCTTGCCAAACCTGACACCCATTCTCCTAAATCTTCATTGTTCATGTTAACATCATATGACCTCAAGAATCCCTTTAACCCGGCCAAAAATGTCGGTGTCTTTACGTCCCTGCCACTACCAGTACCATGCCTGGCAGGCTCCAGACGTGGCTTCTGATTGGCTGGACTGTTCCTGCCTCGGGATCTCGGTCGCCTGATCTTCGCACTAGTTGCACATGATTCCCTCTCCGAACTGGAGTCCACCCTGAAGCGGCGAAAAGAAATGCGGCTGTGGGAGCGAGATCTGCCCCTAGATGATCTGTCAAGGCAAAAAGAACCATGTGAGGGCTGTCCTTGCCTGCCATACCCGCCATCCAGTCCACTCCCGTCCAGTGATGACTCGTAGTTAGAATACGGTAAGGACAGCCCAGACAAAGGACTGTCGGCTCTAACCTCTCGAACAGCTCTACCGTCCTCTTTTGTAGCCCCTGTCTGTCCTCTGGTGTTACTAATTAGGTCATCTACGGCCACGGCCCCCCCGGCTGGGTAACCAACCGTCAATGCTTTCCGCATGGGTGGGTGAGCGGCCTGCTTCTTTTCAACTCTGAGCGAAGAGAAAGAAAGAGGGCTGTACCTTGCTGTTGGCTTCCTTGTTCTCACGGGATGTGGGGATCGCCTTGTTTTATCTCTCCTTATACTCTCCCCAACCATCTCTTTCTCCACCTCGTTTCTCTTTCTTCTTAGCTGCGATGATTGGGATGGCGGCAAGCCCTCCGAAATCAAGGTTGGCACATTATCACCACTCCCGCTTCCCGCTAGCACAACTCCAGGTTGAGGTGTCGAAGCCCTGGTGGCACTCCTTTTAATGTTACCCCTTTGGTTCCTCTGAACCCTAGACTCGCTCTGCGGTGGCCACATGGATAAAGAACCCCAGCTAGAGCGCTGTGGGGATTTGTTCTGACGGTTGCTGTCTGGCCTAAAGCCACTGCCAGCAGCATGGCTGCGGCTGGTTCTCCTTACCTCCTCCCTCAGGTGGTTCTGAGGCCTAGAAAGCCCCTGCGTGACTCTGTGGGGAGGAATGCCGCTCCCAATGCCCATGGGGGAAACAGCCACCACCGACTGCTCCACCGCGGATAAAGGGGGTTCATCTCCCGCGATAGAATCAGCCGTAGGTGCTGCAGCAGCCTGTCCACAACCCAGACGGTCTTCCAGCCATCTCACTCCATGGCTGATGGCTCTGGACCGCACCTCCGCCAAGATGCGCTCTAATCCCACTAACTCCCCAACATCCATACCCACAGACATGACACGAGACAGGATAATGAGGGATGATGAATGAAAACAACACACACCACAAACACACACCTGACGCTAACTCTAACTGAAAGGCCAACACCTGGGGTATGACACACAGTTACAGCAAAGAAGGCTAAATAAATATGGCTGCTACATACAAAAATAAGGGTGAGAAAAAAACAATATAAGTACCCCCCTAACCTAAACAGATAGACAGAAGAAGAGAGAAGAGAACGAATATAAAAGAACATACACTGCTACCCTACACTATAGTGCATTTATATAGGATGCACACAAGACCACCACTCTTTGTTAACTCCAGCTGTTGCTCCACGATGCTGCCTGCTTCCCTGCCTGCCGCGCAGTGAGGCAAAATGGCGTCCGCACTGGCCTAAGGGGGCGGAGCAACCGCAACCTCTCACGCGAGGCCCGCCTCCGCCTCCTCCACCCGCACTTGGTTCCACCAAGTCAAGGTACCCCCACTGCGGATACCAGCTCACTGGTTCTGCCCTTGGGGTCCTTCATGAATGCAACCATCACAAGACTGACTCCTAAACTGTCTCTTGAACTTTTATTCAGGTCAGCTCAGCATTCTAAGTGTCAGTGACAACAATGTTACTTAAAAAGGTAGCTGTCTTTTTCTACAAAGAAGAAGAAATAGCCGGCCAAATAGACAATTTTTTGCATGTTTATATAAACAGTTAATATTCTTTAATATAAGAAACATCATTTTAGGTGGAATTTGCCCTTTAAATATGGATTAAACCCTGCACAAGGTAAATAAGAGTTGGCAAAAAGTCACTTGGGTGTTTATCATGTAGCTATACGATGTGATATGATTTTGCTCTAAATTTCAGTCATAACAAACACAGGACAAGGACAAGAAAGATGGCTACAGGGTACCAGTGAGTTATATAATATAGTATATTTATATTTCCTTGTGATGATGTCTGGAACCTAAAACAATTTTTAAGACATAATTTAAATACCAGCCGCAGAGTAATATAGAGCCCCTTTGATAAGAATTGAGTGTTTAATCAATTGCAGAAGTCCTGGCAGAGTAAATATGTGAGGTATCATAGAATAGTAAGAGTTCTGTAAAGCCACAAATGCATTTTATGTTGGTTAAGTAAAAGTCTCAAAAGGCACAACAATTGTCAGTTTCTGTGGGAATTAATAACACAGAATTTAAAGGCATTAAAAAAACTGCCTGGCCTAGGGCTTGATCACTTTAAGTCTCTTATCATCTGCAGGATTGTTTTGAGGATTGTTTATGAATTAATTATATAGTTATGTAAGATATGATAGATTATGTGGGGTTTGTCGGTCACTCTTGGATCACTTTAAGGGAATATGTAATCATATTGTTTTTAGTTTGAACATTTTAGAGCAGTGATTCCCGATCATATCCTCAGGGACCCCCAGACAGGTTAGGATTTAGGTTTAACACTATATGAATTCCAGACTTCAAGGTGTGTGGCATACCAATTGTCTCACCTGTATTCACACAGTGTTGAACCTATTTCTTGACCAGTCTAGGGGGGGGGGGGGATCTAAGGTTGGGGAATCACTGTGTTAACTGGAATCACATATCTGAGTAGGATATGTTTATGGATTTTGTTGGACTTGTGTGTAGCTTACCATAAATTGCAGAGACAGAAACCATTAGCAAAAACGTGACTCCTCCCCCTGCCTGTTTGATTTCCCGAGACTGCTAATGATGTCCAAACTGTCATTGTTAAGTCCTCCAATCAGGAGCATATTCTGAGATTTTATTACCCACAATGCTCTTTCCTTGTAATTTTATCTGCACATCAATAACAATTCTAATTAAAGTATAGCTTTTTTATCTCACACAGAGCCTCACTTCTTCAGATGGTAATAAATACCACACCGATATGTAGAGTGCCAAACCTTCTTAGATAAAGAGGATTGCCCACTTAACATCAATCTGTGTAGTTTTCAAACATTTCTGAAATTATCACCAGGTTGTTAAAACCCCCCTGAATTATTGCATGCTATTTACCCTGAGGTGTCTCATAGTGTTGGAGAGATTGTGAAAAGGTGGGCACACTAGTACACATGTTGGCTGTATACGAAAATCCATGTTTTGGGCCCATGTATTGTGATGATTGCTATGATCATAATGATAAAGGTTTCATTGGATCAAGTGGTTGGCCTTTTAGCAATGCTTTTGTTGAATTATCAGACATGGTCAGAGGATGATGCCCATCTTTCTTTTGGCTGGACATTCGGGCACCACCATGAAGACATAAGAACTTTTTACCATGTGAAATTTGGAAAAAATGAAAAGCTAAGAACTAAATTAAGTTAGTCTTGGGAATCTTGGCATGCTGATACTATGAACTAAATTTCTCTTTACCTACAAGACCGCGGGAACTGACCCTGGAATATATTACTTATAGCAGTTCAATGGTCTTCAAAAACATCCTGGACAAGAACATTTAACAAGATATATATTTATATTTTCTGTATCATCAATGTTTTCTCATGGTATCCCTATTTGTCTTCTTTATATGACTGAAGTGGAAATTGCTTTGTTTTTCTTTTCTGTGTGATGTTGTTTAACCTAACAGATGCTTACTAGTGGACATTATTATCACTTATGGACTAATTATTTACTGGCTTGAGATATCAATTGTATAGCTTCAACTGAATTATTTCCCTTGCTAAAATGTATGTGTGTATTTTGCTTTATTTGCTATGGCTTCAATAATAAGGAGTTGATAGAACCAATATTGGAAGTGCAGTGGGTTACTTTACAAGTTCGGATGTAGGAACACTATTCCAGTCTGAGTCTGAGTGGACAGCAGACACCCATTTTAGAATTACCTATTCTAGCTCTAAAAGAGCAATTAAGCATCAGAAGTTGCTCCTGGAGTTTGTGGAAAGTAATCCAACCATTAAATATGTATCCTAAGCGAACAAACTATATTATGCTCAGAATAACAGAAACTGCATAAAGTAACCCAACACCATCAGTATATGCACATGGATAATTGTATGTACTTATGAAACAAAGGACCATCAACATAACTCCTCACATTGGTTGAGACACACAAATTGGATGGAGGTGAGCTCTAGTGGGAAGTTTAAGCTAAATAAGGATGCTGGACAATCACTAGAGTGCTGACAGTCTATGGTGTTTAACATGTGGATAGTGTGATGATTGGCCGGTGGAAAGTGGTGAGTTTTATTTCTCTTGAGTGACTTAGGGCCAGTCTTATACTGTCTTATAAGCTTTATTGAAGTGCGCTCTTCGCACTCATCTTGTTTGACCAGTATCTAAAAGAGCTTCTAACTACAAGCTATTAACCAAGCAAAATATCCCAGCAGCATGGTTTCCCAATAGTCTATTTACGCTGCCATTTATCAATTGACAGGTTCAGTGGGAACTGGGTTACTTGCTGTGAGAGTGAGGATAGTTCTGCTACTATTTGAAGTAATGGCTAAGGGTAATGTTCAATTAAACCCGCGGACAGAGATCCCAAGGTTAAACCTAAAAAGGGACATGTGTATATTCCTTCATGAACCATGGGACATGAACCTTCAGAAATACTGGTTGGTCATTCTCCTTTGAGGTTTAATATATGAATGAATCAAACTACTACCCAAAAATCCCTGGCCAAGCTCTATGATTTGATTTTGCTTTTACACTGTTTAAATTAGTTTTCAATGAGGTGCACCATACAGTATAACCCCTTCATACACTAGTTGGCTCCAAACGTGTCCGTATAAGTTTAGTAATATTTAAATACAATATATTAATTGACATATAATTTGCAATAACAAAACAAATCTGTATTTATAATACAGTTTAATTAGTGAGATTTTGCACACATTTGCATTGGATCTTTTCTCTTTGGTTTATAGAAGGTTTTGTACAGTATTCTGTACAGTGTAAATATGAAACCTTGCTAGTTGAAACAGTTTAAGGGTCCCATTCAATTGCAAGCCCGTAATTGCCGTAACCCAACATTTTGGCTGTGGGTTACATTTCTTCTAAACAACTGCCCTCTCACAACCTCCACAAAGACACTTATAAGTAGGATTACAGGGGGCGTAATCATATGATCTGACAATATTTAGGCAAGCCCGTAATTTATTTCTTAAACACTCCCAATACTTCTCATACACAGCAAATTGTAAATGAGACCGCCATCATGACACCAGGAAAACATGGAGTTTATACTACAATTAATTAATGTTTAGAAGTAAAATTTAATTTAAACACATTTTCTATTTAACAATTTTTTTTCTCACCATTTCCTTTGGATTATATGTAAATGTGTATTCTTGTTAAAAATATGTATTATTTTATTCCTGAACACTTTAGTCTCACATGATTACTTATTTCTCTCTATAAAGGAGGGAGGTGCTTGTTTGTGCATAGTTTTGTTGTGGTGGCCATATTTGTTTCTGGCAGAGTTTGTAATATGGGTGTGATGGCCATAATTGTGTCTGGCACAGTGATTGTTGCATGATATTTGCAGTAGAGTGCCTGCAATTCCTGCTGCACTTCAGCACTTACATAGGAGTGTGCAGCTGGAGTCCAAAGTCAGATATTTTAATATGACTTGATAAGCTTTTTATTTAAAAAAAATGTATATGCTTTTATGGTTTCCATATTTGTATGGACATATTAAAAATGAGTATTGAAATTTGCACAGCTTTTGTTATTTTAGCTGTCTTTTGTCCTTAATGGATCTTACTTAAAAATTAAATACCGTAGGTGCCATAATGCACCATGTCAACTAGTCACAGCAAGGATGTGTGTTGAATGCGGCAAGTTTTATTTTCAACACTATATCATGAGGATGTTAATTAAAAGTAATCAACACTGATGAGATTTCCTGAAGTTTGTGATTCAAGTGTTTCTTAGAAATGTATGGAGTGAAAACACATCCACCCATCATGTATAATTATCCTAATATATGAACATAGTGAATTAAATCAGCTAGGTGAAATCAATGATAGGAAACATTAGTTAAATGAGTCTGAATTTGGATCTAAATGCCTTAATTGCTGAATGAATTTAAATAGATTAAATGTCTTAACCACTTATGTAGTTTTTGTAGTATTTAATGCAACTGCATCACAATGTATTTTTTGAGGACTTATGAGGTACATTAAAAAATCAAAAAGTAAAATACATCAGCAGCATACATGAGTAGAGGCTGTGAGGTTTAGATAATACTACATACAGCATCACAGGCATACTGTATATGCAGTTTCAAACAAAATCCATCATTATAGGGGCTTTAAGCCTAAGGCTCTCTCATCCCTGTCTCTTCCTGTCCTATCTGTCCCTCTTACCTGTTTCCATTTTCTTTTAGTGCTAATTTAAACCTGCAAGAAGGCCTATTAAATTTGAGATGCTGACAACAGTGCGCTGCCTCCCTGCCCCTCACCTACCCGCCCCAACTCAGATTCAATTTATAGAGCCATGGAAATTACCTGACTTCCTATTTTCAGATTATATATCACCACTTGGGGTCAGATAACATATTACATACTAGAGCCTTTCACCTCAGTTCCCTCCCCTCTCCCATCACATATATAATTCTCTTAATTACGAGTTTGTCGGTCATGCTATGTCAAAAAAAAAAAACAGGGCAGGGACAGGAGGGCAAAGAGATATGGGATGGAGAGGGGGGAAAGAGACACTGGGGAGAGAGTGGGAGGAGTTATGGACTTGCTCTTGCTCACAGCACATGCCACGGCCAGCAATGAGCGGTGAAGTCGTTCATTGCGAGGCCCGCGATGAACGCTGAAGGCACTCATCGCGAGGCACGTAAAGTAGTGGGGGAGGAGAGGCTCACAATGAGGGATGAATGCGCTCATTGCCAGGCCCCATGTTGCAGGTTTACCGACGCCTGCAATAAGCGGCAAAGGCGCTCATTGCGGGGCTCGTGATGAGCGCCGAATGTGCTCATCGCAAGGGCTATAAAGTAGGGGAGAGGAGGCTTGCAATAAGCTCATTGCGAGGCAAGCAAGTTAGAGGGGGGGGGGGGGGGGGGAGAGAGAGCCTCGCACAGTTTGGCGAACAGCACTGCAAGACTTCAAATTTTATTTCCGTAATTTTTGACGGGCAAGTGACCCTTGCTATTCCTTATCTGTTACTCTTCCCCAGGTCTCTGCACTTTCATTCCCTTTAGATTGTAATAGCGAGTTTCCAGTTTTCTAGGTTGCTTTGGAAAAAAGCATTTGTACAAAGACTCAACGCTCCAAACAGGATTCTCCATTTTCTGAATTTGTTAATATTGTATTTTCTTTGTTCTTATTCCCTGTACAGCACTACAGAATATGTTGGCGCAATACAAATAAAAGTTAATAATAATAAAATAAAATAAAATAAGGTAATTCTATAATATAGAGAAATCACTCTCCACTACAATATATTCCTAGGATCAAGCTGGAAATATTAGCTGTGACAGTAGGTTACTGATGTTCTGGCATGACAGTGAAAGTGATTTCTTGCTAATAAGTTTTAAAAAATACATATTTTATTGCTCTTGTAGCTGCTTCATTTTGCAGAAGGTCTTCATTGGTTTAATATGTACTTCATCATCGTTTTTGAGCTATTTGAGCTGTGCATCTAAAGATTTGCTCCTAATTGGGGAGTGCTACAGAGGAAATAACCAGCTGAAGAAAAAATATGTGTTTATTGGCAGCTGTGTAAGCCACGTAGATAATAAATTATTAGGAAAAAATCTAAATTTATAAAGAATCTGTATGGGTCCGGGAATCCATTTTATATATGCTACAGAGAGCTGGGGCATGTGTGTGTTGTTTTTTTAACTATCAATGGAGGGATGGGTGGGGGAGGAGGGAACTGGGAGAGTTCAAGAAGCTTTGTTTAACGATTCAAGGCAATTGAAATTGACATCACACTCTCCCCTCACTGGCTTAGAGGCAAGGCTGCTTGCATCAGGAAATGCAGGCATTGTTGTCCAGAAATGTAAATATCCCTCTCACATACACAGCTTACACAAACATATTATGGATGCCTCCAAAGTCCACCAGAGACATTCAAATGTATTTATTTATTATAGCTAGCTTAAAGGAAATTTGTAAGCATTTGTTGTAGTTGCTTTGGAAAGAGGGCATTTGACAATGTAACTGTGTGTTTTCTTTTTGAAAATGATGCTCCCAAACCATTGGTTCTCTCAAAGATGTTCTCAAAGAACTGATTCAAATGCTTAACTAATTTGGAGGCATGTTCCTGTCCACCAATAAGCAATAATGTAGATGCATGTATCATACTTGTCTGCCAATAAAATCTCCAGACATGTGCTTGCTTTGTGCTATAACAGGTTTTACTTAATATTTTTTTCATGAATTTTTTATTGTACAATAATTTTTTTAAGGAAAAGTGGAATGTCAAATTTATGCCCTTAACCTCCCTAGCGGTCTGGCTGTGTCTGTGCCCCACAATTTTTTAAGCAGTACACTCGGGGGTGCTGACGTGGCCAGACCGCTTTGCTCCACGTCCCTGCGCCTCTACGCTTGCATGGATGTCAGAGGAGGAAAGTGTGTGATCCTGAGCGTGGTTCAGGGTTGCCGCTTTAAGTAATGAAAATCGACCCCGAGCCACGCTCAGGATTACCGCTAAGACTGTTAAGAGAAATAAAACTTGATAATTAGCAAAATGTTTTTAGAATGTATAAAGGTATATGCAAGTGAAGTGGGTTATGAATGCATCCTGTAGAATGCATCATAACCCACCTTGCAAAAAATGTTTGCATGAAAAAATAGAAACATTTTTTGCAACAACAAAAAAATGTGCTGGGGGTGATGTAGACACCCCCAGCAATGGCACTGTGCATATCAGGTACTTCATTAATAAATGTACCCGATATAAAAGCTGCTGATTGGCTAAAGGAAAGGAAAGTGTCTGAAATCATGTGACTTCCCACAGTAGAGAATATTTCAAGTGCTAATTGAGCATGCCTGCACAATCCCCAGGCCAAAACGATACAATGTATTACTTATGCTAATATTCCCTGGGAATTACAGGGGGTGTTAACATTAAGAAAAAACAGTTTGTAAATGCAAGAAATTCAGCAAACTTCAGGCTAACGGTTTAACTATTTACTTTGGACATTTTTTCATGCAAACAAATTTTTTCAGACACTATAAATTCTCCTCTATCAGATGCATTAATAACCCAGTTCACTTTCATATGCCTTTAATGTAAAAAAACAGTTGTTCATATCTAACTATTGTACTTAAATTTGCTTTAATTGAGGTAAACATATGCTTTTGTTACTATCCGGATAAGAAACCTGGGATGAGATAGAGCAATTTTAGCTTCAGATATAAGAGCCCTTTTCAGTTCTATTAACAGACTGCCACTATGAATAAGACTGAATAAAGAGCAAGTCCCAGTACCAGCCCAAGATGGAAGTGTCAATGAAACAAGCAAAGTCAGCTAAATTAAAGTTGTTATGTGAAAAATATATATCATGGCTTATAAAGCTATTTATGTTGGTAGTTTGTTAATATTTTACAACCATGAGGATTTCTCTCAAACTACAATGGTGCTTTAATGGGACCAGGCAGTAACCATGCCTCAAGTTCCTGACAACATTGGTAAGTCTTTCAGTGTAATTAAATAATTGTAATATCATTTAGGGGTCCATGTATGGGAGGCAACTGTTAATGGCAGGAAACAGGAACAACTGCTCTCTCAAATTAAATTTGGTGGAGCAGCTAATACTGTAGTATATTCATGGACAGTACATATACTGTATGTGTACAAGGGTGATATATGATGCATTATATTCATGATAGGATAAGAATTATAGTACGGACAGTACCTAAGCTGTTTCAACAGCTGTCTGTGCTTCAGTTTCTTGTTAAAGTATTCAATATCCATGCTGTGCTTGCAAATCTGTGTTATAACTGTAGGTAAATGATCCATGCAGAATGCAGGGAAACTAAAATGCTGCAACAATTTGCATGTCTAGTTAAATTCTCTCATTTGGGGCCAGATATAGGATATACAGAGCATGGTGCAAATTAATAATACTAAGAATAATAATTGATTCATTCATTTATATATGGCACATTTCTCCCAGAAATTACACGTAGGGCTTTTTGCTTTTGCAATGTCTAGAAAACTCCAGCACCTTTAAATCGTATGTTTGTTCATTAAAAGACATACCACTCAGTAAAATAGTGTTTAAATATTTATAGGTTCACCACATTTTAATTCCTTACTCATGTCACTGTCAGTGGTCTGGTGTTGTATCAAGATAGATTATTTAAATATCTGTATTTTGTTTAAGTCTCTGACTGCACTTACTTAAGCTGGAAACCTGGTAGGATCAATGTTCTGCTCTAAAGTAGGTTAGAAGCCTTCATAAATATTCAGAAATGATACATAAACTACACTTCATCCCTGAGGAGCTGATCTTTGAGAACCAGTATAAACTAATTGATGATGGAACATTTAGTTCATCCTCAAGAAAGATGCATCCTAATATAGGAAATGTGGCTATCCATATTAATCAACGTTTCACTGCCGCTCCTGCAACATCCAAAGGGTTTATGTATCAAAAGACAGAATAGTTTTTAAAGCACAACAGTAGTATGTTATATTCATATTGGCTATAATCATTGAAGCACCATTGTATATCAAGTTTGTGACGTATGCAACAAACAAACAATGAGCCTCATTCAATTGGCCGAATTTGAGATCCGGAGGCCCGTAAGTGAGATTGCAGTCAAATGTGCTATTCAATTGTCGTCTTTGCGGGCTCGGATTGGGTTACATGTTCCGAGCTTGAAAAAATGTTGGTCGTACAACTCGTAACTTACAGCCTCCAGAATCCTTGGATGAGTCACTTTTGCAGGGCAAAAATCGCAAATCGCTATTCAATTGCTCCAAATCCCCAAACTCGCAAACGTATCCACACTCGTAACCCACAAATGGAGGAGAAAATCCTACGTGTACTCGAGAGGACCCGCAAAAGGGGTTAAACACCAATTTGTAGCAATGTAATTGCAAATAAAACAGTAATCCTGCCCTGTAAATTACGGGGTGAACGATGACAGACATTAGAATTTATTGCACAGTCTCAAGCTTGCACAACTGCTGGAAATATGTTTTATTTTTATGTGTCATTTCGGGTATAAATGTTCTTGGATATAAATGAATTAATACATATCAGGTCACCCATATGGACCAGAACAGTATTGGCATTCATTTTAATAATTCTTCATTTTTAAAGTTGTGCAAGTCCGATCGCATATCGGACACCCGAACCTGATTGATTGACTCATAACCTCCATGTTTTACTGACATATTTATAACAGTCTCATTTTCTATTGGCCGACTTTTAATGGGCGGTTACGGCCTCATTGACTTGATATGGTTCCTGCCCATAACTGCTCCGAAACAGTGCATGGTTTAGGGAGCTGGCATCAGGATCGCAACTGGACCTGGAGCAATTAATTAACCTTGCAAATGGAGACCAATGGGAGCTTGCAACTCGATCGCAAACATACGTCCGTCTGCAAGCGAGTTGCGGGCTTGCAATTGAATGAGGCCCAATATTAGCAACTATTTAAGCTATAAACATAAAAACATTTTCAGACATAATTTCTTTTTAGCACTGTTTGCTAGTATACAGAAGCTGCCATGACAGCCATACTTCCTTTTAAAGGCATGGGGGGTGATACAGAGCAGGGCAAACAGGGCTTACAAATTTACTTGCAAATTGCCTTCTACTGAGCATGTGGTGGGGAGGGAGAAGGTGTCATATCCACAAATGAGAAAAAATAACCATTCCTTCCTTCTCCTGTCTTCCTTGCCGCCTGAATAAATAATAATAATTAGCACACACCCATTCAAGCTCAGAGAGACACAAGCAGCGTCTACTAAATGAAAATATCACCTAAATGCTTTTATGCTCACAGCTTACCCAAATACCAGTGTTAATAATTTGTTGCAAACTTCATAAACAGTAGTTCTTTAAGGAAAGGGGTGGGAGCCCTCCAGTTCTTATTTTATTCAGAGGAATCAATATAAATAAGTGTGGAATGAACTTGCCTACTTGAAGAAGAGACTTAGAATAAAACACGAATTAGGGGTTACACATACCATTCTCATTTTAGTCAATATTACATTGTAACATCTCCCAATATCCCCACAGACAAAATTAAAAGGCCAATGTGTGATATTTTCATACTAAATGTCTTTTTTCTTCCTCACCACTCTGATGGGTTGGAGGGGGGTGTATTAATAGAATTGTCTGTTCACCCAATAGGTTGATCGGACACCTATTACATGTGTATATCCTTTTTATTATTATTTTTCCGGGGTGATGTCATGTGAGACCGGCTGTCAGAAACCAGGTGATCAGATTTAAAAAAAAATCTATTTAGCACTCCCAAGCACATAAACACACACACAAACATACATAGATTAGAAAACTGAATTATAGTAGAAAACTATTTTATGCAATTGTTGTGTATTATAAAAAATAACATAAAAAAATAATCTGCCACTGTAATGCACTTTTGAGTTTTCTGTTTTTCTGCCTACAACCTTACAAATAGTTCCTAATTGGATTTTCTCCTCTGCAGCTCATGAAGACAGTGTATTTGTAAGTACAGTGTATACAGTGTCTCATAGTAACCAATCAGTGGCAACATTCTGAAACGTGCTGCTTCAAACACTGCACTTCACAGGCTGTGTATTCTTGAGCTGCATGAGCTACAGAGGGCAGACCCAAAAAGGCACAAATTGTATGATCTAAGGCAGAAAAAAAGAGCTTATAAGCACTTCTTAATAAAATAAAGTACATAAAAGTAAATAGATACAGAGGTATATTATATTCCTAGTGAAATCCAGAAACCTTCCATGCCCATGTAATTACTCAGGATGGGGAATCTGCATCATGCTCTATAGGATAAGGGGCTATGGCTACAATCCCATTAACCACCTGCATCTCCAAAGTGACCATGGTTCAGTTTACCCACCCTGTCTAAGGGCCTCATTCTATTATCGGCCGCAGCCGTTGCGGGGCCGCAAGGACCGGCCGCAAGCTATTCGGCTATTCTATTCCCTTACGGCCGGGGATTTCGGCAGGCTTGCGGCCGGTGCCTTGCTATCTCTTGCGGCCGCTCGCGCCGGAGGAAAGCCTTTGATCTTAAACGGCCGCAAGAGATTTGCAATTCAATTGCTCCGGGAAACCTCTCTGCAAGGCTAAAAGCGAGCCGCAGTTACTTGCAGGAAAAAGGTCTCGCTAGCACCAATTAAGCACATAAAATAGCTCAAATAAAGCCATCCTGCACTTTGAGAAGACTATAAAGGGATTTTAGGTGTTAGAAAAAATAGCACATAATTATCCTGTACTCAAATCCGTTAAATATTTAATTTTTAATATCCGTAAAATATCCATGTAAAAAGGCCAGAGTGCTTGGAGCACCTCAGACACGCCCACGCCGCAGCCGGAAAATAAACAGTTAATTTGAACTCGGGTTTGGGCAGATGTGCAAGCTTGAGAGTGGGTTCCTTTTAATCCTCATGTCCCACAATATGATCCCTAGCATTTACAGAGCTGTACAGTGCAGGCTTGAATTTATTTTTCAGTTTTTATATTTCACAGATTACGGCCGGTTCCAAGATATGCGGCCGGCCGTAAAAGGAGATCCTTGCGGGGCCGTATAATAGAATCGCGAGTTAACTGAACCCTCGCAAGGAATCGCAGCCTTACGGCCGATTTACGGCCGATAATAGAATGAGGCCCCAAGTAAGGTTATCTCAATTGAAATGTTTGTTTTTCGATCCATTTAATGCTCAGGACAATGAGAGAGGCGGGGAGAAGTAAAGTAGTAACCATTAACGAGGTAAACTGAGTTTTTAAATGATATTTTCTGGTGGGCGTTTTGCTGCTGTTTGCACATATGTTTTAATGTTAGTTTGTTGCCCTGACACTGGCCCTTTAACTATATGTGTAAAGGTTATGAAACCTGCTTAGTTTACCATTTACTGCTCCTTGGAGCCAATATTGAAGTGAAAACTGTGTTCTATGTCTGACAGATATAACTACAAGTTGTGTGATCTGATTGATTCAGAAGGTCAAGAGTTAGTTCAAAAGCCAATAAAGCTACAGCTGCAGTTCTAAAATGACAGTTACAGTTTACATAACCTAAAATACAGATGCCTTGTAACCATATCATGGTAATGTCTGTTTAAATAGTAATCTAATAGAAACCAGTTAACTGCCTCTAAGTGCCCTAGGGCACAAAACAAGGTCTTCCCATGGACAAGTCTAGCTTAATTGATGATTCAGTGCCACAATATTTTGCCATCCCCAACCTATAAAATAATCACTAATAGGATAAAAGTGCATTATTAAATACACTAAAATAAAAAGACCACATTTTAAACACCGTTAAGGTTTTTAACGCTATATTTGAAGAGTACAGCAGCAAACTTTCTTTTTAAAGAAAATCTTATATTGAACAGTCTGAAAATAGAATACACATTGTTATGGATCAGCTATAGAAAATTACTTATGTTATGTTTGTTTGAATGGTGCCTTAACTTATTTTAAGTAAACATACTAGCGACTTGCCCGTCAAAAATGACGGCAATAAAATTTGAAGTCTGGCAATGGTGTTTGCCACACATTGCAAGCCTCTCCCCCCTCTACTTTACTGTCCTTGCGTTAAGCACCTTTGACGATCATCATGGGCCTCGGAATGAGCGGCAAAGGTGCTTATTGCGAGCATCTTCCCCCATGTGTCTCTTCCCCCCTCTCCCTCCTCTGTGTCTCACCCCCCTCTCTCCCTCCCCTGTGTCTCTTCCCCCCCTCTCCCTCCCATGTGTCCCCTTTTCCCTCTCTCACTGCACGGTGTCCCCTTTCCCCTCCCTTCCTTACCCTGTGTCTCTTCCCCCCCGTTTCTTTTCCCTCCCTCTCCCTCCTGTTTTTTCCCTCCCTTTCCCTCCAGTTTCTTTTCTCTCCCTCTCCCTCCCGTTTCTTTTCCCTCCTCTTCCCCCCATCTTCCTTTCCTGTGTCTCTTCCACCCCTCTCCCTCCCGTTTCTCTTCCCCCTCTCCCTCCCCTGTTTCTCTTCCCCCCTCTCCCTTCCCTTGTCTCTTCCACCCTGCTCTCCATTCCCTTGTCTCTTCCACCCCGCTTTCCCTCCCGTCTCTTCCACTTAACTTTTCACATCTCTGTCTGTCACTCCTTCCTGTCTGTCTCTCTGTCCCTTCTTCCTGTCAGTCTCTCTCTCTGTCGCTCCTTCCTGTGTATCTTTCGCCCTGTCCATCCTTCCTGTCTATCTCTCTGTCCCTCCCTCCTGTTCTCTGTCCCTCCTTCCTGTCTGTCTCTCTGTCCCTCCTCCCTGTCTCTCTCTCTCTTTCAATCCCTCCTGTCTCTCTGTCCCTCCTTCCTGTCTGTTTTTCTCTCTGTCCCTCCTTCCTGTCTGTCTCTCTCTCTCTCTGTCCCTCCTGTCTCTCTCTCTCTGTCCCTCCTCTCTCTCTCTCTCTCTCTCTCTCTCTCTCTGTGTCCCGCCTGTCTCTCTCTGTCCCTCCTGTCTCTCTCTCTATCCCTCCTGTCTCTCTCTGTCCCTCCTGTCTCTCTCTCTGTCCCTTCTGTCCCTGCTGTCTCTCTCACTGTCCCTGCTGTCTCTCTCTGTCCCTCATCTCTCTGTCCCTCCTGTCTCTCTCTCTATCCCCCCTGTCTCTCTCTGCCCCTCCTGTCTCTCTCTCTGTCCCTTCTGTCCCTGCTGTCTCTCTCTGTGTCCCTGCTGTCTCTCTGTCCCTTGCTCTGTCCCTGCTGTCTCTCTCTCTTAGTGCCCCCTGTCTCTCTGTGTGTTTCCCTCCTGTCTCTCTCTGTGTCCCTCCTGTCTCTCTCTGTGTCCCTCCTGTCTCTCTCTGTGCCCCCTGTCTCTCTCTGTGTTTCCCTCCTGTCTCTCTCTGTGTGTCCCTCCTGTCTTTCTATGTCTGTGTCCCTCCTGTCACTCTGCCTGTGTCCCTCCTGTCTCTCTCTGTCTCTGTCCCTCCTGTCTCTCTCTCTCTCTCTCTCTCTGTGTCCCTCCTGTCTCTCTCTGTGCCCCCTGTCTCTCTCTCTGTGTTTCCCTCCTGTCTCTCTCTGTGTTTCCCTCCTGTCTCTCTCTGTGTGTCCCTCCTGTCTTTCTATGTATGTGTCCCTCCTGTCTCTCTGCCTGTGTCCCTCCTGTCTCTCTCTGTCTCTGTCCCTCCTGTCTCTCTCTGTGTCCCCCCTGTCTCTCTCTGTGTCCCTCCTGTCTCTCTCTGTGTCCCTGCTGTCTCTCTCTGTGTCCCTCCTGTCTCTCTCTGTGCCCCCTGTCTCTCTCTGTGTTTCCCTCCTGTCTCTCTCTGTGTGTCCCTCCTGTCTTTCTATGTCTATGTCCCTCCTGTCTCTCTGCCAGTGTCCCTCATGTCTCTCTCTGTCTCTGTCCCTCCTGTCTCTCTCTCTCTCTCTCTCTCTCTGTGTCCCTCCTGTCTCTCTCTGTGCCCCCTGTCTCTCTCTGTGTTTCCCTCCTGTCTCTCTCTGTGTTTCCCTCCTGTCTCTCTCTGTGTGTCCCTCCTGTCTTTCTATGTATGTGTCCCTCCTGTCTCTCTGCCTGTGTCCCTCCTGTCTCTCTCTGTCTCTGTCCCTCCTGTCTTTCTCTGTGTCCCCCTTGTCTCTCTCTGTGTCCCTCCTGTCTCTCTCTGTGTCCCTGCTGTCTCTCTCTGTGTCCCTCCTGTCTCTCTCTCTCTCTCTGTGTCCCTCATGTCTCTCTCTCTCTGTCTGTGCCCCTCCTGTCTCTTTCTGTCTCTGTCCCTCCTGTCTCTCTCTGTGTCCCTCCTGTCTCTCTCTGTGTCCCTCCTGTCTCTCTCTGTGTCCCTGCTGTCTCTCTCTGTGTTTCCCTCCTGTCTCTCTCTGTGTTTCCCTCCTGTCTCTCTCTGTGTGTCCCTCATGTCTCTCTCTCTCTGTCTGTGCCCCTCCTGTCTCTCTCTGTCTCTGTCCCTCCTGTCTCTCTCTGTGTCCCTCCTGTCTCTCTCTGTGTCCCTCCTGTCTCTCTCTGTGTCCCTGCTGTCTCTCTCTGTGTCCCTCTTGTCTCTCTCTCTCTCTGTGTCCCTCATGTCTCTCTCTCTCTGTCTGTGTCCCTCCTGTCTCTCTCTCTGTCCCTAATGTCTTTCTCCCTCCTGTCTCTCTCTATCTGTGTCCCTCCTGTGTCTCTCTATCTGTGTCCCTCCTGTCTATCTGTCCCTCTTGTCTCTCTTTCCCTCCAGGCTGTCTCTCTCACCTCAGTCCCCAGCATATCCACCGGTCCCTCCCCAGGGAGGAGTTGAGAGCAGCCTGGGGAGGAGTCGAGAGCAGCCTGGGGAGGAGTCGAGAGCGCAGGGGGAGGAGTCGAGAGTGACGGGGGAGGAGTTGAGAGCGACGGGGGAAGAGTTAAGAGCGTCAACCCGCAGCGCATTGTCCCCCCGGACAACTGATATATGTGGGCCGCTCATGCCAGCAACCGAGGCCCTCGCTTCGCGAGGGCCTCAGTTGCTGGCATGGATCCCAGCAACTGAGGCCCTTGCCCGCAGCCCTCGCTTTGCGAGGGCTGCGCACTCGCTACGCTTGCCCGCAAGTGTGAGCAACGGCCCGTACGCTCACAACTATATATGTGACTAGCAAATTGCCCGTCAAAAAATGACGGCAATGAAATTGTAAGTGAGCTAATGCTGTTTGGTGTGTAATAATGAAATATATAATACATTAATAAATGAATATACTTTACGTATTTTGAAGCACTGTGTTGAAGAGCTGTCAATGTGTTTTGAGGTTGCTGCAGCATTAGTGGTGTGGAGCTGCTGTGTAAGCGTGGTGAATGTGTGCAGTGTAATAGTGTGCGTGCGCGAGACAAAACCGTTAGCGTAGTGGTGTACTTCCGCATTGGCGTAAAATGGCGGGTTATCTGTGGTATGCGTCTTCGCGGATTATCCGTAGGTGCTTCGTGGTGTTTTGCGAGTTTCGTGTGGTGTTTTGCGAGTGTGTTGTGGTGTTTTCCGTGTTGAGAGTGCTGTAGCCTCGTTTTCGTTTTGTTCGTCGGCCATTTTTTCTCTCGCTTAGCGATTTTATTAGTGTCTAAAGTGTTTTATTTTGAGTTAAATGAAGGTGTAAGTTGCTTTTTTGAGGTCCTGGATGCTTCCTCTTGCTGTAGGTAAGCTTTTTATGTGTGTGTTGTGTGTATTTATTGTGTTTTAAATGCTTGTATGTTGGCGTGTTGCGTCCGATTTTTACGAGGTCGTAATGTGTGTGGTGTTTACGTGTGTAGCCTCGTTTTAGTTTTGCTCGGCAGCCATTTTTTCTGTCGCTTGTGACATTTTTTAGTATCTAAACTCTTATTTTGAGTGAAATCAAGGTGTAAGTTGTTTTTTTGAGGTCCTGGATGCTCCCTGTTGCTGTAGGTAATTTTTTTATGTATGTGCTGTGTGTATGTATTGTGTTTTGAATTTTGTAATGTTCGCGAGTTGCGTCCGAGTGTTGCGAGGTCGTAATGTGTGTTAACGTGTGTCGTATGTTGTTTGTGTTGCGAGTAAAAGTTTGCGAGGGTCGTAATTGGTTTGTCGTGTTGTTTGCGTTGCAACGTAAAGTTTGTGAGGGTCGCAGTTGCTGGCATGGAGCGCCGTGGGCGCTCCATGCCAGCAACTGAGGCCATCGCCCCCTGCCCTCGCTTCGCGAGGGCCGCAGCTCGCTGCGCGAGCCCGCAAGCATGAGCAACGGCCCGTACGCTCACATCTATATATGTGATAGTATGAACAGTGCCCTCTTTCTCTATATATGTTCTCCCTTTCTCTTCCTTTCAGATGTAGTAAAATTATATCAAGGTGGAATCATTAGCCTTTTTGCTGATTTGGAAGGGCTGCAATTGCCATTTTCCTCCACTGGAAATAGCCAATGCAACCTTCAAAGACATCTTAGAACTGTGCTAATGGATTATGAGTATATATGCTCATGCATGGCCCATTTCCCATATCTGTGCTCATCATTCAGTCTAATGTCACTGGTAATGTTTGTTTTTTTTTGCACATTATGATATGCTCATCATCCATTAAGACAATAAAAGTCATCTCTAATGTGCTATTTTGGATTTTATGAATATACAGCATCAGGGATGGATTGACTTTATCATTTCAGTTTTCAGAAGCACCACTGCAAGGATAGATGGCAAAAGGGAAACATGAAACGGGGAGTTAAAAGCATATCTTAGTTTCCTGGATTATGAATGCATGTGAGGAGAATCAGTAGTGTATGAAAACATTTTTAGCATGAAAAAAATCCCAAAATAAACATTAAGAAACTTACCCTGGAGTAAGCAAAACTACACACCAAGGCTCAATTAGCTTTTTTTTAGTTCCCCCCCCCTCTCTCTCTGTTTGACAGAGCTAACAAACTTGCAGCTGAGCATAATAAGTTGTTAGTCTTCAGCTGTGCAGCTTCTCTCTCTCTGCGTGAAAAAAATACCATAGGGTTTACATATAAAATACTGCTATACCTGCAGTGTGGGTTCAGCCTCGGTTACCACTCTTCTACCACCTCTGCTAAAAAACCATTGGACCTATCCTGTTATAGTTGCGCCACAGTGTTGAAGTGATTAAAAAGTTGTAGTGCATGCAAAGAACTATTCCCCCCTTCGACATGTCACATCTTGACGGAGTCGACAGCAAGCCCCCCCCGGGCTTCGGGCGCGCCTCTCCTAGCTCAAGGCCTCTTCTGTCGGCGTGCCTAAAGTGGCACATCGGGGGGGGGGGGGGTATTTTTTTGGCATGCACTACCTCCTATTTACCACTGTGGCAAAGTGCGCGGTTACATGCGCACAACTTTAAACCATTTTATGCATCAACTACTGCATCTCTCCTCTGTCTCCTACCACCCCACTGGAAAACAATCCTATTGATCAACTACTGATGCATGTTTTTCCATTCGAATTTCTGATGGTGGAAGAGTCTTTCTCTGTGTGTCTCTGTGTCTCAGTCTGTCTCTGTCTGTCTGTCTCTCGCTCTATTTAAGTCTCTCTCACTCTGTCACTGTCTATCTATCTCTGTGTGTGTGTCTCTCTCTCTTCCTCCCTCCTCCTCCATAAATTGTGCTGTGACAACTCCCAAGCTTGTAATTTGATACAACAGGCACAGGCCTTTGGTGTGTAACTAACAGGTTAAAATACATACATGAATGCTGTGTTGCTTTTGGCTAGTACAGGTTGATGATATAAGCAGCTTTGGGGGTGTGGAAATCAATATTTCAGTTTGCTGCATATGAATCTGTAAGTACACTGAATTTTTCAATGTAACATATATTTTTCTGTTCATCTGGGCTGCTTTTTAAGAAACATTTAAAACCTAGGAAATGTCTGTGTATATACCTTTAAGAGAAAATAGAAAGTGGGAGAAGAAGTAAAATGAGAAAAAAGAAAAATATAAAGACTTTGATAAATACAAAACTAAGAAACAGACAAAAAGATAGATTGAAAAAGTGTGCAACAAACAATGCAGAGGAGGTAATGAAAAAGCCTCTAGCCCGATCCTACCCACAGGTTGACTCAGTTCTATAGTACCTCACACAAGACGGCTTAGCTGGATTCACAAACAAGTTGTAGATTCTAAGGCCAGGTTACTAAGTCTCAGGACAAGTTGTAGAAAATAATCGAAGATTTTAAAAAATAATAGTAAAAGCTGACTTTCTAAATTAAACACACCATGTATACGTGTCCTAACTAGCATAATCTGTTTTTTTATCCATAATACAACAATGGACACACAGCACCAGCTTGTCTTTCTCCCCTTCTAGGTGCCAATGAGTCTAGGGCTCCCAGTATCAGATACCTCCGGTCAGTGTCTGAACACAGCAGGGGTCGCCAGGGTATTATGAACCACTGGCGACAGGGTGTCTGGGTGATAGGTTGATATCTAACCTGAGTGGGTGAACCATAGATTTGGGATAGACACCCACTAACCACTAAAGGGTACCTAGCAGGGCATAGTGTGCTGGTTAGCGGACCCATGCTGCCCTGTAAGAGAGGAGGGGTATTCCTAGGGCCCAGAGTTCATAGTTAAGAGAGTGGTTGTGTGTACCTGTTCCCTAGTCCACCTCTCAGGTATGTGGGGGGGTCAGGAACAAGCATATACCAATTAGTGGTTAACCGTGAGACAATGGATCAAAAGGATATTACTTACAAAGAGCTTGAAATCATTTGACCCTTGTGTGTTGAAAATAAGTAGAAGTCTATGGAGTCCCTTTTATCGTTAATGCAAGTTTAAATCCACCCAGGAACGTAGGCCAGCCGTGGAACTGGTAAAGAGCTGGGTATCACGGCTAGTTATCGAAAGTGGCTACTGGTGATATTTAGTGGCTATTACCCCCAAACTATTTTATATTATATATATATATATATATATATATATATATATATATATATATATATATGTGTGTGTGTATTAATATTACTTTTTTATATTAGCCCTATGCATTGTATACGCTCAGAAACATATGGTATACATATTGAGGCTGCCCAAAATGTACCTGGTTGGAAGTGGTCCTTGGGAGTCCAGGGCATATAACCCGGGACTTGGGAAAACATTGGAGAGTATAAACCTGTTAAAATTCACAATTTTGTCCTATAGCCCCAATAAGTCCTTAATTAGGAATGTCTTTTTGGATATTACAATAGCACTTCCTTGTGCTTGTGACCCTTCCCAAAACCATCTGGAGGTGGGTCCAATGAGCTGATGAGGGCAAAAGTGTTCCATGGTGTACTGAGAGTACCTGGCTAATTTCACGCACTCTCCAGCCACTTGTCCATTCTGTGGTAAGGGAGTGTCCGTGTATCCCATTGATTATAGTTGTGCCAGACCATTTGAACACTGGGCCTTAGGAAAAAAAAACTTTCCGATTACAGGGCAGCATGGGCCCATTAACCAGCACACTACCCTCCACTAGGTTTCCCGATTAGAAGGAGACCCTCTCCCTGGGACCTATGCCTGTCTATCCTGAATCTATGGTTCCCCACTCAGGTTAGATCCTGACCTATCGCCAAGACACTCTGAGCCTCATTCAATTGAGGCATCGGGAGATCTGGGTTTCGGAAATGGGGGCCGTAAGTTATTTTGCTATTTAATTGGAGTCTTTTTGCAGGCTCCAATCGGGTTACGAGCACCAACCTCAGATTCCTTGCGATGGTTAACATCGCAAGTTAAGGCCCCTAAAAAGCCTTTGATCTTTCATGGCTGCAAGAGTTACAATTGCTAAAATTGCAAATGGCTATTCAATTGCTCCGAGTTCCCCTCGCTAATTAAGCTGGCAAGGCAGCAAATGGCAAAAGTCAAACCACAAGTTCCGGTTACCAAGGAGGACTCGCAAAGGGCTTAATGACATGTCCGGACCACTTTAAATGCAAATAAAAATTCAATACTGCACTGTAAATGATGGGGAACACAAGACATTAGAATTATTTGCACAACAGTCTCAAGCCCGCAAACCAAAATTTATTTATTTTTATGTTTCAATTCAGGAGTTAGATCGTTCTCGGGAATCAATGAGTTAATACATATCAGGCCACTCATATGGACTAGCATAGTATCGGCATTCAGTTTTATTATTTTCTACATTGCAGGTTTGCAGGACCCCAATTTGCACGTTGATTGACATGTCAACTCCATGTCGTATGGCCTTTATGATGACAGTTTTTTTTTCTCTTGGCTGTTTCAGCATCGGGATCATGTTCAAGCTTGCAAACCCTAAATACGAAAGCATGGTTTACGGGCCGGGACTTGCAGGCTTGGCAAATTGAATAGCACCGTAAATCATGGACGCGGCGGGTCCCCAAAAGGCCCGCAGACGTACGCCCTACAACCTTGCAGTATACAATTGAATGAGGCTCCATGTCTTCGGTGTTCACAATACCCTGGCAACCCCCCGTTGTGTCTAGACACTGATCCTCTTATCACTCTCTTAAAGGGCCTCCTCCTTGAGTTCTTGCTGAATTTCTCCAGTCATCTATTTTTGTTTGGGCAGCCATTGTACCAGGGCAAAAGGGCCAGGTACATCCTTGTCAACCTGTTCCTGGCATTAGCAAGACTATGATCTGGGCACTGGTGCACTCCCATATCCTGAGTACCATCTGGCTTTATCCCCTGGGAGGATGTGTTAGTTTATATCCCAGTGGGCTATAGTTGGAGTAATCTGATTGGTATTCCCCCATCTGGATTCCTTTAAAAGATTTGTTTTTCCTTACCCCTACCAGCAGGTGGGGTACTGACCGGTATCTGCTGATTGGCCCTATAAAAGTAAAATCAGTGCCAATCTATAATATAATAAATATAAGTATAATAAGTACAAATATAAGAATAATATAATAAATATACTTAAGTATAATACATGTCCAGATATGGAGGGCGTATCTTCTAAAGGGTAACACACAACTTATAAGGAAAGACTTGATGACCTGAATATGTATAGACTATTGGACTGAATGGTGATACAATAGAAGCATTCAGATCATTTTAAATAAAGGAAAGGAAAAGACATACAGTAGAGAGCACTTGTTTTTATACCTATCCACCGGGCAAGAAAAAAAAACTTAAGTTTTAACAGTCAACTAAAATTATGATTTCAAATAATAAATCCATATGATCTCTACTCTCTAGTTCACTAACAGAAAACACAAATAAATCCCAAATTTCTGGGAGCAGAGTGTAATTCCTAGTTAAAAAGGAAGTTTGTGTAATATGTCCCATGCAATTTTAAATAATTGACATATTCGGAATAGTGTTATAAGTACGTATATATGTTGTTTTATGAAGCATCATATTAGTAAATAACCCTAAGTACAGAATATAGCCAGTCCAAACTTTAGAGCCTTCCTATAATTATAAAATTATTATAAAAGGAGCACAAACTTGTGTATTATAGCATTGAACTTGTGTCTATATTCCATCAAATGATTGAGCTTGTTGATAAATATAAAACTTAGATTAAAAAAAATAGCTGGCATTGGCAAAGCTACCTCCCTGCACTATAAGAGGTAAAGTGCCTCTAGAGCATGGGTGTAGCCACTGGGGGGGATGAGGGGAACAAATCCCCCCCCCCCCCCCCAGGTTTTTCATGGTGTGTATGTATACGTATAGAAGCTATTAAGTGTTCTGTGTATCAAGTGAGCTGTATCCCCCCAGAATTATTTTGGTTCCTACACCCTGTTCTAGAGCAAAACCCCTAACCAGATTGATTTAATCAAAAAAAATGCATTAGCCATTTTGCCCTTCAGATAGAAAGTGCAAAAACGATTGTCCTCCCATAAACCGATAAAGCAAGGATTTTAATAATATTCAGAAGGCATGTACTGGGTAGAAATAGAGGAATGCAAGAAGAGAGGTCATGATTTGAATTTGGAAGGTGGAAGATTTAGGCAAAATGTGAGAAAGTAGAACAGCCTTCAAGCAGGAATTGTAGGATCAAACACACTTAAGGAATATAGGCATGCCTGGGATAAGCATAAGGGCCATCTTATGTTTTTTTAATGTACGGTACATAGAATGTTTATATATGTCAATGTAATAGCAGCCTTGGCAGGTGGGTAACCATTTTACTTTATACCCAAGGCTGGTCCATTCCTGACCTCTTGGGAAATCCGGCCTAGTGAAGAACAATCCCATGATGATTTGTTTTACAGAGAAAAGTAACATAGGCATATAATTAAGAATGAATATTGTATAGCCATGCCATCAACTCCATTCACACGACTGAATGTGACTTAACACATGTTATGTTGCAGCTGGGACTTGATCTAAATATTCAGTATATTTCCCAACAAAGATCTGTAGCTGTGACTAATATGAAGGACTTGCACAGCGGATACAAGGTTTAAGAATTCTGTCTTATTATTATTCAGCTATCACAAAAAAAACTACGACTCCCTGTTCACACCGTTATTTGGGAACATTATTATTTTGGGTTAGGGTTTTGTGCTCAAAAACTCTACCAGTGCAGTCCATCCCTTTGGCCATGCTTTTATTCTGAAAATAATGATATTCTCCACTAAAAGTATATATTGTTTAGCTTAAAAGGACATGGAAATAACTGTTTTCTTTATTGCATCAGAAGGTGGCTATTTGATATTGTGTAATAGTGTGTTTTCTTTTTCTTTTTTCAAATAAAGGTCTCAGAGCACAAAACTTATTCAAAGGTTTAACTGCTTATGTGGGCTTACCCTCTTTCAGTCAATGACATCTACAGACTACTCTCTGCATTTCCTGTTAGTTTCATTAATGTTTAAATAGGTTTTTACATCATATTTTTTCATGCAAAAAATATGTTTGGTCATTTTTAAAATTAGCTCTTTTAAATTCTTGAAAACGCAGTTGTGTTCCATGTCCCTTTAATAGTAAATCCTTCTAGGTAGCAGTATACTTCTTTAAACAGATGCAAAAGCACATTTAATAGGAACATATTGTATAGATTTGCTTTCTACAGTATGGCCACTTATATCACTTATATTAAACACTTAAATAGCTAGTGATTACCAATATAGTTAAGCCTCTGATAACCTTACTAAAGGCCCAATATATATTATTGCCACTTAGTGATTCCTCCAGATTATATTTAGTCTGAAAAAAAATTAAAAACAAACTATAAACCATTTAAAATCAAGTCTTAATATCCACATTCTCCATGGATAATGTAAATGAAGAAGAAGGTATGCTTATTTTGCTGAAACACAACATCCCATTCTGGATCGCTACCTTGTTGTAGTGAAGGGGCTTGTGTACCTCAATGAAGCTGTGAGCTAAACCATGTATTGTTACCCAAGATGGGTGGGTCATAGCTGAGAGGTCAGACAAATCACGGTCCACTGGAGAAGGAACTGGCAACTCGCTCCAGTATCTTTGACAGGAAAACCTTATGGATAAGAAAGACCAGAGACATAATTATTATGCCTAGCGTGCTACGGTTCATGGAAAGTCGTACACAACTAAACGACTCAACAACAACAACAAAGAAAACAGAATACCAGCAGGAAAGATTTCATCACACTCATAGTTGTCATATTTACTCTCAGTTGCCTTTTAATAAACGTGTAGCTGACAGAAAAATATACTCATCTAATAATGTGTTCAAGCTCTCCTTGTATTACTTATTCATACTGCGGCTCATAATACATTACTGCTCTGCAGGGAGGTGGACCAATGGGACCAGCCTTAAAGTGTGTTATTTATATTTTAGATTTTTTTTTCATTACGCTGCAAATTGAGAACTTTGTTCTTTGAGGGTTACTCAAGGGACTGAGCAGAAGATGAGGTATATCTTAGCCGGGTAAAATGAAATAGTGTGTGTGGGAGAGCAGGCAAGGGATTAGCTGTATGGATACCTCACTGTTAGTAATGGTGAAAGAAAAAGCGGCACCGGTAGTGAGAAGTGACATGATCTAACTTGGGAGATATGTTTGAAACCCAGTTTATTGGTTATACATAAAGCTTTATGTGCCAAAACATCACATTACTAGTTGGAATATCTGCTTTCTGTTTTACCTGCTCTAAACCAATTGATAGCACTCACCACTTGGCCTTCATTTTTATTATTTAGATATGTAAACATTTTATGTTAAATTGAATTTTTATGCAATTTATTGGTGTTGTTTTATATAATGTTATAACTAAAACAAGTAATTCATTTTATCCTGCTTGTCATATACAATTTACATCTCGCTTAATACTATCTTCCAGAGTAATAGTTTTTACCTTCTGTAATCTTCCTCTTTCTTCCTGTAACATATTGCAGAGCTGTGACCTAAGGCCATGCCTACAGGGGCAGGGCTTCACCCTAAAACATGTATAAGCAGACAGTGATATGCTGCATGCCTTATTGTTGCAGCATGGCACTGTAATGCGGAGCCCTAACAATGTGGGTTTGACCTTCAGACATTCACTAGCTCCAACATTACCCTTGCACCCTCTTTCACTCTGCCTCTGTGCTTTGTGCTTTGTTGATTTTTTGATTTATGTATGTGTTTCTATTATAGCCTTATTTTCCCTCCATCCCCTTAAATCAGTGGCGGAGCTAGTGCATAGGGGGCCCCGGTGCAAAAAGAAAATCCACCCCCCCCCCCTTCCCGAACTCCCTCCAACATCAACGCAGTACATATATAAAATATATATTAAATATATATATAAAAAATAAATATATAAATATATATATATATATATATATATAGGTCTGTAGGGGACACTGTAGGGGGTGCAAGTTAATCAGTCTTAATTGTCCAATAATGGACTCCAACTGCATTTGAAAAACAAATGTTCTAGAGTAAATTGGGGAGCATAGAATCTCACTACATGTTTTATAAAACTCAATAAGCTTCAAGGGCCACTAATCTCCCCAAAAATTGTAAATGTGTCAGTGTGGCATTGTTTTCTCCACCTCTATCCTTATATGCTACAGGAAACAAGCAATGAGCCTTATGGATATCTGATCTGCAACATATTGTGCTTTACTGTTATAATTTTAATCAGATTTAATACACTCCATGAGTACTTGTCTGCTCCCTTATAAAATAATGGAGGATCAAACACACTGGCCCCTATTCAGTTGAGCACATTTTTTTACTGGAGCCATAAACTAATCTGCTATTCAATGGGCGTCTTTTAGCTACCCACAAAAGATCTGCAGGTTACAGGCAGAAAATACGTGCGGTTGTCAAAATCATAACTACGAACCATGTAAGCCTTTGATCTTTCAAGCCCGTAAATTTTACAATTGAAATCTCTATTTAATTGCTACAATTCCTCAAGCCTGCAAATGTTTACACACCTGTAAATGGCAATGTAGAAGAAAATCCTACGAGTACTAGAGAGGACTCGCAAGAGTGTTAAACACCTGACCGCAGCACTGTAAATTAAAATGCAAAAAATCAATACTGCACTTTAAAAGACGGGGAAAGCGATGAAAGACATTAGAATTATTTGCACAACAGTCTCAAGCTCAGAAATCTGCAATCAAAAATAATTATTTAAATGTTTAATTTCCTTGTTATATCAATCTTGGGAATCAAGGAGTTAATACATATCAGGCCACCCACATGGACTAGAACAGAATCGTCATTCATTTTTATTATTTTGTACATTGCCGGACCTCTAAACGTTAATTGATTGTGGTTTAACCTCCATGTTTTACTGACATCATTTACTATTGGCTGTTTCTAAATCTGTAGTTACAGTCTTGTTTGATCATGATCATTATCATGCTCTGAAATGCTACATACGGGTGCATGGTTTATGGTTTAGGCTTTCGGCCAGGTAGCTTTGCAACAGTTACAGAGCAATTCAATTGATCAAGCCTGCAATTGAATAGGGGCCACTATGTCTTACTTCCCTGTCTGTTGTAGTGTTAGTTTTATTCAGTTTAATATAATTACATTTCAATGGGAAAATTAACTTGTATAATGCATAAATTCATGGTAAAAGTCTTGAACTACAATGGTCCTTTAAACAATCAGAATAGGTAAAAAAAAGAAATATGTGAACTAAAATGGAAAGGAAGATACACAGGAAAATTACTTTTGGTCTCTGGGCAAACTGTACAGACTTCGGCCCTCATTCAATTGTGATTTGGCCAATTGAATAGGGCTCTAAATAAGCACATAGCATATTTTTATTAAAGAAGTTTTTAGTTGGTGAAAACCTTGCTTTTGGATAGATGCTTACTAACTAAAAACTTATTTGAAAAAAATATGTTGTGTCCTTTTTTAGAGCCCTATTCAATTGGCCAAACTGCAATTGAATGAGGGCCTTCAAGTTTGGCTGTGTCAGGTAACGCTGCTGAATCTAGATTGAATTATTGAATTGTTTTTTGTTTTGCATTTTAACCCTTTCAACAATTATTCTTCTGGAAATAATTTATTATTAAATTGTGTTAAATTGTGATTAAAATGTGTTTATTTATTTTGTATTAATATAATGTTACCCATAGTTTCATTATGTGAATAAGCACATAGATAAAATTGAGCCATAGTGATCTTATGTACTCAACAAGCCCCGCCCCTGTTTACAAATGAGACACTGAATGAATGGGAGGAGCTTGGAAGCTCTTCAAGCCAAACCACTGTAGTTAATCTAAACCTTGTAGTAACATTTTTAGACTGAAATTGTTTAACACCATTTATGCTTATCTATATTTTTTGAAACCACATTTGTGGTACTAAAACAAAGCCTACTCAAAAACAGCTTTGCAAAAGCAATAACAAATTTATATTAATGATACAATAAAAACACAAAGTTTGAATATCTTAGTGTCACCTAAAATAACATCTCTAGACTTTATTGTTCTTGATATTAAATTTAAATCCCCCTGAGTAATACTGATTAAGTGGGGAATTTCACATTTTATTTCTCACTATATTTTATTGACATTTTATAAGTTTAGAAGCAAGTACAGAATAAGAAAATAATTCCAGTGAAATAGCTTAAATAGCAGTATTTGCACATGGGTGTATATAAATAGCAAAACATAGCCAAACAAATACAATTTAAAAAATGAGTGAGGTTACTAATTTAGAGGGATGATCAAGTATTTTTTACTAATTTTCCACATTTTAATAACCCAGCAGTAAATAATCAAATTAACATGGAAATCAGTGGTTAATATTTCAGTGAATATGCAGTTTTATTTTTTGTTCCAGATGATGATCATTATGTTTTACTAGTGACTTGCTCATCAAATATGATGGGGCAATAACATTTTAAGCCATGGCAATGCTGTTGGCCACACAATGTAAAGCTTTTTCTACTCTGAGGACCTTCGGCGCTCATTGAAAGCCCCTCCTCTCATCTAGTTTAAGTTGTGGGCCTCACGATGAGCACCTTCGGCGCTTATCGCGAGCCCCACAATTAGAGGCTTCGCCGCTCTTAGCAAGCCGCGATCAACCAGACACTTTCATGCCTTGCAATGAGCACCTTTGGCGCTCATTGCAAGCCTCTACCACCATGTACTTTACGGGCCCCGCAATGAACGGCTTCGCACCTTCAGCATTCATTGCGAGTCCCGCTTTGTCGCTCATTGCGGGCATTGGCCAAGCCACCACTTTCCCTCGTCGAGCCCTGAGATGAGCACTTTCCGCGCTTATTCTGCGCTTATCGCGGGCCTCGCAATGAGTGCCTTCGAGTTGAGCACCTTTGGTTTTTATTTTCCAAGTCTTGCGTGCTTCCAGAGGATCGTCTTGTTACGCGCTTTAGCCTCATTCTGAGCCTTTTTGTAAAGAGTTAAATTTTTTCGTCTCCAAAAAATGGCAATTAGGGGACAAATTAGCTTGAAACCTCCCTCACAGGCTCCCTAAGTGTCCCCCTGAGCTATGTGTGAGGTATTTAATGTACCGTATTTTTCTGTGTATAAGACGCCGCCATGCATCACACAAATGCCACACACAATTGTACAGCTCATTCACAATGTGTAAGTTTAACACACTGTAATGCTGTTTAAAGGCAGGAGAAAAGACACACAGAGTAGAAATGCTTGTTCAAATAGAGTGCATTACAACACTGCTTGTGAGATTAAAAATGTGTATTTTACAAGTTATTATTGTGTTACACATGTATTTAAGGGCACTTTCTGTCATGGTTTCACTGATTTCCATTTCAGCTCAATATCTTTGTGATCCCTGTGTAAACCGGAAAAATGCAATTGCACATCGCGACTGAGTAATAAATAAATCTTGAGTTGGAATGGAAATCACTGAAAATAATGACAGAAAGTACCCTTAAATATATGTGTAACACAATAAAGACTTATAAAATACACATATGCACACTTAGGGCCTCATTCAATTGCGATTTGGCCAATTGAATAGGGCTCTATATAAGCACATAGCATATTTTTTTTAAGAAGTTTTTAGTAAGTGAAGACCTTGCTTTCGAATAGATGCTCACTAACTAAAAACTTCTTTAAAAATTATATGTTATGTGCTTATTTAGAGGCCTATTCAATTGGCCAAATTGCAATTGAATGAGGGCCTTACAGTGTATTTCAATCTAATTGGAACTAAACAATATAAATAACTTTAATCCGGAAATAGCGCCGCTTAAAAGCTATAAAAATAGGTGCACAATATAGAATAAATAAATACTATATGATATAAGAATGAGGATAGATCAGTATCATCACCAATATAGAGATCTGGTCATAAGAGGTACCCTAAATAAAGGGTTAATGTATTCAAAAATAATAGATGAATGAAGTATTAAATCCTCATATATCAGAATAAACTGATATACCTGAAAAAGTCAGGTTATACTGATAATCATCGGATTATTCTATATAGAAAGCACTATAAAGAAAAAACTAATGTAAAAACAAAATATAGAGTAAAACAGAGATCATAAATAAACTGGAGGTATCAATATATATGTAAATCACAATATCAAAGATATTAGGGACACTGTGACTTTAAAAGGTAATGAATGATAATAGAAGCTGCAGATAACATATAACAGTATAACAATATAGTGTATTGGCAAAACGTTGCCACACTTAGTATACTTGCTGTTCAATTGCTATGCTTCATGTGTAATAACATGACTTGTCCCATCAATTCACTATATGACAGCCTTAGAGAAAGTCCACGAGGATGGACGAAACGGCCCGTTGGCACTTTTATCAGTAGTCATAGAGGACAGAGACCACTGGAGGACCAATCTAACATAGTGAATTGATGGGACAAGTCATGTTATTACACATGAAGCATAGCAATTGAACAGCAAGTATACTAAGTGTGGCAACGTTTTGCCAATACACTATATTGTTATACTGTTATATGTTATCTGCAGCTTCTATTATCATTCATTACCTTTTAAAGTCACAGTGTCCCTAATATCTTCGATATTGTTATTTACATATACAGTATATTGATACCTCCAGTTTATTTATGATCTCTGTTTTACTCTATATTTTGTTTTTACATTAGTTTTTTCTTTATAGTGCTTTCTATATAGAATAATCCGATGATTATCAGTATAACGACTTTTTCAGGTATATCAGTTTATTCTGATATATGAGGATTTAATACTTCATTCATTTATTATTTTTTAAATAGGTTAACCCTTTATTTAGGGTACCTCTCATGACCAGATCTCTATATTGGTGATGATACTGATCTATCCTCATTCTTATATCATATAGTATTTATTTATTATATATTGTGCACCTATTTTTATAACTTTTAAGCGGCGCGATTTCCGGATTAAAATATCCCATTAAAGTTATTTATATTGTTTAGATAATAGTGGTGTCAAGCACCAAGGGTATAATAAGATACAGATCATACCTTTTTCTTCTAATTGGAACTAAATGCATTTCCAAATGTGTGTCTTTTCTCCTGCCATAAATCTAGTGACCAGATGCAGCATTACAGTACCAGACCAGGGTATCTAATTGCAACATTCCCTGTATAAGACGACCTCCCTATTTTAGACTTAAAAAACCTGGTAAAAAATACAGTCTTATACACAGAAAAATACAGTATTTTTACATTATTTTCCTTTTTTTGTCGGTCTTTCGAATTACGTGCTTGAGCAAATATAGGCAGTTAAATTTGTAATATATATGTTTCCTTTGCTATGTTGTGTTTATTCCCCATATATGAATTTACCTGATGATGTCAGATGCTGTTTCCACTCTCTCTGCATCTGTCGTTATTATTCAAACTGAGGGTTCCATCTCATGTTAGTATTACTTGAGACTTGATAAAGAGAGGTTAAGCCTCTCGAAAGCTCGTCATTATAAATAAGACTTTTGTCCAATACAAAAGGTATCAAATTAGATTGCAATACTCATTATTAATCTATATATATATATATATATATATATATATATATATATATATATATATGGATTCATAATTACTAAATTACTAGATTACTAGATTACTGGACATTCACATCTGCTTCACTTTTCAATATATATATATATATATATATATATATACTAGCGATTGGCCCGTCAAAAATGATGACCTCGCCTATGGCGCTCATCGCGAGCCCTGCAATGAGCGAGCTTCAGCGCTCATTGCAGCCTAAGTCCTACGGACCTTGCGATGAGCACCTGCGGCGCTCATCGCGAGGCCCGCAATTTTTAACATTGCATGAAAACAACTTGCAATTACGACAACTATAATATGTGATATATACAAAAAAAGTTGGCATAAAGTCATACATTTATAATTATATTGGGGGGCCAGGGGCATTCATAATTTAAACAAAGTTTTTAATAAAAATTGTTTTTGAGGGACACTGCAGCAATTCCCCCACCCACCAGAACAGGGCACTGGCGCTAGATCAACTTCTGCTTCCTGTCCTGGGGGTAGAGTTGAATTATCCCCCCCCAGATTTTTTGGGGTTACTACGCCAATGTACAAGCTCCTCCCGGTTGAGAAAACCGGTCAGTGGAGTAGCTCATACAAGGTGGTGATAGCGCACAATAAATGTAAATGTATATAAAGATTAATAATTTAAAGTCTGCATCTATCATTGCCACTTGGAATTCTGAATAGTCAGAACCAGTTGCAGAACTAGTTAATGGATTTCCCTGCTGCAAAATAATTTGAAGGCCCCATTGGAAATATACAGGTGGTCCCTGGGTTACGGACGAGATACTTTCCTGAGAATTTAGGTGGGATTTGTATATAACTTGGATCCTTGATAAATAATAATAACAATTCTATAATGGTTCATATATGGTACTAATACTACAGTGTAATACTAAAATAATACCCCTGTACTGTAATAATAAGTTACAGAAATGATTGTGCTCTTTCTTTTAATTCAAACAAACAGAACATAAAAACAAACACATACAAACAGCCTTGGGAGCCCATTCTTAAGTATGAGTCGTCTGTAAGTCAGGGACCTCCCGTACAAGATAGTTTCCCGTAGGGGTCAATAAAAACAACAAAAGATATATGTGAATGTTGTTAACTTTTTTTTTATAAAATAATGGAATCTCACTTCCCTCTAATAAATTAAGAGACTCCCTTTACTACCATCATCGGTGGGTCCCTAACCTGTTGTGGGCGTAGGTGCTTTGCACCTGCTGCACCAACAGTAGTAACGCAACTTGCCAGAACAGTATTAAATTACATCAAAAGGTTGAGCCAGTTAAACTACAGCTGAAGTTTTAAGCTGTGACGTATATTTTTGCATTCTTTAGCTGCTCACATCATCTGCCATATAGAGCCCTTGTGTTTAGGTGGAACCTCTCCTTTAAATAACCACTGTGGTCCAAAGTTTTCTAGATTGTATTTGAAATACTAAATTTTTTAATGGGAAACCGGTTTTAGAAAGAAAGAAATAGGAACAACTTTTACATTTTAGCCTTTATATGAACTTATTTTTACTGCAGTTTCCATTTTCTGTTCTTAGCTGATTCTGTGTTGAGTTGTGTCCTTGTATTATTATTGCAGTTTTTTATAACGTGCAAACATATTCCATAGTGCTGTACAAAGATTAAGTATAAAGAATAAAAAAATGAGTGGATGGTTTGAGGCTCAGTGGTATTTTCAGAGCCTCTTGCAGAAGAGACTGTTTTAGTCCTGATGGTAGATAGAACTGGCAAAATGGCAGCTGGAGGGTGAGATTCTGCTGAGTGGATGGTAGGAGGCCCAGTGGTATTTTCAGAGCCTCTTGCAGAAGAGACTGTTTTAGTCCTGATGGTAGATAGAACTGGCAAAATGGCAGCTGGAGGGTGAGATTCTTTTGAGTGGATGGGATGAGGCCCAGTGGTATTTGCAGAGCCTCTTACAGAAGAGACTGCTTCAGTCCTGATGGTAGACAGAGCTGGCAAAATAGCAGCTGGAGAGTGAGATTCTGCTGAGTGGATGGATGAGGCCCAGTGGTATTTGCAGAGCCTCTTACAGAAGAGACTGCTTTAGTCCTGATGGTAGATAGAACTGGCAAAATAGTAGCTGGAGAGTGAGATTCTTCTGAGTGGATGGGGTGAGGCCCAGTGGTATTAGCAGAGCCTCTTGCAGAAGTGACTGCTTCAGTCCTGATGGTAGATACAACTTGCAAAATGGCATCTGGAGAGTGAGATTCTGCTGACTTGATGGGGTGAGGCCCAGTGGTATTTGCAGAGCCTCTTGCAGAAGTGACTGCTTCAGTCCTGATGGTAGATACAACTTGCAAAATGGCAGCTGGAGGGTGAGAGTCTGCTGACTTGATGGGGTGAGGCCCAGTAGTATTTGTAGAGCCTCTTGCAGAAGTGACTGCTTCAGTCCTGATGGTAGATAGAACTGGCAAAATGGCCGCTGGAGAGTGAGATTCTGCTGAGTGGATGGTATGAGGCCCAGTGGTATTTGCAGAGCCTTTTACAGAAGAGACAGCTTCAGTCATGATGGTAGATAGAACTGGCAAAATAGAGTTGGAGAGTGAGTGGATGGGACGAGACAAATTAGTTTTCTATTATTTCTTTTGGAAACACCTGCAGTTTTAGCTACCACATTCCCACTGTGTAGGTAACTCCCAGTGCATGTCTCCTCTCATAGGAAGATGATTAGAAGAAACCAAAATAGTAGATTCTGGTAAAAATAATAAAAGGCTGTATTATTTTTTAAGAAAAAAATATTTTGCCTATGTTTTATTTATTTTTTTAAATATAGGACCACAGGGCTGCTTCAGATTTTTCAAAAATGACCTGATTCCTTCTCAGAGGTGGCTGCACATATATTATTTTCAAAAATATGGATGGCTTATTTGGATTCCAATTTGGGGATTTTGCAAAGCATAACAGGTGGCAATCCCCAAAGCAAGATAAAGCTAGATTATCAGTGTAGGGATAAGACATGCACACAGCATATTGAGATGCATGTGGATGATGTCAGCATCCCTGGATGGGAGCGGGATAGCGAGAGCAGGCAGCTGTGACTCCTTACACAACAGGATGTGTTATACGTGCAAGGAATGAGGCCATAGGAAATCAGACAAATGGAGAGTAATGATTGCTTGGAGATGATAAGTGAACTGTAGGGGTACTTATTACAGTGATTTGTAAATGAGTTATCCTAGCGCACAAAATATGAACAGCTGACAATGCCCACATGCTGAGGCTCTGATATATGAATGATCAATCAGCACAAAGTTATATCTCTGCTGTTTTTTATTCTCTGGAAGTAACATAAATTGATGTTGTAAACTGGGAATCTGCTAAATGCCTCCTTTCCTTTTATACATTGTAATGTATTTGATTTTTTCAGTTATAATTAATTATTCTGTGTGTTCGATCAAATGGGGTAAAAAGAGAGGTTAAAACATAATATTAAATGGACATTTAAAAGGGATGTTGTTGTTGCATCATGCCAGGCACATCTGTCTGTGTTTCTGGTTGTGCTTATCCATATGGTTTTCTTAGCAAAGATGCTGGAGTCGGTGGCCAGTTCCTTCTCCAGTGATCTCTCTGCTAGGACCTGCCCATCGTGGTTGACCCTACATGGTATAGCTCACAGCTTCACAAGTCTCATTACCATGACAAGGTAGCGATCCGCAAGAGTTTTAAACGGATACTGATGTATTATTACTATGTTGAAGACCTCTGAAAATAATATATAAACAGAAGAAATTATGCATATACTGGATTAAAATGAATTAAAACAATATAAAACATGCTTTTCAGTTGTCGTACATACAGTAGCTGTCTTCTACTCCCCCAGCAATTGCTCTATGCCTACTGAATGAAAATATTTGTTCTGCCAATCACTGTTTTTTACTGATGATGAAAGGCAGTGGCATCATGGGGGAAAAATATCCAGGGATGTCTTCTCTGATTGGCTGACTAGAAGACCTTGTGATTTGGGATGAAAATAAGGAACCACTGGAGGAGGAGAAAGCAGAGGAGTCAGACATAGAGAAAGACAACTGAAATAGTAAATTATAATAAAAATTAAAGTAAATAATAAAAGTTTTTCTAATAAATGCATTGATTCTTTGACGTCAAAGATAAAATCAATTACAGTGTCTTTCCACAATCAATTTTTATTTAATTTTTACAAATTTGCTAACAGGTTTGTTTAATCAATCTTCATCCTCAATGTAATTATCATAAAATGTATACTTCACTTGCTGCTAATAAGCAACTTTTCATCTTCTGGAGTCTTCCCCTTTCTCCCTGTATGCTCCACTGCATACTGCCATCTTTTACTCCTGTGATCTGGCACACTAAGGGTAAACCCAAAGGCAAGGGTTTCACGTTATCAATGTCTCAACCTCAAGTATGCCCAAGTTGATTGGTTGTTAGGGGAGTGTAGGTGAGAGACCTCTGCCGGCTTTAAAAAGGTGTGTTTCCCAGGCATTCAACCTGGAGCACATGACAGAAAGTCATCATTGCCTCTCCATCTACATTATATCTTCTATCCCTTCCCTTTCCCCTTCTGCCAGTCACTCCTCATGGGGTCTGTTTTTTCTGAGGAAACACACAATGGGCCTTTCCCGCATTGAGACCTATTGGGCTCGGTATGCAGGAGGGTGCTTTTCTTCTTGGGGTTGCCTATGGTCTGGGGTCTGCTGGTATCTAAATACAATCATTGTGAGTATAAGCCTAGAGAGATACAGATGTCGGGGTTAGTGTTAGGATCTGACAATACCACTAGCATTGCTTTGCATTGCAAGGATACTGACTCTGCATATTTCTCATGTGGCTGTGTTGTGTCAAAAGGAACATAGAAAGTTTTAGCTCCTTCACAATTTGTCTTTTCCTAAAGGTCATTCAGTTATTGAAGACATTGAGAAGGCAGATCTTCTGTTAACTACATACTTTTTGTTAGTTAGTCCAAGTGGCAGGTAGGGGAGCTCTATTGGCTAAGGTTGACATGGTCTGCCTTCTGCCTACTTCTGGTTAGGCCATCTTGTCATCATCTCTTGGGTTGCCATATCCAGCAAAGTTATTAAGTGGATCTTTCTGCTCTTTCTCTTGTACCTACAGCGGGTAGGTCTTTTGCAATTTACGTAATTCTTTGTTGTCTGTGGCAGAAGAGTTTGGTATCCCCATTGCATCTGAGAATTGTGAAAGCCGCTGTACATCGTTCAGCTTTTTTTTAGGAATTACTATTGATTCCCTGAAGTTCAAATGTTGGTTGCTAGAAGACAAGTTACTGGATCTAGTTCAAGTCACTTGTGGTATGAGGATACAACCGTGCTGGGAGTGAGAATGACCACTCTTAGAGGTCTTCAATGACTTATTAGTTAACTTAAATTCGCCTTTAGGATTTCCGCATGGGAAGAATGTTTTGGTGGCATCTATACGTAGCTAAGGGAAGTGTGCGTCAACCCCACCATTTCATGAGACTGTTGTGCAATTAATTCTAATGTCTGTCATCGCTTTCCCCGATGTTTACAGTGCAGTGTTGATTTTGTTTTTGAATTTACAGTGCTCGAATAGGTGTTTCACCCCCTTGCGGGTCCTCTCTAGCACTCATAGGATTTTCTCTGTCATTCGACATTTACGGGTGTGAAAACATTTGCGGGCTTGGGAAAATTGAGCAATTGAATAGAGATTTGCGATTTTAGCCATCATAACTCTTGCAAAAGTGAGAGATCAAAAGCTTCGGGAGGCTATAAGTTACGGGTTTAACCATCGCAATTTTTTCAAGGCCTTAACTCGTTTGGAGTTCGCAAAAAGCCGCCAATTGAATAGCAAATTAACTTGAGACCTCACTTACTTGGTACCTGATCAAGCAAAAGCTCAATTGAATCGGGCTCAGAGTTTGTATATGGTAGAGTGGGGTAAGTGCCAGGTTAAGGGCTGTGAATATTTAGATTACCACTTGTTTGTGTGTTTATAAAGTGAACAATACGGCCATCTGTAAATAAACTTGTTTTAAACAGAATGTTAATGTGCCTGAGGTGCTGGGTCTGTCTCCACCTAACGTATGTCACATAACTCATATTATTTATTTGCAAGCCATTGAAGTTCTCCTTCAGATGTTTAATTATTTAGGTGTTAGACATTCCTTTTATCTGGTCAATTAAACATTGTTTAGAAAATCAGGCAACAAAAAAACATTGACATTACTACTACAACCCTATATCTGGCACTTATACTGGCACTTAAATTGTATGTGTATTCATTATATGCAGGGAATGCAGAATGGTGCACCAAACAAGGGACAGAATTGTAGAATTGTTGTTGATGGAAAATCAATATCATGAAACAATGTAATAAAATACACTTTTTATATTCTAGATAAATACAGTGTTCAGTGTGAAGTATTAAAAAAAAGATGGTGTCTTAGAAAAATGCTGGGTATGGTAAAAAACAACAGCATACATATATATATATATACCATACTGAAAAATTAATATTTAAATATACACAATACACATTCAGCATAAACATATAAATTAGATAAATATGAACTTTGTTTTAGCACTGTTTGAAATGCTACTTCCATTTTCCTAAATAGTACACTATGTACATTTCTGAAAACAGAAAATCAAGGATGGATTATTGGTCATAAGAAACTGCAATGGAACGTGCTAAAGGAAATATAAAAGGAAAATGATCAGAATCCATCCAAATGCGAAACGTATAGTGCTCGGGGAGCGAGGTCCAATCATTCTATAAATTTATAGGTAAAAGCATTATAAGAGCATAAAAAGTATAAAAAGTAGCTGAGATCATTGTTTCTCCAGACAACAAGAAGTACCTCAGATTACCAAGGTAGGGATGATGTATCAATTTAAACAAAATGTGCCAATTAAGGGTTGTTTTAATGTCTTCCTTCCATTCATGTTTACTGTTTAAAGAGATAATCATATTAAAAATACAAATAGGGCTAGTAAAAATGTCTATGCGTCAGCAAAGGACTGCACATTGTGGTTTAAATCATTTGTCTTTTTGGATGGTTTGCTTGTAAATATTTTTTCAGCTTGCATTATGGTATTATTCAAAAAAAGAAAATCTGGTGGGTTTGAAGACATAATAGCAGTGGTGGGCAAAGGGTGGTCCAGGGCCACATGCAGCCCTCAGGCATTCCCATGCTGGCCCAGTTTGTTCTCTGGAGTGATATGGCATGGCCCTCTTCAACCAAAAAGTTTATTACATCTTGCCTTTGAATTGGAGCTGGAGAAAACTGCTTAGAATCCAGTGGACTGTAAAAAGTTCCAATCAATCCATACTATTCACTTGGTTGATAATGAGGCTAAAGCTGAAATACTTTGGCCATATCCTGACAAGACTCTGGGAAATATTGAAGATACATGAAGAAGGGGAAGGCAGAGGCAGTAATTGATAGATGAAGTCACAGAGGGGCAGTGGCTGACAGATGTGCCTGGCGTCCATAGGGTCACGAAGAGTCAGACACAAATGAGCGACTAAACAACAATAACAAAAAACTAGCAAATAATACCTATTTGTACTCCTAAATGTTTATCATTATTACCAATTAAATCCTTTCCTACTGAGATTTTACCATTTTGTTTTGGATCAAATAAAAGTTTTAACGCAATGTATGGCTCTTTCAAGGATTCTGTAGCACTGGAGGATGGAAGAAGAAGTGCAATGTGAAAGAGAGAGATGCATTCAAGGTAGATGGAGACATTCAAAGAAAAGAGAGACATTTCACTAAGAGAGTGACACATTCAAGGGAAGAGCAACATTTAAAAGAGAGAAATTCAACTAAGAAAGAGACAGTCACGACTTAGGAGAGAGATATGCAGTGAGAGGGAGAAAGATATGGAAATCAAAACAATAATGCAGGAATGTTAAGAGAAAGAAGCAAGGAAAGAGAGATGCATACAAAGATGAAAGTGGGGAATCACAAGGCGACTTTCGGAGAATGAAAGAGATGAAGGAAGAGTGAAGATGCAAAGGAGTGAGACAGTGAAATAGAGCTGGAGAGAAAATCGTGTCAATGCAGAGAACAAGTGGAGAGACATCAAGGGCAAAAATAGAGACATCTGTGGTCAGAGGAGAGACAGCTAGGGTAATAATGAACACAGCTAAGGTAGTGTGAGAGAGACAGGACAAGACAGCTAGTGAAATCGGGAATGCAGTTAAGGTTAAATGAGAGGCAATTAAGGCAAAAAAGATAGATGACACGATCACTCGGGAAGACAGGTGGAGATAGAAATAGCAATAAGAGAGAGAGAGATAGGGTAATCAGAGATAGCGATGGCAGTAGGAGAGACAGATAGTGTATTATTAGAGACTGCTATTGCAGAGACACTATTCGGACAATGGGTCAGACAGCTATGACAATGATAGAGTCAGCTTAGGAAATAAGCAAGACATTGCAATGAGAGAATCCCATGAGTGTCCTAGGACAATAGGAACCAGGGCAATGACAGCTTGGGCAAAATGAGAGAGGACTGGGGCAATGAAAGAGCCAGCTAGAGCAATAAAAGAGGTAGCAAAGGCAATAAGAGAGACATCTAGGGCAATAAAAGAGACAACTAGGACGAAGTAAGAGACAACTAATGTTAGGAGAGAGACAATTTGGGCAATAGAATAGAAATCAAGGCAAACTGAAAAGTGACAGCCAGGGAAGGAAACTAAGGAATAAATAACATGAAACTTTTTCAGATTCCTGGCCCAGAATATGATTATTGTCTAAATATGCAAGGTGTACAAAACCTGTACTTAGTAAATGATGTAGGATTGCAATGGTGCAAAGAACTGGTTTGCTATAAACGTTAATAGGCATTGCCTGCTCCAGTAATCCATTTTACTACAAGTTATGTGGAATGGCCAAAAGCCAATGGCTTTACTATGCACTGTGAAGATAATCACAGCTGAAAATATATGCAAAGAGTTTCATGCATAAATATCACTCTGGTGAATTTTTGTTTGTTCTTTTGCCCAAAACGGATATCAATTATTCTTGGCTGTAAAACTAAATTATAATTTTCACTTTCAGAAAGTCTAATTCCTGGAGAAGCAGTGACTGTATAAAGTATTATCCTCGGCAGAAGCAGAGATTTTCTTTGTTTAGCAACCAGAACTTTTAATCATCTCTGGTTCAATTCGGCAGTGTAGCGCTAATATCAGGTCTGTGGGTATAAGAGAGCAGTCTGTCTTCAAGCCATGGGGCAGAGGCAGCAAAATGAGGATAGCAGTCCTCAAGTATATTTGGGTGTGAATAGGCCAACTCAGTGATAAGGCAGGCTGTAGGGTAATAAGGCAAGGGGATTTTAAGCTGCAGGCAATATGTGTTGGCCACAACGGCTGAGCCTCCTGCACAAGTTAATGCCCCACCTTCCCAGCCCTGTGCTACTCTTTCCCAAATCTGTAGTGATTTTTATTTCATCCCCTTACTTCATATTAGTTTTATTACTGGAAATATTGGTGTCACAGAAGGCAGAACGGTCCTGTATCGAATGACAGAGCTGTGGTGAAGGATATGTAACATTGAAATGACAATGTTCCTGCATTTGGGCAAAACATGGGCTGTGTCCATGGACTCTAATCTGTTGATTCTGTTGATTTACTATCTCCACCATCATATCTGAGCAAGTTAATTTTTTTAATTTTTTTATTGTTCTTAGTTTTTTTATAGATTTGATTTGGTCAATAACAAATGTAGTAGTCCTCTAGTTCTTTGTGAAGAAAGGAGGTCCCTCACTTTTTTTCACGAAATAGTTCTTTATATAAAGAGAACCAGGATTTTTTTTTGAGGAGCAACAGACCTTGGCTGTCTCTTCACTGTGGGGTAGAAAGTGTTCTTAGTGATAATGGAGGAAGAGGTGCTGCCAGAACACTTGAGGGGCCACATTTCTTCAAACTTAGTGATGATGACTCACTTAGTTTAGCAGCGGTGAGGGAAATTAGTAGTAACCTTGGACATGGACAAAGGTTGTGGTGTTGGCACAAGCAGCCTGGGCATGTCCACGTGGAGTTGCCTATGCACAAGCATTCTTCGTTGTTAAATGTGGTTAAATAAAACGTCAGATTTGTGAGAGCTAATGGTTCCATTTCTTTGTAGAAGTCTTACATTACTGTCATAATATAGTAGAACCATTCATAGCTTTTCCTCCAACAATATACTAACTTTTGCCACTAATCCTTCATTTTATAGTATATGACCTCATAATTATCAAACCAGATTCAATTTAAATATTACTCCGCGAAGGATGATTTGGAAGGGTGTAAATCTTAAAATGATCAGCTTTTGTTTATATTGTAGGGCTTCCATCTTTGACATCTAGTCTGCATGTAGTCCTCTTGGGACTTGCTCTGCTATTAAGTCCTATTGTCAAGTGTCTATTCATCAAGGCAATTTTTCAAAAGAACTGAGTAGAGATATTTTCCCGAATCCAGGGTTCCTTCCATTCGTCCCATGTGTATAATCCTTTTAGGAACACAAGCAAATGCCTGCCACCATACAAATTTAACAAACAGTTAAAAGTAAAGGCTGTATTTATTTATTTTAAAATATTCGACCCATTATCAGGTCACATAAGACCATACTATAAATATGATACTTCAATAGTGCTTTAACCTAGTAAGAAAAGCACAAAGCAAAGAATAGGTTTTTACTCATCTGTATTTACATACACATTTTTTCTTAATGTATAGTTCACAGAACACATTGTCCTTACATCTTTATTTCTATTAAGTGCATCTATTTATCTAAGACATAGTCTTCATTCACCAACTTGCCAATAGTTTAATCACCAAGAAGGTTTCAGGCTAATGGGCAGCTCACGGTTCAATCTCTGACACCGATCTTTCTAGGAAAGGCATTTAACTGAGTATAACTCTTCAGCATTTCAGACTGCATCTGTGTAAATAGATTCCATGATAGGATTATAGAAAAGAGTTTAGCTTTTATAATTTCATTTGTAAGAGGCACTTAGAAAAGCAGCTCAAGGATGGACCATGAATAATGGATCAATGGAGGACACCTTATTTTGTAAGCTCGTCTGATTTATACAATGTATGTTGAGTTTGTTTTGAACGTTTCTTAATAGCCTTATTACTTGTGGATTCTGTACAGTAAAAGCTAGTTGAAAGGGGAGAGATCGTTTTCATTTTTTCTGTGAATTAAACAAAAATAGCTCTACACGCTTACCTTCTGTCATTTTCAGAGGGGCCCATAATGAAATATGTAGCTTGGCAGTGAGTGAGCTGGCATTAAATATTGAATATTTCAGTACAAAGCTCAATATTGAGTCATTATATAACAAACCACATTTCCCAGAAGAGTGTTTCATAGCAAGATAGGGCAATAGGATGCTGACCTCTTCAGCCTAAATGTGTTAAAATGGATTCTGATTATCCAAGTGGGGAAGGTTCGCATTTTCAACATGGGTCAAAGGGTGCCCGTGTCTCTATTTCATATTCAGGTATATTTGTATTTTAATCCATTACTGATTTAATTTACAGAGCAGGAGTAAGCTCCAGCCCGAATTCCATTGAGGGGAAAGATATTGATATATGTGCCAGAAAACGCAGCCCCTGTATATTTGTCTTCTCTGGAAATCTTTTCAAGTCTTTTAATAGAAGGACAAACTAGGTTTTGACCACAAGGGACAAAGCTTTGCCTGATAATAATTGGCAAACAAACAATATCAAAGTTTAGATCATGCAACCATTTTATGTAGAAATACACATTTGACTTGTGGATGGATGGAAATGGGCTTCTATGAGGATACTATGAGGATTCCCGTATATACAGGAGAACAAAGACAAAGTATATTTATACAGGTATACCCTATATTCTATATAGGGCTCTTTTTCCTGTAATTCCCTGCTTAGCACTAAATCCCACTATAGTGCTGTTTTTTTCCCGCCAGTCCCCTGCTATAGCTGTTTTCGTCCCCTGATCTTTGTTTAACACTGTGCCCCACTATAACACTATTTTTCCTCACCAGACCCTTTTCTTTAACACTCCAAACCATCTGCCATTTAAAGTGGACTGTTTAGTTAATGTATGCAGTTTATTTAAATTTTATTAAAAAAATGTTGTTTGTTTTGTTGTTATAAAACAAGAAGAGGGGTGGGAGGGACAAGCGCAAAGCCAAACCAATCGTGAAATATGTACATCAAGGTTAATTATAGCAACTAATTAAAACCATTACACTCACTATAGACATAGCAATCAACCCTTTTGAGAAGTTGCTTTTACTTATTTGTTTTGTTGTTATGTTTGCTTCTTCTTAAAAGTTCATATAATGCGTTGCCCTATTCCTAACTACCCTAAGTTAAAATGACCCAGTCTAGAGCTAGCACTTCTATTGCCTGGAATCTAAGCTAGCACTACAATAGCTTGGAATCTACAGCATTAAATTGGGTATTGCTGTATAACTATAACTATATATATATATATATATATATATATATATATATATATATATAAAAGCAAAACCTGAGATTTCATGATTGGTTAGACTTTTAACCAGTCAGAAATGTGGTGAGAGTAATTCAAATATTTTATTCTGAACATAAAAATAGTATATAAGGTAAGAACATGGTCAGAAGGCCAGTAATCAACAGGGGAGCTCTTCAAAGGTGGTACTATGTTAGCTTAGCTATTTTTTAGAGGATCATGTGGGCCAAAGATGAGGATTGAGGATCTTCAATCAAGCAAGAAGATGACCAATTTCTTCTAGCAAAATGTATGTGCCTGCTTTACCGAGAGCAGAAGGCTGAGGAGAAGGACATTGAGGAGCACCACTGGAGGGTCATCAAAGGGAGGGTAAGTATATTTTTTGTAGTCTTTTCTGTAAGCTTTTTTTTTATTTTCTGTGATTTTTAATTTATTTTTGGTATTTATTGTTTTTTAGGGGGCAGTGTGGGGGACTGTGGGGCTCCATAAGGACCCTATGGTAGGAGTTAGGGTGCTATGGTGGTTCATAGGAACATATACATAGATAGGTATATGGGAGGATGTTAGGGCTAGTGTAGTCATGTTAGTCAGTGGGTAGCATTCTGTAGAATTGCTATGGAGACTGCTGAGATTCAGACTCTGTGTCTCTTAATGGTATACTTTAGGCAATCTATAGGCTAGAGAGCTGCAGGCAACCCCCTTTTGTGCAGGAGTCCTAGACTTTGCTTTTCAAAACCGTAGCTATGAGTCAGCCTTACAGGAATTTTTATAGGCGCTATGTAGTAGCGCTGTATGAATGGTCACTGTCTGCCCCGATTATGGTGCATTGAAAAATATTGCTGTTTGTCCCTAAAAGTTTTGCAGATTAGCTTCCACGTTACTGACATTGTTCCAATGTCATTCCTCAACCTCCAGCCCTAGTCCTGCTGTAAGGTCCTATGCACCAAATTCTCAACCATGGACCTGTGTTCATGTACTTGTGAATGCTGCAGCTCAGCTGGTCATGCTCACCATATTATGCATTATCCCAGAGGCACACTGTTGTAGGTGTGAAGTACATCATACAAGGGCATCAGTTGTGGCACAAAAACTGATGGCTACAAAATGGGTGTCAGTTTTTCTTATATTTGCAATGACTTATGTGCCCATGGGTGTTAGGAATTTTTGTATTGATCACCTGAAACAGACGTTTACATGTGACCTCAACTATCCCTTTGATCTAAGCCTGACCAGCCTTCTGCTTGTCTCATTGTTACTCCTGTGTCATTTCTCTGGCTGACCTGACCTCGGTCTCAGTTTAAGGGACTATCTATAATGACTACCTCTGTGCTGTTGATCCACCGCGTGTCTGGCAACCACCAGCATTACACAAATCTGGTCAGCAACATTACAGTTTAACTCATACACATTTTTAAGTCTTTATTTACGTATATGAGAAAGTGAGTAAAAGGTATAACATGAAGGATATTAAGCTTCTTGATCTTACTAGACTTTGTAAGTGCTGTATAGATGTGCTTTCAAATATAGCAATATAGAAAGGTTAAAATTATTATTTTTTTGTGCCTCTATTTTATTTTTCATCAAAGTCAATGGTTTACAAACCTCTCCTCAGGGAATCCCAGACAGGCCAGAATTTGTGGTAGCTCTGTCTGAATACAGGTGAGGCAATCAGAGCCTTCCGATCATGCTGAATATTAATTGCTCCACCTATTCATACAGTACTACCCATAAATGCTGACCTGCCTGTGCTTCATTGAGGACAGGTCTGGAAACCACTAATCTGACTATATACTATAATTTAATTGTATACTATAATTATTATTTTTCAAGTAGCACTATTACATATTTTAAAACAATAATACTTTAAATTAAACTAGTTTTCTTAGCTATACATTAGTCAAATCAGTTCATACACAGAGTTGGCACAGAAACAAATTATATCCAACTGTAATTTGAATTTTGTTTCTATAACCACTGTAATATTACATTTAGATAATGTAATGTTCATATTCCTTGCAAATATATACTTCAGTAAACCATAATTCTCTGCATTAAATTACATTTCCCTTGCCAAGTCAAAACTTGTTTACGTAATAATAATAATTTATGTAAAGCTTTCTTCCTAGTGCGGGAAATAGTTGAATTACATAGGATTAAAACCTAGTACGCACATATTAAGCAGTATGGGAAATTCATTGAGAATTTCTAGCCAAGCTTGTGCCCAGGGACACATAAAATAATTGTTTCCCCCCCCCCTCATGTTGTATTAAATAGTCAGAAATGTGAATGTTTGCGTATCTATATATACAGAATATTATATGAACAGCTACTACAAATAATGTTTGAATATAATGTTCAGCAAAAGTAGGACAAGGAAAGGTTAGCTAGTGAGATTTTGATTACACATTCTCAAACACAGTGTTCCTTTCCCACATTTCATTGGGGCACACTCCTCTGTTCTCTTATCTGTTTTACCTTCAGCAAAAGTCTACAGAGTTTAACAAAGATTTTCTATCAACTTGATAGCAGTATTTACACATTGCAGAGAATGGAGGGCCCTGTCTTTGAGCTTAGAATCCATTTTCCATAGTACTTTCCCCAAAGCACCAGGTGAGAGAAAGAAGTGTCATGCATGTTAGGGTGGAAGGTGATAGGCTTCTTTAAACAGATGTGTTTTAGTGAGGTTTTGAAGGTTCACAGAATAGGGGCAGCATGAAAAAAGCCCGGAAGGCAGGAATTAGAGGGGGTGATAAGAGTGGTGGAAAGAAGGCGGTTGTTAGCAGAAAGAAGAGGGCGGATGGGGAAGTATTTGGATATGAGAGCAGAGATATTAGGAGGTGTATCATTGTAAAGGGCTTTGTAAATTAGGGTCATGATTTTAAATTTTATTCTGGTGGCTACGGGAAGCCAGTGGAGTGATTGGCAGAGAGGAGCTGTGGATTAAAGTGGGGATAGACAGGTAGTGGGCAGGCTAGTAAGAAGTGAGTTGCAGTAGTCAAGATGATTAATGATGAGAAAATGTGTAAGAACCTTAGTAGTTACTTGGGTAATGTAGTGACGTATTTTAGAAATGTTGGAGAAGAGCCGTATGAATGGTCAATGGGCTTGGGAGGTGGTATTGATAATGACATTGTTGACTGTGAAAGAGATGTGAGGAATTGAAGCTGCAGTAGAGGGTGAAAAAATTTGGAGTTCTTACTTAGACATGTTTAATTTGAGGTGGTGGGCAGACATCCAGGAGGATATAATTAAGAGGAAGTTGGATACATGTGTTAGAAGAGAGGGGGATAGATCTGGTGCTGAGAGGTAGATTTGAGTGTCATCTGCATAGAGATGCCCAGCACTAAAGCATCTAAAACTGACAGTGCATCCAGTTGGAATAGTGGAAAGGAAACACCTTTCTGAAAGTTCAACTATTAGAAGCAGGAAATTGAACTGTACACTAAAGTAATTAATTATACAGGGGAAATTTTATCTGCCAGACCCCTTTTAATGCTAAACCCTGCTATAACGCTGTTTTTGCCTGCCAGACACATTTTAACTCCTTGATTCTCTATAGCATTGCCCCACTATAATTCTGTTTTTGCCTGTTGGACCCCTTTTAATGCTCTGATTCACTAACACTGCTTTTTTTCTCCAAAGAAAACAGAATCCAGAAGCTTCAACATCAATAATTTTAAGTTTATATTTCTGATAATGTTCAGTTTGTGTTAATGTTATGTTTGCTGTTTCTTTGAAGTTCATGCACTCTCCTATCCCTATCTTCCCCCATGTTAAACTACCCGGTTTAGAGCTGTTTCGCTTAGCACTCCTATTGCCTGGAACCTATCTACAGTGTTAAACTATGTATTTCTGTATATTCTTTGATTCCACTGCTAGGCTTGTGCTGTCCTTTTCTTTATAATTGTTTATGTTCCCCAGTGTTTATTACTTATAGTATTTCACATAGCATATTTATATATGTGATTTCATTCCTGGATCTCCATTACTGGTCCAGTCTATTGTATTTCAACAGATACAATGTATTCATTTATGTGGTCATACACTGCAATGTGATACAGTATATTGCATAGTATGATTTCCAAGACTCAGTTGTTAAACCTAATTGTTACAATTACTGACATGTTATTTCAATGTGTCAGTTTATGCGTCTCTATTGATAGCAGTGTACTTGTTACTACTCCCCCTTTGATATAATAACAAAATAAACATTATTCATTGAGGTTATAGTAAACAATAATCCTGTCTATATTGTTAAAGTCTGAGGTATACCGTGATTATTGTGAGAACTTCCTAAGAAAAATAATATGGTATTATGACCCTTGGGTAGGGGTGTAGAACCTTGTTTACACTGTGGGACTCTGACCAACAGAAAAAACATGGAGCAGGGGCCACCTCAAGGGAGTAGGAAGCGGGGAAGGGGGGAAAGAGCGAGAGGGACATGACAAGTTTTTTTTTAAATTGTAAGACTAGAAATGTTTTTTTCCACCCAATGCAAGTGTGTTCCCTCTTGACCTTATTTATTTATTTATTTTTTTATATTTTTTATTTGTCAATGTCATATTCCACATTTTTGTAAAAGTAGAGAAATAAATATTTTTTTTGTTTATTTGTTTATTGTTATAACATGCAACTTAGATATATATTAATATCTGTAAACAAATCAGAAGCCATACTTTGATAAAATGTTTTTATTGTAACCTAGACATCAATATTGTATAAATGTTTATATTGAATCCAGCGGAAAGCAAACAGAAAAAACCCAAGTCAAACTTAGCCAATTGTCTCAAATGGGGAAAAAAAAATAATTCCTTCCTGACCTCAGATACTGGGGATCAGATTACTCCCTGGATCAATAATCTCTCAGTAGTTATACAGTAAAAGGCCAAAAGGCGTAAATATATACAATGAAACGCATAACAAAATGCAATTCAAGTGATAATTTGAATTAATGAAAGTCAGAACAACTTAGCAAATAAACTTGAAAATCATAGAATGAAAGAAGTATGAATTACATGTTATTTAACACATGTGTAAATGTTTATATTGAATCCAGAGGAAGGCAAACAGAAAAAACCCAATTGCAAAATCGCCAATTGTGTCAAAGGGTTAAAAAAAAAAATTCCTTCCTGACCCCAGATACTGGTGATCAAATTACTCCATGGATCAATACTCTCTCTGTAATTATACAGATAAATACATACAACAAAAGTCATAACCCACTAACCATTTTTTTTTTTTATAATATATTTTATTAAAGTTTTGTATCAATACATACAATAGTTTATATGCAATTAATAGTACAATAGCAGGATAGTGAAAACAAGTGAACAAGAAAAAAACACAGGAAGAAAATAAATAAAAGGAAAAAAAGGAAAAGAAAAAACTATGTAACCCCATACTTTATGTTTCACGTCTTAGAATTTTGTCTTTTTCCTTTTTTTCTTCTCCTTCTTCCCTCCTCCTGGGTTACCATCATACACATTTACACTACCCGCAATGGAACTTGAAATACATAGAATTCAACTTCTAATGACATAGGGCCTCATTCTATTATCGGCCGTAGGAGATGCGGGGCCGCAAGGACCGTCCGCAAGCTATTCGCCTATTCTATTCCCTTCCGGCCAGGGATTCCGGCAGGCTTGCGGCCGGCGCCTTGCTATCCCTTGCGGCCGCACACGCCGGAGGAAAGCCTTTGATCTTAAACGGCCACAAGAGTTTCGGCCGTAAGAAAATCCTGGTTGCTATTCAATTGCTCCGGGAACCCTCTCTGCAAGGCTAAAACCGAGCCGCAGCTTACTTGCAGCAAAAAGGTCCCGCAGGCACACAATTAAGCACATTTTAAAGCCATAATAAAGCCATCCTGCACTCTTATGAGACTATAAAGTGATTGTAGGTGTTAGTATTCATAGCACAACATTCCCCTACACTCAAATCCGTAAATATATATATTTTTTAATTTATGTCACATATCCATGTAAAAAGTCCAGAGGGCTTGGAGCACCTCAGACCTGCCCACGCTGCGGCCGGAAAATAAACAGTTAATGTAATCTCGGATTTGGGCTGATGTGCAAGCTTGAGAGGGGATTGCTATTAATCCTCATGTCCCCCATAATGATCCCTAGCATTTACAGAGCTTTACAGTGCCGTCTTGAATTTATTTTTGCATTTAAAGATTTCTGAGTTTACGGCCGATTGCAAGATATACGGCGGGCCGTAAGGGGATATCCTTGCGGCGCCGTATAATTAAATTGCAAGGTAACGGGAGCCCCGCAAGGAATCGCAGCTTTGCAGCCGATTTACAGCCGATAATAGAATGAGGGCCATAGAATGCAACTAGTAAGTATATTCAATGAAACTACAAACTATAATATTTAGAAAACACCTTATATTTTTCAATATGGTTGTTAACAATTGCATTTGTAAAGATTGTGGAGTGCTTTGTCAAGTTTTGTGAAGACTTGTTTTAATTTGTGTTTTATTGTACTTACTGTACTTTTTTTTTTTTAGCTGAATGAATAATTTTGTCTTTGGGATGTAACCAATGTTCTGTCCTTGTTCTGTCCTTTTTTTTTCTCTGTTAAGTAGTGGTCCTCTAAGAAGAGCCCAGCAGACGAATAATGGTATGTAACCACTGTACTGTCTTTTTTTTTTTTTTTTGTAATAGTGGTCCTCTAAAAAGAGCCCAACAGAGCAAAAATGTTGTCTTTTGGATGTAACCACTGCACTGTTTTTTTGTATTTTTTTTGCTTTTAAATTGTTGTCCTTTTTTAGATTGAATTTACGATACCTCAAAGTAGACAATATTTTTAGTAAATACTTGCTCATCATTTAATAATTCGCCCTGGATTTAGTTTTTTTTAATGAAAACTTCTTGTCGATTGTTGTATCTTGAAAATGAAACACAGAGTTGTCCATGGGCAAATACTGGTTCTTTTAAAAATAGGCCAACTATTAGGACGTTTGTCCTTGCAATTTATTAATGGTCATAGCAAATGCATGATAATGGCAAATTGTCTCCTTTGAAGTACAAAAGGCAAACTACTCTCACTTGGAGCCAAATCTATTCTATGAATATAGCTTCACCTTTATGGGTCCCATTCAGAATTTCAGCATGTATGAAATGGTCTATTAAATCCTGAACAATGAATCTGGTCCCATGACAAAGTCCTTTTTTTGGATTCATATTTCTCAGTAACATGACAATTGCTCCTTTTTTTTAGTTGCAAAACATGTGGTGGCATTGCAGAGGGAGTTGATGTATTTAGAAATTCTGTTGTAAACCAGCTAGTACAGAATCTGCACTGTAATAATTTTTTTGTGTGGCATCGATTAATTTCAAGATTTCATTATTTAGATTCAAAGCATCTTTATTTTTGGATGTTAATATTACTTTCTGTGCAAGGTCCGAAGAATGTTCTGTAGTTATTCCATTTGGAAATACAGCTGATATGAGTGAATCTTTACAAATCATCAGCCTTATTAAATTGGGATTCAGTAAATTCTAAAGGGCTTTATATAAGCACATAGTATATTTATAGCCCTTTTAAATTTACAGAATCACAATTTAATAAGGCTTCATGTCGGCTGGGATTTTAACAATATCATCCGGTAAATTATTTATTAAGGCAGTTTTTCCTTCTGCAATTTGAATTAGCCAATCATTTAATTAATTTTGGCCTCCAAATCCCATATTTTGATGTGATCAAAGGTGTGTAAATTCTTTCCATAGTGAACTTGACTTTATACATGTTTCCACAATGTCTGTGTGATTTCCATGTACAACCACAGGTAATGATTGTTTGAAGTCTCCATCTAATAACATGACTTTTCCACCAATAGGCAAATCATTACCCATGATTTCATGCAATAAACTATCAATATACATTGCAGAGCATGGCACAACATCATAGTGGCCTCATCTATGATAAATAATTTAGCTTTTTTCATTTATTTGCTTGAGGTGATTTCATTATAATATCGGACACTGATGTTTCTAAAATTGTAACTGGACGTTTAAATCCACTATGTACTGTTCTGCCACATTCTAACAATAGTGCAGCAATTCCAGATGTTGCAAAGGGAAGTCCAATTTCACCTTTACCTCTATAATTTGTTGCTGTGTTCAATTAGAGATAAGTTCTTCCAGATCCACCGGGTCCATCTAGATACAAATAATGCTCTATGAGCAAGTCATCATCTAGTGCTTGTTTTATGGCATTGAAAGCGTGCTTTTGCAAATCATTTAAAGTGGCAATTTTTTCTTCTGTTTTTTGTTTTTCAACATCATCGTCATAGTCCTCATAGTTTATATCATCTCTAATTCCTGGATCTGGAAGATTCAAACTTGCACAACTTAATCCATGACATAATAAGACTTCTTGGATTTCCATTAATGCTTTTAATCCTGCTATGGACTCGTTTCATGAACTCTTCATACATATGTATTCCACAAAGGTAATGCATTTGGAACATTGCAAAATATGAAAATGAATGCAAACTGTTCCCACATTTGTGTGTGATTTTACATAGTGCTGCTTCCTTTAGACTTCTCCCCCATTCTGTCTCATCAGCAAGGAAGTTTATATGTCTGGCAGCTAATTGAAATGTGTCATAAAGTCTGTCATTGATAGTTCTCAATTCTTCAAAACTTTGTGCTTCAGGAACATTTAAAAGTAGTTAACGTAAGCAGAAATGTTCAACGTCTCTTGGACTTACAGTATACATTCTGGGTATAATTTTAGTACCACCCTGTTTTCTGTTTCCATAACCCATTGACGAATTAATAATTATATGGAATCTCATTATATAAGTATTGTCTTGCCTCAATATCCTTACAATTTAATGTAAACCAAGCAGTAAGATTGGTTTGTCAGTGTTCATTTTTTACCTGAACATTTTCTTCACTGCGACTATGGAAATAAACTAATTGTCTTTGTGGCAAATGTACAGCTAATTGATATACTGCATGTGAGCGACTTGCCCGTCAAAAATGACGGGGCAATAACATTTTAAGCCATGGCAATGCTGTTTGACACACAATATAAAGCTTTTACTACTCTGAGGACCTTCAGCGTTCATTGTGAGCCTCACACTGAGCGCCTTTGGCGCTCATTGCATGGCTCGCAATGAGTGCCTTCGCCGCTCATAGCGAACCGGTCAATTTTAAGTCATGGCAATGCTGTTTAATACACATTGTAAATCTTTTTCTACTCTGATGGCCTTTGGCGCTCATCGCTTGGCTCGCAATGAGCGCCTTTGGCACTCATAACGATTCCCTACTTTTGTTTACTTTTGTTCATATGAGCTCCTTCAGCTCTCATGACAAAGACAGATATATATGTCAATTTTGTTAGTATAATTATTAATTAATTATTTACTTAATAAATTAATATACTTTACCTATTTGTAATTGATATATCCAGCAATGAATAGGCTGAAGAGCTAAGTATCTATTTTTATTTTCCTGCAGCATCCAATGTACAGTTGGTCTTTTGCTGCTGTGAGTAAAAAGTGTCATCAATGTCCAAGCTGTGCATTAGAAATATGCTGTGTGCGCGAGGGCAAACTGTTGCTTTAGTTGTGTAAATCGCCATTTTAGATTTGTAGTGTTAGTGTTGTAAAATGGCGTAGTTTGTCTATGTGCTACGCGGGTCGCGAGCACTTTCTGTGCAGCTTAAGTGTGTATTTTAGTACCTTTTACGTCCCTGGCAAAAGCAGAACGTGGCTGGCGATGTGTTGCGTATTTTGGGGTTGTGTAGTCTCGTTTTCATTTTTTCGTCCAACATTTTTTTCCTTGCTTAGGCGATTTTAAATTTTCTAAACACGTTAAATTGGACTTTAATTAGCGTGCAACCTTTGTGGCACATGTCATGGCTGTTCTCCCATGCTCTATGTGTATTTTTTTTGTATTTTGTATTGTTTTGTGTTGTGTTGTTTTGAATGTACGCATTTCGTCCGTTAACCTCGTATTTTTGCGACCTTGTATTTTTTTTCTAAGTTCTGCTAGTTGTAATTAAAAGTTTTACGTCCTTGTCAGTGTTTTCTGCGCTTTGACGTTGTTGAGCCTTGTTTTCATTTCTTTCCTCCGCCATATTTTTCATGCTTAGACGATTTTCAAGTGTCGAAACTGCGTAAAATCGACTTTATTTTGCGTGTAATGATACCCCCAAAGGGTTATCCCCCCGTGCTGTGTGAGATGTTTTTATAAATTTATTTTTTATAATTTTCATTGTTTTTGGTGGCTTTAGCTGTACGCATTTCGGCCATTAAGTTCGTATTTATGTGACTTCGTAATGTTTTTTTTTACTAAGTCCCGCGGGTCGTATTTACTTTTGTGTAAGTTCGTATTTCCTCTTTACGCGTTAGTGTTTTTTATCTAAGTCCTGCGGGTTGTATTTTTTTTTTTCTAAGTCCTGCAGCGTTGTATATTTTTTTGCAAAGTCAGGCTTTTCTGGGGTTTATTTGTCTTGAGAGTGAGGCGGTGTAGAGCCTCCACCTCCACAAATGTGGACCGTCACTTTGCAAGTGTCCGCATTTGCGGCCAGAACTCCGTCCCTCATTTTGCGAGGGACGCAGTGCTGCGAGCTCGCTTTGCGAGCTTGCAAAGTGTGATGACGATTTGCAGTTTCACAACTATTATATGTGATTTGTAGACATATTTAATAGATTTTATAGAAGTGCAAGCTTCCACATTAATGTGTGCATTAATAGATGTGGATTATATGGCACCACATACATGTTATCTACATGTTTCCCTCTTATTATTGCATCAGGACCTTTTCTTCGTCTATACAATGGATATCCATCACAATTTGCAAAGGTTTTACCTGTAAAGTCTTTGGGGAAATCTTTACTGCATTTTTTATTTTCCTTACATGGTCAATTTGGGTTTAGTTCTCCACATGGTCCATGAATCATGCCATGTGTTACAATGTGAGAGAGTGTTTCATGCTTTTGTGGATGTGGTAGTTCAGCAGTAATTACTGAATCCACTTTCTCTGCAGTATTCAATGTATCATTTTCTTGAAGTATGAAAAGCATATGTGCATGTGGCAGGCCTCTTTTCTGGAATTCAATGGTTTACACATAAGCAAAACACTTTCCAAAAAAAACGATTGTTGGGTATGTCATGTATTAAGGCTGTTAATTTTATTTTGAAGACTCTAGCCACTAAGTCTGGTTTATCAGAAGCATTCTGACCCTCTTTTAAATTCTCAACAATCTCTGGCCATTGAGTATTACATGTGAATGTAATAAATAAATCAGCTTTGCCAAATTTAGTTACAATAGCCATAGCATCATTGTATCTTTCTCGCATATTGCGAGGAGATCCTTGGGAGGAAGATGGTAAAATGATGGCTTTGCCAGCTGCCAGATTTTGGTTTGTAGCCACCTCAGCCACATAATCCATGAGGCCACAGTACTGTTCTACACGTAGTTTATTTTGTTGAAATTTGATGAAATTTCAATTATTTGCTTCTACTTGCAGGTATGAAGCAATGATCCATTGTTGTTTCAGTTTTCCAACACTTAAGATGAGAATTAAATTCATCCCGAATGGCAGTTTGAGACACTTTAAATTCAAGCATGGAAATATTACTTCTGCCATGTTGTTTAGTGTTTGGATAACTGGGAAGTATTAATTTTGGTTGCCAACCGGCCTCCCCATTGGGATACAAAATTGGATATGTCATTGGATCCAAATTGGTGCTTAATATATTAATGTTAATGAAAGGTTGCTCTTCATTTCTGGGATATATTCTAATATCCCTCTGAAAAGGTGGTTCTCCTTCATAATTTTTAAAAACTATTGCAACCTTATTAGCTGTGGGTAAGTTGTATCGTTGTTTATCAGTATGTTGTTTTTTTTCTAAGAACCATATTAACTTTTGGCACGTCCAACTGATTTTGTTCAGCATGAATGCGTTCCTGTTGTTCAACTTCTGACAGTTTTTTATAAGCTTGAGTGTATGAATTTGTTTCCATAATCTTATCAAGCTCACGAAAAACAGTGGCTAAGCATTTAGTATTTGAGGAAGCTGCATACGTTGTTCCACACCATCATTTGTATCTAGTACATACAATTGAGCAAATTTTCTTTGCCCTTCTTCCTCTGGGTGTAAATGTGACGTACGGTGGTAAATTTGCCCTTGTACTTTAAAGCAGTAAGGGCCATGTCCTTCAACATTCCCAGCAATGCTGCACCCATAGATGCAATAGAAATGGCACTATTGTAAGATCATATATTTGCTATAAAATGTTTGTAATTAGGGAAAGTTGGGTCACTCATTATACTTTGTAAATATGTTGGGAATAGTTTTTTTTTCTGGAAGTTTGACTTTATCCTTTTGACAGCAACTAATGAACTTACCATCTCTTGGTCTTTCACTTACAAAATGGTAAGTTACACAAAATTGACAAAGCACATTCAACATCCCACCTCTTTTAGTTCACTTGTGCGCTTCACAAGGAAAAATATCCTGTAGTATATCAGTCTGGTCTCACTTAAAAGAGTGACCCAGCCCCGAAATACCAGGCAATTCTACCCTGAACCGACTGGGACCAGACTGATATACTACAGGATATTTCTTCCTGTGAAGGGCACAAGTGAGTTAAAAGAGGTTGCTCTCAGAGTAGGTTATCATGTCCACAGAACTAACCTATTAAGGTTAGTTCGTTCTCTGATTGAGCACCTCTATTTTTTAAATGTTTTTAATTAATTTATGGTGTCTGCAAATTAAATATACTGTACCTGCTAGTAAGTGGAGTCTCTGTCCAGAAACCGTCACTGCAGCAATCTTCTGTGTCCCAGTGAAATTGACAGAGACCTGGAAATGTTGCAAGAAGATTTTCAGTATATAGTAATGATTCAGTATTTTTTGTGGACTTCTTATTTTATAATTTCTTTCATGAAATAGCAAAGCACCTCTCAAGATTTTCTCATGTGTATAAAATGTAAGTGACTTTAAGTAATATAATATATAGTCATTATGCAATCAATAAATTGAGTTAAATATACAGCACCGTCATTCTAAATGTCTGAAGCATATGAAATGAAATAGGCTATAACGTAATATAATATATTATAAATATGCTATCAATTAATGTAATGAAATATACTGTACCTTGTGTCCTTATAATGTGTTTCAGTACATCAGTATAAAAGATATATATTTTTTATAATAGTTTTTTTTTTAAATCAATGACTGACTAAATTAATTAATGAGAAGCCTTTACCTCTTATCTTTCTATGCATTTGGTACTTCTGATAAAGAGGTAAGTTAGCATTTATACAATTACATAATGCTAACATTCACAATTTTGGATTTTTTTATTTTTTTTTAATTATCAATTAATGATTTAAAAAGTAATTGTATTTGAACGTAATATAATCTGTGATAAATATGTAATCAATTAGTTTAGGGAAATATAGTGTAAATCATTTTTCTAAGTTAGTGTGTTACACTTCATGCAGATGTGTCAGTCTGCTCATAAACAGGCCGTGCAGGCAAATTCTGTGTGACTGTCAAAATGACAGACAGCTGCAAAGGTTTAAATCAGATGTCATTACTGACAATATGTTATACAATAAAAAGATATACAGCGTACAATGTGTTAATTAACATCATTGTAAAACATAATATTTATCATATTTTTTTAAGGTTAAAAAAATCAATTAATAAATTAATGACTTTTATGGCTTTACATCTTATCTTTCTACAAATTTTGTAATAATTATACAGGGAAGTTAGCATGTATTTAGTTACGTAATCTTAAAAGAGAGACACAGGGGAGGGAGATGGGGAAGAGACACAGGGGATGGGGGAGAGACACAGGGGAGGGAGGAGGGGGGAAGAGACACAGGGGAGGGAGGAGAGGGGGGAAGAGACACAGGGAGAGGGGAGAGGGGAAGAGACACAGGGAGAGGGGGAGAGGGGAAGAGACACAGGGGAGGGAGAGGGGGGAAAAGACACAGGGGAGGAAGGAGAGGGGGAAGAGACATAGGGGGAGGGAGAGGGGGGAAGAGACATGGGAGGGAGAGGAAGTAGAGGGTGGGAGAGGTAGAAGGTGGGGAGGCTAGCACGGGGCCACCTCCTGTCAAGTGAAGGGGGGAGAAGTAGAGGGTGGTAGAGGTAGAGGGCGGGAGAGGCTCGCAATGAGCGCCTCCCGCAAAGTAGAGGGTGAGAGAGGTAGAGAGAGGCACGCAATGAGTGCTGAAGGCTCTCATTGAGAGGCTTGCGATGGGCGCCGAAGGCACTCATCACAAGGCAGGCAGGTTAGAGGGGGGGGGGGGAGACTTGCATTGTGTGGCAAAAAGCATTGTGAGGCTTCAAATTGTATTGGCAAGGCAAGTTGCTAGTATTATATATATATATTGTGTGTGTGTGTATATATAACGCATAGACAACACTAACTTACAACTAATAAGATTACCATTACAAAATGCCCAATTACATCTAAATAAACGGTTTCCCCTCATGCACGCAGCCTATTTACACTAAACACTTCACACATTGCTGACACGTACACCTCAGCTCACCAACAGTGCAAATCTACATTGTATGCTGCAGGAACATCAAGACAGATTGTTAGCTCTTTAGGATAAAGTGCCGTATATACTCGAGTATAAGCCGAGTTTTTCAGCCCTTTTTTTAAGGCTGAAAAGGGCCCCCCACGGCTTATACTCGAGTCACTCTCCCCCTCCCCCCTGTCTCTCTACCCCCCCGTGTCTCTCTAACCCCCACCGTGTCTTTCTAACCCCCTGTGTCTTTTTCCCTCCCCCTCCTCATCCTCAACCCCCGCTCCTCTTCCTCAACCCCCCCTCCTCATTATTAACTCCCCTCCTCACTTTACCCCTCTAAATACCTCCCCCTCTCCCTTTCCCCTCACTTACCTCAATCTGCAGCTGCTCCTTCTCTCCTCCACGCTCCTAAGTGAGGGGAAAGGGAGGAGGGGGGTTTAGGATGAGGAGGGGTAAAGTGAGGAGGAGGTTTTAGGATGAGGATGGGGAGGGTTTAGGATGAGCATGGGAAGGGTTTAGGATGAGGATGGGAAGGGTTTAGGATAAGGATGGGGGGGTTTAGGATGAGGATGGGGGGGTTGAGGATGAGGGGTTGAGGTTGAGGAGGGGGTTTGAGGAAGGCGGTTGAGGAGCGGATTTAGAATGAGGAGGGGGGTTCAGGATGGGGGATGAGGATGGGGGGTTAAGGTTGCAGAGGGCGGTTGGGGTTGAGGTTGAGGAGGGGGGTTGAGGAGGGAGGTTGAGGAGGGGGTTGAGGACGGAGGATGAGGAGGGAGGATGAGGAGGGAGGATGAGGATGGGGGGTTAAGGATGGGGGGTTGAGGATGGGGGGTTGCGGTTGAGGAGGGGGGTTTGGGTTGAGGAGGTGGTTGAGGAGGGAGGTTGAGGATGAGGAGGGGGAGTTGAGGAGGGAGGATGAGGAGGGAGGATGAGGAGGGTGGTTTAGGATGAGGATGGAGGGTGGTTTAGGATGAGGATGGGGCTGAGGTTGAGGCGGGAGGTTGAGGAGGGGGTTGAGGATGGGGGTTCAGCATGAGGATGGAGGGTGGTTTAGGATGAGGATGGGGGGTTGAGGTTGAGGAGGGGGGTTGAGGAGGGTGATAACTGAGGGGGGAAGAGACACAGGGAAGGGAGAGGGGGGAAGAGACACAGGGGATGGAGAGGGGAGAAGAGACACAGGGGAGAGAGGGGGGACACAAGAAAAGGGCACACAAGAGGGGGGCACAGAGGGCACACAAGAGAGATACGGGGGGCAGCACATCCTCGGCTTATACTCGAGTCACTCATTTTTCCCAGTATTTTGTGGTAAAATAGGTGCCTCGGCTTATACTCGGGTCGACTTATACTCGAGTATATACGGTATATTAATGTGTTATTTTATTAATTCTTTAATTAGCATTAATATATATATATATATATATATATATATATATATATATATATAAAAAGCACCAGGGGAGAGGATCGCAATGAGCGCCATAGGCATTCAGCGTGGGGCTCACAATGAGCACCGAGGGTGCTCAGAGGAGATAAAGTAAACAAGGGGAGAGGCTCGCAATGAGCGCCAACGGCGATCAGCGCGGCTCTTGCAATGAGCGCCAAAGGTGCTCACACCACCAAAATTACACGAGCGGAGAGGCTCGCAATGAGCGCCAAAGGCACTCAGCGAGGGGCTCACAATGAGCACAGAGGGTGCTCAGAGGAGCAAAAGTACACCAGGGGAGAGGATCGCAATGAGCGCCAAAGGCGTTCAGCGTGGGGCTCACAATGAGCACCGAGGGTGCTCAGAGGAGCAAAAAGTACACAAGGGGAGAGGCTTGCAATGGGCGCAAAAGCCAATCAGCGCACCACTTGCAATGACTGACAAAGGTGCTCAGACCACCAAAACCACATGAGCGGAGAGACTCGCAATGAGCACCGAAGGCGTTCAGCATGGGGCTCACAATGAGCGCAGAGAGTGCTCAGAGGAGCAAAAGTAAACAAGGGGAGAGGCTCGCAATGAGCACCAACGGTGATCAGCGCGGCTCTTGCAATGAGCGCCAAAGGTGCTCACACCACCAAAATTACACGAGCGGAGAGGCTCGCAATGAGCGCCAAAGGCATTCAGCGTGGGGCTCACAATGAGCACCGAGGGTGCTCAGAGGAGCAAAAGTAAACAAGGGGAGAGGCTCGCAATGAGCGACAACGGCGATCAGCGCGGCTCTTGCAATGAGCGCAAAAGGTCCTCACACCACCAAAATTACACGAGCGGAGAGGCTCGCAATGAGCGCCAAAGGCACTCAGCGAGGGGCTCACAATGAGCACAGAGGGTGCTCAGAGGAGCAAAAGTACACCAGGGGAGAGGATTGCAATGAGCGCCAAAGGCGTTCAGCGGGGGGCTCACAATGAGCACCAAGGGTGCTCAGAGGAGCAAAAAGTACACAAGGGGAGAGGCTCGCAATGGGCGCAAAAGCCAATCAGCGCACCACTTGCAATGACTGACAAAGGTGCTCAGACCACCAAAACCACATGAGCGGAGAGACTCTCAATGAGCACCGAAGGCGTTCAGCACGGGGCTCACAATGAGAGCAGAGAGTGCTCAGAGAAGCAAAAGTACACAAGGGGAGAGGCTCGCAATGAGCGTCAACGGCGATCAGCGCGGCTCTTGCAATGAGCACCAAAGGTGCTCACACCACCAAAATTACACGAGCGGAGAGGAGCTCATTGCGAGCCACGCCATGAGTGCCAAAGGCACTCAGCGAGGGGCTCACAATGAGCACAGAGGGTGCTCAGAGGAGCAAAAGTACACCTAAGGCGCTCAGCACCGGGCTTGCAATGAGCGGCGAAGGTGCTCAGATGACCAAAAACCTTACATTGTGTACCAAACAGCATTCCCAGCCTTACAATTTTATTGACCGTCATTGTTTGACAGGCAAGTCACTAGTATATATATAGTTATCTGTATCCCAGTGCTGTCTCTTGGAATATAAGAGGCAGTAATGGCTTTGCCTAGGTAAAGTTGTGCATGATCTGGACCCAAACATGCAAACGGCAGACAAAATTAGGTAAATAGCCATATCTGGTTTCCAGTTCCTCATGCACCCTTAGGATAAGGGTAACTACATAGGTCAGAATCACCAGCCATGTCTTGTTTATCCAAACGTTGACCTTTCAACAGAGAACAGCTAAAAGACCACTGTTGTACCGTGGATAGAACAGCTAGTTGTTTTAATTATGCATTTATCACTAATAAAATGTATTTATTAATAATAATAGAAATGTTAATATCAAAATTACTTTCAAAGGTTAGAGTATAATCCTCCACTCAATCTCTTTCTCTCCATACTGTTATGGTCATCAAGAGGCAAGGGGGTGTTGGGGCTGGGCGTCTGGGAGACAGGTCTAAAAGGATTTAATAAGACTTTTACTGGATACATTACCCCACATCAAAAGCTTGTTGTGAAGGGAAATCACTTTACCAAGACTCGAGCCAGTGGAGAGCATTATGTTTATATCATATTATGTGAAAATTTAGCAGCTGCCTGCTTTCAAAGAATCAGCAGGAGCTGATTATGAACGTTAAAAGTAAGTTTAATACTGAATATTACTTTTTCAAATAATTAAATATGAATTGTATTAATGACCACTAGCCAATTAAAACATCTAGCTCCAGTTGTTACAGCATTACAGTGACTCTGTAAATACAAAATAAAAAATGGAAAGTAAATGGCCCAACCACTACTGCCATTAGAAGGATGTCAACCAAAATTGAGGAGGGCATTAATAAAAGAAAAAAACAAGACGATAACGGTAAGTGGAAAACATTTATAATATTAAATAGTGTGCAGCAAGGGTGGAGCAGGCAGTTTTACCTGATTTTTGTTGTTGTTACTATAATATAAATCAGAACAAAACACTTTTAACATAAAATACCATTTTTAAAATTAAAATATATTCCTTTATATGCATGGTGGAAAATGTCGGACTTCAGGGTTGCTTGTATCTTGTAGAAATTGTAGTGACAGTATCCCTTTAACACATCCATTATTTATCAATGAGAGATGTAGTGCTTTGATGCTACTTTCTTTGAGCTAGAATTTTGACATACTGTACAGGTAATACAGAGCTTATGTTCTCCTATTGTAAGCAGTAAAACGCTTGCTTGCATTGACTGTATATTCAAACAGTGGAACAAAGCACAGGTGGTTTGTCCTTAGCTGTTTTAAAACGACGCTGTGTACAGAATCCTAAATGAGCGCATAATTGGGGTTTTGCCAATTGATGTACTAGAATTACTTCCAGGTAGTTTAATGCAATTCTAATTTTTGAATAACATGATGAAAGATTAATGCAGCCACTGACTTACACATGGACTTACTGAGAAATAGCGTCAGGGATCCTGCACCGCTGTTGAAAAGAAAGTTAACTTTCAGCGGCTTGGATGCTTGTAGAGGGATATTTAGTGTTTAAAATTTAATCTGCCCAGGCAGTTGAGATGGCAAAAAATCTAAACTTCTGGAGCTGTCAAGTCAATGATTCCCATGGATACATTAATCTTTCATAGACTTTCTTTTTCCTCTTCAAATCCTGTTGTATCCAAAACGAGGTACACTGGAAATGTACCATTTTTTCTGATATTGTTGGGATGCTCATGATGTACATGGTTAATCTCTGACCTCTCTATGGGCTCAAACACATTACATGCAATAAAACCCCCTATTAAAGAAACACTGGGGTAATATTTTTTAAATTCACTGTTTTGAAGAATTGCATTTAAAAATATGCAACATAATAACAGGGTCCTCCATTTTTGAAAGGTTGTTAATGCTGTATTTTTCCTTGTTTTTTATCCCCTGTATTGCGCTACGAAATATGTTGGTGCGTTACAAATAAAAGTTAATAATAAAATAATAATAATAATACAGCCTCAATTTTATCATCTTTTAGATGCTGTACAATCAGCATTTTGGATTAATCATATAAACTTCCTGAAGCAGGAGGAGAATTTAAATACACAGAAAGGGACTGTCTGCACAATGGAACTGTGGCAGCTGCATCTACCGGTGCTCTCAGCAGAAAGGGGAAGCTTGCTAATTTACAAGGACATACCCACCTTAGACAGTAACATGAAGCATCTGGGAAGAAATCAAAATGGAGCCACATGTTAAAGAATACTTACATATAAAGGTTGTGTTTATTAATATAAATATATATATATATTTTTTGTTTTTCGAAAAATTTGAATTTTTAGTTATAGAAAAAATGTGACTACCATGGTCCATTAGAAATTGGTTCTACACAGCTGGTTGTAGGACCAGTGCTGGTCCCTAAGATCTTCTATGCTGTCAGGAACAAAGAGGATTGAGCCTAACATTTTATACATACATCTACAATTAGTGACCGTTACAGATAAATTGTTGTGTCTGACTCTCTGTGACCATATGCATGCAGTACTTCAGATACATCTGTCTGTGTTTCTGGTTGTGTTCCATATGGTTTTCTTGGCAAAAATACTGGTATCAGTTGCCAGTTTTTTTTTTTTTCATGATTTGTCTGACCTCTCTGCTATGACCTGCCCATCTTGGATGACCCTACATGGTATAGCTCACAGCTTCATTGAAGTGCACAAGCCCCTTCACCACTACAAGGTAGTGAACCAGAATTGGGTATATAAATTAACTAATTTGCAGTTAAAATTTACTGTATTCAAATAAATGCAAAAAAAAATGAAAATGTTGCGTGTCACATATTATATCACCTTGTTAAATATGTTCTGGATATCAAAGTTGGTCCTGCTGAGCATTTGAAGTTGCCTGTCCTCAAACCAAAAGAAGGTTGACCATTGAATCTGGTTTCCTTGGAGCTGTTCCCCATTGTCATATAACTTGATAATGTGCAAAATGCTTTATACATTTTAAAATAAATAATTAAAACTTAAGATTTTTAAATATTACATTGTTTTGTTTTAATGGCAGCAGACATTTTGCCTTAACAGGATTAGAAACCTGAGAGGAAGGGAGGCATGATGGGTTAAGACAAGATTTCTATTTAGTTCTGTAAGAAGACTGAAATTGTATATAGTCACTTGATAGTAGACCTAAGTAGAGCAGTAAGGCCTGTGAGGATAATTTCCCAAAAGCTAGACACACAAATCTAAGATGGAATTGCCCATGACAGGACCAGAAGTTTATTAAAGCTGCCCATGTGGTTAGTTTTACATACTTCACAAAATTTTTTGACAACCTACAGTGGACCTTTAAACCTAACCTAATATCCTATTTTATCTTAGGTCCCAATAAAATGGAATTTGTTAATAACACTAACTGCAGAACTCACAGCAAAATAGATTAATGCAGCTAACGAATAAGAGCAATAGACTCTAGGAGACATAGGCCTTCATTCAATTGCGATTTGGCCAATTGAATAGTGCTCTAAATAAGCACATAACATATATTTTTCTTAAACTTCTTTAAAAAAAATATGTTATGTGCTTATTTAGAGCCCTATTCAATTGGAATTGAATGAGGGCCATAGTGCCTTATTCAATTGCAAGCCTGCAGATTACATTATACAGGCTGTAGGTCTGCAGGCTCGAAACTTGCTACAATTACAGAGCGATTCAATTGAACAAGTCCGCAAGTTATGGGCTGAAAGCAGAAACTGTAAACCATGCAATCGTAAGTAGCATTTCAGAGAGTGATCATGATCAATTAAGCAAGGTCGTAACCACCCATTTAGAAACAGCCAATAGTAAATGAGACCGTTATCATGACATCAGTATAAAATGTAGGTCAAACGTCAATCAATTAGCGTTTAGAAGTCTGATATGTGATCGGACTCACAATACGGCAATGTTCAAAATAATAAAAATGAATGACGATATTGTTCTAGTCCACGTGGGTGGTCTGATATGTATTAACTCATTGATTCCCGAGATTGATATAACCCGGAAATGAAACATAAAACAAAATATTTTTTTAATACAGATTTGTGATCTTGAGACTCTTGTGTAATTAATTCTAATGTTTTTCATCACTTATCCATCTTTCAAAGTGAAGTATTGATCATTTATGTGCATTTACAGTGCTACAATCAGGTGATTAACCCACTTGCAAGTCCAATCTGGTACTCATAGGGTTTTCTTCTACATTCGCCATTACTGGTGTGAAAACATTTGCGGGCTGAAGGTATTGTAGCGATGCGCGATTTTAGCAATTGTAACTTTTGCAGGCTTGAGAGATCAAAGGCTTACCATTTTGACAATCGCAGGGATTTTCAACCTGTAACCCGTAGATCATTTGCAGCTCACTAAAAGATGCTAATTGAATAGCAAATTAGTTTACAGGCAACATTACGGGCTCCAGTATCCAACAATTGCTCAATTTAGTATAGACAACAGTTATCAAGCTGGGATAAAAGTGTGGATAGAAAAGTGCAGTTAAATATCTCGGTTTCCTTATATTTTCTAAAACGACTATTTATCAAACGGGTAAAGCGAAGAGAAAACAGAGTAAATAGAGATGTTTTGTGTTTTAAAGGCACTCTGTAGGCATGAATAATTTGCTTTGTGCACATTTGTGACTAGGTTACTTCATTAGTTTTATCCTCCTCAATGTAATTGTGATATTACATTTACACTTCACTTACACTTTATGTAATGATATAGAAATCACAAAGTTGTGGAGACCAGTAGCCAAGGTCAGCAATAATCCAGTTCCGCAAACTTGTAGGTGAAAACAGGAACAAGGTTTATTGAAGTGATCAGAAACCACACAATAATCTGGCAAGGATCAATAGACAGAAGGTGGCTTATATAGGCCAAGGACCAGACACCTGACCAGACACAGCTGAAGAGACTTAGGTACTGATACAATTGCTAGCAGAGTCAAGCTTATAAGGTCTCAATGGAATTCACAACAGGCAGGCTAGCGCAGTGGTAGGGAAGAGGTATAGCAGCCTGGGGACCAGGGTTCAAAACGCAGCAGAGTCAATTCCTCACATTACCCCCGCCTCTATAGGTGCAGCCTCTGGATGCCATATTACCTGGTTTAGCAGGGTACTGCACATGAGGAGACCGAAGGAGATCAGGAGCGTGAATATTGTCCACTGGTTCCTACGAACTCTCCTCCTCACCATAGCCTTTCCAGCGAACCAGATACTGAAGCTTGCCACGGAAGATCCTGGAGTCAAGAATTTTGTCCACTTCGTACTCATCCTCACCATCCACGAGGACTGGAGGTGGGGCAGGCAGGGCTCGGCCAGGGAAAGTGTTTTCATGAAAAGGTTTAAGCAGTGCAACGTGAAACACTGGATGTATTTTCATGGAATTCGGGAGTTGTAAACGGAAAGTGACAGCATTGATCTGAGCAATGATCTCAAAAGGTCCCATGAACCTTTGACCCAATTTATGAGAAGGAATCCGAAGCTTGAGATTCCTTGTTGACAGCCACACCTTGTCACCAACGTGATAGACTGGGGCCTCCTTTCTATGCCTATCAGAAGCTCTTTTGTAACATTCCTGAGCCTCCAAAAGAGTCTCTTTCAACAGTGCTTGGGAATCACGTAAGGCGGTTAGCCGGTCAGCAACAGCAGGAATGGAAGTAGTAATTGGGAGACTGACTAGAAAGGTCGGATGGTAACCATAGTTGGCAAAAAATGGGCTCAAAGAAGTGGAGCAGTGTTGGGCATTGTTATAGGCAAACTCCGCCGTGGGTAGAAAATCCAGCCAGTCATCCTGCAGGTAACTAATATAGCACCGCAAATATTGCTCCAAAGTCTGGTTGGTTCGCTTAGTCTGTCCATTACTTTGCAGATGAAAAGCTGACGACAGATTTACATTAATACCTAGATTAGAACAAAAATGTTTCCAAAAACGAGACGTAAACTGTACTCCCCTGTCGGAAACTACTTCATCAGGCACTCCATGCAAGCGAAATATTTCCCGAATAACCAGGTCAGCCATCTGTTTAGCTGAAGGGAGACCACGAGCTGGTATGAAATGACCCATCTTAGTTAACCTGTCCACAACAACAAGAATGGTAGTGTGTTCCTTAGAGGGAGGTAGTTCCACAATAAATGGTAATTCCGGCTGAGGATGTACCAGGACAGGGGCAGAGGTAAACAGAGTCTTCAATCTGGAAAATGCGGTATCCGCCTTATCGGACCACTGAAAAGGAGTCCCTTTACGTGTGAGTTCAGTGATCGGTGGAATAACGGCAGAGAAATTCTTAATGAAACGCCTGTAAAAATTGGCAAACCCCACAAATCTCTGAACATCTTTTTCATTCTTGGGGATGGGCCAGTCCAGCACAGCTTTAATTTTACTTGCGTCCATACTTAAACCTTTGGGAGTTATTACATATCCCAGGAATTGAATTTCTGTTTGTTCAAACTCACATTTTTCTAGTTTAATGTATAGGCGGTGGGTACGAAGGCGCTCTAGAACTATACGGACCTGTTTTCTGTGGTTTTCAAGATTATCAGAGAATATTAGGATATCATCCAAATATGCCACAACAAACTGATCCAGGAGATCTCGTAGTACATCATTGATAAGATGCTGGAAAGTTGCAGGGGCATTACACAGCCCAAAAGGCATTACTAGATATTCGTAATGCCCGTACCTGGTTCTGAAAGCTGTTTTCCATTCATCATTGGGTCTTATGCGAACCAGATTATATGCCCCTCGAAGATCAAGCTTCGTAAATATTTTAGCTGAGCGGAGTCTCTCCAAAAGTTCAGGAATCAGAGGCAAGGGGTAGCGGTTTTTAACAGTGATGTTATTAATGTCCCTGTAATCAACGCATGGCCGTAGGCTGCCATCTTTCTTTTCTACAAAGAAAATAGGAGCTCCTGCTGGAGAAGTAGATGGTCGAATAAAGCCTTTGGCAAGATTTTCTTGTAGGTATTCACGAAGAGCTTTCAATTCAAGCTCAGAAAGGGAATATATACGGCCAAATGGGATAGCAGCCCCAGGCAACAGCTCTATTGGGCAATCATAAGGCCTGTGTGGTGGAAGCTGATCAGCATTCTTCTTATCACAGACATCTGCAAAATCCCGATATTGTAGAGGAAGCTTAGTCAAGTTTGTAGCAACCATTTCATTAATTGTTGTGGCAACAGTTGTTACCTTAGAGGGTTGACAATTCATTAAGCAATGTTCTGAAGGAAAGGACAAAGTTCTGATCTTCCAATCAATCTGTGGGTTATGCAGAGCAAGCCAAGGTACCCCCAAAATCACTGGAAACTGTGTTGAGGAAATTAGGTGGAAAGAGATAGCCTCATGGTGATTCACTTCCACAGTCAACTTTAAGGGCACAGTCTCATGTGTAACCGGTCCTGACGTAAGTGGAGAACCATCAACTGTCTCCATTAACACAGGTGAAGAATTAGGGATAGATTGAATTCTATTTCCTGCTGCAAATTTAATGTCCATAAAGTTTCCGCCTGCTCCAGAATCTATCATAGCGGTAGTTGAAATTTTACGATCACCACATTGCAACGTGATAGGCACCACAAAATGAGGATGTTGAGTCAACATACCCTCTTCACCATGAGCCAGAGAAAACAAGGGTTGTGTGACAGAATTCGGTTGATCCGAAATCTGGGATTGGTGTCGAATCTGTGCACCCTCAGCCACCATAGCTATTGTTCTTTTGGATTTGCTAGGGCAATTGATGGCATAGTGCCCTGCACTACCACAATACAGGCATAAATTGTGAGTGCGTTGTCACTGTTTTTCTTCATTGGATAATGGCCCTCTTATTAGATTTACCTGCATAGCCTCTGGCTCAGAGTCTGTAGGTGTTTGTGGGATCGGAGTAGAAGTTCTTGAATAGGAAATTGGAGTAGTACTTGGTCTAAAAGAGCCCTGTCTTTCCAATCTTCTTTCAGAAAGTCTCCGATCAATACGGATAGCCAAACGCACAAATGCATAAAAGTCAGCAGGAAGATCAACACGAGCTAGCTCATCTTTTATAGCTTCTGAGAGACCTTTTCTGAAGTGGAACCTCTGGCTGATTGGTTCCAGGTAGTATCAGCAACCCACTGTCTGAATTCAGCAGCATATTCAGCCACCGAGCGCCTCCCTTGATGCAAATGAAGGAGAGTGGCTTCTGCTGTAGCACATCGATTGGGGTCATCAAAAATTAGGCACATGGCCTCAAGAAAGTCATTTAGATTACCCAAGACTGGACTGTCTTGTTCCAGAAGAGAGGAGCCCCAAGCCAGGGCTTCATCTTTGAATAAGGAAAAAATAAATCCCACCTTCTCTCTTTCAGATGGAAATTGGTGAGGTAACATCATGAAGTGCAAACGGCATTGATTTAGGAAACCCCTACATTTTTTGCGATCTCCTCCAAACTTTTCTGGCAAGGGCAAGCGGGCCTCTTGAGCAGGTGTAACAGTACCAGCCGCAGCATCACGTGCCCTGTAGCTGGTATAATCACTGTGCATTGACTGAAATTTATTTTGCAGTTCAGCTACCTGGTCCTGCAGCACTTGGATGGTCTGTGCCTGGCTCTGCACAGTTCTTGCAGTAAAAGCAACCTGTTGGGCCTGCAGTTCAGCTACCTGGTCCTGCAGCACTTGGATGGTCTGTGCCTGTGTCTGCACAGTTCTTGCAAATAAAGCAACCTGCTGGGCCAATGCAGAATCTGTCCCGGCGGTCTCCATGAAAGGGCCAGATTATTCTGTAATGATATAGAAATCACAAAGTTGTGGAGACCAGTAGCCAAGGTCAGCAATAATCCAGTTCCGCAAACTTGTAGGTGAAAACAGGAACAAGGTTTATTGAAGTGATCAGAAACCACACAATAATCTGGCAAGGATCAATAGACAGGAAGTGCCTTATATAGGCCAAGGACCAGACACCTGACCAGACACAGCTGAAGAGACTTAGGTACTGATACAATTGCTAGCAGAGTCAAGCTTATAAGGTCTCAATGGAATTCACAACAGGCAGGCTAGCGCAGTGGTAGGGAAGAGGTATCGCAGCCTGGGGACCAGGGTTCAAAACCCAGCAGAGTCAATTCCTCACACTTTAGATGCCACAGAGTAACAGATTCTCATCTTCTGGAACCTCACCTTTCTTCCTGTTCACCCTCATAAGTGCTGTCGTATTGCAGTATTGTGCACTAAGGCCATAACTATAGGGAAAAGGCTTAACACTATCACTGCCTTAAGACAGTGCCATGTTGTGTGTCTGAGCAACATGGAATACTGGTAGTATGAAGTCGCACTCCTGTGGGTGTGGCTTTTGGTCATAGCTGTGCAACATACATTTTCATATGGTAAAAAAGTGGAAACTTCCAGAAGGTGAGAATCAATTACTCTGGTGTTCTCACCTTCTGGAACCTCCAGTTTCTTAATGTTCACCTTCATATTGCAGAATTGTGCACTAAGGACATGCCAATATGGATTAGGCTTAACACTACCAGTGTCTCAAGACAGTGACATATGTGTCTGAGCAGCATGGGATACTGTTTTTTTTAAAGATATACTGTCTGTGCAGACAGTGTGCAAAGCATAATCATTGATCTTAACCTTAACTTAACTTATTTTTCAAATGTTTTATTTTAATACCATGTCACTTAATTTGCAGCCCTGATCAAGCACTACATTCCTCCTTTGGGGCTTCTATGTTAAGTATGGGGGCATGTGTTAATACAAACTGTTCCTCCAGACTCTGTGAGTGACAGGAACAGCTCGGTGCACAGCCATGCACCCCCATAATTTACATAGAAGCCTACTAGAGTGACAACAACAATTAAGGGCATATACTGCTTGCAAATGGCATCACGTGAAATAAAACTAAAAACTTACAAAAATAAGCAAGTTACATTTTTAATTTAACAATATGCTACATTGTCATTCTTCACCATACTTCCTACACATACAATATGCACCCCCCCACCAGTTAAAAATTTTCTATAAAAAAATGCCTAAAGTTCCCTTTAACTTTTCTTATTCCCACTTATCCCTTGATAACTAAACACTCTAATGTCAAGACATATACTAATGTTAGAGAGAGAGAGAAAGAATAGCTAAATTTGGTCATATATATGTTATAGTGTATAAATGAACAAATTCCTTTTGCAATAGCTTCTTTAGCAAAAAAAAATCAAACAATACTATATGGTTAATTAGTAACATTATTTAATTACAAGACACGGCTTGGCAAATATAAAAGCCCACATGCTTACTAATACAGAATATGACAGCTTTCATTTCTCATTAAAACCCAAAGCTATAAAAATATGATTTTTCTTAAATCAATCAGAGATATGAACAGACAGGTGAGAGAACTGAAACGCAGGTTATGACATTGAGTGCCCAGAATATAGACTATGTCAGTCTAAATTTGGGGTTTAGTTGGGTGAGGGATGTAAAAGGACTGTGTATGAAGCAGAATACATAAACACAATGGATTGATCAATAATTCAGTGTTCCAAGCTGAGCATCTGGAGGCTGGCAGGACGGGTCAGATGTGTGTACAGATGGATGACACTGACCTCCTGCACTGCCCATCCGCTATATTAGGAAGGAAATGACTGGAGATGGTGTATGGCTAGGAAAATTAGGGACATTAGTAATGGAAAACATAGAAAACATAAAAGATTTAATTAATGGGACCAGATCAGGGACATTTCTAGTAGCTGAGTTTGTTTGACATATAAGGCAAATACTCTATATAATATGTAGCATTTGAGATTGAATATAACTGATCTGAAACTGGTGTGTGCATACTATGTATAGCAGTTGCTTTAAACCTTTTTGATCCAATGGGGACAACCTTTGAGATCCAGAAGATTTTAACAGCATGATACTTCATGTGGTACACTAAAAGTTCATATAGTTTTACTCTAATTTGAATAGAGGACATTTTGAATGCAGTTAAATTCATCTATAATCTGATTAGTGGTATGTTTAAAGTGTTAGGCTCTCCTCATTCCGCTTTGTGTATAACATGGACTTGTGTATAACATGGAGCCCCATTCAATTGAGATTTTCGGTGATCTGGTAGCCCATAAGTGAGGTCTCAAGTTAATTTGCTATTCAATTGGCATCTTTTTTTTGCAGGCTCCAAACGGGTTGCAAGTCACGACCTTGAAAAAATGGCGATGGTTAAACCCGTAACTTACAGCCTCCCGAAGCCTTTAATCTTTCACTATCGCAAGAGTTACGATAGCTAAAATCGCAAACCGCTAATCAATTCCCCAAGGCTGCACTTGCGTTTAAACCTGTAAATGGGAAATGTAGCCCAAAATCCTACGGTACTAGAGAGGACTCAAGTATGCTCCCCCTAAATTTCCCCTCTGCTCCTAACCCCCCCACACTCCTGAAGTAATCCTCCATGAAGCAGCGGTCCCAATTGGGACTCCCGCAGAGTCCCCACATTAACCCCTTGCTGCAGGGGTCACAATTTGGACCCCCCCCCCCGTCATTTAAAAATGTAAATCCCCTGCTGCGGGTCCTTAAGGGCCCTCGGCACATAAATAGTTAACCCCGGCCCCTGGGTACTGTAAGTACTCCCGCAGCACTTAACATTAACCCCCCTATGCTGCGGAGACCCTCATGACACTAAGTCTAAGCACTACCCTACACTACACTATTATCCAACCCAATAAACTATTAAATCTTAATTATCCCCCTCTAAGTAATTAACCGGCCTCTAAGTAATAATCCCCCTCTTAGTAATTAGCCCTATTTAACCCTCACCATGCCTAATTAACCCAATCATTAACCACTTAACCCTATCTAGACCCAAATATCCCTGTCTAGTCCTATTTAACCCTAACTGTACCTATTTAACCCTACCTGTACCTAATTACCCCTAACTGAACCTATTTAATCCTAACTGTACCTAATTACCCCTAACTGTACCTAATTACCCCTAACTGTATCTAGTTAACCCTAACTGTACCTAATTACCCCTAACTGTACTCAATAAACCCTAACTGTACCCAATAAACCCTAACTGTACCCAAAAAACTCCTATCCTATGAAGCCCCTTTTCTATCCTATTCCTATCCTATTAACCCCTTCCCTATTCTATTAAAAACCTCTACCCTACCCTATTAACCCCTACACTATCTACCTAACACCCTAGAAAAATCCCTAACACCCCAGTAAGTACAAAACTCCCCTAAGTACAACAAATTACAAACTACTAACTACATGAAAATAACAAAAGCATTACAGTAAAAAAAAAAGACTTACACACTGTCACGATCTGCTTTTTCAAGGGGCCTTGATATGAACCTAGTTCAAACCTACCCCAGTAGAATCATGTAGTTCCTGCTCTCTGTGGCACAAAAGATGGCTTCTGAAGAGGGCAAGGCCCAAAAGGTACAGGGAGAGAATACTGGATACAGATTACAAGTGGCCCATGGCAAGACCACTCCCCAAGTCAGGATACAACACACAGAAATAGTCTCACACCTTGTATATGTGGAAACTATCTCTCAACTTTTATTGAATGATCAAAACAACATATTTATACTCTCCAATACCACACCCTTGTGTACATTTGTGTATGTGTGATATCAGCCAATCTGGCTTGCAACCTTGGGCTATCAAAGCTCTTGAGATCAAATTCACCAGATATCTATAGCTGGCTAGTAAACAAACCTTTATGTTAAACTCAAGTGTTTGCTTAGGACTACTGGAAGTACATACATCTATCTTGACCCAAGGTCTGTATGTGTGAGTGTGCAATGATCTGCAGCTAACTTCTATGCAGAGCATTTTTACCAATTCCACATACAGTGAATATAAAAAGTCTACACTTACCTGTTAAAATGTCAGGTTTCTGTGCTGTAAAAAATTAAATAAAGATAAATCATTTCAGAACTTTTTCCACCTTTAATGTGACCTATAAACTGTACAACTCAATTGAAAAACAAACTGAAATCTTTTAGGTAGAGGGAAGAAAAAATATAAAAATAAAATAATATGGTTGCATAAGTCTGCACACCCTTAAACTAATACTTTGTTGAAGCACCTTTTGATTTTATTACAGCACTCAGTCTTTTTGGGTATGAGTCTATCAGCATGGCACATTTTGACTTGGCAAGATTTGCCCACTCTTCCTTGCAAAAACACTCAAAATCTGTCACATTGCGAGGGCATCTCCTGTGCACAGCCCTTCAGATAACCCCACAGATTTTCAATCAGATTCAGGTCTGGGCTCTGGCTGGACCATTCCAAAACTTTAATCTTCTTCTGGTGAAGCCATTCCTTTGTTGATTTGGATGTATGCTTTGGGTCGTTGTCATGCTGAAAGATGAAGTTCCTCTTCATGTTCAGCTTTCTAGCAGAAGTCTGAAGGTTTATTGCCAATATTGACTGGTATTTGGAACTGTTCATAATAACCTCTAAGGCCCCAGTTCCAGCTGAATAAAAACAACCCCCATGCTACCACCACCATGCTTCACTGTGGGTAGGGTGTTCTTTTGGTGATGTGCAGTGTTGTTTTTGTGCCAAACATATCTTTTGGAATTATGGCCAAAAAGTTCAACCTTGGTTTCATCAAACCATAACACCTTTTCCCACGTGCTTTATGGAGACTTCAGATGTGTTTTTGCAAAATGTAGCCTGGCTTGGATGTTTTTCTTCATAAGAAAAGGCTTTTGTCTTGCCACTCTACCCCATAGCCCAGACATATGAAGAATACGGGAGATTGTTGTCACGTGTACCACACAGCCAGTACTTGCCAGATATTCCTGCAGCTCCTTTAATGTTGCTGTAGGCCTCTTGGTAGCCTCCCAGACCAGTTTTCTTCTCGTCTTTTCATCAATTTTGGAGGGAGCTCCAGTTCTTGGTAATGTCACTGTTGTGCCATATTTTCCCCACTTGATGATGACTGTCTTCACTGTGTTCCATGGTATATATAATGCCTTGGAAAATCTTTTGTACCCTTCTCCTGACTGATACCTTTTAACAATGAGATCCCTCTGATGCTTTGGAAGCTCTCTGTGGACCATGGCTTTTGCTGTGGGATGCGACTAAGAAAATTTCAAGAAAGACCAACTAGAGCAGCTGAACTTTATTTGGGATTAATCAGAGGCACTTTAAATAATGGCAGGTGTATGCTGACTCCTATTTAACACGATTTGGAATGTGATTGCTTAATTCTGAACCCAGCTACATCCCCAGTTATAAGAGGGTGTTCAGATTTATGCAACCACATTCTTTTTATTTTTTATTTTTCTTTCCTCCACCTAAAATATTTCAGTTGGTTTTTCAATTGAGTTGTACAGTTTATAGGTCACATTAAAGGTGTAAAAAGTTCTGAAATGATTTATCTTTGTCTCATTTTTTTACATCACAGAAACCTGACATTTTAACAGGGGTGTGCAGACTTTTTATATCTACTGTATGTTCTATATTACATTTTCCCTCTTATAACTAGTATACATAATAACCATGCACAGGCAACATATTACCACACAATAACACATAATCCCAATGCAACAATGTCATGCTTGTCTGGCCATATTCATAAATTACTGGCAATATGAGTCCTTAAACAATTAAATCATGACACACATAAAATAAAAATGATTACATAAAATAAAAAACACTATTAAAATAGAAAGACTTACAACCTGTAAAAAAGAAAGGGTTAATGAGTCTACTGACCTGTCCAAATGCCCCTCCAGCGGTGATCTCCAATGCCCTGGTCTTCACTCTTCTGGGCCAGGAAAGGCCCCTCCATCAAAATCCTGACGTTCTATAACAAAAAATATTGCTACTAACGGAACTCCTCCCTTGATGAGCTACCCGCCTCAAATGAAGGTTCCTGCGCATGCACTGATCTAAAAAAAATAAAACTGTGCCTTCTGATTGACTGAAATTGCTGTCAATCAGGACACTTGCAGCAAGGGTTAATGTAGGGATGCTGCAGGAGTCCCGATGGGGACCCCGCAGCATAGGGGGTTAAGGTTAGGTGCCGCAGGGGTACTTACAGGAGATTTGAATTTTAAATGCTGTGGAGGCCCAGATTGGGACCCCTGCATCATGGGGTTTATGTGGGGACCCTGCAGGGATCCAGATTGGGAAACCCAAATAAGAATTTAGAAAAGGGGTTTGGACCCAGCTAGGATCCATGTAAGCAAGAGTTATAGGGGAAACAAGATCAGGAGGAAAGGAGCAAATGGAGAAGCAACATCCCTCAATTCTAACAAGTATGTCACCAGCAAAAAAAAGTCTGAATATAGACATGCAGATGAGGTCACAATGGCCAGGATTCACTATAGATATTTAGATTTGTAAATGAGAGTAGATAGGTAACAGTGAGATAGGTGGAAGTGAGGTGCACATAACTGCAGCCTATTCAGTAGAATCATATTGTTAAATATATCTTAGATGATATTAGGTAAACAAGCTTTTTATGCAAACAAAGTTCCTACAGTCCTTAGATGATCATTTAGCCCATGGTGAGCATATCCCTACCTCATACTGGTAAAACTATTGCTTCTTCAGTCATCCTGATTGACTCACCTCTACACAGAAAGAATATCGTCAACTCCAGGTCTGTGTGTGGCCCTCCAGGATCGAACTTGCCACCCCTGCTTTACCCCATAAATTGGTAGCTGTTGTTCCCTGTTCTTCCTGATGAGGTGGAGTTGTAACTTGATAACATTAGTGTTTAACATTGTAATAGCAATTAGTCCACAATATTATTATGTAGGGTTTCTTCATGTTACATCTGGAAACACACTGGGAACAGAGCACTGCAGCTACCAACTGGATGTACTAAAGGACTGTTTATTGACGATGCTAATTTTACTTTGGACAAAAGATTGTTTATTTAATATCATCTGAGAAACAACAGCACCTTTGAATATATTATTGTAAATATGTACAGTACTTAAGAACCTGGGTCATATTGAATAAGCTACGGGCAGATTCATAGTATTAAAGATCACCTGAAGTTACAGGAAACACAATATTGTTTTATTTTAACTACAATCAACCTATGATACAAGTTACAATTTTAAATTCCCTCATAGTTATCTTTGTATAGGCTACCCATTACTGTCATATACACCTAGAAAGTTAACTTGGTGAGATAGCATCTTTACAATGATATCATTTTTGTGAATACAACCACTAGTTATAAGCAATGAATGCTGAGCCTTGGAAAGTTCTACTGGTAACGTACTGAGTCAGAAATACAGTAATGAAGTTAGTTTTTAATGAGAACAAATTTAATCTTGGTGCCCCTTACTGAATGCTAGAGTTATCCATGATACTTTGGTGAAAGTTTTGTTTACATTTATGCAGGATACGGCTTGCAGTTATTATTGCCAGTTGTCTGCTTCTGAGCACGTACAGTGGAAATGGGTATGTGTCAAATTCCAAAAGTTACAAAAACGTAACAAAAGTCCAACCTCAATTCCTCCTCCACCACCCCTCCATTCACTATTAAGTATACAAAATCGTCCTCAGACCCAAAGGTGAAACATTATATATACAAACAGAATCCTAAAATAATTTAAATGTTGTCTAAAAATTATTTTGTCCCATCTCTTACACAGTGGCTAAAGTTGTTTGTTTGTTGCATACTCCATGTAATTGTGAGTTGTTTCCTAAAATACAAGTGGTCATTTAAAGTGCTTTTTATCTTTAGCACTTCCAGTTTATGAATGGACTACTGTAGTTCAAGAAAAAAAAGCACTTGTTTGTGAACAAACTAACAACACTAGCAGCAGATGTTTAAGGGCACAAAGCATTTTTTAAACATATATTTTTTCATTACACGGTGGTCCTTTAATACATCTTGGCTACAGTGGTTTCACACTTTAGATTACAAAAAAAACATTATTATTTGGCTTGCTTTATACTTTACATTACCTGTTATTGTGTGTTAGAAGTTGATATTCTGACATTTTAGACGTGTAAATGAGGACATACCATAAGTCTATCAAAACCACTGCATTTGTAATTAATTACTAATAAATTCAGAATTTGCATTAAATACGTTCAATTTTGGTGTTAAACTTACATTTGAACATTAATGTTTCAAATGCCAGCAGAGCCATCTATTGGGTGTCCGGGTAGTGGTAAATGATAAACGTAGGAGGCTGCTCTCATCCTATCTGTGACTGAACATAGAGCCAGACCTGAGCTAGAGTTCTGCTAGTTACACAGTGAACTGCCCCCATGATTCCCTTTTATCTGCCAGCAGATCCCAATATCCTCATGATCCAGGAGCATACAGACCATTTGTACCTAGGTGATGACACTTGGTAAATGATCCTTAGAGCTCAAGAAGTACAGCCTGAAACATGTCTCCTCAACCACTCTAAAATGTACGACACACATTTTCTGTACAGTGAAACAATAAATAAATCATCAGATTGCAGAGCCAACCAGTAGGCTCCATGAGACACTAGTTCTTGTAGCCTAACTACAGCCTCTGAGGAAGCCTTCTGCTAGGCTGGTGCTGGGAATTCTGGGCAATTTGCTCACCGGATCAAGAAAACAGTAAATATAAAAATATAAAAGTCTACAATTAACTGGCAACTAGGGGTGGACTTTCTCACATTAATCAAGCACTCCCACAAGATATACATTTGATAGAGGTGGAGAAAAGCATATCTGCTGAAGGCTAAAACAATACAATTCAAATGTAAGTTTTAAGAGCTGCCTTGATTTTTTAAAATACTGACTTTATTGCGAATCAGTTATTATATAAATTAAATCCTAAGGTATGAGCACTACAGCGGGTCCTTTCAGAAAACACAGTTTCCAAGAATATTTGCTTCAGTGGTTTTGGCAGTAAACTAAGTATTACCTGCAGGTCCCAATCTATATCGCCTCAGGTAAAACCAATAACGAAAACACACAAAGAACCATGAGCAACTGTACTTTGTAGTTTAGTTGTTGCTTTTCAATATTCCCAATTTATCTCGCTAGACCTCCTTCTTTCCCAAAGAAAACAAAACCACAAGATTTATAGACATCCTGAAGAATTGATGTTTGCTCTGAATGTGTTTTAACAACCTTGGCTTTTCGGGTCACAGTTTCACTCTGTGATTAATAGTGTCCTAAGCCACTTAATACATTATTGATTTTTAATTCGATAAAAAGGATTTCTGTTGGCAAATCACATTATTTAAGAGCAGGAGAGGGCGACTGAACAGAAGAAAATGTACTGGCACTAAAGGAAATCCTATGAGAAGGTGAATCAGTAGCACAATGCTAATTTAACTATTTCAGTGCATTGGAAGCATGCCAACTCAATCTGCAGTTTACGTACCCAGAGACTGTCATGCAGCAATTTATATACTTATAGTGTATTGCCTTATTTCAAATTTGCACTACATGAATGAATCTCAGATAAACTTAAATGGGATTAAAGACTCAATATAGCTCATGGCATGAAAAAATCATTGAGTTCTTGATAGAACGGTATATTTTAGCCCCAGGCTTGGGAAAATAGATGGGTGAAGTGTTTCTTACTGAAAATTGTCACAACACAGGGTCAACTCACCATCCGTGCACAGGGCTCATTTCGACACATCAGCAGCTGGAGTAGACAGCAGACATTTAGTAGTCTTATATCAGATCAGGCAGCCACAAACAGAGCTTGTAAATCCTAGCATCAAGCAAAAGAACACAATTCTACCACCTATGTCTTAAGTAGAAGATCTCTTTATTGAACAGGGTACATCACATTTATAGGAAAAATACAACAGTAACTAAACACATTAACAAAAAGTAATCAAACTGCTGTGCCATTAAACAATATTACTTGGTAACATAATTAAGATCACTACATCAGAAGGCAAAGTTCAAAGTTTACACTTCACACAGCCCTCACTGGCACATGGTGGCTTTTGTCAAATATATCATATGAGGATGCCTCTTGGTCCTTTAGGGAAAGGCATGATGTAATAGACTCTTTAGGCACATGTATTTTATATAAATATTTTAACTAGATTTATTAATTTTATACTCCTCAATTATGATATCAAATTTACGCTTCACTTTCTGCCAGAGTAACAGAGATTGTCAGATTGTCACCACCTGGTAGACCCTTCATAACGGGTAATGGAAGCCTCTGCGAGCAGGCTAATAGATATGCGGATATCTTCTTACGATCATTTGTAACCAGCTTACCGTCATAGGACGTACTTAACAGACTTGATGGGCAGATACTTAATGATTCAACATATAGGATTACTTATGATGTTGAATCACACTACTCCTCTATCAAACATCCAGTTGGTGAAATGGCTGTTAATTACTTCCTAAGCATGGAAGCTAACATCTGTCGGGATAAAAATCGATTTATTGTAGATTTATTGCATTCCATCCTGACCCAAAAATATTTCATCTTTGATGATAAACACTTTTTACAAGTCAGGGGAACCACGATGGGCACGGCTTGTGCTAACCTCTATATGGGGTAGTGGGAGAGTGAGATTGCCTTCTCTGAAGATTTGAAGTTTTATACGTATCATGTTCTCCTATGGCTTAGAAACATAGACAATTTGTGGGACGGTTCTAAGGATTTATTCCTAGATTACATCAACAAACTCAATGATAAAGATTACAACTTGAGACTCACATACAGTATGAATTTTGATAAAGTGGACTTTTTGGATGTTACTGTTAGGAGAGGTGAGGATGGAGCAATCAGGACAGATTTCTTCTGCAAGGAAACTGCTATGAACAGTATCCTCCATCGTGACAGCTTCCATTTACCTCCTACAAAGATTGCCACCCCATACAGAAACTCAGGAGAAATTGCACCGACACAGTCACCTTCAAGTCCTGTTCTGCAGAATTACAGCTGAGACTTTATGCGAGAGGTTACAACAAACGAGCTACTAAAAAAGCATTTGATAAAGGACTGTATAAGAACCATGAGGATTTGGTAATACAGAGAACAGATAAACCCCTTGATAATACAATTAGATTTGTAGGTACTTTTAACAGTCAATGGAGACAGATTCTAAGCATCCTTAACAAACATGCTGACATCTTGAAGACAGATGTTGATTTGGAAGGATGCTTGATGAATGGCATTAAAGCCAGCTGGAGAAGGTCTCCATCATTGAAAGACATATTAGTGTCTAGTCACTTTTCCAGGAAGTTAAAGACATCTTCCAAATGTAGCCTTAAGGGTAGCTACAGATGTGGACATTGCAAATTCTGCTCTCATATAAAAAATGTACAGACCTTTACAGAGCATCTGGGCAGAACTCATTGTATTAAACACCTATTAACCTGCAGCTCCAAGGGGTTAATTTGCGTCCTTGAATGCCCGTGCCAGAAAAGATATGTAGACAGTACGCAGGAGACTGGTTGAATACCTCTGTAATATCTGCAATGCTCTTAAGGATCCGAGTGACGGCAAGAAACTAACAACAGTCGCCAAACACTTTTTGACTTACCACGATGCTAAAGTCAATGATCTGAAATGTTGGGTTCTCCAGCACGTGTCTCTTGGAATCAATGGAGCAAATCTGGAACAACCACTGCTGAGAGCAGACAGCCGTTGGATTTTCCTCCTGAATACTATGGGCCCGATTCAATTGCAAGCCTGCATCTCGTGGAATGTAGGCCGTATGTCTGCGGGTGTGCAGCAGACTCCCATTTGTCTCAGAATCCGAAGCTATTCAATTGAGCAAGGGCGAGGGATATGGGCCAAAAACTAAGCCCATAAAGCCCTCCTGCGGCTGCAAACTGTTAATGTTTAATGTTTAATATGCTGGCCGAGATGCGATTGGCGGCTACGATCCAATAACGGTATAACGTAGTGCGACACAGGCCCCTCAGCCAATGGAAAGCGGTCTAGCCGCAGATGATTGACAGAAGGAGATTATAAAGTTGCGTCCCACCCACTCATGCGTTGACTGTGTTGTATTTTCTGACGAAGTAGCACGCAGGCCCCGAAGTTGGAGGTTGGTTCTAGATAGAGAGAGAGAGTAGAAGTGTTTTGAGAGCAGTACACTTAATCCTTGTTGAGACATATTAACAGATTACACACAATAGCAATACACATAATTTAAAGAAAACACCCAGAGGAAAATAGAGCTAGGTCACTCCATACACACTCCACATCCCATCCCCCACACCACACCCCCCAACAGTTATGAAATACACATAACACACCCCCAAAAAATTCTCATCATACATATACAGCCAAACTTTTATTGATCAATCTTATATAATATTTGGGAGGGAGAAGAGAGGAGGGGAGAGTAGTGGAAAGGCTGGGAGGCGAAGATGAGCAGAGGCGAGGAGGAGAGAGAGGACAGAGAATGGGCCTGGGGAGTGGAGGAGCGGAGGAGAGGAGTGGTGGAGTGGGGGAAAGGAGTAGGGGAGTGGAGGAGAAGAGTAGAGGAGAGGAGGAGAGGAGTGGGGGAGAGGGGGAGCAGGAGGAAGAGCAGGAGAAGGAGTTGGAGAGGAGGAGGTGGATGGCGGCAGGGTGGCTCTAGCACAGGCACGCTTAGACAAGGGGCAGAGGGGCAGGGGCCTGATCCCAGGGGGGGTGGTAGTTCAGGGAAGGGACAGGCCTCATGGACGGATCAAGGAGATGAGGATCCCTGTCCACAGTCGGGAGGGCAAGAGGCTAAGGGCAAGCACAGGGCCCACAATTACATGCACCAGGAGAATGTGGTCGTCCTTGGTGTCATCTGTAGCCGCCCCATGATCCTTGCAGGGGGGATGGGGGGAAGTCAGGCCAGGGCCTAGGGCCCAGGCATGGAAGGAGGAAATGGCTGAGGTTACAGCAGTGAGCACAGCGCGAAGGGATGTGAGGTGCGTCAAGCACCGTTATGATGACATCAGGGCCAAGGTGAGGAGGATGATGGCCAAGGAGGCAAAGAATGTGACTGTGCAATATAGAGACTGTGAGAGGATCTTTTCAGCCAGGTAAAACTTTTTTTGTTTTGTTTTCTGTACAATTCTGGTCCATGAAGACATCTTCTGCATCTGCTGGCATTGTGAAGGACATGTATGAGGTTTATATATCATATATATATATATGTATATATATGTATATATATATATATATATATATATATATATATATATATATATATATATATATATTGAAGAGTGAAGCAGCCGTGAATGTCCAGTAATCTAGTAATTTAGTAATTATTAATCCATATATATATATATAGATTAATAATGAGTATTGCAATATAATTTGAAACCTTTTGTATTGGACAAATGTCTTATTTATACCGACGAGCTTTCGAGAGGCTTAACCTCCCTTTATCAAGTCTCAAGCAATACTACATGAGATGGAACCCTCAGTTTGAATAATAACAGCAGATGCAGATAGAGTGGTAACAGCATCTGACATCATCAGGTAAATACATATATGGGGAATAAACACAACATAGCAAAGGAAACATATATACACATATTATATACACATATACATCAACATATACATGAAAAAGCAGAGCACTGTAGTCCATATATCTTCACAGGAAACAACAACATGAATTTATAAAAAATAAAAATAAAAAACTCAGCTGCCTCTTCCAGCAAAACAACATACAACAGCGAAAGGAAGAGAGAAGAAACGACCCACAATTTAGTCCTAAATTCTACTAACAACACATCTAAAAACCTACCAACTCAAACAAATATTTTTTTTTTAAATATACAGAACACACAAGAATTGTAAATCTCTCAGACCATCAACTATCACAAGCAGAGACCTCTGTTCTCTCCAAAGGATTGTCTTTCTGTCCAGACATAAAACTTGATAAAATACAACTATACTCGGACATAGAAGAATTCTTCAGGAGATTAAGACTGGCAGAATTTTTCTACAACAAGGGACATACAACAACATCATTAGACTGTAACAAGAAGAAAAACACATATTTCAACCCACAACCTGGTTGTAACATTAAACTGGACAGTTATATAGAAAGCTTTGAGAACTGCATCCATTATAACAACACAATATAAAAGAGACTTGCACAATCTTACTCCATCAGAAAGAACTGCCATAAAGTTTTTAAAAAACAACGTCAACATCACCATCAACCCGCAGACAAAGGAGGTGTAGTTGATATCATGAATAGTCAGGACTACATAAATGAAGCCAACAGACAACTGTCAGACAATACTTACTACAAGAAATTGAACCAGGACCCTACAGAAAAATATACTCTTCAACTTAAGAAACTCCTCAAAACATTCCCTAAAAATATACATCAGGAATTATAACCGCTCATCCCGCCAATCCTACAACTGGGACTTTCTACCTACTGCCAAAAATCCACAAACCAGGCAACCCAGGGAGATCAATTGTTACAGGTATGGGCACACTGACTGAACAGATATCTGGATTTGTTGAAAACATCCTTAAACCATTAGTTAGTAACACCAGTAGCTATATACAAGACACCACTGACTTTCTCAACAAACTCAGTCAGATTAAAAACTTACCTGCTAACACACTACTTGTTACCATGGATGTAGAGTCTCTTTACAGTAATATCCCACACAACGATGGCACTGAGGCATGCTTTAGGTTTCTTTCAACAAACAAGCAAAACAATAAATATGGCCCTGATATTATTGTTAAACTAATAGAATATATCCTTACCCACAACTATTCTACTTTTACCAAGATACCTAGCTACAGATGATGGGGACTTCCATGGGTACCAAAATGGCTCCACAATACGCAAATCTATTTATGGACAATCTAGAATAATTCTTATCTGTATCCATTTACAAACCATACAAATTCTACCGTTACATAGATGATCTGTTTGATCTGTTCATCATCTGGACAGAAGGAGAAAGCAAACTCAACACCTTCCATTCATCTATAAAACTTAAAATGTATTTCTCCACAGAACAGGTAAACTTTCTAGACACTACTTTATCCATCACCAATGGCACTCTGCACTCAACTATATATAGAAAACCTACAGACAGATGTAATTATCTACACAGCTCCAGTTTCCATCCCTCCCACACCAAACAAGCCATCATCCATAATCAAGCTATTATGTTCTCCTGGTCCCCTTCAGGATTGCTACGTGGTGGTGGTGTAGGTGCTTGTGTACCTGAATAAAGCAGTGAGCTAAACCATGTAGGGCCACTGTAGGTGAGCATGTCATAGCAGAGCGGTCAGACAAATCACAGTCCACTAGAGAAGGAACTGGAAATCCACTCCAGTATCTTTGGCATGCAAACCTTGTGGATACGCACAGACAGAGACATTAGTTTTCAAGGCGGTAACTCGTAACCCATTCAGAGCCCACAAAAAGATGCCAATTGAATAGCAGATTGACTTGCTGCCTCACTTATGGTCTACAGTAATATGTGATAGCTCAATTGAATGAGGCTCTATATCTCCCCATTGATTAAATGAGAATATAAACTATACTGTGTTCCACTGAGTATAATAATTGTTGATTACTCCTATAGTTTGAACTGACCTTTGATAGGGATTATATTGTCTGTAGGTACAGATTTGAATAATGAAACACAATTTATCACCTTCTATATATGATTATTATACATACAGATAATATTTAATACCATCCAGGTGCAGATTATACCAATAGTCTGTAACATTTATTCATAGAAGTTGATCACTTTTTTAGTATTCATTGGCTATTGATATAACCATGTTGTCTGTATGAAATATGAGCCATATAGACTTTATACATTATCATGTAAAATCAGATTATATTACTCTACTATAGGTACTACTTATATACACGCATAGGGCCTCATTCAAATGCAATTTGTCCAATTGAATAGGGCTCTATATAAGCACAGAGCATATTATTTTTACAGAAGTTATTAGTTAGTGAACTTTTATTCAAAAGCAAATTCTTCACTAACTAAAAACTTCTGTAAAAAAAATATGCTCTGTGCTTATATAGAGCCCAATTTAATTGGCCAAATTGCAATTGAATGAGGCCCATAGAGTTTATCATCCATACATGTAAGATAATCATTTTTCAATATCATATATAGTTTTAATTCTGTTATTATCTAGATGTTCCTCATAATTGAGAACGTGATTATGAGTGTAGACAGTCTTTTACTCGATAGTGTACTCTGTGTTCTCTTTTTTTTTTTTGTTCTATTTTGCATCTTTCCATATTCACAGCATTGTTATTCATCTCTGTATATTTCTCCCTGGTATATAATATAACTATAGCTAGTGCTGTTAGGTTCTTATGGGGTTACGCCATTCTCCACACCTCAAGGCTATTTAACTACTCCCATTATGTAATTATTTCCTGCTTGACAAAGCGCATGGGCGAAACGAGCGTTGTTGTATGCAACGTTGTGATGTCACTGATGAGTGACGTCACACTCTAGGGTGCCATGGTGAGTAGCAGCTTCTGAGGGATACAGTGCTGGGATAGTGGACTTGTTTAGTTCAGGTATTTTGCAGCTGTACTTTATTGGAAACCTGTGAGTACATCTTTTACTGATTATCAGCCTTATTAAAATGTGATTTGGCCAATTGAATAGGACTCTATATAAGCACAGAGCATATGTTTTTTACTGAAGTTTTTAGTTAATGAAGACCTTGCTTTTGGATAGAAGTTCACTAACTAAGAACTTCTGTAAAAAAAAATATGCTATGTGCTTATATAGAGCCCTTTTCAATTGTCCCAATCACAATTTAATAAGGCTGTATATCTAGAAGTACATAAGAATTTATAAGTCTGATATAAACCAGCCAGACTACTGGGCGAATAAATCTGACTTAATGTAATTCCTCTTTTGTACTATTAGCTTAATTTTTAGAATACACTGGGAATAAAATTAACTAAACTTTATTTAATCTAAATAACAACAACAATTTAAAACTTCTTTAAAAATCAGAAAAAGGAAAGAATTAAAAAAGCAAAAATGTATGGAAAATATTGATCCCAATTGCCAGAATTGGCGTATACTCCAAGTAAAGGGATGCAATATTTCCAACCCTTGGTACTATTATTTAGTAAGTCAGAATAGGAGAACCTTATTGTTCAACTTAAAAGCTCGGATAACTACACCTCAGCCTTGACAAGGGCAGGAATATAGAATATATTATAGGTTATAAAAATAACTGGTCCTATATGTGGACATGCTGTATAACCATAAATAATACCCACTGCACCTAGCTAATGCACTCCCCTTCAATAATAGCCTAAAATAATAAGCATATAATGAACAGCCCAAAGTTAGAGAACTAAGTTTAGTAGTATCAGGTAGCTAAGTAACTTGTAACTTGTCAAATCCTATAGTAATATAGCAAGCATTGGCTGTATATTTATGGGGATAGGCTCCAATATAAAACCGTGATTAGAGGGGATTTGAGGGGAGCAGTAGTAGAGGGAATTTGAGTTGGGTTTAGCGTAATGCTAATGCTTATAGACTATCATCCGTGGATTTGGATAAAAAGTTCACTAACTAAAAACTTCTGTAAAAAAAATATGCTGTGTGCTTATATAGAGCCCTTTTCAATTATCCCAATCGCAATTTAATAAGGCTGTAAATCTCTGTCTATAAGCATTAGCATTACACTAATTGCTTTAGCTTTCCATTATTATTCAATACATACATCCATTTGGGTTATTAATCCTTGCCGCTGCGTCCTAGTCGTATGCTTGAATATGTGAGTGGATCTTTAGTTTTAGTTTTGTAAAAATGTTTAAGTAAGCTCATTAAAAGTTAAGTTTTAGCATAATATCTTACATACACATACCCTTTTGGGATACATTTCACTTCACTTATTGATCATATGGGAGTTGATTTTTTTTTTACTTGTGCATATCTAGTCAGTTGTGATTTCAGATACATTCCAACTATATGTGAATTGAAATCAGATTAGCCCATGAGGTCTGATCAGATGAGCTGACTTGTACATATATTTTTTATGGAGCTAGCTGTCATCTTTACACAATGTATTTTTTATGTGCTCAGTAACTTTACAAATATGTGGATCCCGAAAATTGATTCTTTGTTCTCCTCATATGTGGGTACTAAAGCCCAGTAATAGTAGCCTATTCTCCTCTCATTATTTGTACTATTTAGTAGCTATACTATGAGCATTGGTACCTCATGTATACAGTGTAATGTATTATTAGTAGCTCATATAGACAAGGCATATGAAGGAGTGGCTTTCCTTTATTATTTTTTGCTGTGTGTCTCAGCAGCATGAAACACTTATAGCATGAAACCCCTCCCTTTTGAGCAGGTCATAGCTGTGCAAAATGGCAATTCTCCAGAGAGAGAACAAAAACACAGGGGAGGTTCTAGAAAGTGGTGGATTCTTAGAAGTAAGTGAAGTAAAAGTTGTATATCCTTATTACATTGAGGAGGATAACATTAATTAAGTAACCTAGTTAAACATTTCTATAACACAAAAATATTTGACTAAATAAGCCCTTTAATGGGAGACTAAAGTAACAAATGTGCATACACTAAACATAAACATTGAAAACTTTTTCTTTGCAAGGCAAATGTGTTATAAAGGTTAACATGTGCTTTTAATTGTTCTGCCCTTTAAACTGTCCAAATGATCAGAGAGTGACAAGAGATGGTAGAAGGGATAGGGGCATAAGAAGGGGAAAGGGGGAGGTAATAGTGAATTGGTAAAAATATATCGTAACAGATATTAGAAAAATTGGGACTTGGAATTTTAAAAGGAAAGTAGGAAAGAAGACGAGATGGGGGATAAAGTAGTAGGGGGTGCAGAAAAATGAGAGATGAGAAAGGAGGAATGTAGGTAAAAGAAAATGTAGAAGTCAGAAACTGGTGAAAAAGATAAAGAGTGAAACTTATTTGTTGTTGCTGCTTGATTTCCAACTACCTTATGCCCCATTATCTTGGTGTTTTAGAAAATCTGACCCAGCTGATAATCCATATAGCTAAACAATCTGGTACCAAATGGAGATAAGGGAACCCTTTTTTTTTACAAACAATTAGAATGAACATGGCAGTTGAGGAAAGCAGTTAGTAATATATGGGTCTAGGAGCTCAATTATGTAACTTTTGATAAATATACGCCTAGGGCCTCATTCAATTCCATTTCCACAATTACCTTCAAACAGCCTGTAAGTCAGTGGGTTAGAAATTTGCAACAGTTACAGAGCAAAATAAATTGAACAAGCCCGCAACAACATGGCCGAAAGCCAAAATCGTAAACCATGAACCCATAAGTAGCATTGCAGGGCATGATCATGATCAGTTAAGGAAGTCCGTAAGTACGGATTTAGAAATAGGCAATAGTAAATGAGACCGTCATCATGACATCAGTAAAACATGTCGTTTAAACATCAATCAATTAGCTTTTAGAGATCCAATATGTGATCAGGCCGGCAACTCTGCAATTTAAATATCAATAAAACCGAATTTAAAAAATGCTATAGTCCATGTGGGTGGCCTAATATGTCCTCTTTGATATATATATATACTCTTTGATTCTCGAGATTGATATAACACAGAAATAAAACCTGAAAATAATAATTTTTCATTGCAGATTTGCAAGCTGGAGACTGTTGTGTAAGTAATTCTAATGTCTTACATCACTTTTCCTGTATTTTAAAGTGGAGTATTGAATTTATATTGGCTTTTATAGTGTTACGAACAGGTATTTAACCCCCTTGCGTGTCCTCTATAGTAGGATTTTTGGCTACATTTGCCATTTACGGGTATGAAAGCAATGCCGGCTTGAGGAATTGTAGCAGTTTAATAGCGATTTGAGATTTTAGCAATTGTAACTCTTGCGGGCTTGAAAAGTCAAAGGCATAGATGGGTTGGAGTTACAATTTTGAAAACCGCAGTTGCTTTTCAGCCTGTAACCCGCAAATTGATAGCGGGTAGCTAGAAGAGGCCAATTTAATAGCAGTAACTTTTGCGGGCTATGTTACAAGCTTCAGTAATTACAATTTGCACAATTTAATGAGGCCCGTTGTTTTTAGTGCAGTGTTGGTTGTCCATATGTCTACACATAAATATCCAATGTTGCTTTAGGTGGTGTTTGTTTGTAGCTTTGCATATTGAAATCCATTGTTGCTAGATAGACTTTTAGCCATCTAGGTCTGCACATAGACAACTAGTCATGTGATAGTTGTTGGTTATTCATAGGTCGTTACACAGATAAACAGTTCAGCTACAAATGGCTTTTGTCCATAGGTCTGCACACCCAAAGCAGTGCTGCAACAGGTGGGGGTTTTCCATGGATTTGTACATGGCTTTATAGTGTTTTGAGACAGGTGAATAAGTCTGCCTGTAGACTATCAGTGTTAGAAGTCCTGATTGTCTGCACACTGAAATGTCTGCACACTGATGGCGAGTGGTGTAACAGGTGCTGGCGTTTTATTGGTCTGCAAACAGATAATCAAGGGTGATAATGGTGGTTGATAATGGAGTTGCAGTAGGTGGTGGTTTTGCTAGGCGTGCACATAGACAATTAGTGTGCTACTTCAGGTGGTTGTGTACAGGTATGCATATAGACAATCATTATTGCTACATGTGGTAGTTGTTTATAGCCAGCATTTAGACAACCCACGTTGTTACTGACAATTTATATTGTCCTTTGGTCTGAACATGGGCACTGTGTTGGTTGTCCATAGGTCTTTACCCAGAGAACAAGTAATGCTACTGGTGATAGTTGTGCATAACTCTTCATATAACGAATAAGTTATGCTACTGGTGTGCATAGACATCCAGTATAATTACAACTGCTGGTTGAGCAAAGCAATACATACACTGTAGAAAAACAATGTTGGTGTAAAGTGATGGTTATTCATACATATGTAAATAGATACTACACATTGTCATTCTCCATATGTATACACATAGATATGGTTGTCCTTAGATGTGTTTATAAACAACCTGTGCTAGTAGAGGTGGTGGCTGCCCATTGATTTGCACATAGAAGTGCTGCTAGTGGTGGTCGTAGTGCACCTGTGGTCGTAGTGTTACCTGTGGTGGTTTTGCATGAGTCTTTACAGACCACTAGTGTTATAATAACTGGTAGTTATGCACAGATGGTGGTTGTGCAAAGGTCTGCTTGTGGAATACCAATCTTCCCACAGGTAGTGATTGTGGATATGTCTGAACATAGACAAATCTTAAGGTGACAAATGGAGATACGGCATAGGTCTACACATGTACAAGTGTTGACATCTGGTAATTTCTGTGCTTTCATATCAATAAAGATCAATCCTGCATGTATGTGTATTCCTAAAATTAGTCTTGCAGCATATAAATCTGTAGAAACATGTATCCCAAAAAAATATTGTCTCTGCTTTTATTATAAACTATGAAAAGATAATGGAGAATGCAATTTTAGCAGCTATATATTGTGAATAAATTTGAGCTAATAATGTAATACATTTTGTGAAAATATTTTTACTTTATTACTTTTCTGCTCCACGCTTCATAGAGCAGAGTTTGGGAATTATTGCAAAATATGATAGATTTAATTAAATAACTGTACATAATTTTCTGAAAATGTATCCTTGTGTAGATGTAGTTATAGAAATGTTAATTATACGGTATAAATAATAAATTATTTTCATTGTTACTTCTAGCCTCCAGTGTTGATACATCTCTTGAGCCAATGAAACCAATCCCTCCTTTAGCTTTTCCAATACTATATACTATAATATATTGAGTCCAAGGTATTGTGTACTGCTTTGAGTTTAAGAAGACCTCCCAACATTTCAAATGGCCAAAGTGGGATACATATTTTGGAAATGTAAAGCTCTATTACGTAGTGTTACCACCATTCTGTATGATGTATAAACTTAGCTGTAAAGATAACACACTAAATATGTACACAATGCTTCATACATACATATATTCTGTAGAACTGACACTCTAGAGTTCTATCTCTCTCCTAGACCCTGAGATGAAATAGGAGGAACCAGGGAAAGTGGGTCATGACCAGGGTGGAAAAACAGGATTTTGTCCTTAAATGCGGGGCTTTCCTTCATCCCATCTCATTACTCACAACCTCCGTAAATGGACCACTGAAGTACTATCTTTAGGGAATATTCTTATGAAATGAAGAACTTGACAAAGTGTAAAATAAATAAATACTGGGCAGCAGACATGTTCACTTTGTTCTTAACAGGTTTAGACACAAGAGAAGAATGGGAGGGACTTTAAATTCAGGTACAATCTCCACTCAGTTTTGTTGAAATGACTGACACTTTGAGAAGTTGCCTAACAGCAAAACTAAACTAGATATCACTTCTCTTCAGGTTACAGACAGACTAGCAATCCAAAGTAGAAGCATCAACCATAAAAGCAGAGTCTCCTAAATATAATATATTCCCTGAAAATACTTTTATATTCATAGCTGCAAATGTTGTTAGCCAGTTACACACATCACAAGAATATGAAGATTTTCCCAAACGACTTCTAGGCTGTGATGAAGCTCTTGATATGATAAGAGAAAACTAAATTTATTAGCAGGAAGTGTATAAACTTTGAAGTCATAAATCCTACAACATGGCAATATGCCTGCCTTTTGTTTATCAAATTCATCAGCAAAGACCTAGTATATCTCAGGTAACTGATGTACTGCTGCCTGATTCTTGGTACAAGCAGGTACAGGTGGTCCCCGAGTTACAGAGGACCTGACTTACAGATGATCCAAATTTAAGAATGGACTGTGAAGGCTTTTTGTATGAGTTTGTTCTGTTTGTTTGAATTAACCCTCCTGTCGGTATGATTACGTCAGTATTTAGATTGTTAAAGTGGTACATTATAAAATACTGACATAATCATACCACTGTTTCTCCCTTATCTTCCTCCCTTTCCCCCTTCCCTCCTCCTACGCCCCCTATCCTCCTCCTCTCTTCCCCCCTCTCCAATCACCTTCCTTTCCCCCTTCCCCTCCTCCACCTTATCCTCCTCCCTCCTTATCATCCTCCTCCTCCCTCCTTCCCGCTTTATCATTCTCCCTTCCCCCTTATCATCCTCCCTTGTCCCCCTTATCATCCTGCCTTACCCCCCTTATCATCCTCCTCTTCCTCCTGCTCCCCCCTATCATCCTCCTCCTTCCCCCTAACCTCCTCCTCACTTCCCCCTCTCCAGTCCCTATCCCCCTCTCTCCTTACTTGTTATTGTAATCAGATGAGCTGCCCGCTCATCTCTCTCCCCGCAGCATGTCTTCAATAGTGAAGTGACCGGCATATGCTAATGACGTGAGGTGGAGGATGATCGGGGGGGAAGAGGAGGAAGATGAGCAGGGGGAGGAGGCTGAAAAATTGAGGAAAGAGGATAGAGGACGATGAACGGTGTGCTGAGGGGGTCCAGGCAATTTTGACAGCCCTGGGCCCCCTGCAGTATCCCCGAGCGTAGCCCGGGTTACCGGTTTAGGAAGAGAAAATTAACCCAGAGCCACACTCGGGATAACCGCTTAAGCGGTTTAAAGAATGAGCACAATAGTTTCTGACACGTATTATAACAGGAGAGGGGTATTATTATAATTATTATTACTGTATTGCACTGTATTATCATTACTACCACATATGAGCCATTATAGTATTGTTATTATTATTATTATTATTATTAATATTATTCATCATCAGGGATCCGAGCTGCTTACAAATCCAACCTAAAGACATATCTCTTTCGTAACCCGGGGACACCTTTATTGGTAAAATAGGATGTCACAGACAATGCTGGATACAGTGCAGATATGGAAATGTAACAGTATATGAACTCCAGTGAATCATTGTATTGATGCCTTAGTCATTAAATGCCTAGAACCAATGGTAATAGTAATTTCAAAAGTAGTTTCTTTATGATTTATAATTGTATAAGGATGGGACCTGCTCATTCTTGACTCAAGATCTGGCTCAGTAGTCAACTATGGTCTGTAGTCAGTGTGGTCGCCAATGCAGAAAAACATGCATTGTCAAATAGAGATTTTCTTTTGTAGGCAGAGCAGTAGAAGAGAAGGGGCAGGGTGGTTTCTAATGAGGCAGGAATGTAATGAGTCCAGCCTTGACATATTATATGTAAATGTTCCTCTCTTTTATGTAATGACTAGCTAATTGCCCGTCAAAAAATTACAGCAATGAAATTGTAAGTGAGCTAATGGTGTTTGGTGTATATAATGTGGCTGATGTAGCATTGTTCGTTTTCTATGTCGTGCGACTTTTTCGGAATATCCGTAGCTGTTTGGTGGTGTTTTGCGTGTTTATGGTAGAGTTTTGCGTGTTTAGGGACCTTTAGCCTCGTTTTCATTTTTTTCGGCTGCCATTTTTTCTCTCGCTCAGGTTATTTTCGGGTCTCTAAACTCTGAAATTTATGCTTAAGTTGAGGTGTAACTTCACTCGCAGAGGTCCTCGGTGCCCCCCCTTGCTGTGAGTAACCTTTTTATGTGTTTGTTGTTTGTGTTTATTGTGTTTGTAATGTTTTTGGGGTCGCGCGGGTTGCGTTCCTTGTTTAATCTCGTAGGTGTTTTTTGGCAAATACGTAGGTGCTTGGTGGTGTTTTGCGTCTTTAGACTGCTGTAGCCTCGTTTTCGCCGGCGGCCATTTTTTCTCTTGCTTAGAGAATTTTTTAGTGTCTAAACTCTTTTAATTTGACTTAAATTAAGTTGTGACTTTAGTTTTCGAGGTCCTGGATGCTCCCTCTTCCTGTAAGTTAGCTTTTTATGTATTTGTTGTGTGTATTTGTTATATTTTTCATGTTTTCATGTGCGCGTAATGCGGCCGATTTTTGCGAGTTCGTAATGGGTCGTAACGTGTCTCGTATTTTCTTTGCGTTACGACGTACATTTTGCGAGGGTCGCAGTTGCTGGCAAGGAGCGCCTTTGGCGCTCCTTGCCAGCAACTGCGACCCTCGCTTTGCTAGGGCCGAGGGCTCGCTATGCGAGCCCGCAAGCATGAGCAACGGCTCGTATGCTCACAACTATATATGTGATGGACATCTTGATGTTCCAATGTGTATTGGTTCTAGAGAATGTTCTGGTGTTTTCTGATGGTGAATGAAAAAGACGGAGAATGAAAAGATAAAACTCATCTATCTTGTATTCTACCTTTTGATTTATGATCCATCTGGTGTGGTTCATGTTTCAAAGTCTCAGACAGGTCTAAGCAGGATTGATGAATCGGTATCTGCTGCCAATCTATGTAAGTGTGAAACAGAATGATCTGCTGGATTAATTCTTTGGTGCACAGTTCTCAAGTTATATTCAGGTCTGGAGATGATATGTGGGACATTATACTAACTGACCAGAAATTGAAAAGTGACACACAGAAGCATATGCCATACAAGCTATCAGACATAATTATTTATTCACTACTCCATATCTAATGCTTATCTCCACTGGTTCCTTTAATTTGTAAACCTGGATTCTAAACTTCAAAAGCCTAATAACCCTGCACTCTTTTATTACTCAGTGCTTATCCCTAAATATTGCCCTAACTGCCTCTCTCAGTACCTCCAACAACTACTACGCCTATTTTTCACATATCTTCCTCTGACTTTAAGAACTTCAGAAACACTTATCATATCTCCCTTTAAAATGCACGTGAAGACCCTACAGGTCATTGGTGTGTGGATGAAAAGGTAAACCACAAATTTGCTTAATCAGTCAACTAAAATTCCTATGAACCCCCTTTAACTGTCGCCTAAGTCCCAAAATCAATAACATAATGTTGCCAAGGCAATTTTAGATGCACACATTTTTGTGAGCCTTCTGTTATTCAGAAGTATAAAAGTTATGCAAAAGCCCAATTTGGTCACAAGGGAAAACTTAAGAGCATTGTCTCGTTGTTGCATCTGAAAGTGATCATATAATAATGCATCAGTGTATGTTTTCTTTTTTAAAATTTAGCTCTCAAAGCAGAAAAAAATATCTAACAGCCTTATTAAATTGTAATTCTGTAAATTTAAAAGGGCTCTATTTAAGCACACAGCATATTTTTTTTTACAGAAGTTTTTAGTTAGTGATCTTCTATCCAAAAGCAAGGTCTTCACTAACTAAAAACTTCTGTAAAAAAAATATGCTGTGTGATTAAATAGAGCCCATTTAAATTTACTGAATCACAATTTAATAAGGCTGTAAATGTTTAACTGATCTGGGGGCTTACAGCCAGTGAGCAGCAATATAGCTATATGACTTATACTAATTTCCTGTTACTTTCAATACATTTTAAATAGGTTTTATGTATTATTTTTGCATTCAAAACACACTTTAGGCAATGTTTAAAGCATGCACATTTAAATGCATGACAAAAAGAATTGTTTTCATATCCCCTATGGTAACATGAGGTTGTTAAGAGCACTCAATAAATTATTGAGCACTCAACTCAATAAACTCAATAAATGAATATATTTATTTTATGTAAGTACCCATTATATACAATCAAAATAATTATAAATAGACATAAAAATATTTTAGTGCAAATGATTATAGTTAAGATAAAGATGGAGTAGCCACATAGAAATCCTATAGATTTTTAGTTATCAGGCTATTTAATTCTGCTGATTTGGGGGAAATTCAGGTAATCTGGTCATGCTCACAGTGTCACTCACTTGTATCATATTGGTGATATAGTATTTTATCACCATTCTGAAGCAAATGTACTTTAATGCGTCATAAAAATAAAAATATTTTGTATTTAAATGCTTTTTAATGTGCAAAGCAAAATGTAACAAAACAAGTAAAGTTTGCAGACTGTAGGCATTGCAAGGAGTTGATGTTAATTAGTCATTTTATTAAAATAAAGATTAAAGCTGTATAGTTTTTTGTCATGTGGAAATGGAAAACAATTATTGCCGAGGCTGGGTAGTTTTACTTCACTGCGCTTTTCTGAGCATGGAGAGAAAAAAAGAATAAATAGACAAGAAACGTGGAAGCAGTATTGTTATATAAAATATATATAACTGCAGAAGATGAAACCAAATTGTTTTTATAAATTACCTGTTGCATGCGGCTGTATAAATTGTTTGGCTTGGTAAATCTGCCTGCCAAGTAAAAAAACTAATTATGAGGCTGTGTTAAACAAAGTGGTATAATCAATGGGGAAAGGGTAGAAAAATGAACGCGCAAATTCTCAGTTAGCTTCCAATAAGATTGTTTTTAAATGATTATTATTATCATTTATGAGCAGCCAGTGTATTCCGCAGTGCAGTAGAAAGGGCGTTCAGTGTAAAAATGCAAACAGTGTAACAATGTCAATGCTATGGCAAGCCTCCTTATCTACAAGAGGCCAATCTCTTTCGTCCTTCTAGCCTAGACGTGTCCATCCTTTTCACATAAGGGTTCTCATGACAGACCAGTAAGCAAATTTCAGAAATTGCAATAATTAAAATAAAAGTATATTATTATGTTTAAAAGACCTGTAAGAACTGGGTCTATTAGCACTGCAAAGAAAGGCAAAAGTAACTAATAAGAGACAAAAGTAGTAGCCAAGTGGTAAATCCTACAGTTAGGACTGGCAGATCAAGTTCATAATCACAGCCAAAAGGTCAGGAGAATGGCCATTAGACAAACCAAAGGTCTTCAACAGGAGATCAATCAGGATAAAAGAAAGATGCTTAGTTGGAGTTGAGAAAGCAGAACAACTGAGCACTGCTGTTCAGTAGCAACTGCTTTATGAGTCCAGGGCTGCACTCCCTAGTTCAGGCACAACTCAATTATTAGACTGGAGATCTGCAACAACCGGAATATAAAGTAAAATCTGTGCTGGAACAGACCATCCTGAATCATACTCCAGGGAGACAGCTTCTCCAAAAAGAGAAGGCACTGTACATGCGCTGCAAGCATAAATATGGATAAATATGTAAACGCTTAGAAGGAAAGTATAGCAAGGATGTACTCTCAGATGCTGTACTAAAGAGGCAGAAGGGGTCAGTGGCCAGTTTGTAACCATGGACCATAACAGGATGACTGTACAATAAAAAAAATATGTGTTTGAAAACTAAGTCTGACTACCTGCATAATCAAGCAGAGCAGTTAAAAAGTATAATACATTCATATATTAAGAAACCTCTCCTGAACCTTTCAGGCATGATACTTTGGTGAAGGATGTGTATGTGAGACAGGGTTGCTTTTACACTTTAGGATCAGGATGTTTGAATTTTTTTCATGCAAGCTGCCTGTGTTTGGGCATGTGCAGGGGAATGGGGTGAGTGTCAGTTCTGTGAGAACCAATTATCTAACAAGTCCTTCTATCCTCTCTCCCTTCCCTCCTCCCAACTTCTCCTTTCAATGATAAATAGAAAAAACAACCTGCATGTTCTAGATATCAGGAGGCGATCAAACAAAGACAAGCTGGGGTCTTTAACAGATTACATAGCTGATAATATTGCTGTTTAATTACATTTTTCACAAACACATGCAATGTTTATTGAACTGTGGTGAATGAGAAAATAAATCATTATTAATCTTTGCTTTGCAAAAATGTCAATCTCTGTTCTCCTCACTTGATATAGACTCTTTGCCACTGTTCATGGCGTTGAAAATGGAACATCTCAGCGGTGTACGGTAAATGCTACACATGTATACGACAATATTTCCATCCAAGGCACCCACAGGCAAACAATAATCAGATTTCTCCCATCATACATGCACTTTTGTATCAGTACTGCTACCAGTCATCTGAGCAATTTGTAAGTGCTGGTACATAGCATCTTCTATAGGCTCAAAGACAGGGCCCTCTATTCTTTTGCAATGTGTTAATAATGTTTTGCCTTATACTTAACCCCTGTATAGCGCTACAGAATATGTTTGCGCGTTACAAATCAAAAACAATAATATTATAGGCAGGAGCACTTGGGCAACAGTCTACTATGTCTAGTGGAAAATTGGCCCTGCAGACTAGAGCTCCAACTTTTCCTTTTGTCTGTTCAGTATATTTAAAAGTGTAATATGATAAAGCAGTTAAAGTGCTTTTACAAATATTTGAAAGAATATTAGAACAGGGTGAGATAGGTTAAGAAAGATAAGGATGCTGGGAGGATGAAAGTGCTGTATCACAAGCTTGTAGTGTTATACTGCTCCCCTAGTATTGTAAATAAATATATATATAGACACAAAAAGTGTTCAGTTTAGTGAGAAATAGCCACAAATAAGTTCTGGACAGCCACATTGTTCCATCCGATGTTAATGATGGACAATTCAGAACTAACCCCTCTGAAGAAAGCCAATTGTTTATGAAGTATGTAACAAACTAAGAACATTAGCACCTGTGTAATTATGGACATAAAATGTTTGGGCACAGACTCAGAATTTTTGAAGACTGTTTATGAAAACAGGAATCCATTTTGTATTTGTTACATCACTTCTAGAGAGTTGGATCATGAGGGTGTGTTTTCGTATCAATCAGTGGAGAAAGTGGTTATGGAAGATCAAAGAGGATGAGGGTGAGATGATTTCTTAGGCAGCTGGCTCTGTCTGAAATAAACATTGCACTATTTCTCCCTCACAGGCCCACAAGTGTAAGTGTTGCTCTCCTGAAATGTAAACTTCCCTCTCATACACACAACTTCCACCAATGTATCACGTATGTCTCCAAGACCAAGCAGAGGTATCAACAATTAATTTATGATTTTCTCCATTTCAACTGAGCTCTTAGATGTAAAGATTTCAAATATATATATATATAAAACCAGGTTAATTACCTGGGTTTGTGGGAGGGTCAATCTCCTTCCACTCTTTATAAACCGCCTGACACACACCTACATGTGCACACAATCTCCAAGGCAGGCACGTCCTGTTACTCCACTATGTGTGTGCTCTGCTTTCCCTGCTGCTAGTCCTCATTGCCTCTTTCATCTCTATTTCTCTTTCTCTCTCTCTCTGCCCTTTTTGGATCTCTGCTTTCCCTTCTCTCCCGTTCTGCTTGCCTCCTCCACCTCTGCTGTTCCCTTCCCTATTCACCTCCTGTCCATTCTTTCTCTTTTCCCTCTTTCTCCCTGACCTCTTCCGCTTGGGTATCCTCTTTCGGCCATTCTGGCTGTTCCAGACCACTCTGACTTTGTGTTCATAGCAGCCCAGCAACACGACGCAAGCAAAAATCTTGTGTCTTGCAATATTTTGGTAATAATTCCTCTCTCACTGTTTTCTGAGGCTGCTAGTCGCAGTACCTCTCCAGTATATCTACCTCACTCCATCACTTTTATTAAAGCTATAAATACCTGCTTTCTCCTTCCCACTCTTCCTATCCTATCTATTTTATCTATTTGTATGCCTCCTTCCTCTGCTTCCCTGTAAAACCATTCGCCTATCATTCTACCCCACTTTCTCTGTCCTTTCTCTCCTTTCATCCTCTGCATTTTACCCCTCGTCTTCTTCACTCTATCTCCTTTGTTCTGCCCACCTAACCATTCCTGGCTACAAGCCTCACCCACCTTTCGCTGTCCTTTCCAGAATTCAAGTACGTCACTTGTCCTAATTCACCTCCAGCAATCAATGCTTTTTGTTGCTGTTTGTTTCACGCTCTCCCCTCTTTCATAATCAACTCAATCTGCAAATGTTCAGTTTTATAATCATGCATCTTCATCCTCCTTTCAAAGTCATTATCCCCTCACCTTCACTGCTTCCGTGCCCTTCGAGGACTTCTCAACTGTCACTCCCACATGACTTTTTCCTCACACCACATCTTCCAATCACGTTGTTGAGGTGCACTCACCTCATCCCTTTAAGTTGCCATTTTCCCATAGAGGGCCTACAATTGCTGCTCACATACCCAAAATATTTACATAACTTCCTCCTTAAGCCTCTTACATCTACGTCTTTTACATCTAACCCAGGTCTAGCAATGGCAGATACAGTTCAATCTGATGCTGAAACCATCCCTTCAGTGGTAGCTTCCTCTCCGGCTAAGGTTCCACCTATTCCAGCCAGCCCTTCCTCACCAAGGCACTGGACCGTTCCAAAACTCATCCAAAACTCCACAGCTGCAGAATACCCTTTCCCGTGTCCGCCACAAAGATGGAACTCTATCGACTACTCCAAGAAGTGCGAAGAGTCCAACCTCCCTCGGCCAATATTCCCTCTGACCAGTTTCAACAATTACAACTAATGACTACAGATGTATCACAGCTCAATCTCCCTCCAAGTCAGGCTCAAGCTTGATTTTTTCCCAAACTACTTTGGCCTTTAAGTCCCCCAAATTATATTTATTATTCTTTATAATTGCTTCAAAATAAATACATGAAAAACTAATTCATTAATGAACTTGCATTGTGATATACAAAAGTAACAGTGTAAAAATGAAATGAATACAGTTTGCCCATGAATTTTAACATTAACCTAGTTCAAAGCTCTGAATGTTGTCTTCAAATGATAAAATAAGAGGATTGCCACTATTAATGCACATGTTGCTGAGGGCAGATTGCTTTTCTTGCAGCATTCATGATGTGTTTCAATGGCTAAAATGACCTTTTCCTATGCAGTTTGTTACTATTAGACTCATAAAAGTAGTAATATTGATTCTACATTAGGGAATGGCAAATAAATATTAAATTTGACAAAGATATAATAAAAATCTTAATGTCCCATATTGTCTCTATTTATATAACTTGAAATATTTGGCATTATTTTGAGGCTTGTCATGCAGTAATACAATAGCTCAGTCGGTTTATAAAAGGCACATATACAAACAAGGATTGGGATGGTGCCATCCCCATAATGTATGAGTTTTCTCTAAGAATTCCTAAATTTAGGTAAGATTGCCACAATGTAGAGGAGCTTAAACATCTCATAGTGTATTGGCTTTGTGAACATATCTCCTGATATAGGCTCTTTGCCACTGTTCATGGATTTGAACATGTGAGTGGTGTATGGTAAATGCTGTACACATACACGACCATATTTAAGTCTGAGTTGCCCATAGGCAAACATTCATCAGGGTTCTCCCATCATACATGCACTTTTGTATCAGTACTGCTACCAGTCATCTGAGCAATTTCTCTTCTATAGGCTCAAAGACAGGGCCCTCTATTATTTTGCAATGCATTAATAATGTTTTGCCTTGTACTTAACCCCTGTATAGCGCTATGGAATATGTTCGCGCATTACAAATCAAAAACAATAATATTATGGGCAGGAGCACTTGGGCAGCAGTCTACTATGTCTAGTTGGAAACTGGCCCTGCAGAATAGAGCTCCAACTTTTCCTTTTGTCTGTTCAGTATATTTAAAAGTGTAATATGATAAAGCAGTTAAAATGCTTTTAAAAATATTTGAAAGAATATTAGAACAGGGTGAGATAGGTTAAGAAAGATAAGGATGCTGGGAGGATGAAAGTGCTGTATCACAAGCTTGTAGTGTTATACTGCTCCCCTAGTATTGTAAATAAATATATAAATAGACACAAAAAGTGTTCAGTTTAGTGAGAAATAGCCACAAATAAGTTCTGGACAGCCAAATTCTTCCATCCGATGGTAATGATGGACAATTCAGAACTAACCCCTCTGAAGAAAGCCAATTGTTTATGAAGTACGTAACAAACTAAGAACATTAGCACCTGTGTAATTATGGACATAACATGTTAGGGGACAAACTCAGAATTTTTGGAGACTGTTTATGAAAGCAGGAATCCATTTTGTAGTTGTTACATTACTTCCAGAGAGTTGGATCATGAGGGTGTGTTTTTTCAATCAGTGGTGGGAGTGGTTTGGAAGAGCAAAGAGGATGAGGGCGAGATGATTTCTTAGGCAACTGGCTCTGTCTGCAATTAACATTGCACTATTTCTCCCTCACAGGCCCACAAGTGTAAGTATTGCTCTTCTGAAATGTAAACTTCCCTCTCATACACACAACTTCCACCAATGTCTCCAAGGCCAAGCGGTGGTATCAAAACTTAATTTTATCATTTTCTCCCTGATTTAACAGTGCTCTTAGAGATAAAGTAAAGATTTCAAATATATATATACTAGCGACCTGCCCGTCAAAAATGCGCGGTGAAGGCCTTTTTTCATTTTATTACGATCTTGTGGTGTGTTTTTTTTCCTTCTGTATATGTATTTGTTAATGATAATTAATTATTAAAATGATAAATTAATATTAGTGTACGTAATTGTAATTAATATATGCAGCAAGCAATGGGCTGAAGAGCTAACAATCTGTTTTGATGTTCCTGCAGCATACAATGTAGGTTTGCAGTGTTGTGGAGCTGAGGTGTGTCAGCAATGTGTGCCGTGTGTAGTGTAAATAGGCTGCGTGCGCGAGGGCAAACCGTTTTGTTTAGCTGTGTAATTCTGCATTTTGTAAGTAACTGTTGTAAAATGGCGGAAATTGTGTATGTGGTATGCAGGTGTGGATGATTTTGCGTCCTTGCTAATAGTGTATCTTGTAGCTCGTACTGGTTTGTGTAAAAGTCGTGTGTGCCTTGTTGTGTTTTGCGGGTTTAGGGGTTGTGTAGACTCGTTTTCATTTGTTTCGGCGGCCATTTTTTCTCTCGCTTAGGGGATTTTCGAGTGGCTAAACTCTGTAAGTTGGACTTACATTTGCGTGTAACCTGAGTCCCAGACGTCCTGGCTTGTGTAATGTTTTTTTTTTCTATTTGTGCATTTTGTGTGTTTTTCATGTTTTTCGCGGTTCGGCCGTTAAGTTCGTATTTTTGCATTTTGTATTTTTCGTATGTGCCTGGCTGTTATTTGCGGGTTTTGGGTCGTGTAGCCTCGTTTTCATTTTTTTCGTCCGCCATGTTTTTTCTCGCTTAGCCAATTTTGAAGTTCCAAAACTCTTTAAATTCGACTTTAATTGGGGGGCAACCTCACTGGCAGATGTCGTGGCTGTCCCCCCATGCTGTGTGTGTTTATTTTTATTTTCATTTTGAAGTGTTTTTGTTGTTTGTGGATGTCCGCGTTACAGTCGTTAATTTTGTATTTTTGTGAGGTCGTCATTTTTTTTTTCTAAGTCCCGCAGCTCCTATTTTATTGTGTAAGTCCGTATTTAGTCATTGCGTGTTATTGTTTTTTTTTCTAAGTCCTGCGTCATGGTTGTTTTTTTTAAAAGTCTTGCTTCTCTGGGTTGTTTGTAACCGCGAGTGAGGCGCCGTAGAGCCTCCACCTCCGCAAATGCGGCATTTGCGGCCTGCAATGAGCCTTCCGCTCATTGCAGCCGACGTTGGAGCCTGCACCTTCCGCAAATGTGGCCCCTCGCTTTGCGAGCTCACAAAGCGTGATGACGACTTACAGTTTATAGATATGTGATATATATACACAGTCTGATTGTCTGTCTCTCTGGTGGCCAAAACAATACCCCCAATATAATCATGGAGTTAGATTCCCTCCCCTGCCCTTAACAAGTTTTCTGAGCTGCAAATTGGTACACTGAAACCCTCAGCAGCATACAGGAGCTGCATACATAATTTGAAACAATTCTAAATAATTCTAAATAACTGTAGAGTAAAAAAGCTAATATATTGTATAGTCACTTTTTCATGCTCTTTCAGATGAAACCAACTTCCTGATGAGGTGACTAATTATAAAGTTTGCCACATATTAAAATAATATGAACATCACATAAAGCATCTGGATTGTTACAGCTACAATTTTAATGGACCACTTATGGTTGTGTTTGTTTTCTGCTTTAAAATCAAATGTCCCTGGCCATATGTAGCATTTTAATATTCTACTTCATAAAATAGATCATATTTATATTGAATACATGTGGCTTTTTATATTGCTGTCTTGAGTTCAATGTGCCAACTCCGAACAAAGCGCTAAAACTTTCATTTATTTCCCTTGGAACAACCACAAACTTTATTCAGGTAAAAAAATATATTTAAATTTTCTCTTTTATTTTGTCTTGATTTCTGGTTTCCCTACAAAGCATCACAATATTAAAATGAAAAAAACAAATCCATCCCTCCACACCTTCTAAATTCTTCTGCCGACCCAACATTATGGCTGGAGGGGCACAGTAATTTTATCATTTCCCTCTGTCGCCTGCAATTTGCAAAGAGAAATTGGATACCTTTACACTGCCCGACAATTCGTGGAAACCTATCTCCTGCATTAATTTCAATTTGCCTTTCTGGGTTTACAGTAATAAATAATTCACACTGCTGCATTATATTGGTAAGGTGGGTTGGAATATTTATTTTCTATTGTTTTTAGGGGGATGGTTTTAAGAAATTGATTTCTAAAGGATTTGTTCTTGTTGGAGCTGCAGGAGGGTTTTTCCAAGAAACTCGAACAACAGCACACCAATCATATTAATTATAAGACAAGTTGCTAATATTTACTCACTATAATCTTTAGAAGGGGGTCTGCAGCCGTTTTATATTTTTATAGGGAACCAATCAGGAGAAAAAAGTATAATTTACCTGAAAAAGAATCAATAAATTGCCTGTTCAAAATACATGGCAATACTACTGCTTGTTTTCTAGTGAAGGTATATTTCTTTATACATTATCAGTTGTCTTTACTTAGAGACATGTTTCTACTTCAAATGCATTACTGTTTTTATTTAGACCCCAGTAATGCCCTTGTCATTTCATAGCTGGCAGCTTATTGAATTGTTCTTTAGATCAGTCACTCTCAACCTTCTAGATCTGAAGACTTGCTGGTTACCTTCCAATGCTCAGGGTAACCGCTTTGAGATCCAGAACATTTTTATCAAAGTTACACCACATGTGACACACTACATTGTCATCTAGTTTTGCAGTAGTTCGAACAGATTATGTTTTAATTGCAGATACAGTCATCAATATTCTGACCAATGTTGTGTTGTGTTTAAATATGTAAGCTCTCCTAATCTCCCTTTGCTCCTGAGGACCAACAGATAAGGTCACAGGGACTGGTACCAGTCCTTGAATGGACTATTTAGAACCACTGATTTAGATTTAATTCTTTATAATATGAACTACACATGCGTTAAAGGGGAAGTTTCACTTAAACACACATTACCCTTATATAAATGAGTTACCCTATAGAAATGTAGCTTATATATATATATAAGCTATATATACTTTTTTTAAAATATTTTTTTGTGTCGGAATAAAAGGCTGGCAGTGTTTTTGTGTGTGAGTAGAATGCTGGCAATGCTGTTGTTATGTGTGTGAATAGAAAGCTGGATAAACCCAGTGAAACCGGTCAGGAGGGCACCAATACAGTGGAGGGGAGACTGGCAGCAGATAAGTACTCCTAAAGAGTTTTCTTTTTTCCTCATGTGATCAGTAGGTCCAGTTTGGGCTCCTAATCTATCTATTGAAGTGGATGGGTATATTTACTGCCTTTGATCTAAAGTGAGTTATATACTTTTATTGCCTATGATGATAGGAGTACCTACTGTTAGTCTCTATATTAATTATTTATTTTAACAGTAAAATTTAATTTTTGGACCCTAGGATTTCAATCTTTGGTACATGGGGGTCCTTTAGAATAATTCCATGAATATGTTGTGTATGGGGGATAGTGTGTAACCTGTATACACAAAAACATGATAACATGGATATATTAATAACAGCACTTTCTTGCATCATATCATTCAGTATTCATACATGATAGCAAATTGATATATATATATTTTTTTATGATCATCTTATTTAGAGTTCTTTCCTAATCAACAAATATCACAATTATAACACAATCATTGACATATTTGAACCATAACACTATAAATATTTATTTTTCTAATATAGGAATCACTTTCACACAAATATGAGGTTGTGTACCATATTGTAGTGGTCCTTAAGCAAATCCATAAACATAAGTGTGTGGTCTTCCTAAAGCACCTTAAACTTCAAAACACCTTTATTCTACTTTATATTACCATTTTATATACTCTATGTTTCGTCACAAAATTCTGATTAGTACATTTTAAGCACAACAATCACTTTTTTCAAAACCTTTTCATTAGCACTATAGCACTTTTCTAACAACTCATTATAATATACTAGGAACTTGCCCGTAAAAATTGATGGGATTAAAATTGTAAGTCTGGCAATGCTGTTTGCCACACAATGTGAGGCTTTTGGTCCTCTGAGCACCATCTGTGCTTATTGCAAGCCTTTCCCTTTGGCGCTCATTGCGAGCCTTTCCTCCCGTCTACTGTACAGGCTCATTGCAGGGTTCTTTAACCTGCAAGTTTAGTGCTTGGGAATGCAATGTGTATCTGCAGCATCTCCCTCCTGTCCCTTCTCTGTGTCTTTATCCTCTGTGTGTGTGCTGAATGTTTGCGTGGGGCGCGGTGACTGACGTTGGTTTTATTTTCAAAGTCCCACGTTGTTGTTGTAAGTGTTAGTGTGTTCGGTGTGGTGTATTTTGTAAGTTTTGCGAGCTTGACGTTGCTGAGCTTCGTTTTCCTTCTGTTTTTTGTCAGCCTCTTTTTTCCTTGCTTGGGCAATTTTCGAGTGACCAAAAATGCCAAATATGGGTGTAATTCGCTTGCAACCTCCCTCCCAGGCTTCCTGTGTCTCCCCCTGTGCTGCGTGTGAGTGTGTTAAAATTTTTCTACATTTTTTGTTTTGTTTTTGGGTTTTTACAGTTATGCACTTGAACAGTGCTGCGCTTCTGGCGCTCGCATGTGTGATGGCGCCGCTGACTTGCGGGTGCGATCTCGCTGTGTGAGGACGCAACTGCGTTACCAACATAGCAAACTTTATGAACAGCGTTCTTGGTCAACAACTATATGTGTGATTTATGTGTGTATAGCTTTGAGGGCTCTCTATATTTATTGATAAATTTTATGTATTGTATATGAGCTATTTTAAAAGAGATCTATTTTCATATTTATCCATTTTTAGAATTTATTAATAAAGTTATTTTGTGAGTATTTTAAGTACTGATCCAAGGTGATGTATAGTGTTTCTTTGACAAATTGTTTAATTAAGTAGGGTGTTAAGCATCCAATACACACCAATCATACATTTTGTTTGCAGTCTGAATAGAAAGCTGGCAATGTTTTGTGTGTGTAAATAGGTTTCCAAAGCTGCTGTTGTGTGTTTGAATAAAAGACTGGCATTGCAGGTGTTGTTATGACCGTATATGTATGAGTGTATCTGTCAGTCTCTCAACCCACTTACTTCCAAGCGGCGAAAAGTGAGAGATAACATAAAGTCATTGCAATAAGGTCTGGACCAATATGAGTAGGAACAAAGGAACAGTCCAAATTCTAACTAAATGCACAGATCTTCCTATAGGGGTGAAATTAACAGTTTCGCTACCTCCAGTCTGTTGAGATAGGTTGGTTCTTCTATTTGTTTTTTTCTGGGGATTTGCTGTCTATATAACAACCTTTAGTCTGACTGGAGGTGAGTAAGCCATGTATGAGCACAAAAACTGTCTCTCACAGAAGTCGTTTAGTTTCATATATTTCACATGATTCATGAATAGTCCACCACGTTCATGAATCCAATGGAATATAAAACCCGTACCCAATAAGACAAAACTAACTAGTGGTATAAAACAGGGCACAGCTTTATTTATTTAACAACAGGCACATAAATGAAAATGATGCTAGTCCATATCAACAGTCAGAAAAGGACCATGAGCCCAACACCAAGGTCGGATCAAAAAAACAATTCCCCTCCTGGAACCTCACATTCAGAGTAGGAAACCAAACTAGGGGTTATGGTAAATAATTAATGAAACTCCTTATGTAATACCCATAGAAAATAGCAATAATATGGGACCTGCAAAGGATTAAAAAGCAAGGACCTGTTTTATACTATCTATAAGAAAATGTTAACAACTAACTCAGATATACCCCATCCTTTAGACTGTAACAATGAGCTACATCCTCACCCATATGAATCCTGTATCTAATAACTATGCCCCCAATTGTCTAACAAAGCATGACTTAATTTTATGTTTTTTACAAGATTTTCCTCCCAGCCCCTCATCCACCCACCCCTGTTTTAGACTTTGTTTATAGATGCATGGAAATCACTTGCACCTGACCAATCAGCAGCATGTACTATCATAATATGTCACCACTACAACCACCATACTCATCCTAATTACCTGTCATCAATCTCTCCTGTGCTTTAACACAGAATATCCACTAGATGAAGATAATAAAAAGGATACTAGCACCATTGTTTCGCAATGCCGCACTATCAGATTCCTCCTACTTTAGGGAAACATCTTACCAACTTTGTACATCTTCTACCCAAGTAGAATATATCTGTATTACAGCAATAAAATTGTCGCCTCTTCTCTTTTAATCTCATTCATTCCCAACTTTCTCTCTCTTCCTGCCCCTTACAAATTCGTATCTGTTATTTTTGCCAAGGTTTCTGCCATTCCCACTCCCTTTAGATGAGTTTGAGTTTTCAATATTGTATGGTGCTTTGGGAAAAATGCATGTAGATTTTAAGCTCAAAGATAGGACCCCTCACTTTTTGACATGTGTTAAATATGGTATTTTTCTTTGTACTTTAACCCTGTATAGCGCTATGAAATATGTATGTGTGTTACAAATAAAGGATAATAATAATAATGATAATAATAATAATATTAAAAGACTTACTCAGTTTCATAGCATAACAAGCAAACCTCCATGGGACTCTAATCTCCAATCTAATATTCATCAAATATGGTTATAACTCTCGAGAACATTGAATATCCCTTTCCAATAAACAAATTAATTCCTTTATTAAAATGCTGGCTTTATCATTACTGTCTGTGTGTATTAAAATTATGTTGGAGAGGGATTAGGAGCATGACTAACAACCATTAAAAGCACTTGTACCCATTTAAGGCCCATATGACGAACCATTGTAAAAGGAGCAGGTCACAGTAGAAGCCCAACTGTAATTCATCTTCACAGCTCGAAGCACTTCTCTTGGCCCAATACACATAAGAGTACTCAACACTTCTACTGGCCCAATACATGTACGAGTATCCAACACTTCATATCTGAAGAAGTTATACTGAAAATATTTCCATAGAGAACTTTTAATAAAGACAAATACAAGATATGAGTCTATTAGATTTGCACTGTCCAATACTGTTAACAGTATAAACTCCCAATCCCACTTTGGCCTCTTCTGTGCATGCATAGATGCAAAATGAGTAAGTCCTATAATCCTATGAACCCAGTTCAGTCAAAAAATAACATAAAACATCTAAAATCTGATAGCAATGATCCATCCATGTTAATCAACAGTGAACCAGGAATTCTTGAAAAAATCTGTAAGTATTGTAAATTAGAAAAATAGTGACAAACAGAATTGTGAATAGAGTAAAGCAACATGATAGCAATTTCCCCTTCCTAATTCATATTGGATCATCTCAGTACAAATGACAGACAGAAACTATTAACCTCTACATCTTGCAAACTTTAAAACTTTGGTATTGTAACTCATTAACTTCAAAATTTGGAATACAGCAAAGAAGGCCAAAGAGAAGGCTACCTTGAGCAAGACAAACAAAAACTAAAATTTACAGAGCTTTAGTAAAACACAACCATCTAATCTAGCAGAGAAACTGGCCTAACAAAGTCCCTCTTTGACCAATCCCTCCTTAAACCCTTCAGTGTTTGCCTTAAGAGAAAATACTTAATAATATCTTCCTCTTTGCAAAATTAAAACATAAATTTTGTAAAATACAACTTCCACTGTAGGTTAGTAAGAAAGTACCATGTGCATGAAAACTTTAAATAAAATGAAGAAGTATTTCTAGATAATCATTAATGCCCTGAGGTGAACCAGAACCCTTAAATTCCCACTAATCACTCTAAACCTAAACGTAGGATTACCATGTTGTAGGAACTAAAGACTTTTGAATACACTGTTTCAAATCTGGGATGCTAGCAAGCAAAATTGGATGGGCAACAACATAAGCCCTGTGGATCTGCCATTGTGGCTGCTACTCAAAAAATGTGCCACAGCCTTTATAACGCATGGAATGTGTAAAATCCTACAGAATATATTAAATTGCCAATACTTTAACGCAAGCTCGTACAACAGATAAACTACTATGAGTTTGTATCAAAGGAAGTGCCTTGTCACATCCTGTAATGGCATGAAGGGGACTCTTGACCCTGGTGGAGCCTCTGGTGCCACCTGGCTGTGGATTGGCAGGACACGTTGTTGGGAGTGGCTTGCTCCGCCTCCCGGCAGCGCAGGCGCCATCTTAGGACACATCGCGGGCGGATAGCAGAGAGGTAGCAGCGTGTGGTGAGGTGTCTGGAGTTAGGGTCTGTGCAGATCTTTGTCAGCTTTTCTTATAAATAGCTTCTGTCACCACTGTCCAGCTGCATCAAGGAACAGTCCATTTACATTCATGGCATTCAAAAAACACCCAACTTCTTCCCCCCTCGTGTCCCATGTGGCATTTACAGCTAAAAAAGCAGTTGAGAGGGTAATTTTAAGTGAGGTATGGAAAAGGTCAAGGGTGACTTATTAGGGTTGGCAGATTTTGACAACAGAACCTTAAGGGAGGTTGGATCCGGCAGTCTGCTAGAGTTTCGTTCAGTGCCAAGGTCAGATCATAGTGATTCATCACAGGTAGAGGGTGACCCTGCGGCTAGACGGCATAGGCAAAGGTCTTCACACGGCAGATCACGTTCACTTAGCCACAGGTAGTGCCCATGCTGTGGTAGGCACTCCAGTTCAGAGAGTGAATCATGCTGACGTCAGGGGAGGAGCAAATGCAAAAGGTCTCTGCACAGTGGCAGTCAGGATTGGGAGAGGCCATGACACACTCCAGGTAGGCGAGATTCAGGTGATGCCATTAACAATGAACAGACGCATGTTTTTCTATCAGGCCTACAACAGTTTCTGGGGGTCACATAATATTCACATTAGTAAGGATGGTCTAGAAGAATGGGTCTCTAGCTTGGCAGAGAAGGCTTGGTCAGGGCCAGACAGCTTTACGCAATCTCTCATTGCTGGGTCAGGAATTCCATCTGCTGCTGTCATTCCTGACCGACTAACTGGTGCGGTTATAGTATAAGAGGCATTAGTAAGGTCCATGGTAGTATGCAGCCTTGACAATTTGGGTGCTCACCTCTCTCTTGACATCAAGGAGCGCATATGGAGGAGAGAGTTTGTGAAAATATTTGCTTCATCTAATTTATCTGCTAGCCAAGATGGAAGCTCGTCTCGTGCTTGGATGATAAGAGAAAAGGGTACCGGAAAATCCCCAGGACGTTTGACAACTGGCTTTATAGCGTGCAATATTGGGGAAAAATTTCCTAACCAGTGTTTAGAGCTGTTTGTCTACCTGGATGAGATAAGGAGAGCATATCGCACATATGGTGGCATGGCATGGTGGAGATATGACAAAAAGTTTTGTCAGTGTATGGCCACTAGACCGGGCATGTCTTGGAATGACAACACTTAATGAAATTACCCCTATGCGATCAGCTTTGCCCTATCGAGGGGGTCCTGGTAGGCCCCACATTTCCCGCCTCCATGGGTGCTTTGGTTAAAAGGGTATCGGATTCCTTCAATGAAGGAGTATGTAAATGGTCCCCGAATTGCAGGTTAAGACATGCATGCTCCGGCTGCAGGGGTGAACACTCAATGCTTAGATGTGGTAGGGTAAAAGACACTGTAATAGCGCAAGACACCACTGGTGCTGGACGCAATGCTGCTGTGGCTAGAACGCTGTGGTAGAGCAAGGCAGTGGCAGCATGATTACTGATTGAAGGTTTTTACAATAGTTTTCTGATTCCCTCTGAGGTGGACTCGTTAATATGCAACCTGTGAATCTCAAATCAGTATGTGAGTTTCCTGGGGTGGAGGAAGAAAAAATACAGAAGGAAGTTAAGATGGGGAGTATGGTGGGTCCATTCGTGGAATCCCCTATACCTCTTTTGAGAATATCTCCTCTAGGATTGGTGTCAAAAAAGGAAGATGGTAAATTCAGGCTAATTTGCCCTTCCTTCATCCTTTTTATTGAAAAGGAAATTCCGTCAATGATGGGATTGATAGAGATTTGTCATTGTTGTCTTATTCATCTTTTGACTCGGCAGTCAAAATCGTAAGGTGGACGGGGCCCTCATGGCAAAAGTTGATATTGAGCCTGCTTTCCAGCTGCTTCCGGTTAACCCTGAGAATCATTGGCTTTTGGGATGTCATTTGGGAGTATTACATAGATCTCTGTATGTCTATGGGATGTTCAGTTTCCTGCTCATATTTTGAGACCTTCAGCACCTTCTTATAGTGCATTACGATCAAGGAATCAGGATACACAAGTATGGCACTACCTTGACAATTTTTTATTTGTCGCCCCGGCAAATCAGGAGGTATGGGCCCATAAATTATCAACCTTTTTGTGAGTAGAGTGCTCTTTCGGTGTTCCTCTTTCAGAGAATAAAATGAAGGGTTCTACCACTAATCTTAATTTTTTGGGTATAACCATTAACTCGAATACAATGGTTTGTACTTTGCCATTGGACAAAGTGGCTAGCCTGAGAGAAAAATTAAATGAGTTAGTGGGGGCGAAGGAGGATTACTCTGCATCGTCTTCAACCCTTGCTGGCCAGATTGAATTTTGCCTGCAGAATAATACAAATGGGGAAAATAATTTGCCAGTGGCTTGCATTGTCTACGGTGGGTATAATGTAGGTTCATCACCTCATAGGTACTAAGATATCTATGAATTAGGATGTCAGTGTGTGGTTGAAGTTTCTTGAAACGTTTAACGGCCATGCCCTTATTCTTTTGCCGTAAGTTAACTAACATTGACTTGGCACTGTACACTGATTATGGGGCCCACGGTTTTGATGCCTTATTTGGCTCTAAACAGTGGGCGGCGGAATGGCCCAAAAACCTGGGTGCACGGGGGTCTAACAAACAATTTGGCCTTCTTGGAGCTATTTCCCATTGTGCTCTCAGTGATGTTATATGGGACAGGAGCTAAAGGATAAGCATGTGGTATTCTTTACCGACAATATTGCGGTAGTTCACTCCATTAATAACATTATGTCCCTTCCCATCATCAGGTTGCTGTGTATCTTAGTCCTAGGCTATCTGGGCTAAAATTTGTGGTTTTAGGCTCATCATGTTCCGTGTTTCGAAAATGGGTTCGCTGACCCCTGTCTCATTTTTAGTGGGAGCGCTTCAGGCAGCGGGCCCAGGAGATGAGAGTGGAAAGGAGGCAGTTTTCGCAAGCACGCTGGGAACTCAGAGCGGAGAGATAGTGACATTTATTCAAAGATCTTTGTCCCCCTGTTGACGTGGTATAAGTGATCTGACCTAGTGGCCATGGCTAGCAGTGCAGATTCTGAAGAGCAAAGGTTGGGTATCCTTCTATGGTTTATTTTGCGATGTAAGGATGAAGGAATGGAAGCTTCATCAGTGGGTAGTGCATAAGGACAAAGAAATGTAGGCTTCATCGGTGGGTGTTTAAGCTAGCAGGGGGTAAAAGACATGACTAAAGAATTTTTGCTATGGAGGGTTTTACGTGTTTTGGCATGAGAAAAGTAAAAAAAAAGGATAAAAGGCATCCTACAAGGCGCCCTATCACTTTCTCATTGTTATTAGGTACTAGCAACTTGCCCGTCAAAAATGCTAAAATTTGAAGCCATGGCAATGCTTTTTGCTACACAATGTAAGGCATTTGCTCCTCTGTTGACCTTCAGCGCTCATTGCGAGCCCCGCGCTGAGCGCCTTTGGTGCTCATTGAGAGCCTCTCCCCTTGTGTACTTCAAGCGTCCTGCTTTGCAACGATCACCTTTGGCGCTCATCACGAAGATAGATACATAAGTACAGTGTAAAATATCAACAAATTTGAGTACAGTTAATTAATAAAGTAATATGACTTAATAAATTAATATACTTTACCTATTTATATTTAATATGCAGTAATCAATATCCTGAAGAGCTAACAATCTCTTTTGATTTTCCTGCATCTGAAAAATGTACAGTTGGACTGTTGATCACCTGGGGAGAAAGTGTCAGCAATGTGCCAAGTGTGCAGTGTAAATAGGCTGCGTGCGCCAAGCCTTTTGTTTAGGCGGGTAAAGCAGGATTTTAGAATCCTAATATTATTAGTTGCAAGTTAGTGTTGTAAAATGGTGGCTTTTTTCTATGTGTTACTTGACTCCCAAGCATTTTCCATCCGTTGTAATGTTATATTTTGTATCTCCTACGTTCCTGGCTAACTTGTACGTGCCTGGCGGTAAATTCGCGGCTCTGTCTTCTTTAGCCTTGTTTAAAAAAAAAATGTGTACAACATTTTTTTTCTCGCTTAGGCAATTTTAAATTGTTGAAACTGATTAAATGCGACTTAAACTGGCCTGCAACATCCCTCCCAGTAGTCCTGGCTGAAGCCTCCCCCCCCCCCCCGTGCTGTGTGTGATGTTTTTTTGTTTTGTTTCAGCTTTCAGTGTTTTTTGATGTGCACGAATCGCCCATTAACTTTGTATTTTTGCGACCTTGTAAATCCTGCGGGTCTTTTTTTTTCTAAGACCTCGTAATTGTTGTTTGTAAAAGTCGTTGGCAGTTGTATAGCCTTGTTTTCATTTTTTTTAACTGCTATTTTTTTTCTCACTTAGACGATTTTTCGAGTGCCGAAACTCTGCAAATTCAACTTAAATTTGCGTGCAACCTCCGTCACAGATGTCCTGGTTGTCCCCCCATGCTGTGTGTGATGTTTTTTGGATGTTTTTATTTTTTGTGTGTTTTCCGATTTGCGCGGTTTGGCCGTTAACTTCGTATTAACTTTGTTTTGTTTTTTCAAAGTCCCACGGGTCGTAATTTTTTTTTCCCTCTTTCCTTTCCAAAGTGTTTGAGCTTTCTGTTCACCTGTAGTCCTGCAGGTCGTAGGGATGATGCGTAAGTTGTGCAGGGTTGTAGGGATGAGCGCCTATGGAGCTCATTGCCGGGCCGCAACCTCGGCCCTCGCTCTGCAAGAGCCCCCAGTTTTAACATTTCATTACCAACGTTTTTTGGCAAGCCCACGCTGCTGATAACTATATATGTGATAGTTGTTGCTCATTATGCCAGGGATCCTGTGAGGCTTAAAAAGGGCTCATGTCTAGCTTCATTAGAAAGATGAGTTGGGCGGCTCTTTACCATCATGAGTTGGAAGAAAGTGATGCAGATAGTTTGTTTCTACCAGATGGTGTTTAATCTTACTGAAATTGGGCTTGAGCGACTCATGCTTGAATTGAAGGAAGGACTGCAGCGGGCCCTGGAGCTAGGTGGGGCAGGGTTGCTGTTAAAGAATCTTCCTGGTTGTGTACACAGTGCTTCTATGTGTGTATGGCTGGGGACAATTGACCCGGCAAGACCCAAAGTCCCTGACCCCCAAAAATGACACAACACAACTGTTGGAGGTACAACTGGCGGCAGCAAGTTTTATTGTTATAATATGCAAATGGAATATGTAAATTCACTACAACGGGGGAGTAGCCCCGGGCTTGGCAGTAACCCCATCCCTTGAGCCCACGCTCAAGAGGTCAACCTCTGTGCCATCGTCACACCTTCCCAGGGGTAGGGACGGCCCTTTCTCACCATTGGCCCGGGCAACTCCCCCACCCGCCCCAACACAACTTATTAAAAACTCTGCTGCAACAAACCACATATAAACAACCATAAGCTCATCACATGAGCAACAAATCTCCTGAATAATGACTTAATATATTACAATAATTCTTATTTACCTTTTTTTTTTAAACACACAAATGGCATATGTAAATTCACTACAACGGGGGAGGAGCCCCGGGCTTGGCAGTAACCCCATCCCTTGAGCCCACGCTCAAGAGGTCAACCTCTGTGCCGTTGTCACACCTTCCCAGGGGTAGGGACGGCCCTTTCTCACCATTGGCCCGGGCAACTCCCCCACCCGCCCCGGCGACTCCGGACAAAACCTCTAAGGAGTCGCTCCCCCCCATCGCAAAGGCCCGCTGTACCCCTTCCTTAATCTTCAACATAAGCAGCTCCAAGCCTATTTCCGTTAGATGTACTCCATCTCCAGGAAAAATGCATCCGCATTAGATTCCTCCAGATCATGATGGCGCAGAGATATCCATCCCATCTTTCTAATGAAGCTTGACATCAGCTTGTTCACCTTCTGCCTGGCCCTGTCCAGGCTACCTGGGGCCCTTGCGTTTCTCCACGCCCTCCTTGTTACCATCTCTCACCATATAACGATTATTCCTGGGAACCTCTCTCTCCAGACACTGATGTCACGCTTCATATCCCTCACCAGCCTTTTGATAGGGATGTATCCCAAGTAATTTCCTCCCACATGGAATAACACAATCTCTGGCCGACCAATACGCTGGGTGTACGAGTAGGAACAAAAAAGATTGTTAGCTTTTCAGGATATTGCTTGCTGCATATATTAATTACAAATAGGTAAAGAATATTAATTTAGGATTAAAAAATTCCTATAGATAAAAAAAAAAGGAACAGATGACAGGATCGCAATAAACGCCGAAGGCGTTTAGTGCGTGGCTCACAATGAGCGCCAAGGGTACACCAGGGGAGAGCCTCGCAATGAGCGCAAAAAGGTGATCAGCGAAGACCTTGCAATGAGCGCAGGAGGGGCTCTGATAACCAAAAATGCACCAATCGAGAAGCTTGCAATGAACGCTGAAGGCGCTCAGCGTGAGGTTTGCAATGAGCGCCAAAGGTACTCAGACGACCAAAAGACTTACTTTGTGTGGCAAACAGCATTACCTGCCTTACAATTTTATTGCCGTCATTTTTTGACGGGCAATTCGTTAGTCACTATATAACAGCCAGTCCCTCTCACCAGTCATCTTCACATAGCACCCAGTCTCTCTCTACATCCACTTCCTCACAGCACCCTTCTTAGCATCCATCCCTGCATAGCACCATCTCACATAACACCTATCCCTATCTTATTTGCTCCCCTGTCATGTGCACTTTGCTGTCATACAACCTTTGCTCTTTGACCACTTCCCTGATACACATACTCAACGTGATTAACTTCTCCAATCTGCCACCTCTTGGAGCTCCAGGGGGTATGCTGCTAAGAGGGCCTGGGGGGCTGTGGTGGGTTGGGCCGCAAGGGGGCAGAGGAGGCTCTGCTTTACAGGGGGAAAAAATGCAAAAAATTCATTAAACAATTATGTAGCAATCACCCCTTCCCAGAGGGGGGCCCTGATACATTGGTAGTTCTGCTCCTTGTAGTACACCTAATTAGCTGATGGCATAGCCTAAGATAAATTAAGCATAATCTCTTAGAAGTCCCCACCACCCTGTTCAGTAGGTGGCACAGTGGAGGTTCCAAATATGATACAATGTAATACTATAGGTACTTTTTTACTCAAGTATTAAATATTACTCTGTTTTTATTTAGTTTTTCTCACATTATGGGTAAAACACACATCTGGGGTTTACTGCTTCTCCTGTTTAGGGGAGAATTGCCTGGTATTTTGGGGCTGGATCACTCTATTGGGTGAAACCAGACTGATATACTACAGGATATTTCTCCCTGAGATAAAAGAGGTTGCTTTCTTATGGCCCTCATTCAATTGCAATTTGTCCAATTGAATAGGGCTCTAAATAAGCACATAACATATTTTTGTTAAAGAAGTTTTTAGTTAGTGAGCATCTATCCAAAAGCAAGGTTTCACTAACTTAAAACTTGTTAAAAAATATGTTATGTGCTTATTTAGAGCCTTATTCAATTGACCAAATCGCAATTAAATGAGGGCCTTAGTAGGTAACCAGACCTATAGAACAAATCTACATAGGTATTGTTAGTTCACACACTGAGCGCCCCTGACTGTTTTTGTGAGGTATTAAATAAGTTACTGCCACTGATGGTACTGACATCAGTGTCCATAATCGGTGGGTCAGACCAGTGGTGGAGCTAGAGAATGGAAGGCCCTGGTGCAAAAACAATTTTTGGGCCTCCTTCCCCGAAGAGAAATTTGTAAAAAAAAATCTTTGTGCTGGGATCCTCCCCGGTACCCACTCACTCACCTCATTCAAATGTGATTTGGCCAATTGAATAGGGCTCTATATAAGCACAAAGCATATTTTTTTTACACAAGTTCTTAGTTAGTGAACATCTATCCAACTTAAAACTTCTGTAAAATTTTATATAGTGCCCTATTCAATTGGCCAAATCGCATTTGAATGAGGCCCTCAGTCAGCCATCCATCCTCACACAGCACCCAACCCATCTCAGTACCCACCTCACAGGATCCATCCCCCTGTACTTTGTTGTCATCCAGCCCTTGCTCTCTCTCCTCTCTTCCCTGATACAGATCCCCAGTGTGCTGAACTGCTCCACACTGCCACTTCTTGGAGCTTTAGCAGAAACACTCAACAACAAAAATGAAGTGTGAAAAAAAAATTACACTATTTTTATATTTTATAATCCACTGAATTTGATGCACGATAATTCAAAACAATTACTCCTATTTAGTCTACCCATAATCATGCCTTAAGTTAAGTATTCATTTTTGCTTTAATGTCAGTAGAAATTTTGCCTTTGTTCATAAGAGGTTAAAAATCTGTGAGGAATGGGAGAAATCACCGATTTAGAAAAGATCTCCATTCAGTAATGCTGAAAGAACCACTCAATGGCTACTAGAACTGCATAGACAAATACGTCCCAGGAGAATAACACTCTCTATCAAGCTACAGGCTGACTAGCACTCCCTGGATGGAAGCACCCATGGCGCAAGCAGCTAAATGTAAGATTTCTGTTAGCTTTTTCCATGTGAAGTTCTAACCAGACTACAGTGATCCTTTATATCCCCAAATCCTTTCTGACCCAAGACCTGTTTTTTTCAGTTTGCCACTAAGTCACTGGCATGTTTAGGGCTAGCCCTAAGCCTGCCCAAAGGACGGCAACATTTGACTCCCTCTTCTCTCTCCTGTCCCTCTATTAATACTTTATATGCTTACATGTAATCTTTACATGGAACTACAAGGTGTGCAACAGTGATGTCACAAACCGCGCTGGCAGCAGGGCTAAATATACCGCTGGTCTGTCCTAAGCGTTTTTTAAATCTCTTTCACTTTCAGACTTTATCACCTCTTTCGAGAGGTCATTAAAGAATGTATGTGCTATAAATGAAGACACACTTCCTGTCATTCTCTCCAAGCCTCCCTCGAGCCTGACCTATTATTTGAGTCCTGCCCTACTCCTTATTTATACCCTTGATTTATTACATGAGCAGGTGCCTGCAGGTGTTGTGAGTTAAATACACACATACAGAACGGCTGTAAATATTTCATGATGGGTATAATACACCAGTAAGTGCTTCTCATTTATTACCCAGACTATCCACATGAAGGTTATTTATGGCTGTGAGTTTAATTGTGCTCACACTATAGAGCAGTCGAGGCGCAGGTTGGTTGAGGAGACCTATGTCTACAATGAAGAGCAATGACACTGGTACAATGAAGGAGCAGGTCACCTGATTGTCTGTAGCAGATGTGGAGCGGGTTCATTCAACAGAGAGTGATTTGGCAATCTAACAGAATCAGGTCATAAATCAGATATGAACAATGGAGATCATTGCTTATTAATGAGCCTGGCCCGTGTAGGGCAAAGGTAAACCAGAGATACTGTATACACTAAGAGGCATCGCCTCTTTGAATATAAAGGTAATTAGGATAATAACGTGCTTAAAGGGACATGGAAAGATTGTTTTTTCTTTATTGCATCACAAAGAGGGTTTTTGATAATGTGTCATGGTGTTTTTTTTTTTCAAACAGAGGTCTCAGAGTAGAATAACTGCTCTTGGAGCTGGTCTTCTGTCAGCCAATGAGAACTACAGACTAAAATATGCTTCCTGCATTTCCTATTAGTTTTAATGAATTTTAAACAGGCTTTAATATTTTTTCCACACAAAAAAATGTTTAAAACATGGTATTTTACATGCTTAAAAATCAGCCATGTGTTCCTTTAAAGGGTCATTTTACTGTTTAAACAATACATAGTAACTGATTAGCAAATTAGTATTCAAAGAACCTACATTGAATATACATGTTCATTTTACATATGAGCAAAGTAATGGCGGAGCTAGTGAATGGAGGGGCGCGGTGCAAAAAGCTATTTTGGTCCCCCTCCCCCCCAAAAAAAATAATATATTTTTTATATAAATAATACATAAATATTAAAAGCTCAGAAATTCCTATGTACTAGTTCTTATGATTTCTACGTGTACCGCTTTATTTCAATATAGCAAACTGCATTATAATTATTATTATTATTATCGTTTATTTGTAACGCGCCAACATATTCCGTAGCGCTATACATAAGTTAAGTTACAGGCAATGACAAGTTAAAGATTCATACATTGCAAAGAATGGAGGGCCCTGTCTTTGAGCTTGGAATCCGGTGTCCATAGCGCTTTACCTAAAGCACTGCGCAGGATTGAAACTCGCAGAAGAGTGTGTCCTTGAACTTTCCATTAGTCCTGTTCAAAGTACAGGCAATGTGACAGTTTTAGCTGCCATGTTGCATTTGTGGGTGTAGAGTATCCTCTCTTTATACAGTTTCCTCCTACTCCAATAAGTTCATCACCAGAAACCAAAATTATAGATTCTACAGAAGAATTACTGTATATTAACATTAAAAGAGGATGTATATATTGTTTTCGGTTATTTTTAGGTGTAGTTGCTCTAAAGAGGAAACGTTAAATATAGGATTGCAGTGGTATTTTATAGGGACACTGTAGTAAAACAAATATTGTGCATTTAACAGATGTTTTATACTTTGCATGAAAATACATTATAATACATTACAAAACTTGATCCACCTTATAAGTATTTGCTCACCTACATGCCACAAATAAGTATTTGCCCCTTTCACATCTTTAGATAAAGGAAACCTGAGTAAAAAAATTATATATTTTTAATTATTTCATTTACTTAATAAACAAAGTTATTTAACACCCATATCCTCTGTGTGAAAAAAACAATTTTCCCCTTACACTTAATAACTGATTGTGCCACCTTTACCTGCAATGACTGCAACCAAAAATATAAATAAAATACAGCTTGATCGTTTAACTCTTTCAGTTCCAGGGGTTAAGGACATTTTCCAGGCCCAGGATTCCAGACACATCTGCAACATTTACCTATGCATCTATTCAGACATGGTTACTGTCAGCTTAGTAAGGGTATGGAGGTAGTTCCCCATCCCCTTCATACCCAAATAAATGATGAGTGCCCCCTCACCACATGGGGTGAACATCATGAGAGTGCTTGCAAGTTGAACTTAACATGCTTGGCCTGGGAGCACAGTCAGCCAAGCACTCTGGTAGTTAAATGCATGATACAAAACGTGGGACTACAATGCACCCAAGATTATTTTCTTTATGTTATTTATTTTTATTTAAAGAAATACTGTACATTTATGCTGATTATGCTATTTTGTTTTTTTCTGCGCTAGACCTATTCATGCCTCTGCACCCCCATGCCCCATTGACTTTAGTGCACCCATTCCCCACACACCCAGTTATGAATCCCCATATCCTCTTGCTATATCTTAAATCATTATTTATTTTATGTATATCAGAACATGTTAGGTACCCTTACCAACTGAAATGTCTCTACAAATAGGCAGCTACTGTATATGCTTATTCGGCTATTAATCTATGGTACTGCAACGGCATCTTCAGGCAGCCTGCTGTCCCCTAAAAATATGCTGCCTTAGGCTCATGCAGACCACCAGGATAAAGTAATAACAGTGTAGCTTTCAATTTTAGGTGAAAGTAAAAACTAATAAAAGTAATATACCCTCCACTAAAGCAGGGAAATTTCATAGGGTGTTGTGTGATTTAAATGGTGTGGCCACACTGTTAATGGACATGAATGTATATTGGATTTAGCTACGAATATAATATACCTATGAATCTCTTTACTTATTTTATTAAAAGCTCTGTTTAAAAGCTCTGTTTTTGCCTAAAATAGTTCCTAACTGGTTTGTCCCCTCTGCAGCTCATGAAGACAACAGGGTGAGCAGTGTCTCATAGTAACCAATCAGGGGTAATATTCTGCAATATTCTGCATGACAGATTTGATTGACAGGTTACTTTGAAACATTGCACTTTACAGTCTGTGTATTCATGAGCTGCAGAGGACACATCCTCCCTGATCTCTCTGACCTCTTAAACATCAACAATTATCTCCTCTCAATTTACAATAATCAGGATTGTTTTACATCCCAAACTCAGAAACATTATGTTCCCTCCACCATCCTAGCCCTTATATGCCAAACTCCCAAAATAAACAATCTCACCTTCATTACTTATAGGATCCTTCCCTCCCTTAGACCTTCTTGCTAAACAATCTCACCTTCATTTCTTATAGGATCCTTCCCTCCCTTAGACCTTCTTGCTAAACAATCTCACCTTCATTTCTTATAGGATCCTTCCCTCCCTTAGACCTTCTTGCAGACCTGTCACATGAGCCATTGCCTTCAAACAGTTCACCTGCTACAGCCAGCTGGAAATGACTTTACCTTCATAACACAGCTACATATATAGTGGTCAGGCTTTATGATGTCATCCACTGTGACATATGGTGATGATATATACAGGAGAGCAGTATCAGCATCCAAGGGACTGGGGAGAATATTACTTTATCTAGGTTTTATCCTGAAATAAATGGCAACTGGGAACCATAAATTGAATATTTAAAACATTTATTTTTAATTTAATAAAAAATACTAATGAAGAAAATAAGAAAAGCATAGCTCCCATTCAGAGCCTACCTCACTTCTTGGTGTGTAGCTAGATCACTGCCATCTTATACATAACGGTAACAATTATCTTGCACTCACAGCCTCATGGCTTGCTCTCACTTATAGTCTGTCAGCCTCCCAGCTTGTTCTCTAATATATTCTCTCTTCTGGTTTACCTGTCACCTGCTATCTCTGCTCATTTCAGGCCAGACTCTCTTGCAGCCTGCACATGCAACCCTTTCTGCAGCTCATTAACACCCAATCTGTGGTCTTGCCACATAACATATCCATCTATCTGTGATATAAATCTAGTCTCCATACTCCTTATGCATTTCAGTTTCTCTCCAAGGACTGCTCCCATAATGTAAATCCTACACAGCATCTTGTTTTTCTTACCATGTTAATGGCAATTCCTTGAGGCCCTAATTCTAAAAAGAAGACTGTCATTTTTTGAAATGAGAAGTCCCATATTGTTTTTATTATCTGTGGAGGAGAGATTTTAGTAAGAGAGGTTCTAGTGTTTGTCAGGTCATCACTTTTTATGACAATCCCCTTATGTTTAGAAGGGCATAAGACTTCATCATGCAAGGGGGAGAGACTGGGGCTCTTTCAGATCCCCTACCGTAAGTGTTAGGCACTGTTGTGTGTGAGCATTAATGTGATGATGTCACTATGATGTCACTATGCACCACCAGTTCATAGTGGAGGTCTCTCACCCTGTCCCACTAGGCACTGGCAGAGACTAAATGTAGAGGAGATTCATTCTCCACATCATAAGGGAGCAGAGTTAGCACCCATGGGGTTAATATAAGTAAAGATACCCAGCAAAGTTGAAGGATAAAAAACAACAATGTAGTTTGGTAGATTCCTATGATATAGCATCGGCATATTTATGTTTCATTATGCCTTAGGCCTACTCAGATTTATGCAAAAAGAGTAGAGGTGCTCACCTGAGAATAAACAATACCTAAGTAGGTTTTCTCTATAGGTCTGGTTACCTACTCAGCGAGCAGCCTCTTTTAGCTCACTTGTGCCCTTCCTGTAGTATATCAGTGTAGGCTCACTCAAAAGAGTGATCCAGCCCTGAAATACCAGGCAATTCTACCCTGAACAGGAGAAACAGCAAACCCCAGACCTACGATTCGGCCTCTGTGGGCCTCGTCAGTGAGGTGCAGCTGAACTCCCTAACGCAAAGTGAGCAAGGAGTCCACGTCTGGTTCTCCCTATTACTCATAAGGTGAGAACATCTAAGCAAAAAGAGTAGAGGTGCTCATCTGAGAACGAACAATACCTAAGTAGGTTTGCTCTATAGGTCTGGTGACCTACTCAGATTTATGCAACCCTGCACCCCGTTTATTTGAGCACACCCACACTCCATGCCCTAGACCCATTCAGGCCTGTGTCCCCCCATGCCCTATTAACTTTAGTCCACCCATGCCTCAGACCCAGTAATTACTCCCAGTATTTCTTTGCCATATCCCAAATCATAGGTTTATGAGTATTTAAGTATATTAGAAAGTGTTAGGTACACTTACAGACAGGAAAGTCACTACAAATAGGCATTTCTGTGCCTATGCAGCCATTATTCTAGGGTACTATTCCGACGTCTTCAGGCAGTCTGCTTCCAAGGCCTAAGCCTCGTGGACTCGGGCCCAAACACATCACTGAGATCATGTATCCAGGAAGCATAAGAAAAATGAAAAGAAAAAATAGCACATGAAATTAAAAACATTAAAATACTTATGAAGAAAAATACTGTTTGACTAAAAAAAATTACACAAAAGATACATAGCTGCCCCCAGGAATTCTGGGTAGTGATATGTTTGAAAAGACAGCCACACATTTGCCATAGTCTATTTTAAAAGAAAAGTGAAAATTAAACACATTTCCGATTCAATTAATGTTTGGCACATTTTTTATTTAAATAGATATATTTTCCTTCTGAATATATGTTAAGACATATATTTAATAAGAATTAAATTTATCTTGGTCCTGAGATTCAAATGATATAACAAATTCTCCAGACTTCTCTCTCTTCCCTTCAACCATATTCCTTCCTTCACTGATAGATAAAACAACACACCTCATGCTCCAGGTCTAAGAAAGCGATGAAACAAAGCCTTGAATGATTCTTCTATTCATTAAATTAGTTTCAGAAATATGGATTTTCTCTAAAAATATTTTTATTCTAATTTTTTACACACTTGCTAATGCTGTTTGTTACAAACTTCTCCAATTGTGCAGATTTTGTTGAATTACAGTGTTCCTTTAAAGGGACTCAACCAAAAATAAAGTTGTTTTCATATTCTCAAAGAACGTGAAAAACTATACATTATACCAGCCATTTGATTCTACAGTGAATCATTTATAAGAAATCACAATTTTTTTTCTGGTGATTTTTTATTTAAATGCTCCTAGACATCAATTAGCTGCTTTGATGTTCTAGTTAGTATTACAGCTGCTTGTCTGCCTCTGTGTTGGCAGAACAATGCCCCCTAAGGCTATCATGCAGTTAAACATGCATTACTTTTTTACACAATATAAATATCCTTGGTCTTAGGTTTTGTTTTATAATAATTAAAAACATAAGCGTTAAATTAGTTTATTACAAATATGTCAGAATGACCCAAAAATTCAATACTAATGAAATTGATTTGAATCCGTAGTTGGTCAGTTTGGGATCAAACGTTGCTCTCAGCAGCTGAAACAAAACTTGCCGAGGGCCATGTAGAAATATACTGGGGTATAAATGGCACCACTGGGCACCAAGTTCCCTACACAGTCTTCATCCAATTATAGCACTACGAGAGACGAGATATAAATGTAAAATGAGGATTATATGCTTGAGGGGCACCCAACTGTCATGTATATTCAATGAGCTAAGGAAGAACAGGACTTAATAATAAGCTAAATGTTTTAAGAAAGTTAAAATATATAAATATGAACTTAATGGTGGCTGCCGTTTGATTTTGAAAGGAAACCATGATTCTAATAAGATCTCTATTCAGCTTGCATGAATGACTGCTACTCAAGAGAAAGAAGAGAAAGTCCCGGTAGGATAATTCTCGTCCCATAAACTACAGACTGACAAGCAGCTAAACGTGGAAGTACCTGTAAAAGCTGTTTGAGCAAAGTTTAAAAAAAATGCTGAAAATGCCTTTATGTTTATGGGTAAAAAAGATCTATAGTTACATTCTTAGCCTTCAGAAAACTATTTTTTAATGAAAATAAAAGCTTACAATGCTTTAAATGTTTTTTTTAATATATGATGACAAATTGGAATCATAATTACAATAAAACAGCATCACTGATTTTACATCCCATACAAAATCAATCATTTCCACGATTTAAGGTAGCTGAATAAATTAATGGCATTAAACAAGTGTTCCCTATCATGCAAACTTGATGCTCATTTGCACTTACATTACAGTGTCTGCACAGATCACATCACTCTCCCACAAACTACCCTAAACACTCATTACAAAATTGTTTTTAAGGGTGTAATTCAAAACTCTATGTAATAAAGTGTACTTTGTAAGAATTCTGATTTTGTAAAAAGTCAACTTAACATTGAAATGTGCAATGTTAGTGGATAATTAAATGTGGCCTAGCACAGTTCATCAGGTAAATAATGCTTTGCATCAGTTGAAACAGATACATGCTGGTGTTGCTAGATCAGTGGTTTTATTGGTGCAGGTTGTGGTGCTATTATTGAATTGGCCACTCTAATGCTCCAATCCTCTTCTGGATCTCTATCTTGTCGCGGTGAAGCAGCTTGTGTACTTAAATGAATCTGTGAGCTATATCATGTAGGGTCACTCAAGATTGGCAAGTCATAGGAGACAGGTGAGACAAATTCCACTGGAGAAGGAACTGGCAACCCACTCCAGTATATTTTCCTAGATAAACTTATAGATAAGCACAACCAGAGATATAACAATTTGGCACTTAACGATGAGCCCCCCAGGTCAGAAGGGCCATAACACATTACTCGGCAGGAGCGGAGGGTGAGCACGAGTGGCACCAGATCTAATGAAGTGGTTGGGCCAAAGCCTAGATGTCGCCCCATGCTGAGGATGTGTCTGGAGGAGAAAGGAAAGTCAGCTGGTGCAAAGAACAATTCAGAATAGGAATGTTAAACTGGACATGGACAAACATGAGATAACAAGGTGAAACATTGATATGCAGGGAATTAATGAACTCAAATGTACTGGAATGTGACATTTCATATTCAGCAGAAGAAGTGGAGTAGCCCTCATAACCAATCAAAGGGTGGCCAAAGCAGCGCTCGATTACAACTCAATAAGTGATAGAATGATTTCAATTTGAATTCAAGGCAAGCCACCGTGATCCAAGTCTATGCTCCAACCATGGGTGCTGAAAAGGCCGAAACTGTCCAATTCTATGAGGATATTCAACACATCCTAGCTATAACACCAAGAAAAGATGTTACTCTCACCATAGGAGATAGGAATGCTAAACTCATAGGAGCCAGCCAGGCTCTTTCTAGGAGATCTGTACCCTATGTCCCTGATAACAGGCATGTCATCACATAATAAATGCCTATCCAGGAAGGGCTCCATCACAAAAGTACCCCCTCTCTCCTGTCAATGAGTCTCATTCAATTGAGCAATTGTAAGTTACAGTAGCTCGTAATGGAGGCGGCAAGTTAACTTGTTATTCAACTGGCGTTTTTTTTTTTGCGAGCGCTAAATGGGCTACGTGTTACGGCTTGAAACCCTTGCGGTCCTTACAACCGTAACTTACACCCCATCTAAGCCTTTGATCTTTCACGTCCGCAAGAGTTACAATCGCAAATTAGTATTCGATTGCTACAATTCCTCAAGGCCGCAAATGTTTTCAAACCCAGAAATGGCAATTATAGAAGAAAATCCTATGAGTACCAGACAGATCGTAGCACTGTAAATGCAAATAAATAATCAATACTGCACTTTAAAAGACAAGGAAAGTGATGAAAGACATTAGAATTAATTGCACAAAAGTCTCAAGCCTGCAAATATGCAATATAAAAATATTTGTTTTTATGTTTCCTTTTGGTGTCATATCCATCCCGGGAGTTAATACATATCAGGCCACCCATATCGACTAGAATAGTATCGCCATTCATTTTTATTATTTGTATTTTGCGGTTTTGCAAGTCTGATCACATATTGGACCTCCAAACCTAATTGATTGACATGTAACCTCCATGTTTTACTGACCTAATGATGATGGTCTCATTTCCTATTGGCTGTTTCTAAATGGGTGGTTAAAGCCTTGCTTATTTGATCATATTCCTGCCCTGGAATACAACATATGATTGCATGGTTTACAGTTTCGGCTTTCAGCCAGTGACTTGTGGGCTTGTTCAATTAAATAGCACGGAATGGTAGCAGACAGTATGGCGAGATGCAGGCTTCTAATTGAATAAGGCTCATTGAGTCTGGCTATAGGGACAGGTGATACAATCAGTTGTGGATGCGAAATAGGTTATATTCACTAGTGGGGGGAGTCCTGTAATTCCTATTTGAACTGTTCTCTCCAATTTGAAAATAATAGAGGCTCCATTGAATAATATAGAAATTGGATGTATCTCACTTCACTAGTGCACTGGTTCTTCCTTAGTCAAGGTTATGGAAGATGGCAGTCTAGGAGATGTTGGGAGGGGGATACAGTGAGTGAGAACTCCATTAAATGATTATTCAGAGCTCATTGAAAAGGAATTTGGAGAACAGTTTAGTCTTATTTTAAATATAAATTATTTAAGAATCAGTCTCTCCTCTTAAACTCATTAACTTGTAGTTTATTTCACTGGCTCAATTATCTTATTAAAATGCAATGCAGTTAATGTGAAAATTAATGGGACCCAGATAAGACTGTATTTACTTTTCGCTACTAGAAAATGTAGTAGCAGAAAACAAAGTGAGAGATTCACCCCATGACGATGCAGCTCAAAACCACAAAACAAAAGGCTTATAATTTTAAAAGCATTTTCAAGAATGAAAACACTTTTTCTACATGCTTTTACACAGTTTAGCTGCTGGTGCACAGCACATCTGGTGGCTTCAGTAGCCCTTTAAAGGGCACATTTAATGATTGCAAGTATTTTTAATGAAAACCTGTGATCCATAGTCTGGATATCTGATATCATATTATCAGTGGCGGCTGGTGACTTTTCAAGTTGGAGGGGCGACAGGGCGAAACATAGCCACTCCCCCTTTTTCAAACCACACCCATTTTTATAACTCCTCCCCCTGACGTCATAATGACCTTTATAAGCCCCGCCCAATGACCTTATGCTTGTGAAGCCCATTGAAATACATGATCTGCAATGCAGAAATGTCAAGAAGTAAAGTAACAATGTGTTAAATTCATTGGTATACAATATAGATTGAAAAAACTCATGTGACAAGACTACAGCAATATCATAATTGCACCTATACGTATTAACAGAAAAATTAAAGGAGTGACACCTACCATTAGTCGGCTCTTCTTCTCAGGGTATTCATGTTCATTAAGTTGACCAATGAGTAGAAACAAATCTGCAGCCACATAGGGTTTGCACCTGGGGTTGAAAGAAAACAAGCAAATCAATCAGACCATTCAAGAACAAAACCATACTTTCAAAACCTTAAAAGACCAAGTGGAACCATATAGGCCCCAAACATACCTTAGAAGACCAAGTGTGACTATATAGGCCCCAAACATACCTTAGAAGACCAAGTGTGACTATATAGGCCCCAAACATACCTTAGAAGACCAAGTGGGACTATAGGCCCCAAACATACCTTAGAAGACCAAGTGTGACTATATAGGCCCCAAACATACCTTAGAAGACCAAGTGTGACTATATAGGCCCCAAACATACCTTAGAAGACCAAGTGTGACTATCTAAGCCCCAAACATACCTTAGAAGACCAAGTGTGACCATAGGCCTCAAACATACCTTAGAAGACCAAGTGGAACTATATAGGCCCCAAACATACCTTAGAAGACCAAGTGTGGCCATATAGGCCTCAAACATACCTTAGAAGACCAAGTGTGGCCATATAGGCCTCAAACATACCTTAGAAGACCAAGTGTGACCATAGGCCCCAAACATACCTTAGAAGACCAAGTGGGACCATATAGGCCTCAAACATACCTTAGAAGACCAATCAGCACTGCATAGGCCCAAACCAGTGGATCTTGGGATTCAAGAAAACAACAACATTTCACTTCTGTTTAGACCACACAATAATCAATGTCAAACAAACACGTTGAATTAGCATATGGATAACCATATGAGCAGTAACGCCACGCCAAGGCTTCAACAATTGTTACTGACCATTCACACACCTTTCATAGCTCCTTCAATATGCACACCCACACACCATTCATACTTTACTTACCACTAGTTATTTTTGGTAGTGAGGTGGTGCCATTTCTGAGAACTTTACGTACCCTTGAAGGTGCCTCCAATTCCTTCAAACCAATGCATTTAACCGCTACAGGGCCATGGTGCTTTTTAATTACTTTTTTGATCCTCTTCAATGTGGAGAAGCATCTTTCTGGTTCTTTAGTAGTCTTCGTTGTTGTAAGCAGGATTCCTTATAGCTTCACTCACTCTGTTAAATTATGTAGATTAAATTGATGCTAAAGTTGCTGCAGAGCAACAGCACTTGTACAGACATGGAATTCTTGCTTCCTGTACACAAGTGACAGCTACCCTTGGAAGTGCCTCCAATTCCTTCAAACCACGCCAAGGCTTCAACAATTGTTACTGACCATGCACACACCTTTCATAGCTCCTTCCATATGCACACCCACACACCGTTCATACTTTACTTACCACTAGTTATGTTTGGTAGTGTGAGGTGGTGCTGCTTAACGCAGTTTATCTTTGCACACCTTGGGGGTATGCATTCTTCTTTGCTTCAATCACTTGTATTTTAATTTTGCACGGCGATCTTTCAAAGAACAAAACTTCTCAATGGTTTTTTCATTGAAGTGTGGGATCTCGGAAATCAGTTGCTTTTCCATTGAGAGCATCGCCAATGCATTCAACCGCTCCAGGGACATGGTGCTTCTTAAAAAGTTTTTTATCCTCTTCAATGTTGAGAAGCATCTTTCTGATTCTGCAGTAGTCATTGGTGTTGTAATCAGGATTCTTAATAATTTTACTGTCTCTGTGAAATCATTCTGCAGATTAAATTGATGGAAAAGTTTGTGCAGAGCAACAGCACTTGTACAAGTATGAAACTCTGTCTTCCCATACAGAAGTGACAGCTCAGTGCGTAATTGTTCCTTCTTCAGTATTGGATATGCTTGCACGGTGTCTTCCAGAGCTTGGGTTGGAAAGCAAGTGCCATGGGTTTTATACAAGTCACTTTGAACAAGTTTGGCACTGACTAGGTGATTTGAAAATGAAAATCGTTCTTTTGCATGAACCACCACTATGTCACATACCTCTCTTGAAAGTTGTCTCAAGGTTGAGATCTCCGCACTCCGTCTGTTGACTGTTAGATCGCTTGGCAAACTTGCTTCTATCTCTTCCACAGAATTCCGGATTTTCTGGATGCTGGCGACAAAGTCTTCTGTGACTTTTTTGATATAAACAGTATCCGTGTCTCGCTTCTGAAGCTGACTATAGAGGATGTCTACATGTGGCATTATTAAATGAAATAATTTAAGGAAGTAAAGGAACTCCCTGTCTTCCAGCATTCCAATGAAACCTGCGGCTTCCCGTATAGATGTTGGATCAAAGTTCAGACATGCTTCAATTGTCTGGAAACACTCAAGTAGCGCATCTCTGTTCTCGTAGATCACGTTCACGGTCCTAACGTTGAAGTTCCATCGTGTCGGTGCACCTCTTGGAAGTTTTCTACCAACTACCTCATCCAGAACTCCAGTCCTTTTTGGAGAGCGTGAAAAAAAAGATGGTATGCCGCCTATGTTTGAAAAAAAAACTCTAACTCTTCCAATCCTTGAAACTGCTTTCTCCATTATTAGGTTCAGTTGGTGAGCATAGCAATGGACGTAGTGTGCGTTCGGGTACACGTCTTTTATTTTTCTTTGAACTCCTCCTTGATCTCCACGCATCACACTGGCACCATCATAGCTTTGAGCTATGAGTTTCTTCTTGTCTTCTGGCTCTGGGAGAACAGTATTCAGTGTTTCCAGCACAACAGCAGCAATGGAGTCTGCATCCGTTGATTTCATTTCCGTGAAGCCATCAAATCTTTCCACCACTTGATGCTTCTTGTCAATGTAGCGATAGACTACAACGCACTGTGTCCTAGCGGAAATATCGGTTGTTTCATCCGCTTGGATTGCCACAAACTGGGCTTCCTTAAGCTCTTGGTGAATCACTTCCTTTATAACTTCATGCATGCAGTCCAGTAGCTCATTCTGCACGGTTTTGGAAGTGCCCTTAAACACAGTTGCAGTCTTCAAATGCTGTTCCATTGCACTATCGATACTGCCAACCAAATCCACCAGGCCTCTAAACACTCCTGGATTTAGCGATGTTTCACTCTCGTCGTGTCCTCTTAATGCCAGTTCAAAGGCGCCACAAAAGCGAACACAATCAATTATCTTCGAAAGGATGTACCGGTTCTTAGCCACTTCTTCGTTGTGTTTTTGAATGCTGACTTGGTATCCTTGGTCCAGTTGAACAGCAATGTTCGCCTGTCCAAGCATCTCAAACTTGATCCTGTTATCCAAGTGAGCTTTAGAACTTTTGTGTTTTGCCAATTTGTCAGCTAGATGTTTGACGTCAGTCACTCCAGTTTTGGTCCAAGCAGCGTCACCACCAAATAGGATGCATGGGAAACAATATAAGGACTTCCTAGAAACGCTTCCAGAAAGCCAGTCGTTCTTCTTGTACCATTCAGTATTGAAATTACGGACATATTGCTTCCCTCTATCTCTTGCGATTTGCTGCAGATTTATCTCTGGTTGGTCAGCTCCTAACCGTTTTACTTCCACCTTCTCCTCATAGGTTAGGGTGGCGAAAGGCTTCACAAGTAGAGAGTCAATAGTATTCATTTCTGATATTGATACCAATAAAAGAAAGAGATCACGGTATATTAATTTATATTATGTCACAAAATTACTTAAAAATAACAGTGTGTTGATTTCATTGGTATACATTACAGATTGCAAACCCTCATGTGACAAGACTACATCACCATCAAATTTGCACCTATACACATGGACAGAAAATTAAAGGCAATGATACTCACCAACAGTTGACGCTCCTTCTCGGGGTATTCACGTCCAGTAAGTCAACCAACGAGTCCAAAGAAATCTGATTCCACAGATAGTTTGCACCTGGGGGGTGATAGAAAACAACAAAAAAAACATTAGAAATCTCAAGACCCAAACCGTAACTTTTAAAACCTTAAAAGTCCAAGTGTGACCATATACTCACCAACAGTTGACGCTCCTTCTCGGGGTATTCACGTCCAGTAAGTCAACCAACGAGTCCAAAGAAATCTGATTCCACAGATAGTTTGCACCTGGGAAGTTATAGAAAACAAAAAAAAAAACATTAGAACGTTTAAGACCCAAACTGTAACGTTTAAAACCTTAAAAGAGCAAGTGTGACCATATAGGCCCCAACCGCACCTTAAAAACCCTAAATAACAAATTGGGACCATATAGGCCCCAACCGCACCTTAAAAACCCTAAATAACAAATTGGGACCATATAGGCCCCAACCGCACCTTAAAAACCTTAAATAACAAATTGGGACCATATAGGCCCCAACCGTACCTTAAAAACCCTAAATAACAAATTGGGACCATATAGGCCCCAACCGTACCTTAAAAACCTTAAATAACAAATTGGGACCATATAGGCCCCAACCGTACCTTAAAAACCTTAAATAACATATAGGCCCAAAAAAAAAAAAAAAAATATATATATATATATATATATATATATATATATATATATATATATATATATATATATATATATATATATAAAAATTGATATCAATATATCACAATAAATAAATATATATATATATATATATATCAAATTGTTATATATATATATATATATATATATATATATATATATATATTTATTTATTGTGATATTTTGATATTAATTTATATATATATATATATATATATATATATATATATATATATATATATATATAAAAAATTACACATAAATATACATAAACATATACATACAACAATATATATTAATTGATATTTATTATTTGATTAATTGATGTTCTTTATTTCATGATATATTATATTGTTCATGCATTTCTATTACACTTTATTTGTTATACATATTACAGTGCTATTTTTTGGCTATACATGTTACAGGATATTATCCTGTAACATGTATATCACATAAAATAGCCCTGTAATATGTATAATACATACAGGGTCAAACAAGTTCACACTAACCTTTTTTACCCTTACAGGCTTCCATACCTGCTTGCTGATTTGCTAATTTTTTAAAGACTCTCATTGGTTGAAATCGATGTCAATCAAAAATTTCAGCCAATCAGAGTCCTTCAAAAATTAGTATATATAGCAGACCGTGGGAAAAAAACAATTAATCGCGGGAGGGGCTCCTTGTAGGAGGAGCTCTTTTTAGTGTGTTGTTTTTTTTTTTTTAGAGCGTCGGTTTTTTTTTTTGGAGGCCTCTTTCAATGGGCCAGAATGGATGGATGGACAATGGCTTCAATCAAGATTGGATTATTTTTGATCATTGGCTTCAATCAACATGGATTATTTAATTTTTGATCATTGGCTTCAATCAACATGGATTATTTAATTTTTGATCATTGGCTTCAATCAACATGGATTATTTATTTTTCATCATGACTATATCCAGAGAGGACAGAAGGCCAACGCTGGAGGGGTCAATTTTACAGGTAAGTATGTGCTGTTGTTTATTTTATTTTTTATTAATGTTTGTTTAAAGCTGTTTATTTTTGTATACAATGTGTTGTGTTACTAACTGTACTAACAATGTGTGTATGTGCTGTTTATTTTATTTTTTATTAATGTTTGATTAAAGCTGTTTATTTTTGTATACGATGTGTTGTGTTACTAACTGTACTAACAATGTGTTTGCTTACTGTGTGTAAATTAATTGTAATAATGTTGTTACTGTATTTTTTTTTTCCCTTCCCTGGCTTATTTTTATTTTATCTTTAGAAGTGACATGCACATATACATGCCTGTTACTTCTAAAAATGGAATAAAAATAGGGGGGGGGGGGGGGGTTAGGTAGTTGGTTAATGGTTCATCCAGGGTGGGGTCGGTCACGGTCAGGCGCCCATCGGTCGCCCATAGGCCACGACCAGGGGTGGCACAGGCCTCATGGGGGTGAACATCCACCCCCATGTGGCCTGGTCAACCCCGCTCACTGCCTGAATACCCGGGGTAGCATAGGCCGCATCGGGGTGGTGCCGGGGGCCCGGTGGTGATCGGGCCTCGGGCAGGGTGGCATACATGGAGGTCATCAGGGGTGGCACAGGCCTCATCAAGGGGGTGATCCGATCACCCCCATGTGGGCCTGTGCCACCCCGCTCACCACCCGACTACCCCGATCCCGTGATCGGTGTAATCCGGTGGTGGCATGATGGCATAGCTAGGCTAGCATAGGGCAGGCCTGATCGGGGGTGGCACAGGCCACATGGGGGTGATGGCTGGGGTCGTCGGTGGTAGTTGGTGGGTGGCTGGGTAGGTGTCACTGGCAGGCCAGGCAGGCATAGTGGGGGACTGGGGGTAACTGGTCACCCCTAACTTTTATTAGGGGCTACTAGGGGTTTTGGTTTGGCCAGGGGCAGGGGCAGGTGCCAGGCAGAGGCAGGTGTAGACTTACTGTGTTAGGCAGGCAGAGCAGATGAGTAGATTCAGCCAGGGAGGTCTCTCAGTCTCAGCGTGACCAGGGTCAGGAAACAGAAAGGGGGAAGGGACAGGGAACTGGTGGTTTTATTGACTGTATCAGTCAATCAAAATCAAACTCGAGGCTCTATTTGCTGGCGGGCGCTCAGGGCTAACGGTCTGGGTGGGTTTAGATTGTTCTCTTAGTAACTGTACAACCTTCCATCATTGATTGGTCAATGATGGAAGACTGTCATTTATTAATTGATACATTTATGACCGCCCATGCATATCGTCACTGTGATGGTGGGCGGCATGCATTAACGGTCAGTGGGCCAGGCCAGGACTCATTGAAGAGAAGAGAAGAGTCTAAAGGTTAGTGTACACAGTGTAACTATTGTAATTTGATCACACAGGGTGCAGGCAGGGGGCGATAGATAGATACACAGCATTAGTTAATGTAGCGCAAGGGTTATTTTAAAGTGACAGTGTCCCTTTTCTAACTTTAATTCATTTTAATACTATTTAGACTTGAAATGATGATGTACACCTTATATTTATTTGTTTTTGGGTTATACTAATACATTGTTGTGTTTTTTTTATTGCAGGGTGAAGAAAATATTTGGGGGGGGCGTTTGCCCTGACGCCCCAATGGACGGGCCGCCCCTGCATATTATTATATTCATGCAAAGGAGAAATAATAATTTGTATTACATTCTTTGTGATTACAAACAAGGAGTAAAAGTATCTTATTTATTGCTCACTCCACTTGTCTCATGTTTATAATTTGTGGGAGGGCGAAGCAAATGCCTCACCCTGTGGTCTTGCTTCTGCATCGCGTAACTGTTTGTTAAAAAAAAAAGCATGTTTGATATCATCTTGTAAGCACCACTCTAAAAGATCTGTTTATCTTCTTACTCTTTTCTGTGTCCCTTTAAGGGAATGCTCACCCTACAATCTAAGAACCTTCAGTAAAAGAATTCAAGCAATAATTGGAAAACATTTAAAACGCAAATATGTAATCTTTTCAATATTACATTACTTAATAGTACAAAATCAACTTTTATGGCACATTTATGTCCATTATATTCAACCTCCTAAATTTCCAATGGGTTTTAATGAAGTTATAATTCTGCCAGCATTATAGCTTAACATTACTCAAGGAGACATCCTTATATCTCCCAGTGCTTCTTATATTAAATAATACATTTATATGAAGCTGCGCTACAGAAAAGAGAAAGTGCAGTAATCAAAGGGGTTATATGTATTATTTTATCACACATGAGAAAATATCACTTCATTATATGGAGATAATGCATCAGTACTGGAACAAATTATCTGATGCTTGCTAATTCATCATATAATAGATAGCAGTACATTATATTAACATATGGGAGAAATAATAACAGAAGTGAAAACGAGCTGACTAGTAACATTAAACTGTTAGATCAGGGTTGTATAAAGTCTTCACATGAGGCAACACGTTGATTTTTTTGTTTTCACGGGACTGATGATCAATTTTGGGAGTCACATATATTATATTACATTATCACATATATAGTTGTCATAATTGCCATAATAATCATCGATTTGTCTGTAACGCTTGCAAATTGCGCACAAGGACTGCAATGAGCGTGGAAGGCCCATAAAGTAGAGGGGGGGTGGAAGGCGTGCAATGAGCGCCAAAGGCCCGTAAAGTATACGGGGGGAGAGGCTCGGAATGAGCTCTGAAGGCGCTTATTGCGAGGCCCATATAGTTTTAGGGGGGGGGGGTGGAAGGTGCTCATCGCAAGGCCCACAAGTTTGAGTGGGGGAGAGCCTCGCATTGTGTGGCAAACAACAGCATTGCAAAGGTTCAAATTTTTTTGCCTTAATTTTTGATGGGCAATTGGCTAGTATCACATATTATAATTGTGCAACTACGAATCGTCGTCACGCCGTGGTGCGTACGACTTAGCAATGAGCGCCGCAGGCGCTCATCGCCCGGCGAGCCTCGCGTTTAACCATAGCACTTTTTTACACAAGACGCAGGACTTAGAAAAAAAATCCGAGATGAAAAAAATTACGAGATAAGCGGTGGAACCAAAACAATTAAAAAAACACTAAATACACACAACAAATTAAAAAAAAGGTCACTTACAGCATGGGGAACCAGGCAGGACCTCTGGGAGTGAGTTGGAACTCCAATATACATCGATTTAGATGAGTTACAAAGATCGAAAATTGGCTAAGCAAGAAAAAAATGGGCGCCGAAAAAAATGAAAACGAGGCTATACTACTACGAACTGTGTAAAACACAGCCACAGACGTATGTGCTCGAAAAACAGCGAGACAAAGGATGCGCATTAACCGCACAATGAGTAAAAAAAGACAGTAGCGAGTACATTTTACGAAACGCAATTACACATTTACGCATTAACACAGATTTCCCGCCTTTGTCTCGCGCCACATCGGATTTCCCGCCTAAAACAACGCATTTGTCTCGCGCAACAGCGTATTTCCCTCCTAAAACAATGCATTTGTCTCGAGCACAAAGCCTATACAGTATATAGGGCACACTTGACACATAACTGACACTTTCTCCTCAGGTGATGACAGTCTGACTGGACGTTTTCTGATGACGGAAAATCTCAAGAGATTGTTAGCTCTTCAGGATACTGCTTCAACAAGATTACATTACAAAAGGTACATATCATTAAGTATCATTAATTAATTTTATTAGTTACTTAATAAAGAAATTTAAACAGTAAAGGGAATTTATTTAATAGAAAAATAATATTGGGCTTAACTGTCTGAAACAATTGTCAATAATATTGATAATGTACATTAAATAATTAATTAATTAATTATTAATATCAAAGTGACTTAACGTTTAAGAATGTCCATAAAAAAGAAACTCATTTATTCATTAATTAATAATGTACATTAAATTAATAATTAATTGGTTATATATTGTGCTTACCTGTGTCAAAGAATTGTAAATAACCTTCCTAATGTACTTTATTTAATTAATTAATTAATCATTACTAATCAGTAATATCAAAAAAGCTTAACGTTTAAGAATGTGCATAAAACAAGAAACACATTGCTTCATTAATTAATAATGTGCATTGTTTTAATAATTCACTTCTTAGATATTTACTATAAAATAACCCCCCCAAAAAAAATATATATACTCATGTTTACGTCTTGATGGTAGATTTAGTCAGAAATTACTTTAATAATAATGAACATTAATTGATTGTTATTTCATTAGTAATGTACATTCTTTTAATAATTCAGTTGTAACAGACTCATTTCAAAATACCCCCCCCCCCCCCAAAAAAACACAATATACTCATGCTTACATCTTGACATTATATTTAGTCAGACATTAATTTAAGATTAATAGACATTAATTGACTGTGATTTAAAGACTAACAGCAATATGGATTGTATGTTTTTAAGCTTTTTATAGCTGTGTTCATGATGATTAATTGATATATTTATTTTATGTTTTTAATTGATATATTTATTTTATGTTTTTAATCTATGCAAAAATGTCTATGTTCAGCCTGATTGATTGATACGGATGAAGCAACATATTATACATTAATTTTACAATTTGCTATAATTGCAGTTGAGCGGGACCTGAATGAACACAGAAAGTGACCCTTGCAACCATTGAACTTCAGGAAGATAATTTGGACAGGTATAGAATTTTAATTATATTACTAATAGGAAGATATTAAATGTATACAAATATATGTCTCTTGATTGATGTTCATTTAATGATATGCATGAAGCCAAATATTATATATACCAAGATTCTCAAATTTATTTTACAGTTTATTGCAATCTGCAAGTGAATAAACACACAGCGTGACGTTTGCAGCCTTTGAACAACATCAAGATCATCTTCACAGGTAAAACATTTAATTTTGTACTGATACATCAAAAAAGCCTATATTAATACATTTTAACATGCACTTATGGAAAGTTGAATAGACAATACGAAGTAATACGAACATTTAACAAAAAAAAGAAGCTTAGAACACTTGCCAAAAAAAAAGAAGAAGCTTAGAACACTTGCCAAAAAAAAACATTCAATGTATGCAGTGAAGTCAATCAAGAAGGATTTGAATTGAATTGAAGGATTAATAATTGATATAAATATATATATGTGCAGTTATTTCCTATTTAATATATGTCAATAAAATACTTTGAAAATTGTTTTCATTTATTTCATTGAAAAAAAGTACAACGTTTATTCATCAACTTTAATGTAACAGTCCAAAAAGTAAAAATAAATATGTACACAAAACAAAGAATAAACACTAATTATATTTCTATACAATTACAGATTAAAATGGTGGATAATGGAGAAGACAAAATGGAATGCAAAAGAAGATTGGCAAGGGAAAGGAAGCAAAGATGGAGAGATGCTCAGACACCGGAAACTTCACAACGCTTGAGACAAGAAGATCAACAGAGACTTTTAAATAAAAGAAAGATGACTAAGAAAGCCAAAAGTGAGTCTGTTGGGCCTTGCAAAAAACGTAAAAGTAAACAAAAAAATCTATGTGAACCAGTGTCTAATGATTCTATTGTGTATATTGACTTAAATGTAGACACACATGACAACAATGTACATATAGAAAGTGGGTCTGATATCTACCGTATTTTTTGCCCTGTAAGACGCACCTGCAGATAAGACGCACCTAGTTTTTAGAGGAGGAAAACAAGAAAAAAAAAATTCTGAATCAAACATAAATACACTTCACACACAGATACACACCTACATTACACACAAATATATATATATATATATATATATATATATATATATATATATATATATATATATATATATATACACACATACATACATACATACATATACACATATATACACATACATACACACATACATACACACATACACACATACATACACACATACATACACACATACATACACACATACACATACACACATACATACACACATACACACATACATACACACATACATACACACACACACATACCCATACATACATACACATATACACACATACACACACATATACACACATATACTGCAGCATTTGGGAGCCCTTGACCCTCCCTGACCCTCCTGACCCTCCTGATCCTCACCTTTCTTCTGATCTCAGCCCATCTTGATCTCACCCCAGCGCTTCCTACCAGCACTCCTCGTGTACTGCAGCGTCGCGTGTGTGACGTCACTAGGATGCACCGGCCGACGCGATGCATGCAGCTGGTGCTGTAGGAAGCGCCGATCAGGAGTGGGAAGAGATCAAGAGGACAGAGAGGCAGTTTTAAAAGGTATATTCGCCGTATAAGACGCACCAACTTCCCCCCCCCCAGTTTTGGGGAAGAAAAAGTGCGTCTTATACGGCGAAAAATACGGTATGTTCAAAAAATGCATGACAATGTGTTTAATACTGCAGTACAAGTAGATACTCATTATTGTGGGTTACTTAATGTGCTTTGTCAGTTTTGTGGGGCATATCATTTCATAAAGGAAAGACCTACTGACGGAAATTTCATTATTTGCTGTCAGAAAGGAAAGGTCAAACTTCCACTAAGACATCCATTTCCATATTATTTAGAATGTATTATGAGTGATCCAACATTTCCAAATTATAATAATTTCAAACAAAACATCAGGTCTTATAATAGTGCAATTTAGTTTGCTTCAATGGGTGCAACATTAGCAGAAAATGTACCAGGACATGGTCCTTACTGTTTCAGAGTTCAAGGTCAAATATACCCCCGAACTCCACATTTACACCCACAAGAAGGAGAGCAAAGGAAATTTGCAAAGTTATATGTCTTGGATACGATGGAAGCTGTGGAACAAAGAATGACACTTCCAGAAAATAGACAGTGTTTGCGCATAGTCTTTGAACAGCTGGATAAAATTATGCAAAAAACCCATATAGTCAAGCATACAAACATTTAGCACAGCTGGAAAAAGAACAACAGGAACATGCTGAGAGACATCAATTGCCTACACCAAGAGTAAATATGGTGTTAAAAAGAGATCGCAACACTGATCAAAGAAGATATAATTTACCTACAGTAAATGTGGTTGCCATGGTGTTTAAAAATGATGATGGTGAACCACCTTTTCAGCGGGATATTAGAACATATCCACGCAATGAAGAACAACCATTTATCAACATCAATATATTAAGCTGTAATTTAGATCCAATGACATATCCCATTTTCTTTCCAAATGGGGAACCTGGATGGGAACCAAAATTTAAATTGGAAAGTTATTCCAATACTAAACTTCGGATTAGATCTAATATTTCCATGCTGGAATATAAAGTTGCACAAACTGCTATCCGTGACTGTTTTAATCCAATTTTACATGGAGGCATACTCATTCAACAATGTATTATTGATTCATATCTACAAGTTGAAGCCAATAATCTAAATTTCATTAAATTGCAACAAAATAAACTACGAGTAGAACAGTATTGTGGATTAATGGATTATGTGGCAGAATTAGCTTCCAACAGAGACATTCCAGCTGGAAGAGCAATTATTTTGCCATCCACTTTCCAAGGATCTCCTCGCAATATGCAAGAAAGGTATAATGATGCCATGGCTATTGTCACAAAATTTGGAAAACCAGATTTATTTATTACATTCACATGTAATCCACAATGGCCAGAGATCAAGGAAAATTTGTATCTGGGACAAACTACTTCTGATCGACCAGATTTAGTGGCAAGAGTATTCAAAATCAAACTGAATATATTAATACATGATATCACTAAAGCAAAATTATTTGGACAATGTATGGCATTTGTTTACACCATTGAATTTAGCCACATGCTCACATACTTTTAATACTGCAGGAAAAAGATAAGTTGAACACTGCAGAGAGAGTGGATTCAGTCATTTCTGCAGAATTGCCAGACCAAGAAAAATATAAAAAACTTTGGGAGATTGTTACACATGGAGAGATGAATCCTAATTCACCATGTATGGAAAATAAAAAATGTACAAAAGAATTTCCGAAACAATTTCAAATGCAAACTTGTGCAAATTGTGATTGATATCCTTTGTATAAAAGAACAAAAGGAGAAACAGCTATTATCCGTGGCCAAAAGGTTGATAATAGATTTGTCGTTCCATACAATCCCCATTTGCTCATCAAGTACAATGCACACATCATAGTGGAAGCTTGCACTTCAATTACATCAATTAAGTATGTGTATAAATATATATACAAAGGATATGACGCAGCTACTGTTGTTGTACAAGGTGCTGCAAATGAAAACCAAAATCCAATTTTACACGATGAACTATCAAATTATTTAGATGCTCGCTATGTGAGTGCTCCTGAAGCAATGTGGCGCCTTTTGAAATTTGAGATGCATGATCGGTCACATGCTATCTATCGTTTAGCTGTACATTTGCCTCAAAGTCTGGTTTGCTTTACTGCAGGAAATGAAAGACTTGCATTATGTCAAAGTGAAGACAGAGATACCACACTTACTGCATGGTTTAAATTAAACTGTCAGGATACGCAGGCCAGACAATTTTTATACATAGAGATACCACATCACTATGTATTTGTAAATGGTCGATGGCAAGAACAAAGAAGAGATGCACAAAAAATTATACCACGCATTTATACCGTCAGTCCAAGGGACATTGAACGTTTCAGCTTAAGATTACTTCTGCTACATGTTCCCGGTGCACAGAGTTTTGAGCATTTACGTACAGTGAATGACATAGTTTATGATACATTCCTATTAGCTGCAAGACATCAAAATTTCATAGCTGATGATACAGAATGGGAGAGGTGTCTTGAAGAAGCAGCACTATGTCAAATGCCAAAGCAAATGAGACAACAATTTGCATTCATATGCATATTTTGCAATGTACCTGATGCTTTCACTTTGTGGGAAAAATGTAAATTAAACATGTCAGAAGACTTCTTGAAATGTTACAGAGAACCAATAGCTCTGTTAAAAACATTGATGGAAATACAAGAAATATTGTTCGCTCATGGATTAAATTGTGCAAGTTTTAATTTACCAGATCCGGGACTTATAGATGACATCAATTTTGATGATTATGACACTGAGCTACAAAAACAAAAAATACTTTAAATACTAAACAGTTAGAAGCATTTCATGCCATCACAAATGCTACAGATGATGAAATGGTCAAAGACCGGTATTTCTATCTAGACGGCTCAGGTGGATCCGGAAAAACTTATCTGTACAATTGTTTGAGGAGTTATATTCGATCAAACGGTCAGATAGCAATGCCATTTGCAACAACTGGAATTTCTGCATTTTTGTTAGATGGTGGTAGAACTGTGCATAGTGGATTTAAGCTGCTAGTTCCCATTTTGGAAACATCAGTGTCAGATATTCGACTCAATTCCATACAAGCAAAAAAATTTAAACTAACTAAACTAATTATCATAGACGATGCAACAATGATGTCATGTCATGCACTGCAATGTATTGAAAGATTCTTAAAAGAAGTGGTGGATAATAAGTTGCCATTTGGTGGAAAGGTGATGCTGTTAGGAGGCGATTTTAGGCAAACATTACCTGTTGTTCCACACGGAAATAGAACAGAGATCATTGAAACATGTATCAAGACCAGTAAACTGTGGCAAATATTTACACATCTCAAATTAGAATTAAATATGAGATCGGAAGGCCAAAATGAATTCAATGATTGGCTTATTAAAATCGGAGAAGGAAAACATCCAGAAATACAGCATTTACCAAATGATACCATTGAAATTCCATCAGAAAGGGTTTGCAATGAATCACTCATATCAGCAATATTTCTAAATACTCTTAATAACGAGGATTACTCAGCCATTGCAAACAAAGTGATATTAACATCAAAAAATATCGATGCCTTGAATGTAAATAATGACATTTTAAAATACATCAATGCACCACAAAATAATTATTACAGTGCAGATTCGGTTCTGGCTGATGATAAAGAGAGTGAATCTAATTTTACTATCGAATGTATTAATTCGTTAACACCATCTGGAATGCCACCACATATTTTACAATTGAAAAAAGGTGCAACTGTCATGTTATTGCGAAATATGAATCCAAAAAAAGGACTTTGTAATCGCACCAGATTAATTGTGCATGAGTTAAAAGATCATTTTATACATGCAGAAATTATAACTGGGACCCATAGAGGTGAACGAGTTTTTATAACAAGAATTGATTTAGCTCCAAGTGAGAGTGGTTTGCCTTTTGTCCTTCAAAGGAGACTATTTTCAGTTATCATGGCATTTGCCATGACCATCAATAAATCCCAAGGCCAAACTTTTAAGTCTGTTGGGATTTTTTTTAAAGGAACCAGTTTTTGCACATGGACAACTCTATGTTGCTTTTTCAAGGTGCACGAATCAAATTAAAGTGACTGTTGAAGAAAACGAAAGTCAGGGTCATTTATTGTACGATGGATGCGTTTACACCAAAAACATTGTCTACTATGAGGTGTTGGAAACATAGAGCACAGTGGTTTCATTTACATGACAACATTTTAAGGTACTCAATATGATTGCACAAAAACAATATTTCAAGAACCAACTATATACAATGGACAAAAAAACATAGAGAACAGTGGTTTGACTTCCAGTACAAAATGTAAGTACTCTGGGACTCTTTAAATAGGGGACCACTATTTCACTTAGGAAACTCTATGTGACATTTGCACAAAGGACAAACAGAACAAAAAAAACAAAAAACAGTAAACATCCTTAAACATATTGGAATGGGTTAAAAGTTTCATATTCATATGATTGGCCCCACAAAAACACATTTTCGTGTCTTGCAAGAGTTAAATGTTATTGTTTGATGTTACAATTTCAGATGTTAAATATGTGTATTTTAAAGTTTGAAAACAGTTTGTTAAATATATATGTGGTATAGGCAAACATGTATTGTTAGTATAAAGTTGAAGCATTTCATAATAATTGGAAATGTATTAATTAAAGACAAAGTATTGATTCAGGGAGTAATCCGATCGCCAGTTAATGGGGTCAGGAAGGAATTAATTTTTTTCCCTCTAAGATACAATTGTAAAAGTTTGAATGGGGGGTTTTATTGTTTGCCTTCCTCTGGATTCAATGCTAATTTAGTTTAACAAGAGTTTAAGAAAAATGTTACAAATGAAAAAAAACATGTTCTTCCGAAAAAAATGTACTCAAAGTTAATATAGTCTGCAGTTACTAAGTGATAAATATCAATTGAAAAGTGTTAGTATTGTTAAAAGAATGTTGAAAGATTGTTTAATATACAAGTTGCCTGTTACAAAATTTAATATTAGACTTTACAATATGTATGCATTAAAAAGTACAATATGTATGCATTAAAAAGTAAGACATTATTATATTGTTATTGAAAATAAAAATAAAAAATGTGAATATAAGTTGAAAGTTACAAAAAATAAAAAGTTAAAAAAATTAATGTGTATTTCTTTTTAGAAAAAAAAAGGGACAAAGGGAGCAGACTCATTTTGTGTTGCAAACAAATTACACAACATTTAATTTTTATTGACCGTCATTTTTTGACGGGCAAGTCGCTAGTATTATAATATTACTAGTAACTTGCCTGTCAAAAATGACGGTATCATAGAATGTTATCTTGAATTGTCTGTGTTCTCTCTCTGTCCCTCTGTGCGCGCTCTTACGCTCTATGTGTGCGATAGTTCTCTCTGTCCTGTGTCTCTCTGTGTCTCTCTCTCTGTGTCCTGTGTCTCTCTCTCTCCCTCTCTTTCTCTCTCTGCCTTGTATCTCTCTCTCTGTCCTATATGTCTCCCTCTCTCTGTCTTCTCTCTCTGCCCTGTCTCTCTCTCTCCTTTCTTGCGGTCCTGGAGCTGTCTCTCTCTCTATGCACTCTCTCTCTCTCTGCATGCTCTCTGTGTGTGCTCTATCTGTCTGTGTGCTGTCTCTCTCTGCCTTGTCTCTGTCACTCTGTCCTGTCTCTCTCCCTATCCTGTCTCTCTCTCTCTGTCCTGTCTCTCTCTCTGTCTTGTGTGTGTTTCTCTCTCTCTCTAACCTGTCCTCTGTCCTGTCTTTTTCGTTCTCCTGTCTTTCTCTCTGACCTCTCTCTCTCACTCCTGATGCTGTCTCTCTCTCTGTGAGCTTTCTGCCTGTGCACTCTCTCTGCGCTCTCTGTCTTTGCACTCTCTCTCTCTCTCTTTGTACTCTGTGCTCTCTCTCTGTGCACTGTCTATGTGTGTTTTCTCTGTCTGTGCGCTCTCTATCTTTGTTCGCTCTTGCTCTGTACCTATCTCTCTCTGTACCCCATACTCTCTGTTTCTCGCTCTCTGTGCTGTCTCTGTTTCTCTCTTTCTGAGCTCCCTGTCTGTGCACTCTCTCTCTGCACTCTCCGTCTGTGCACTCTCTATCTCTGCTCACTATCTGTCTGTGCACTCTCCTTCTCTCTCTGTGCTGTCTGTGTGCGCTCCCTCTGTCTGAGCACTCGCTCACTGTCTGTGTGCACTGTCAGTGTGCATTCTCTCTGTCTGTGTGCACTCTCGCTCTGTACCTCTCTTTCTGTTCCCCTCCAACTATGTCTCTCTCTGTACCTCTATCTCTCTCACTCTTTGTAGCCCCCTCCCTCACTCTCACACCCACTTTGCTGTCTATCTCTCTGTGCTGTCTCTGAACTGTATAATGGCTGCAGGCTGCAGTTGACGTCGACTTTTAGTCCCCGCCCTGATGACATTACAGCCACGCCCCTTAATAACATCAGCATTACTCACCCTGTCAACTATTATAGTGGAGATATTATGCTAGACACAATTGAATTTTCTGCACCAGTATTTTCTGTAGGACAGTTTACACAGATATAATAAAGTAGAGTAGGTACAACAAAATACAACATTTAACAAATCTAGTGTATGTAGAATACAATACAGTAAGCAACAGACATTTAAAAAAAAAAAAAAACAAGTTGAGTTCTTTACTCAAAGAGATTATTATATAGACTGCAATGTTGGGATGCGAAATAGGAGGGTGATAAATGCACTAAGCTATATCTTGCAGCCAGTGGAGATGGTTGTGTTGAACTTCCTTCAGCTTTCTTCACTTGGTAGGTTCTGCAATGACCATTAATCACAATCACTCTACAAATGGTAATACATTCTTGCTTGAACCAAAAAAATGTTAGCTTAATACCTTGGTTCCTTTAGACATTGTATTCTCAGAGGAAACAAATGTGGCAACCATTATTGCAGTTAAGACTGTAGGTGTTTAGAGAAGATTGTAATTTCAGGACCTGTGGTACCATAATTTCCCCATAAATTCATAAAATCCAGCTCAATGTAAGCAGTAAGTGCTATAAAAACAAACATAAAAGCTTTTTCAAATAATGAAAATACAATCAAAATTATAGGTTTTTACACATTTTCTACTCAGGTGTGGTTTTTCTATACGACGGTGCAGAGCATTATTAATGGTTTCAGTGACCCTTTAATCAAAAGCTGGAATTATTCACTGCTTCTTAACGTCAAATTAAATGTATTATTCAGCACTTTCAAATGTCAATGATAATGCATAGGTGTGTTTTCATAAAAAAGGTAGGAAAGAAGTTTACTTTCATTTAGAAAACTCAACTCAATTTGAAATGTCCATTAAGCTGCTTTTGCCTTGGAACTTTTATTAAAATGTATATAAAATTTAAACAAAATGGGGCTACTCAAAGACCATAACATATAAACTCTAGGTTACCCTTAAATGTAGTCACAGGTAGCAATTAGTACCATTGCTGGTACACAAAGTAGAAAAGAGGAGAAGCCTTCAGGGGTGTTCATGACAGCTAGAGGGTCTATAAGGGTCCTCTTACCCCCATCTCCATAGTGCGTACCACAAGCGAGACTCTCTAAAAAAGGTCTTATTTCAATTATGTTAATAGCTTATTTTAAAAAAAATAAAATAAAGTAGACCGTCACATTTTTTGCACATCCCAATGTTGAGTATTGATGTTCTTCAGGCAAATAGGGAGAGGTCGTTTACAGGAAGGCCCATAAAGTGGAACAATGGCTTCATTATTGGAGTGATTACATACCAAGGCTGAAAAGAGGATCTATGGCAGCACTTGATCCAAGGAGAGTAACGTCTAAATAATTTTTTTACAGATTTAAATATTTTAATTGTAGTGGTTTTTATTTGACCTGAGTATATGTGACATGGTCCACTCAAACCCATATAATGAACCCCCACTGAGCCAAATAATGACAGACACAATAAATACATTTTTGGGTAGTACCAAGCCACATCTTTATCTATCAGCATGAAAACAGAATATAACAAGAGGTAGCTATACACACCACACAGAAGGAGCTCACCCAGCCACAGGCCCAATCGAACCCCGTGCCCAAGAGACGTCTCCAACACCGGATACCTTACCAGCTAATGAGATCCAACCTAAGGTGATGCAGCACCCCCGCCTTAAGCTGTGACAAACCATACAAAATAAACCATTGGGAGGGAGGGATGTTCCTCTGATCTCCAATCTGTTGAGTGACAAAAAGGCGGGAAACCACTCCCCGATATAATCTCCTAACCTCTCCTAAATCTGAACTACCCAATAACTACCCAGCACTAAAACTGGTCAAATGCCCCTTCCCCAATGCTGTCTCCAGGGGCTGCCTTTATTGTAATTTCTTTTTTCTTTTCTGTCATTTTTTATTTTTAGAAGAGATTTTTCTCATACACCTCTATGAGGTGGATTGGAGCGGACAGTTGCAGAGTCAACATACCATGCAGTAAAATGATGTATTGATTACCCCATATCCCAAAACAACAAAATAGCTCTGTAATGAAAAGTAATTTCATCAAATGTTAAAAAAGTAAAATATAAAATATTCTCATTAAAGTAATACATATATATTTTATCTAGTTAAGTGTCCATTGCATAAAGACTCAAAACGCAAACACAAATGTACCATCCACTTCTAGAATGGGCCTGATAATGTCTTCCCTTAAAAACCTAGGGCCTGATTAAATTCCAGCCTGCAGCGGCCATTGTACTGCCTGTATGTCTGCGGGCTTGAAATTTGCAGGAGGTACAATGCAATTAAATTAGAAAATGCCGCAACAATATGGCCGGAATCCAAATCCATAAACCATGCTTCGGCACGTAGCATTTCCAGGCGTGAACATGATAAATTATTCAAACCCGTAGTTATGGGTTTAGACGGAGCCAATAGGAAAAGAGACCGTCATCATTTCATCACTAAAACATGGATGTTAAATTTCAATCACTTACAGTTTGAAGTCCGAGTTGCAATGGGACCTCTTTTCCAGAAATAATGCAATATGAAAAAATCAATAAATATAATATTCTAGTCCATGCGAGTTATTTTATATGTATTAACACATTGATTGCAGAGATCGATATAACATGAAAATTGAACAGTATTTTTTTTTTTTATTGCAGCAAGCTTAAGAATGTTGTGCTAGGAATGTAATACCTTTCATCGCTTTCCTTGAAATTAAAATACAGTAGTGTGTTTATATTTGCTTTTACAGTGCTACAGGAGTTTAACCCATTTGCGGGTTCTCTCTAATTCCTGTAGGATTCTTGGGTACATTTGCCATTTGTGGGTGTGAAAACAATTGTGGGCTTGAGAACTTGTAGCAATTTAATAGTTATTTGTGATTGTAATAGTTATGGACTTGAAAGACCAAAAGCTTAGCTGGGCCGGGGGTGCTGCATGGCTGTCCCGATTTGATGACGTCACTGCTGGGGTGAAGCTGAGATAAGCTTGTCCCGATTATGTGAAATTAAGTATTATACTTTTCTAGATGTTGTGGGGAGCTTGATTAACACACTTGGATCTCCATGATTATTTGTGGACAGTAAAATAATTTGTGGATTAAGTGCTGTGACTGTGGACCAGGTATATATTAATTATAGTGTTAGTAGGTTAGAGAAGTTTAGTGTCATGTTTAGGGGGTAAATGGTGTCACATTGGATATTAGGGTTTTATGCTATGGTGGATAGGGTTTTATTAGATTAGGAGAGTAGCGTAGGTAGTTTTCGCACTTTAGGGAATAAGTGGCAGGTTCCTAATGCCACCATAACAGCAATGACAGGGATTTAAGTGTGAGGATGCTACCTCTTATGTTTTATATTAAGTACATGATTGTTTTGTTCATTATTGTGGAGGAGATATACATACACAAACTATAATCTTTTTATGATAAATGCTTCTACACTTTAAAGATTTTTATCAAAGATTGTAATTGTTAAGAGAATTTATTAATGTGTTTGCTATTTTCATTTATCACAGTTGTGATTTTTGCATGACTTGTAAATTTGTATATTTATTTATTTGGCACCGTATAATGAAATGTTAGAGATAATAATTTATTATGATCATTCGCTAGTAATTGGCAGCTATAATATTCTTTGTCCTTCCTCGTTATATATTGGGGTATAGGATAGTTACCTACTGTATATACCTTATATTATGCAATTATAGAGGATTAATAGAACTAGTCACTTAAGCACTTTAAGTATATTTGGATATTTAGAAATTCATTGTGGAATGTGTATTTTAATTTGTGATTTAATTTAAAGATAAATAACTACTATGCAATTGGGACAATCATCAGGTTTTTGTTTTTAGAATTTCTGCCGTATTTGATCATTTTTATTTTTAATGTGGCTAATAAAAGTTATTTTTTATGGTACAATACCATGACTATGTAATTTCTACCTGTTAATTGATTCCCTGAGGAGTGATACTCAATAGTTTGATTGAGCGTCTTTCCCTTTTTTGGTTTGTTGCATTAATTTACACTTGTTATTGGGTGTATTAACCCATCTTACTTCTACAGTTATAGTTATATATGTGTTAATAGATATTCTCATGTTATTGATTGTTATATATCCTGTTTACAAGTGGATTTTCCTTTACAAGTAAAGGCTGATAAATTGCAGAGTGCACTAATTGTGCCCAGGTGAGAGGGGTGTGGCTTGACTGTTTAACTAGTATAAAAGGTTTGTGAGCTGTTTTGGGGCCTGTTTACAAGTGGATTTACCTTACAAGTAAAGTCTGATAAATTGCAGAGTACACTAATTGTGCCCAGGTGAGAGGGGTGTGGCTTGACTGTTTAACTAGTATAAAAGGTTTGTGAGCTGTTTTGGGGCCTGTTTACAAGTGGATTTACCTTACAAGTAAAGTCTGATAAATTGCAGAGTACACTAATTGTGCCCAGGTGAGAGGGGTGTGGCTTGACTGCTAAACTAGTATAAAAGGTTTGTGAGCTGTTTTGGGGCCTGTTTACATGTGGATTTTCCTTTGCAGGTAAAGGCTGATAAATTGCAGAGTGCATTAATTGTGTCCAGGTGGGAAGGCAGAAGTTAATATAAACAGGAGAAGGGGCGAACTTGTGAGCTTGCGAACATTTTCAGTATCAAGTGCAATTCTAGTAAAAGTGTAGGAGTTTAAATAAAAGGAGGGACTTCATAGAAAAGGGAGGGCAGATTTATAGTACAAAGGAGGAAAAATGTATACAAATATATTATTTTATATTCTTTTTTTTTCCCCACTGATTTTTACTCAGTGTACATCCTGTCATATGTATGCAATACTGGAACAGATGATCCAGGGTCCATACCTCTGTGAGAGGTGTGAGCATGTTGCCTCTCTGGAAGCTCAAATTGGAGATCTGGAGCGGAGAATTGCAGCACTTAGTGATATTGCTCCACTGGAAAGGGGGTTGGTGCTCACTGAGTACAGTTTAGCTGGGCCTAGCATGGAGGGTGGAGCTGGGGCAAGTGAGGATGTCCAGGGAGGTAGCTGGGTTACAGTTACAAGGGGAACAGGAGGAGGCAGGCCAGTTCTGAGTTGGCAAACACCAACAGATTTGTCAGATTGAGTGAAACTGTTGGGGATGTCCATTCAGGAATGGCAATGCCAGATAGAGCTGTTCCCTCTAACAGCCGGGAGAACAGCTCTACTGGAGGAGAGGGAGGGAAGAATAGGCAGAACAATAGACAGGTTTTGGTTGTAGGTGACTCTATTATTAAGAAGGTAGACAGAGTGATTTGTCACCCAGATACCAGCAATCAAACAGTTTGCTGTTCGTCGTGTTGTGGATCGGGTAAACAAATTATTGGGAGGGGCTGGAAATGAACCGGCGGTCTTGGTACATATTGGTACCAATGACAAAGTTAGTGGAATATGGAGTGTCCTAAAGAATGATTTTAGAGAACTAGGTAATAAGCTGACGGCAAGGACCTCCAAGGTAGTATTTTCTGAGATACTACCAGTGCCACGTGCTAGCCCAGGGAGGCAGAAGGAGCTTAGGGAGGTTAATGCGTGGCTAAAGATGTGGTGCACTAAGGAGGGGGTTTGGGTTTTTAGAGCACTGGGCTGACTTCTCACTTCGGTACAATCTCTACAGTAGGGATGGATTGCATCTTAATGACGAGGGAGATTTTGTACTAGGGGATAGGATGGTAGAAAGGCTGGAGGAGTTTTTAAACTAGTAGGTGGGGGGGGGGGAGGGACTAGATATCAGTAAAGGGGTAGAAAGTGTAGTGGGTATAAGGGATGAATTAACAACTCATAGGGAAGGAGATGGGGGAGGGGTAGTATAGTCAATAGGGAGGTAGTACTAAGTTATTCAAGTACAGTGGCAGGCACTTCAGAACTACAGACTCATAACATAAGGTGGATGCTTGCTAATTATAGAAGCTTGCCAGGAAAAATGGGAGAGTTAGAATTATTAGCAATTAATGAAAAATGGGATTTAATAGGCATTACTGAAACGTGGTGGGATGAATCTCATGACTGGACTGTTAATCTGGATGGTTATAACCTATTTAGGAAAGATAGAGGCAATGGTAAATGAGGAGGAGGGATTTGTCTGTATGTTAAGCCTGAAATTAAGCCTATAGTGAGAGAAGATATTTATGGTGGACCTAGTGATAAAGCTGAATGTTTGTGGGTAGAGTTAAATAGCGGAGCAGCAAATTCCAAAATAATATTAGTAGGAATATGCTATAAAGCCCCAAATATAGCTGATAGTGAGGAAATACAATTATTGTTACAGATTGAAAATGCAGCTAAGCATGGACAAGTTCTAATAATGGGAGATTTTAATTACCCTAAAATAAATTGGATAAATGAAACCAGCAGTTCATCTAAGGGGAGCAGGTTCTTGAGTACACTGAGGGATCATTATCTGGCCCAGGTTGTACAAGAGCCTACTAGAAATTAAGCTATCTTAGATTTACTCATCACAAATAATATTGATATAGTATCAAATGTTGGAATAGGGCAACCTTTGGGAAACAGTGATCACAACACAGTCTCATTTGAGATTTAATTTTAAAAGGGCAGATTTTAACGGTCGAAGGGCAGCAATACAAAGTATAGACTGGGACAGAGAACTGGCAGGTAAAAATACTGAACATAAATGGACAACATTTAAATCCTTACTACATATACATACACATCGGCATATACCGTGTGGGAATAAAAGTAAAAGAAGTAAATCCCATCCAATGTGGCTTAACAATGAATTAAAGATCAAGATATGGAGTAAAAAACAGGCATTTAAATTATACAAACAAGAGGGGATAGAGACTGCTTTACAGGATTACAAGTAAATCAACAAGGCTTGCAAAAGCGTGATTAGACTGGATAAAATAGAAAATGAAAAATTAATTGCAAAAGAGAGTAAGATTAACCCTAACAACATTCAAATCCTTACTAAATATACATACACATTGGCATGTACCATGTGGAAAAAAATAATTAGAAATAATTCACATCCCATGTGGCTTAACAATGACTTAAAGATCATGATAAGGAAACAAAAACATGCATTTAAATTATACAATAAGGAGGGATCAGAGGCTGCTTTATGTGACTATAAGGAAATCAACAAGGCTTGCCAAAGGGCTATTAGACTGGCTATAATAGAAAATGACAAGTCAGTTGCAAAGGAGAGTAGGACTAAAAATATTTTTTAAATATATTAATGGGAAGAAGGCGAGGAAGGAAGCTATAGGAACATTACAATGTGACACAGGCCGTCTCATAATTAGTGGCCAAGAAAAGGCAGATGAGCTAAATAGGTTCTTTTCTTCGGTATACACAAGGGAGGTGCTAGTGGTTGGAACACAGCAACATAATGGGGCTACACTACCTTTGCCAAATAATTGGTTAACACAGGAAGTAATCCAAAAGAGGTTGGAAAAAATAAATGTTAATAAAGCCCCGGGTCCTGATGGAATACATCCAAGGCTACTAAGGGAACTGGCTTCTGTAATAGCAAAACCATTATATTTAATTTTTCAAGATTCACTCAACCACAGGGTCTCTACCAGATGTCTGGAGAAAAGCTGATGTGATAACTATATTTAAAAAAGGGAGCAAGAGCAAATCCGGGGAATTATAGACCAGTGAGCCTCACTTCTGTAGTGGGGAAGCTTTTAGAAGGGTTAATAAGGGATAATATACAAGAATATGTCTATTTGAACAGGATTATAAGTAGGAGTCAACATGGATTTATGAGCGATAGGTCATGTCAAACAAATCTAATTAGTTTCTATGAGGAGGTTAGTAGAAACATGGATCAAGGCAACTCAGTGGATGTAGTCTTTTTGGATTTTGCAAAGGCTTTTGATACAGTGCCACATGGGAGACTATTGTACAAACTAAGAGATACAGGAGTTGCAGTAAATATCTGCTCATGGATTGAGAGCTGGCTAAAAGACAGGAAGCAAAGGGTTTGTAATGATATAGAAATCACAAAGTTGTGGAGACCAGTAGCCAAGGTCAGCAATAATCCAGTTCCGCAAACTTGTAGGTGAAAACAGGAACAAGGTTTATTGAAGTGATCAGGAACCACACAATAATCTGGCAAGGATCAATAGACAGGAAGTGCCTTAAATAGGCCAAGGACCAGACACCTGACCAGACACAGCTGAAGAGACTTAGGTACTGATACTATTGCTAGCAGAGTCAAGCTTATAAGGTCTCAATGGAATTCACAAAGGTAAGCTGGCGCAGTGGTAGGGAAGAGGAATAGCAGCCTGGGGACCAGGGTTCAAAACCCAGCAGAGTCAATTCCTCACATTACCCCCGCCTCTATAGGTGCAGCCTCTGGATGCCCTATTACCTGGTTTAGCAGGGTACTGCACATGAAAAGACCGAAGGAGATCAGGAGCGTGAATATTGTCCACTGGTTCCCACGAACTCTCCTCCTCAGCCTTTCCAGCGAACCAGATACTGAAGCTTGCCACGGAAGATCCTGGAGTCAAGAATTTTGTCCACTTCGTACTCATCCTCACCATCCACGAGGACTGGAGGTGGGGCAGGCAGGGCTCGGCCAGGGAAAGTGTTTTCATGAAAAGGTTTAAGCAGTGCAACGTGAAACACTGGATGAATTTTCATGGAATTCGGGAGTTGTAAACGGAAAGTGACAGCATTGATCTGAGCAATGATCTCAAAAGGTCCCATGAACCTTTGACCCAATTTATGAGAAGGAATCCGAAGCTTGAGATTCCTTGTTGACAGCCACACCTTGTCACCAACGTGATAGACTGCGGCCTCCTTTCTATGCCTATCAGCAGCTCTTTTGTAACATTCCTGAGCCTCCAAAAGAGTCTCTTTCAACAGTGCTTGGGAATCACGTAAGGCCGTTAGCCGGTCAGTGACAGCAGGAATGGAAGTAGTAATTGGGAGACTGACTAGAAAGGTCAGATGGTAACCATAGTTGGCAAAAAATGGGCTCAAAGAAGTGGAGCAGTGTTGGGCATTGTTATAGGCAAACTCCGCCGTGGGTAGAAAATCCAGCCAGTCATCCTGCAGGTAACTAATATAGCACCGCAAATATTGCTCCAAAGTCTGGTTGGTTCGCTCAGTCTGTCCATTACTTTGTGGATGAAAAGCTGACGACAGATTTACATTAATACCTAGATTAGAACAAAAATGTTTCCAAAAACGAGACGTAAACTGCACTCCCCTGTCAGAAACTACTTCATCAGGCACTCCATGCAAGCAAAATATTTCCTGAATAACCAGATCAGCCGTCTGTTTAGCTGAAGGAAGACCACGAGCTGGTATGAAATGACCCATCTTAGTTAACCTGCCCACAACAACAAAAATGGTAGTGTGTTCCTTAGAGGGAGGTAGTTCCACAATAAAGTCCATGGATATAGATCCCCAGGGACGATGAGGAATCGGAAGAGGCTGAAGCAAGCCAACAGGGGATGAGCGAGGAGTCTTATGTCTGGCACACACATCACAAGAGGACACATACTTCTTAACATCCTCATGATACTTCGGCCACCAAAAGGATCGAGCAAGTAGCTCTTGTGTCTTTCAGATTCCTGGATGACCTGCTGGTTTTGAGTCATGGTAAAGACGTAAAAGGTCCAGTCGCACTGACTCCGGAGCAAACAGACGTTGTTGAAAAATCCAAAACCCATTAAGCATCGTCATATGGAGGTCACGAGGAGGATCACGAAGAACTGGGTCTTCAGCCTAGCCCTTTTTAATGCGAGACATCAGATCAGAAGGAAATGTAACTCCTATAAATATATCCTCTGGCAAGATGGTGGTCTTGGTTACGGTAGTATGGAGGGGGTCAGCTATTCTAGACAAGGCATCCGCCTTTCCATTCTTGGAGCCAGGACGGTATGTAACCAAAATATTAAACCTTGAGAAGAATAGGGACCAGCGTGCTTGTCTGGCTGACAGTCTCTTAGCTGATCGAATACATTCCAGATTTTTGTGATCTGTGAGGACAGTAATTGGATGGGTAGCTCCCTCCAAGAGATGTCTCCATTCGGTGAAGGCAGCTTTTATAGCCAATAGTTCTTTATTCCCTATGTCATAGTTTCTTTCTGCTGGCACCATCTGGCGGGAATAGAAGGCACACGGATGTAACAGCATCTTAGGTCCAGTCCTTTGAGACAGTATAGCACCAACAGCTGAATCAGAAGCATCAACTTCCACAATAAATGGTAATTCCGGCTGAGGATGTACCAGGACAGGGGTAGAGGTAAACAGAGTCTTCAATCGGGAAAATGCGGTATCCGCCTTATCGGACCACTGAAAAGGAGTCCCTTTACGTGTGAGTTCAGTGATCGGTGTAATAACGGCAGAGAAATTCTTAATGAAACGCCTGTAAAAATTGGCAAACCCCACAAATCTCTGAACATCTTTTTCATTCTTGGGGATGGGCCAGTCCAGCACAGCTTTAATTTTACTTGCGTCCATACTTAAACCTTTGGGAGTTATTACATACCCCAGGAATTGAATGTCTGTTTGTTCAAACTCACATTTTTCTAGTTTAATGTATAGGCGGTGGGTACGAAGGCGCTCTGGAACTATACGGACCTGTTTTCTGTTGTTTTCAAGATTATCAGAGAATATTAGGATATCATCCAAATATGCCACAACAAACTGATCCAAAAGATCTCGTAGTACATCATTGATAAGATGCTGGAAAGTTGCAGGGGCATTACACAGCCCAAAAGGCATTACTAGATATACGTAATGCCCGTACCTGGTTCTGAAAGCTGTTTTCCATTCATCATTGGGTCTTATGCGAACCAGATTATATGCCCCCCGAAGATCAAGCTTCGTAAATATTTTAGCTGAGCGAAGTCTCTCCAAAAGTTCAGGAATCAGGGGCAAGGGGTAGCGGTTTTTAACAGTGATGTTATTAATGTCCCTGTAATCAACGCATGGCCGTAGGCTGCCATCTTTCTTTTCTACGAAGAAAATAGGAGCTCCTGCTGGAGAAGTAGATGGTCGAATAAAGCCTTTGGCAAAATTTTCTTGTAGGTATTCACGAAGAGCTTTCAATTCAGGCTCAGAATGGGAATATATACGGCCAAATGGGATAGCAGCCCCAGGCAACAGCTCTATTGGGCAATCATAAGGCCTGTGTGGTGGAAGCTGATCAGCATTCTTCTTATCACAGACATCTGCAAAATCCCGATATTGTAGAGGAAGCTTAGTCAAGTTTGTAGCAACCATTTCCTTAATTGTTGTGGCAACAGGTGTTACCTTAGAGGGTTGACAATTCATTAAGCAGTGTTCTGAAGGAAAGGACAAAGTTCTGATGTTCCAATCAATCTGTGGGTTATGCAGAGCAAGCCAAGGTACCCCCAAAGTCACTGGAAACTGTGTTGAGGAAATTAGGTGGAAAGCGATAGCCTCATGGTGATTCACTTCCACAGTCAACTTTAAGGGCACAGTCTCATGTGTAACCGGTCCTGACGTAGGTGGAGAACCATCAACTGTCTCCATTAACACAGGTGAAGAATTAGGGAAAGACTGAATTCTATTTCCTGCTGCAAATTTAATGTCCATAAAGTTTCCGCCTGCTCCAGAATCTATCATAGCGGTAGTTGAAATGTTACGATCACCACATTGCAACGTGATAGGCACCACAAAATGAGGATGTTGAGTCAACATACCCTCTTCACCATGAGCCAGAGAAAACAAGGGTTGTGTGACAGAATCCAGTTGATCCGAAATCTGGGATTGGTGTCGAATCTGTGCACCCTCAGCCGCCATAGCTATTGTTCTTTTGGATTTGCTAGGGCAATTGATGGCATAGTGCCCTGCACTACCACAATACAGGCATACATTGTGAGTGCGTCGCCACTGCTTTTCTTCGTTGGATAATGGCCCTCTTATTAGATTTACTTGCATAGCCTCTGGCTCAGAGTCTGTAGGTGTTTGTGGGATCAGAGTAGAAGTTCTTGAATAGGAAATTGGAGTAGTTCTTGGTCTAAAAGAGCCCTGTCTTTCCAATCTTCTTTCAGAAAGTCTCCGATCAATACGGATAGCCAAACGCACAAATGCATCAAAGTCAGCAGGAAGATCAACACGAGCTAGCTCATCTTTTATAGCTTCTGAGAGACCTTTTCTGAAGTGGAACCTCTGGGCTGATTGGTTCCAGGTAGTATCAGCAACCCACTGTCTGAATTCAGCAGCATATTCAGCCACCGAGCGCCTCCCTTGATGCAAATGAAGGAGAGTGGCTTCTGCTGTAGCACATCGATTGGGGTCATCAAAAACTAGGCACATAGCCTCAAGAAAGTCATTTAGATTACCCAAGACTGGACTGTCTTGTTCCAGAAGAGGGGAGCCCCAAGCCAGGGCTTCAGCTTTGAATAAGGAAAAAATAAATCCCACCTTCTCTCTTTCAGATGGAAATTGGTGAGGTAACATCATGAAGTGCAAACGGCATTGATTTAGGAAACCCCTACATTTTTTGCGCTCTCCTCCAAACTTTTCTGGCAGGGGCAAGCGGGCCTCTTGTGCAGGTGTAACAGTAGCAGCCGCAGTATCACGTGCCCTGTAGCTGGTATACTCACTGTGCATTGACTGAAATTTATTTTGCAGTTCAGCTACCTGGTCCTGCAGCACTTGGATGGTCTGTGTCTGGGTCTGCACAGTTCTTGCAAATAAAGCAACCTGCTGGGCCAATGCAGAATCTGTACCGGCGGTCTCCATGAAAGGGCCAGATTATTCTGTAGTGATATAGAAAACACAAAGTTGTGGAGACCAGTAGCCAAGGTCAGCAATAATCCAGTTCCGCAAACTTGTAGGTGAAAACAGGAACAAGGTTTATTGAAGTGATCAGGAACCACACAATAATCTGGCAAGGATCAATAGACAGGAAGTGCCTTAAATAGGCCAAGGACCAGACACCTGACCAGACACAGCTGAAGAGACTTAGGTACTGATACTATTGCTAGCAGAGTCAAGCTTATAAGGTCTCAATGGAATTCACAAAGGTAAGCTGGCGCAGTGGTAGGGAAGAGGTATAGCAGCCTGAGGACCAGGGTTCAAAACCCAGCAGAGTCAATTCCTCACAGGGTTGTTGTAAATGGAACATACTCCGATTGGACTAATGTGGTAAGTGGGGTTCCTCAGGGTTCAGTATTAGGTCCTCTCCTTTTTAACATATTTATTAATGCCTTAGAGGTAGGAATGGATTGTGGTGTCTCAATTTTCGCTGATGACATGAAGTTGTGCAAGGTAATTAAATCAGATAGTGATGTGCTTTCCCTCCAAAGGGATTTACATAAAATTGAGGAATGGGCATCTAAATGGCAGATGAGATTTAATACAAATAAATGTAAAGTTATGCATCTGGGAAGGAAAAATAGCCATGCAATTTATAATCTTAATGGCGCAAATCTAGGTGTATCAGATATTGAAAGGGATTTGGGAGTGCTTGTGGACAACCACCTATGTAACAGTGCTCAAAGCCAAGCAGCAGCTGCAAAGGCAAATAAAATATTAGCATGTATTAATAAGGGTATAGAAGCCAGGGAAGCAAATATAATTCTGCCACTATACAAATCTCTAGTACGCCCTCATTTTGAATATGGAGTACAATTTTGGGCACCACTTCATAAAAAGGACATTTTAGAGCTGGAAAAGGTACAGAGGTGGGCAACAAAACTAATAAGGGGAATGGAGGGGCTAAGTTATGAAGAAAGACTAACCAAATTAAACTTATTTTCTCTAGAAAAAAGGCGTCTAAGAGGAGATATGATTACCTTATATAAATACATCCAGGGTTAGTATAAAGATTTTTCAAGGGAGCTTTTTGTGCCAAGAGGTTTTCAACTGACAGGAGGACATCCCTTGAGGTTAGAAGTAAAAAGATTCCACCTTAAAGAAAGAAAAAGGTTCTTCACAGTAAGGGTGGTTAATCTGTGGAATTCTCTACCAGAGGAGGTGGTGACAGCGGATTCAATAGATAACTTTAAAAGGGGACTGGATTTATTTCTAATTAAAAAGGGAATTCAGGGTTATGATGGATAATTAGAGAGACAGTATTGATCCAGGGAGAAGTCCAGTCGCCGGTGTCTGGGATCAGGAGGGAATTGATTTTTTTTTTTTTTCATACAACTAATTAATTAATAGTTAATCCGCATATTGCAGATCAGAGATCTTAAAAGGTTGAACTTGATGGACTGAAAGTCTTTTTTCAACCTTATATACTATGGCCCTCATTCAATTGCGATTTGGCCAATTGAATAGTGCTCTAAATAAGCACATAACATATATTTTTTAAATAAGTTTTTAGTTTGTGAAAACCTTGCTTTTAGATAGATGCTTACTAAGTAAAAACTTACTTAAAAAAAATATGTTATGTGTTTATTTAGACCCCTATTCAATTGTCCAAAATAGCAATTAAATGAGGGCCTATGTAACTATGTAACTATGTTATATTAGTCTGAAAATATGGTTGGGATTATCTCCTGGGAGGAAATTCAACTAGCTTCTCTATTTTAGTATCGTAGTTAGTGCCTACAAGAGCCCAAGAGTAGTCTGTGATAGTAATAGCTCAAGAGTAGTCTGTGCCTGCAAGAATCAAAGTACAGCCTGTGTCTACAAGAATCAAAGTGCAGACTATGCTTACAAGGACCAAAGTGTAGACTATGCCTATAAGAATTAAATCTCTCTCCTCCTTCTCCTCCTCTATATCAGCACCATTTCCCATTGGGTCCTTAAGTCCTCTTGGTACAATTAAAATGAAGTTAAATTCTATGTTGTTTCATGTAATTATGTTTTTTTTTATTTATGTCTGATCAGTTTTAAGGTTTTGTATCAAAAAACAATACAATCAGTTCAAACTAAAATGTTAAATTTCTGGGGCTTTCTAACGCAATGTTTCAATTTACATTGATCCCTATGGAAAGTGCTACCTTGGATTTCAACTTTTTTTAATTTTTTGGAACTCAGCCAGCTGTCCCGGAATGGATTAAGGTTGATAACCAAGGTTGTATATATATATATATATATATATATATATATATATATATATATATATATATATATATATATTGAAGAATGAAGCAGCCATGAATGTCCAGTAATCTAGTAATTTAGTAATTATTAATGCATATATATATATATATACATAGATTAATAATGAGTATTGCAATATAATTTGATACCTTTTGTATTGGACAAACGTCTTATTTATAATGACGAGCTTTCGAGAGGCTTAACCTCTCTTTATCAAGTCTCAAGCAATACTACATGAGATGGAACCCTCAGTTTGAATAATAACAGCAGATGCAGATAGAGTGGAAACAGCATCTGACACCATCAGGTAAATACATATATGGGGAATAAACACAACATAGCAAAGGAAACATATATACACATATTATATATACATATACATCAATATATACATGAAAAAGCTCTGTAGTGTATGAGAGGATGTTGCTAGAAAGTGGAGAATCAGGGTCTTGGTGAGGGGCACTAAATGAGTTGGTCACGGGGGCACAATATTTTTTGCTCCAGAGTTCTACCTCCGACACTGTACTGTATATACATACATAAAGTTTCAGCTTTCTTAAACATTCCAACCATCCCCCCAGATTTCCCCTGCAGCTCCCCCAGCCCGTCCCTGTACAGTCCCCAGCCCTCCCTGCACCTCTTCAACCTTCCCATGTTCATTCTCAAGCATTCCCTGCACTTCCACATTACCCACCCCCCCCCCCCCCAGTCCTGCATCAAGCAATATTTTTCAATATTCTTTATAGGACTAGTGACTTGCCCGTCAAAAATGATAGCAATAAAATTTGAAGACTGGCAAAGCTGTTTGCCACACAATGCGATGTTCTACCCTGTCTGAGCACCGTTGGTGCTCATCGCAAGCCCCACACTGAGCGCCTTGGGCCTCTCCTCCCATCAACTTCACCGCTCATTACAGGTCTCGGCAACATGCAACTTGCCATGTGTCTCTTTCCACCATCTCCCCCTGGCGTCTTTGGTGTAAGCGTTACTGTCTTTGCCCTCGTGTATTTTCTAAGTTCTGTGTACCTGGCCTTGCTGAGCCTCGTTTTCATCTTGTGATTTTCGATCGTTAAAAAAAATATATATATGCTTCAAATTAACTTGAAACCTCACTCACAGGCTCCCTCCCTGTGCTGTGTAAGTGAATTTGAGGCATATTTGTGTGTTTTCGCCGTCTTTTCCAGTTCAATGGTCAAGCCGTTAAAGTTTTATTTTTAGCAAGCTCGTGCCTCAATGGCTCAAGGCTTGCAAGCGTGATGACAACTCGCAGTTTGACAACTATTATATGTGATGATTCCAGTAGGAAAATAACAATGTGTAATAATATTCAATTGATAAAAGTGCTTGTTGCAACCTATTGTATTAACTTATACCATGTGCACCTTCTGTATTGTCACTCCAAGCCCAACCTGATAAGTTTAAGACATTTATAATAGTTTATTTCACTATATGTAACTTATATATATTTATGTCTTTTTAGTTAGCTACATAGATCTTCAAAAGCTCTAGGAAGAGGCCAAAAGATGTCAGTAAGAATCTCAGACAGCAAATTATACATCTGATTGAAACATTTTAGATGCATTATATGTTCAGACACATCTAGTTAAGTTTGATCGACAGCTTTGCTAACGGTTGATATAAAAAATGAATTTTAGGACCATCTGCTTTAAAAGAGAGAATCATATTGTGGTTCCCTGATGACTGGTTTCACTTTGACTTCAATCAGACAGTTAATTTTAATGTGTTGCACTGTGAAGGAAGGTTAGTAGCAGAACGCGCCTTGCGTAAGGGCCAAAAGCAGCGCGTTCCCTGGGTGATGCATACAGTCGGAAACATCGTTCTTAAATCTAATAAACAAGGAAGCTACAAGTATTGCGGATTTAACAAAAGAACCAAAAGGAACATCTGTCATGCAGCCTGCCGCAGAACCTCATAACAAACGGAGAGGCATATGCTCAGTTACACCAGGAAAGCTTCGGATCATTTCCTCTCCTCCAGAAGTTCAACAGATGAAGAAAATGAGGCTGTCTGTATTTAATATCGTATGGTCTGGATACAGAGACATGAGTGCTAATTAGAAGATCATTCACTTCAATAAACAGATGAGAGGCAGAAATATATTTATAATACGTGATAGAACAAAACATGCACTGTACATTATCATACCACACACAGAAACACACACAATATCATTGCACACACACACATGCACACACACATCTATATGGTCATGCAAACAGTATATCTTCATGTATGTTGTATGATCACACAAATAATACACACACTATATGATTACACAGACACAATACCGCGTGTACACTATGATCGCGTGTACACTATATCATTACATAAACTGTGTGATCACACAAAAACTAAATGGAAACACACTGAATGCTAAGACACATGTTATATGATCACACACTACAAAACATCACACATAATTATAATACTGACTTGTGCAGCATTGTAGTTTTTATGTCATGCTTGCATGTTTCTCTGTGTGTACACCTAAATCTAGTGAGATAGCCTTTTTTTTACATTTACTTACAGTATGCACCCTTGGCTTAGATGTGGATACACCAGTTGATATTGACCATCGCTGTCACTAGTGGTGAGAAACCATAAAAAGGCAATTTACTGCAAAGTCAGCAACTGAGCAAAAGAGCTTCAGAAAACAGAGGAAGTGGGGTTATTTCCTTTTAGCTCATTTGATAAATAGATCAGAAAAATACTTTTGTTCTATATTCCCAAAATAAAACTTTATTGGGTATATTTAGCAATGGAAATAAAAAGTGTTGTTAAAATCTCATTATTATCCTCCATGGAAAGATGAATTATTAACTAAATTTCATAACTCTTTGATAAATTAATAGCATGACTTAGCAGCTGGCTCCACATTGATGAAATCCAAAAAATCGAAACAGTGCCAACTGTAAGTAGGTCAGCTGATTCATGCATATCTAACTTGTGCTATGCTGTGTCATAGCAGGAGGTACAGTATACGCTATACAGGGGCCATGTTCAAATGTACTTAGGTTTAAAGAGTAAGACACACTGTGAGCTCATTTGCATTTCCCTGCCCAGTTTCCCAGAACACAATGGGGATCTTTAATATGTTGAGATTGTGAGCTGTAAACAGTTTTTTTCTGCCCTGTTTTAGACATGCAACTATACACACAGATGTATTACTTTGTTATAAATAACACTCACACACTGAATTTATAGTTTGCTCTTTTGAAGAACTTGACTTGATAATGTGCAAAATTACACCGTTTAAAATATTTAATTACAAACTTTAATTTTTAACTATAGTATTAAGATTTGCTGTAATGATGATGGATGTTTTGTCTTTGTCCATAAATAAGATTAGAAACCTAGCAGCAGTGGGAAGAATGGTGGATTCAGATAGGATCTGCATTCACTTAAAAATGAGATTTCCAAATAGCAAATTTGATCATAGCATTCAGTAAAGACCAAGCCCCCATCTGGTAACCCTCCCTCTTAAACTACAGACAGACTTGCAGTCTGAAATGGAATCCCCAATCACACAATCAGAGTCATCTGAATATTTTCATGAAAATGTTATTAGTTTGATAAATACTTTAAAAGCATATGTCTACCAAACTGTAGTGATCCATTAATAAATGTATTAAAAAGTGGCATTCCACTTGCCATATTATTCCAGTTATTCAATAGAAAATGTGTCTTATATGTTTCCCTTCATTTTTTCTTTCATTTGACAAATGTATCCCAGTGTCTATTACACATTTAAAAAATCATAGGCTAGATCCATTGGGCTGTCCATCGAGGTTGATTACCACTAAGCAATTGGAATTCTACAGTGAAAGTCTCCCCATGTGATTTCCTGCCATATTGTTATAAGAGGGAACTGTACAAATAAGCCTGCTCTAATCTGAACACTTGATTTCCTATTAGCAGAGGTCCATAGAACATCATCTGTCTCATATTAATTACCATGGCTTTCAAGACACATCTTATACTTGGTCTGTAATTGTCAGAGGATGTCTTCGGCAGATAAACCATCTGCTCTGTGTGCCACTCCAGTGTCTGTCAGGAAAAAATACATTATCAAGACGTCTGGGAGTGACAGTGATGCAATCAAACTGTATGCTGCAGAAAGACAGTACTGGGAATAAAAGTCTGTACGATGCCCAAGGTGTTTGTTATTTACAGATAGTTCTACGTAGGTTGACACATTGCAGCTTACATCGTTGCAATCCAAACAAAACACACACTTATCCAGAGTTGTATCACTACCATAGATATATGAGCACAGAATCTTGACCCTGGCAAGATCCATTGGGCGTTAGAATAAATAAACACACTGACCCAGCGTTTCTTGGGAAAATTACGGGCCATAGCTTTATTAAAGCAACCATAAACCAATAACCAATTAACATAATTAACATTGTTACATCACAGCTCAAATAATATCCCGGAGGAGGAGCCCGGCCCGGTCAGTAACCTCACGCCCTGGGCCCGCGCCCAAAGCCTCCCAGTGCTTTACTAAGCACGCCCATGAGGCAGGGCAACGCCCACTTAAGTCCGTGGGCCGGGTGCCTCACCTCTTGCCACAGAGCAGGCGATGGATGCCTCCTGAGGCTGTGATCCCCCCTCTTGCTCTCTCAATAAAGCCAAGGCCCGCCTAGCCCCATCCTTAAGTTCCAGGATAAACAGAATGTTAGATGGACCTTATCTGGGTGAAAGAAGTCATCGGCGTCTACGCCTTCGAATTCTTGGTGCCTAATGGTAATGAAACCCAAATTTCTTGCATCTGTTTATCTTTTGCCTTGCTCTATCCACCAAAACCGGATCCCTTGCGTTCCGCCAAGATCTCCTTTTGATAATTTCGGACCACACTATGAACAAGCCTGGAAACCATTCTAGCCAACACTTCACATCCCTCTTCATATCATTTAACATTTTCCTCATAGGTATTACTCCCAAATCGATGCCCCCAGCGTGTATAATTAAAATGTGTGGGCTTCCGTGATGCTGAGCGTTGCTCTCCAACAGGCCATTCACCTGTGTCCATCTCAAGCCGCGGAACCCAAACCATCTTACTTGCATGCTCGTCTCCAGAAAGCCCAGTTGGACCTTGTCTCCAGTGACTGCGGCTAACCGGTGAGCCCAATACATGTAGGAATGGCCGACGATCCACAGCTGTTTAGTTTCTGCAACACATAAAACAAATTCCAATTAGATAACCCTTTCTGGCCGTATGTAGGACCTAAAACGTTGCTACTCCCATCTCCCAACCTTATTAACCATACTCTCGGGCAGACCTAGCCTTGCCACCTCCTAAGCGGCTCTGATCCGAAACGAATGTATTACGAAGTCCGCCGGGTCCAAGCCTAACTGCCGTAAGGACTTATTTAGCATCCTTTCAAACTGAAACCGAGACAAGGCCTAGCCATTGGCATGCAATAGCAGTGTGCCTGGCCACCGCAGCCTTTTTTCCAAGTACAATCTCACACTTGCCTGGGGTCAACACTCCGTTCCAGTTTTGTATATGACCACTTCCCTTCCTTTTCCGGCCTGATCCGTTTTTGACCTCTTCAGCCATACCAACAATCCGTCACATTCCAGACAGATGTCCTCTACCAGCAGCCCCCCCGAACCATGCCTGTTTTCCGAAACCAGTTCCCCAATCCTGAAAGCACCAAAGAACGCTAAGGAAAAGGCCGTCCGGAAAAGCAGGGATTCGAAGGAGTCCCTGCATAGCACACCCAACGCCTCCCCCAGGCGTAGCAACAGAGAGAAAGTGATCGGGTGCCTCCTGTCCGTCCGGTGCTTCTCTTTGAACATGCCTTTTACCACCCAGCAAATCACAAACTCCTTTGTTAAGTCCTTCCGTCCTGTCAACCTGAACATAAATGCTAGGGCTGTCAACTGCCGAGCCAAGGTTGCCCTGGAAACACCTCTCTCTGCGCTCTGAAGCAAAAACCACAGCAGAATTCCTATGGCTTTCTCTTCTGAACCCTCGGCCACCGGCTTCCTCAACCGTATCGCTCCACATGTTCCACACCTTCCTGTAGGCCACCCAAGTCTTTGGCGCTACCGACTGTCTGATGTAACCAGCTACCGTACCACTCCAAGTTCCCAGAGTTCTGAAGGTATGTCCTTTCCTTGATCTTCACTGCTGGCGCAAGTGTTCGGAACCAGGTTCCCTGTAAACGCAAAAGGGCATCAACCACCCCTACTTTAAGGCTGGGAATACACTCAGCCCTCACCCAGATATTTGCACGCAAGCAACAAAGAACCAAATGCCGTATGAGCCGTATCAACGGCCCAGACGCCGCCGTCAGGCTATTGCCTACCTGGACCGTGTTCGGGCTGCCTGATTGATAAAAGGACATGACGTTTCCCGAAGCCCCTGCCCCACAGATGAACCGCCGTGATGATGGCGAACATCTACAGAACCGTAGCATCATCTGTAAATCTTCATTTGATCCATAATTCGGGCCACGGTGCTGCGCACCATGCGCCTCTAAAATAGGCTCCCACTCCGACCTCACTCGATCCCGCATAAAGGTCGAGCTGCCTGTTCGTCACCCTGCTCTGCTGGATCAAGATGCTCCCGATGACGTTCAGTAGAAATGCCATCCACACTCGTGCATCCTCCCTCATGTCCCTGGACACCTTTATAAAATGATGCGGCTGAGATATCCCGGCTGTAGCCAACGACATTCTTCTGCTGAATATACGGCCCATGGGAACGATCCTGCATGCAAAATTCAGTTTACCCAAAATGGACTGCGGCCGCCGCAATGACACTCGCATTGCGCTTTCCAGGGCTGCTAGTTCTGCAGACAGGTCCAGCACCTTCTCCATCAGCAAGCTGCATTCCATCTTGTCCGAATTGATCCGAATCCCCAGGAAAGTCAGTTCCGTGGTCGGTCCTTTCGTCTTCTTGTCTGCCAGAGGCACCCCGAAATCTTGACATATCCCTGAGAAGGTCCTCAGTATGATGTTGCATGTGGCGAGCCCCGCCGTGCCTACAAAAAGGAAATCATCTAGGTAATGGGTAATCCCCTGGCAGCCCAACTCGGTGTGTGCTACCCATTGCAAGAACGTACTGAAGGCTTCGAAATAGGAACAGGAAATAGAGCATCCCATGTGGAGACAAAGATCCACAAAGTACTGTCCGTCAACAAAGCAACCAAGGAACCGATGACTCTGAGGATGCACCAGTAACAAGCAAAACGCAGATTCGATATCCACCTTCGCCATCTTAGCCCCGACCCCTGCCCGCCTGACCAGGTCCGTGGCCCGATCGAAAGGGGCGTACGACACTGACGAGTACTGTTTGTCAATCCGATCGTTGACCGAGCCACCCGGAGGATAAGATAAATCCTGTTTCCTTCTTCGGCACTATGCCCAGAGGAGAAATTACTAAACCCTGGAAAGGAATGGAGGGAAAAGGCCCCGCCATCCTACCCAATTCTACCTCAGTCCGGATTTTTTCGGCCGCTACCCAGGGAAACTCCTTTACCGACTTCAGGTTTCGGAGATGCGACTCGAGCGGGGCGAGAGAGCATGGAATCTTGAACCCTACCTGGAAACCCTCGTGTAGTAGGGTGGCCACCCCGGCTTTTGTTGCCAACCCACCATAGCGTTCTAGCCACGGCAGCATTGCGCCCAGCTGTATAGGGGTCCGTCCCTTTTTGAGCGGGCTCTCCAGTCCTGACTTAGTCCTTTTGTCTGTTGCATCTTGAGGTCGCGTGATCCTCTCCACAACTCACACAGACGTGCTTGAAAAGGCAGTTTAGTGCCCACTTGCAGTTGCCCTCATTGAATGAGTGACAGACACCTCAAAAGGCTATGCTCACAGCGGCAGGGCCTCTTGCCCCGCCTGGGTTCCCGCGAAAGGGCGGCACTGCCCGCATTGGTGTCATTATGTTCAGCCAATAGGCCACCGCCTTATCGCTCCACACCATCTCCGGACGGGAGGACATGTATTGCCGGAATTCCTCGTCATATCGCCACCAAGCCATTCCACCATACGTCCGGTATGCGCTCCTGATTTCCTCCATATACACGAACAGCCCAGAGCACTGTTCCGGGTGTGTTTCTCGCATGACACAGGCCATGATGGCAAAGGCCTGTGACCAGTTGTCAAACGTTCTTGGTACGCTCCTAAAAGTGGGCCTCCGGTCATCTCCTTCCCTGTGGAACCTCTCTGCACTGTCTGTCATCCGTGACATTAGCAACAAGGAAAATATCTCTCTGTACTCCCATCGCCAGATTTTTATCTTTGACATCCAAGGCTAAACGCACCCCCAGATTGTCTTGGGCGCATACGATGGACGGCCTCGCAGCCGCGTCCCTTACGTTTCCTCTGCTCCTGTCCTGTTCCGCTCCTCCAGCGCGCGGTGCCAGGCTCGTCATGAGTGATGTGGGGTTGGTAAGCCCCGCCCGGGGCGACCTAGCGGGAAGAGATGGCTCCGCCCACGCCTTCCCGGCCAAACCTCCCACCCATGCCCCGACTTCCGCATCGGAGACGGCAATGTTAGGGGATTCTATAAGGGATTTCAGGGACGTCAAGAATTGAGATTCCCTGGGAGAGGCTCCATGTACGGCCACCCCGTTTCACTGAGATTTGCCTGATTCTCACCTGATTCTCCTTGCCCCGGGGCAGCTGCCATCGCAACCTGCGAGTCTGGACGAGCGGGCGTCCCTGCACATCTCGACCGCTGTGGGCTGCTTTAACCCCCTCTTGCGCAAGCACAGCTGCAGCCGCAAGACCGTCTGCTCCGAGACCTGAATCTCCCTCAGGCTCTGGGAAAGCATGAAGTACATGCTCTCCTGCGTCTATCCCTCGTTAGGGAACACGCGGTCTGCTCCCCCCAAAGGAGTACTCCGACTCAGCGGCTATGCTAGGGCGTAAGGATTCCCTCCGGCTCGGCGGCCTTTGGCGGTCAATGCTATCCCCACCCTGGTCCTTCCCCTGAGTCACTATGGGCGTCACCCTGTATCCGTAATGATGTCAGCGATGGGTGAATTGCGCTGTGGCCTAGCTCGCCTGTCAGGGGATTTCTGTCTCTTGGCTGGTGTCGAGGTGAAAATCAAGGGACTGTACCTGTTCGTTGACTTCCGGACCCTGGTGGGGCGTGTCTGCTGTGCCACCTTGGCCCTACCGGAACATCGTCAATGACCACCATACTGTCGTCTGCAGCCATCTCTTCGATCACCTGAACCCTTCTTCCTCTGGTCGTCTCTTTTTTCTTCTCGGCCTCTCCTTTGGCGTTGGCCCTGCGAAACACCTGCAGCACTGGCAGTGGGTGCGGCAGTGGGGACCGCAGTGGCCAACCAATGAGAACCTGTAGGAGCATTTTTAGAGCTCCTTGCACTTTTGCTGTTCCCCCTGGAGCCTCAAGGCTGATTAGGGGTGTCGCCAGAACCTTGGTTATGCTGTGGGCCATGGGACAAGACGCTGGGTGGTGGCCGGATGTCTAGGCCCTTGCCCGCGCTTCCCGCTGGCACCACGCTTTCTGCGGTGGGGGGGTTAAGCTCCTGACTCTCAAGGACCCTATCCGTGACCTCCAAGCTGCTCCTAGCCCTATTGCTCAGATCAGAGTTAGCACGCTGCTCCGCCAGTCTATCTAGGCTAGGAGGCCTGTCCATCTGGCCAAGGCTACCGGTCACCCCAGGCCGGGCCAGTGCCTCAGTGGCGTTCAGCCTCCCCCCCCTAGACGGCCTGAGTCCATTCTGTCCTGGACCCATCTAACCCCATGGCTTAATGCCCGAGTTCTGAACATGGTGAGTAAGGCCTCTAACTCCCCAGGATCCATATTAAGCTGCCCCCCCAACTTGAGACAAAAGGGACACGGATCTACAATGCAGGGGATGATGCTATGGATACTTATAGGGCTAATGATAAAAACAGGGCGCCCTTATACCAGGACCAAGGCGAATGGGGGCTCTATTAGTGGGCTAAATAAATAAGTTGAAAGGGATAGATGCCCTCCCAGGTAAGAAGGATCGGGTTTCACCCCACGGACCCCTTTATTACTTTATACCCCTTATTACTTGCCCTTATAACTTTTTGCAGAGGAGCGCAGCATGCAGACCTCAGATCAGCACAATGGCCGGCGCGGAGTGAGGAGGAAGCCTGCGAAACGTGCTGAAGTACCTCCTCCTCCCCACAGCCAATCAGCAGCGCCCAGGCTCCGCCCGGTCATGCAGCGCTGCGTCAGACACGGCGTGCCTGGGCTGCCTCCGCGCCAGCCAATACATAGTTATTCTGTCTATTAGCATAAATTTATCCAATATTGTACACTCATTTTCAGATTTTGAATAAACTGTATTCCATGGAACTATGAGGCTTCATTGTGAGTGAATTGGGGTTATAGGAATACGTTATGGCAAAATGGTTCTTTGTGAGAAAACATGGTGCCGTAATTGTTACCATCTTGGATGCGGATTATACGTTTTTTGTGAGAATGTTGGAGGTTCCCATCTTCTATACGTGTTCCAGGTTACAGAAAAATGCTTTTGAGCAATGTTGGAGTAGTCGGGATAGATGTGGGTTTCCAGAACTGTGATTTTTGCGTACAAATAATTGATGCAGGAGTTACATTGAGAGCCAGGATGAATGTGGGGATCCAATGAGTCATTTTTTTATACTGCAAATGAAGGATGACATTTCAATTGGAGTACTGAGGTTGCTCTGGTCGGTATACAGTAATACAGCTATTTTGGACTAGTTATTGATAATTGTAGGTGTTCAATGTTCAGGCCACATTAATGCATTAACAACATGAGCTAGACATTTTAACTAAACATTGATCTTTAATAAGATTCATATTCAATGATTTAAAAAAAAAAAAAAGCAGTATTCAATATTAAGCCTACTTTCAGCTCAATATTGGGAGAAGCCTTGTCTAGCAGGCTGTGCAACAGTTTTAGGCATATGGAAATATCAACACAAGCTTTTGATGGCAGCCTATGACTGATAGTTTGTCCTCCTATCAAATCAGATTGTTTTTAAAATGCTTTAGACCTGTCCCTCAGTCCAACCTCAGACCTGCTCTATATGGCCTTATCAGGGAAGAATCAAAGAGTTCAACTGGAGACTGATATTTCATTTGTGGTCCTTTAAAATGGATTTATCATACATTATATTATAACATATTCCCAACTGTGCCACTTACATACATTTGATCTAGAATAAAAGCTTTTCAAAATATTTATATAAAGCTCTAAGTGCTCCCAAGCCAAAATGAAAAAGACTTATGCAAAACGAGCTAAAAACATTTTTCATCCTCTTTTCGATATTATATAGTTGTTTTAAATGTTGTAAAAACAAAAAAGGTAAAAAAACAAAACAAAACATATTTGTTTCTTAAAGTACCACTGTGGACAATGTTTTCTATATGGTCCTATGAATAACAAAAGTTGATAATAGGCAAAAGAAATTCTAAAAAGTAAAGAAAATGCAATCTTTATTTAAATTAGCCATACTGTGGGCTATTGTTTTTAATATCCCTGCTTTTTGCAGCTTCTGACTCAACAGGGTATGTCCCAGTAAATAAATGATTCCTTCCTTAGAACTAATAAGAGCACTGGCAATTGTAGCTTCTGCATTCCCAAATAAAAGCTTCCTCTGTATTTAGTCTCCTTAGGAAGGAGGCCTCTAGAAATTTTAATTGTATATCAAATTTATAAATTAAATCCTGTAATATTTATTTATTTATTTATTTATTTGAATTGTACAAATATGATCCATACTTACAAGCTTGGTTCTTAAAAAGGAGATATTATACACTTTAAAAAATACTGTAGGTCAACAAAAACTTCACGAATTTGTAGAGTATGCAACAACCTAATAAAATTAGCAGCAATGTAAGACGTGCATAAAAGCATTTGACAAAAAATTCTTAATTCAATCAGACTCTGCTAATAAATGGAAGCTGGCATTATAGTTATGCTTCATTATCAAGGAACAAGGGGGTTGTTACAGAGCAGAGCAAGCTGGACTTGCAAGTATACTTGCAAGGTGCCTCTACTAGACTAATGGGAGGAAAGGGGAAGGTGTCCTGTGCTTAAATCTTATCTGAATCCACTAATAAATCATACAACCACCTCCCTTATCCCTCCCTTTCCTTTCTCTCTTGTAAAATTTTCAGAACAAACCCACCAAATCTCCAAGACAACAAACATGGGGCACATGGAGTGCCTGCAAAATAAAACTGTGCCTAAACGTGCTTTTATGCACACAGTCTAAACAGTTGCTAATGCTGTTGATTTGCTACAAGTTTCACAAACTTGAGAAGTTTTCCAGTTTTAGCGGCACTCTGAGAAACTAGAATCACCTGCTGCACTTTAAAATAACAAAGGTTTGTAGGTTACTGAAAGGACAAGCATATATATAAGCACCCAGCGAGGAAGCATAATACAGAACGAAACACAAAACATTCAGCACAGGAACCAGAACATGATGTTCACAGTAAAACCTCAGCCCAGCAAATTGATTGTTGAATAGTACACAAATCAGACTGTCATCTGAGGAAAATGCAGTCTCAAAAGGTAGGAGAGAATGGAAAAAATAAAACAAAAGAATGTTACCTTGAAATAATGTAATTACAATATTATTTGAGATAATTTGCAGTATAGGAATGCTTAAGGAGACACAGAAAAGTAAATGAACAAAGACACATATAAAAAGGGGAGAACCATAGTTATGCTGTGGGATGTGATTCTTATACTTAATAATAATAATAATAATACTTATTATTATTATTATTGTACCTGTGCAGAGTTTGCACATTGCAGTGCACTGTGTATGTGCCCAGTGTGTGTGCTCATGACCCCCGCAGGATCCATTGGCACGTAGAACAGTATAACCGTAACAGGGTAACCACTGAAAATAACAAGGCAGCCAATGATATGGGGAAAACAACGGGCCACAGCTTTATTGGCTAACACTTTTACACATTACACAATGAAGAGGGAGGTGCCCGGCCAGCGGAAGTAATCTCCTGTCCCTGGACCCACGTCCATGGTGCCCACTTACTTGTCACTGTACCACGCCCCTGAGGTAGGGGGCACGACCCCTTTTGTTTTGTTGCAACTCCCCCATCCACCACTGCGCCAACAACAAACACATGCTATTAAACTTTATTACAAAATACACATATAAATAAGGTCACAAACCGACAGGGCGAATACAGAACAATAACATACAATACTGATACTAGCCCAAGGACATTACAATAACCTTTTCATATTTCCTCCTATTATTTTGGCAAAGAGTTCCCGAAACAGCGCGTCCTCCGTTAAACCCGCCTCCGTCCATTCCGCGGGCCACCAAGCCGCGCCCCACTTCCCGGCGAAGAAAACTCCAAAACCTGCCCCTCCCAACGCATCAGTGAACAGCTGGATATCCCTGTTAGATACCGCCCGTGTGTGTTGAACATGACTAGAAAGAGTACCCAGACTCGCACATCCTCCCTCATAGTCGTCGACATACTGATAAAATGGTGAGGACGTTTTATGCCCTCCGTGACTAGGGAAAGCCGTCCACAGAATATCCTACCCATGTGTAGGATCCGACACGAAAAGGCTTCTCCAAGATAGACTGTAGCCGCCTTAGAGAGACCCTCCTGGCGCCTAACAATGCCTCCAACTCCGACCGCAAATCTATAACCTTGTCCATCGGAAGGCTACACTCCATTCTAACCGAGTCTAACTGAATACCCAAAAATGTCAAAAGAGTAACCCGGACCTTCTGTTTTTTCACACGCCAGGGGAACCCCAAAATATCTCGCCACTGTTTGGAAAGTATCTAATAATTCCTGACACGCGCAGCAGTCCGCTGCGCCCATGAACATGAAGTCATTCAGATAGTGAACCATACTGGAATGACCCGATTTTAAATTAGACGGAAAGCTGCCACTCATAGGAGTCATCACATTAAGCCTCTTTCTCACTTAATGCCTCGTCGTACTTCAACCATGCCATTCCCTCGTACGTAGAAATTAGCGCTTCTGAGCTTCTCCAAATACATGAAGAGAGCAGAACATTGAGAAGGGAACTGCTCCCCCGTTACACAAGCCAGGATAGAAATGGCTTGCAGCCAGTTATCAACGTACCTTGAAGACTGCCGTCTATCTCTCCCTTCACCTCTGGTGCTACCCTCCCTTAAATCCATTGCCCGCGCAACTGGCAAGAGAGAGAAAATATCAATAAATTCCTTTCTCTATATAAGCTCCTTGACCTCTGGGATCAGATGCACCCCCAGGTTGTCCAATGCGCACACTGCCGTAGCTCTCAGGGGCTCATCCTACTGCTCAACTGCGCATGGAACCGCCACCATAGCATGACGCTCGCATGGCGCAGACCTCATCTCACTACCCATTCCTCTAAATCCTTATATGACAGAGCTACCCCATGACCCCCCAACAAAGCTTTCATCCCCGGTACTAATTGTCCCTGCTCCTGACACCCATAAGGTGTATGTGTTGGTTGAACGCGCTCACCTTGCAACTGTGTCGATGGTTCTGGGGGATCTTGTCCCTGCCCCTGCTCAGCAGCCGCCCTACTAGGCCTCCCCTTTCATGGCTCACGATCAGAGCTGGAACCATTACAGCTGCAGTGGCAGGATCTGCGGTTGCTAGACCGCGACTGCTCTCTGGAATTTCTGAAAAGGCAAAAGGAACTTTGACTATACTGTCTCTGCCTGCAAGATGAGATCCTGACAGCCTCCGTGTCATTTAGGGAAGACTCACTCTCAACCCCCACTGACCCTAAATGGTTGCCTAGGTTCCCCAGACCAGGAGGCAGAGTAGTCAGTCCCGTACTAGTACCCCTGTCTGTCGCTGTCAACTACAGACTTGTATTTTTTTGTTTGTATTTGGGAAGCCTGTACTGCCCCTGCTGTCATTCTAGGAGTGGTCACCCTGGTTCCCTTGACCACTGCCAGTCAGCACGCCTCGCTGTTGTCTCGCATCATGACTTTTACGATGTCGGTGCATGTCTTCCTCAGAGCAGATACTCCGGCCCAAGGGCCGCTGTCACCCTGTGACAAACTCTGAAAGGCAGAAGGCAGAATCAGATGAAACAGTGGCAATGGAGACTGGCCCTGACGCTAAATCCCCTTTAGGGACTGCTGACTTCTTAGTTGCTCCTTTAGCCCTGGCAGGACCCTTACCACCCTTTTTGCGAGGGTGCGGGGTTGGTAGAGGGGGAGTGTCAGAGATAATGAGTTGACTCAGTGGTGTCTTCGAAGGGGGCAGCCCGAGTTACAGGGTCTACACCTGCAACACCCGTGTCACTCTCTCTCACATTGCTATAAGGCAAGGGCTGGTGGACACCTAAGCCCTGGCCTGCCGCACTAACTAAAGTGCCAAAGTGATGCCCCTCCCATGCCCAACACCCTCTGGCAAGCTGGCCCCATCTGGAATCAGTTGTTCAGCCTACCTGCCAGAGGGGGCTCGGTCTCCAAAGTCGCCAGGCCATTAGCCGCCACAGACTGCGCTTGGGAAACTGCAGAAGAAGGGGCTGAGGCACTAGCAAGAGTGCCTATGTGGTCCTCTAGTCACCTAACTCCGTGGCAAAGGACCTGAGAGCGAATCACGCCTAGCAGGCGCTCCAGCTCTGCAATTGCCTGGACATCCATCTAAGGATGCAGAATTGACCAGGGACAAATATGTTATGGTCCTGCAGCGGGCAGTAAAAACTGTAGGATAATAATGGGGATAAAGAAAAAAGAAACTATATGGGTAAAAATCTACACATACCCCAAACCAAAAATGATAGGGAAAAAAAATCCAAACAAAGCAGGCAGGAAAATAAAATACCCCTATTAACAGGCACCAATAAGCAATAACATACACCCCATAAAATAACCACAGGAGAACTAAGATAATAATGCTGCAGTAGACAGAAATGCCTGAGGATGCACAGCAAGGGAAATATGGCCCACTAATAGTAAATGTGGGAATCCCTCCCAGAAAGCAGGCAATAAGTATAAATATATATATATATATGTATATAACAATAAGCAGCACCCACCCCAGGGCAAAGGCCCTACAATAAATGCCAGAGACCACCCAAGCCCACAGACAACAAAAATGGACAAAGACAACGATAAACACAAACAAACACAGCCAGCACACACACAACGCAAGGCAAAGACAATACCACACTAAGGATTTGTCACACCGCCTCCGCTGCAGCTCAGCACAAGAGGATGTGATCCAATCGCTGACCGGCCGCAGAGTGAGCCAAAATGGCGCACAACCCTGCCGGCTCCTTTTCGCGGGAAGCCAGCCTGCCAACCAATCAGCGTGCGCAGGACTCCGCCGGGTCACGAGACCCTCCATGCTACAGGAGCCCTGCACACTACGGACCTCCATTCTTGTCCTGTCTGTGTGCCATTTTCCTAACAATTAAATGTAATGCTGGGTTGCACTACCATGTGTTGTGTACTTTTGTTCTATTAAACAATGTATTTTATCATATGAATTATTGAATTAGTATCCTACATTCTTATAAAGCCTATATAGCAGAAATCCTGAGCTAACTTGTCCATCAACAAATATTAGGTAAGCATAAAAAATGCTCAACACACTGTCTCTATTTGTGGCATTACAGCAGGTCATTTCATGCTTTACACAGTCTGCCAAAATCAATTGTTTTCAGTCTTTACTTAACTAGAAAATCCTTATAATAGTTGTAAAAATGTAGTATTTAAAAAAATAAATATAAAACATTCTTATAACAACACTACTTACTGAAACTGTCCTGGATTTTATGTAAAAAAAATATTTTCAACTTACTTTAAGAAATTGCAAAAAGTTGCAGAAAGTACTGTCCATATACTGCCCTGGGTGGCTATGACTCATCAGTTTCCACCTCCTGTGCTCTGTATGCTCTTCTCATATCAGCTGCTGGACATCTCAGACAGGCTTCTTACTTATTTATATGATACTTGGCTTGTATATTTTATGAGTCTTTGAACACTTGTTGAGGGATATCTTTCTGCTGCCACTTATGGTGATGGAGGAACTGCTGCTTCTTCCCAGATTCAGAGTTCAGCAGTGCACCCTGAGTGGATTCAGCAAACTTTTACGTACCTGTCATACCTTTCGGATGTCACTCTGACAGTTACCTGCTCTAGATGTCATTTTTTGTCATACACAACAAGTGAGAGTAAACTACAAAGAGATTAAATAAATCTTGTTTTCCGTACTAAGTTTACTGTTTATATAATAGCAATCCAATACCCAGAATCCTTCATTGCAATTTAATCCTTGTACATCGCTCTCGAGTTTTAAGCTCTATCTTTATCATATAATACTGGCATTTTACAGTTACTTAGAAAAACACATACTGTACAATGGCTGATGATTGAAACACACTATAAAAATATATATACTTTTCCTAATTTTAGGATTTGTTATGCTGTTCAGTAATTTCTCTGTGATCCTATGGACCAAGGCACACCAGGCACAATCATTATATCTCTGGTTGTGCTTATTCATAAGGTTTTCCTGGCAAAGATACTGGAATGCCAGTTCCTTCTCCAGTGATTTGTCTGACCTCTCAGCTATGACCAATCCATATTGTGTGACCCTACATGATATAGCTCGCAGCTTCATTGAAGTACACAAGCCCCTTCACCACAACAAAATTGCGAAACATTTAGGATAAGGAAGGACAAATAGAGCAGGAATGAAGAGATACATTGAGAACATGAGGTACAGAGGAGAATACAAACAACAGAGACAAGAGAGAACAGGATATATATATATATATATATACATATATATATATATATATATATACACACAAGAGAACAAAATATATGGAGGCATTTATTAGGGATAAGAAAGGAAGAGACACAGGAAGAGGCATGAGGGACAAGGAAGGAAGAATGTTGAGGGACAAGAGAAGAACAGTCATATGTATGATAATTAATGAAGAGACACTGGGAAACCATGGAGGAGAATATACTGTACATGGAATTCAATGGAGGATGATATTTATGGGAAAAAATGGAGGAAGAGGCACATAAAGGGAAAAGTGAGGAAATTACATGTTGGAAGGGGAAAAGACACATGGGACACAAGCGTAGAGAAGACACATGGAAAATTAGAGCGGAACCAGTACATGAAAGATATAATAAGAGGGGACACAAGGGTGGAGAATGCTGGACAATGCATATGGCGGTCAAGACAGCCCCTGAAGACAGCATGGGGAGGGGCCTTTTGACCGAGCTCGTGCAGGGGAATAATTGGATAGCATGATTCGGAGGAGTTTCAGATTAATAGAAGTGAAGTTTCCCACTCCTGTCAGTTACACAGGCAGGAACACATGCTGAACATCTCTGTTTTGTGTTATTTTATCTTTATGTTGTCACAGCTGGGGGGTGATTGCTCACTGTAGGGTGGAGCCCTTATGTCGATGGTCCAAGATCATTTTTGGTCCTGAGGTCTCATGGGCACGGGGTTCCTGGAGGCCTCTGAAGTGTTGGGCTCCATTTGTGGGGATGAGCAATCACCTCTATGGTTTCACTGTAATGTACCATAAAAGCTGAGTCCTGTTTTAAACCCATATTGGTGTCTGTCATATTATTATTATGGTTGGAGTTTGGGGTTATTTTTATATATATATATATATATATATATATATATATATATATATATATATTTATTTTTATATATAGGGAATGTGGACAGTATTTATAAAGTGGAGTTTATTAGATCAAAACCGCTTTCTGCATTACTTTAGGATCTGAACTAGAAACGTATAAATGATCAAATGTTTATTATATCAGCTCTCCACTATCAGCCATTTTAATATCACTTGTTAAGGTGATTATTTAAAACAATATATAATTTTGGTGTGTCCTTAATTTTATAAAGTAATCTGAAAGAATAATACGTTTATTTCTGCACATATTTTCTTATTTTTAGTTGTCAGATCCTTTAAGTTTGCTTCTAACTCTCTTTCTCAGTGTTTCCTGTTCTTTTTGTTTTTGCTAATAATTATAGACAAATTTTGTCCATCAACTTTCCTAAGAGTCAGTATTTAAAAAGAAAAAAGAAAAACTCAAGCAATTTTCAGATTAGTGTGCAGTAAATCCTCACACTTACTATATATTCCACTTTATACCTTGCAGGGCCTGCTTTTCTTATCATTTTATCATTACTAAATGAACTGTGAGTTTTCAGCAAAAAGCAAATACAAAACATTTATACTGTTCATGTAGTTGCCATTGAGAGTTACAGATAAGAGATTTCTTTATGATTGCAAATAACAGTGCAGCAAGCTGATAAATTCTCACTGAGACTATTGCGGCGCGCGATATGGAACAGAAACCTCATTTACTAAGACTAAAAATAATTCCAGCTTCTGACATGGTAAATGAAAATTGAATGTGCGAATACTGCCTCTCAACATGAATTTCTGCTTTCAAGTTGCACTGCAGGTTTATATCATCAAACGTGCCGCTATCCACTAGGTTTAATAAATCACAGCCTTAAAAGAATTTCTACATTTATTTTGAGATGTGTTGTGTAAAAAATATAACTCAGTACTCTTTGTTCTGTATATGTGTCATTTCTTATATATTCCTGAGTGAAAAGCAAGAAGGAGACGGTGTAACCAAGGAATGGTTTTAGGCATAAGGCAACAAGGTCCAAGCCTTGGGAGGCAAATTTGTGGGGCTTAGACTGAGACTGATAGTTTAATAAAATGTCTTTAGAGGAAGACAGTAGGTTAAGGCCTCCGATAAATATATACATGATGTGACAAACCTGAAACCATCCCCTCCCCCCTTTGTCAGCCATTTGAAAAGGATGTTGTTTGTCCAAGAAGATCCCTTGGTGGACCCAGAGGATGAGTTATTTATCGTTAATTGTATTGTATTGTAGGATTGTATATGTGTTTTTATTGTATAATATTTTACTATAGTATGTTGCTTTTGGTTGTTGCAAAAAACAAGGAAAATGTATTTATAATGGTTAATAATTTGTTTATTTGATTACTTGTGTGAAAGACAACAATATTTTTTCTATGTGGGACTGGCAGTTGCTGCCTGGATTATTGGTTAAATTTGTTCATTTAAAAAGGATAGCAATGACCCCTACTAATAGTGGACACATATCTGCTGCCTTCTGTGTGGTGTTGCTATCTATATACTACTATCTATAGACATACAGTACTTGGATTTTCTTGTCAATTTATTTATACAACATTTGTATTGTAAAGATGTAAGGTTCAGTACCTGGTTTTGCACTAGGATACATACTTTGGACTCTATTTTTTTTAATCTAAAAGTGAATATAGTTCTTTCAGAACTATTTTATTACTCAGGTTTCTAATTTGAGAGCTTTCCAGTCAGACAAGTTGATATGGATCTTACAGAGATATTCGGATTCTTCTAGAATCTCACTTATTCTATATCCAGACACAAAGTGGTCACTGTTTCAGGAAACATGGATGTCCACTGGCACCATGTGAGGAAACCAGGCACAAGTAATGGGGGTAAATATGGAAACCAGTACATTTATTTTACATGATAGACCTTATAAAATTGAACTATGTAGAATTATGTTGGACACAGGGTAAATCCTGACTTCCAGAATGGAGAGTTGGTATTTAAATCCATGTTGCAAAAATAGATTAGTATTTAGCTTCCTACTAGAGCATGTGCATGATGCTAGTCTTAATAAAATAGCTGAGCCGGATAACACGCAATCAGAATAGTCAAAGTCCTAAGGAGAGGTTATACATGAATAAATAAAATAAAACAAAAAGCAAGTTTTAGACCACACTCAGAAACAAGTACTGTATATACTCGAGTATAAGCTGACCCGAGTATAAGCCGAGGCACCTATTTTACCACAAAATACTGGGTAAAATGAGTGACTCAAGTATAAGCCGAGGGTGGGAAATGTGCTGCCCCCTGTGTCCCTCCCTTTTGTGCCTTCTGTGTCCCCCCCTCTCTCCCGTGTCTCTTCTTCCCTTTCCCTTCCCTGTGTCTCTTCTCCCCTCTCCCTTCCCTGTATCTCTTCCCCCCTCTCCCTTCCCTGTGTCTCTTCCCCCCTCCTCATTCTCAACCTCCCTCCTCAACCCCACTCCTCATCCTCAACCTCCCTCCTCATCATCCCTCCTCATCCTCAACCCCCTCCTCCTCAACCCCCCATCCTCCACCTCCCTCCTCAACCTCAACCCCTTCCTCATCCTCAACCCCCCTCCTCATCCTCAACCCCCCTCCTCAACCCCCCTCCTTAACCTCCCTCCTCAACCTCAACCCCCCTCCTCATCCTCAACCTCCCTCCTCATCCTCAACCTCCCTCCTCATCCTCAACCCCATCCTCAACCTCAACCCCCCATCCTCAACCTCAACTCCCCATCCTCAACCCCATCCTCAACCCCCCTCCTCAACCTCCCTCCTCAACCCCCTCCTCCTCAACCCCCCATCTTCAACCCCCTCCTCAACCTCAACCACCCATCCTCAACCCCCTCATCCTCAACCCTCTCATCCTCAACCCCCTATCCTCAACCCCCTCATCAACCCCTTCCTCAACCTCAACCCCTCTCCTCATCCTCAACCCTTACCTCAACCTCAACCCCCTCAACCTCAACCCCATCCTCATCCTCAACCCCATCCTCAACCTCCCTCCTCATCCTCAACCTCACTCCTCATCCTCAACCTCCCTTCTACCCTCCTCATCCTCAACCCCCTCCTCATCCTCAACCCCCCCTCCTCAACCCCCCCATCCTTAACCTCAATCCCCTCTTCAACCTCAACCCCCCCATCCTCAACCCCCCTCCTCAACCTCCCTCCTCAACCCCCTCATCCTCAACCCCCTCATCCTCAACCCCCTCCTCCTCAACCCCTCATCCTCAACCCCCTCCTCAACCTCAACCCCCTCCTCATACTCAACTCCCTCCTCAACCCCCTCAACCTCAACACCCCTCCTCATCCTCAACCCCCTCCTCAACCCCCTCAACCTCAACACCCCTCCTCATCCTCAACCCCCTCCTCAACCTCCCTCCTCATCCTCAACCTCCCTCCTCATCCTCAACCCCCTCCTCAACCTCAACCCCACCATCCTCAACCCCCCATCCTCAACCTCAACCCCCTCCTCAACCTCAACCCCCCATCCTCAACCCCCCTCCTCAACCTCCCTCCTCAACCCCCTCCTCCTCAACCCCCTCCTCCTCAACCCCCCATCCTCAACCCCCTCCTCAACCTCAACCCCCCTCCTCATCCTCAACCCCCTCAACCTCAACCCCCCTCCTCATCCTCAACCACCTCCTCAACCTCCCTCCTCATCCTCAACCTCCCTCCTCATCCTCAACCCCCTCCTCAACCTCAACCCCCTCTTCAACCTCAACCCCTTCCTCAACCTCCCTCCTCATCCTCAAGTCCCCCCCATCCTACCCCTCTAAATACCCCCAACCTCAACCCCCTCATCCTCAACCCCCCCTCATTCTAAACCCCCCCCCTCATACTACCCCCCCCCCTCTCCCCTCACTTACCTGCTCCTGCCTCCGCTCCTTCCGGGTCTTGATGTGGCGTGCATGTGACGTCACATGCGCGCCACGTCATTAGCATATACCGGGTGCCGGCACCCGGTATATGCTAATGACGTGGCGCGCGTGTGACGTCACAGCATTAGCATATACCAGGTGCCGGCACCCGGTATATGCTAATGAAGTGGCACGCATGTGACGTCACATGCGCGCCACATGAAGACCCAGAAGGAGCGGAGGCAGGAGCAGGTAAGTGAGGGGAGAGGGGGGGGGGGTAGTATGAGGGGGGGGGGTTTAGAATGAGGGGGGGTTGAGGATGAGGAGGGGGAGGGAAAGAGAAACGGGGGGTAGAGAGACACAGGGGGTAGAGAGACACAAGGGGGGGTTAGAGAGACACAAGGGGGGGTTAGCCTTAAAAAAAGGGCTGAAAAACTTGGCTTATACTCAAGTATATACGGTACTTTGTGTGTACAATACTGAGTTCAGTCTACTGCTCCTTAAAGATTTCAGCCAAGTAAATAAAAAAGCAGAGGAGAGGTGTGTGTGCACAAAACGTCTGTCACGTTGATATGGAGAGAGGTGGATTTCTTGTCTCATTGGAAAGTGAGTTTAACCTTCAGTATACTTTCCATACACCTGCTCTGATGCAGGTAGTTGTACTACAAAGTGGACATCCTGATTTTCCTCTTCTTTACCTGCCCCCTCGAGTAGTTATCAGGAACTATTTCTAGCATATCATCTACTAGTGGCAGAGTAAGCTAAAATTTAAATTGTCTCCAAAAATGCTCATGGTTCACATAGATGATAATGTTATTGTGTTGTTACAAATGTCACATTTATGTGATCCTTTAAAATATGATGAACACCGTCAGAATATAACCAACTACCGGTAATTAGATTCTGCCACCAGGAAGGAAAAAAGTGGATAAATAATACTATTCTGTGAAAAAAACTATAATGTTATTATGGATAGTTTAACACAGCAGTGAGGTTCGCTAATGGGCAGCACAACCGCAAGTATTTTTTTGCATTAAATATGATATAACCTATTGCTATATTTCCAATACCATAGCACTAATAATCATTCTCAGGGGACTTAATCCATGCATTTTTTGTTTTTAGTCATACGATATTTTAACTATGTGCAATATATAAATATACAGTGATCCTAGGATTAGCGTTGTTAAGCATACAAGGATTACTTTAACCAATGTATCTTGGTATATTAGTGATGGTTATTTTCAATACCCACTATTAGCTACAATACTACTGATAAAATTGTAGTTGTTGCCAAGTTGTATTAAGCACTTGTTTTATTGTATTAAGCACTTGCGGCATAGTTTTCTTTTTATATATCAATTTAATACATTTATAAGTTATTAGATTATTAAACCAGCATTTCTTAGCATTGACTTTTTATTCCTTTCCTTGTATTCAATAAATAAATAAATCAAATCAAATCATAGCTCCCACTAACAGCATATAATGTATGCAGAAAGTACAGACCAACAACATAACAATAGGCTAAACCACTGAGAGCCTGAAGAGATTGAGCATTAAACTGCATTCATGTTGAATACATATTATTATCTTGGGACTTTCATATTATTTCCTATATGGCAAATCGGTGGTGGTTGCCAAGTGTTAGGTTAAGGAGGACAGTGAAACATACAGGAGCCACCTGGGAGCTGTGGTAAGAGGGGATTCCAATCATCTCATGCTCTTTACATTTGGTATATTTCAGAGTGATAACAATAATTATACTCAATACAGTTAGGTTAAATTTAGAGAGTGGGATAAAGAGTGGAGTCAGTGTGATACAGCAAATGTTCCAATTATTGAACAAATACAAGTAAGCATATAACTAAATATAATTACAACTTGTTGTTATTTATAATTTTGAGTGAAAATGTTTAAAAGGTTGATTGAGGGTATTTTTTATGTTTCATGTGCATGTTTTAACTAGGTCAGCGTTTTATACTGCTCTACTTCAAGTCAATGCAGAAATCCATACAGCAATGCCTGAGCACCTCCTTGCTTCCTTGGGGTGCGGGAAAAAAAGACTACACATCCCATGATACTTTGCTGCATACTGACTTCCCAATCATTAAAACAATGATATAGCTGCCTGTTATTGACCAAAATGAATTATGAATTTTATGCTAATTTAGCTGAGGTTTTTGAGGGGCATTCCTTCTCAAAATCAAGCGGCAGAAAGCTGAAGATATTTGCAAACGTCAAAATTAGTTTGTTAATGATTATTTTGTGATTTATTTCATGCAAACATTTTTTTTTCATACACTTCTGATTCTCCTTGATCCACGAAACATACCGGTTACTATGCATTTCAATTCACATTTTCTCTAAAAATATATTCGTGTTCATAGCTTCCCCAGATTCTAATATTGTTAGTTTATTACATATGTCACAAGTATATGTTTTTTTCTTGAAATATAGTGTAATTTTAAATGTATGTTACTTGATTAAGTTTTTTTTAATAGTGCACGCACTTACAAGCACCTTGATTCATCAAAAAACATCAAGCAACTATTGATATGAGGTCCTGTTGCTCTGTCAAAGCTTGCCTTCTATCAGTCTTTTTTTCCACCCTGTACCTTAGAGGTACATTGATACCTCAACATCAAAGTAACAGATAGCTGTCTGTGCTTGATGCAGACCCTGCTGTGTTAGCTCATCTTTTTAATAATCGACAAGGTAACTCTTTGATTAATCTGATGTTACAAGTTTGATAGAACGGCAGCCTGCTCAGGCTGAGCGTAACCCACAATAAAACACTAGCACCAGGATTAATTACTGGAGATTAATATTTTATAACTTAAATAATGTGGGTTTTTTGAGACAAAATGGAATGTCATTTTTTCCCTTGACAGGGGTACGGGGGAACTAACAACATCCATTTCCATTAAGCCTACACACCAAACACAGAGTGTGAATGTAATGGATGGATTGCCTTTTGTAATTTCATTCTGGCACCTTAATTCTTTATTCTGCTACATATTTCAGCTTCAGCCGAGATGCTGTGCTTCTAACTTAGACGTTTTGGCATCAATTATACAGCTCTGTTTAAAAAGGGAAAAAAACTACTAGACTAATTAGGAGCCAATTTATCAGACCTTTGAAACTGTTTGCAGGGAGGTTGGAATTTAGATTTTTTTTACATTATGATGGTTGGCTAATATCAAGCAGTTTAGTGAATCAGATACAAACCATTTTGCAATTAAATTGACATTAACCTTTATATTGTTTGTAAGGACAGCCTGTCACCTCTCATTGAGTTGCTAAACCCATTGCTTCTTAACTGCATATAAGACAAAGTCCTGGATTTACAAAAGGGCAATTTGAGGCTTGCTGCATTTCACTACAGTGTGGCCTCCATTCAATTGCAAGCCTGCAGTTGACTTAATACCGTAAGTCTGTGGGCGAGACATTTGCAGCTACCAGCCCAAAGCCTAAACCATAAACCATGTAACCGCATTTCAGTTCATGATCATGATCAATTAAGCAAGGCCGTAACTACCAATTTAGGAACAGCCAATAGTAAATGAGACCGTCATCATGACATCAGTAAAACATGGAGGTGAATCGTCCATCAATTAGCGTTTAGAGGTCATATATGCGATTGGAATCGCAAATCCGGCAATGTACAAAATAATAAAAATGAATGACGATACTGTTCTAGTCCATGTGGGTGACCTGATAGGTATTAACTCCTTGATTACCGGAAATGAAACGTAAAGAAAAAATATTTTTGATTGCAAATTTGCAAGCTTTAGACTGTTGTTTAATTTATTCTAATGCTCATTGCTTTCACCATATTTTAAAGTGCAGTATTGATTTTTTATTTGCATTTATAGTGCTACGGATAGGTGTTTAACCCCTTCGAGTCCTATCTGGTACTCATAGGATTTTCTTCTACATTTGCCATTCACTGGTGTGAAAACATTTACGGGCTTGAGGGATTATAGCAATTGAATAGTGATTTGTGATTGTAACATTTACGGGCTTCAAAGATCAAAAGCTTAAATGGTTTGGAGTTACGATTTTGGCAACCCCAGGAATTTTCTGCCTGTAACCCACAAATCGTTTGCAGGTAGCTAAAATAAGCAAATTGAATAGGAAATTATTTTAGAGGCTAGATTACAAGCTAAAGTAACTAGAATTTGCTAAATTGAACGGAGGCCTGAGTTTCACTGTATTCTACAAATCTGTTCAATATCGGGACTTTTTTTTAGAAACAAACATTTTGAACAAAGTGATTCTGTACGTGACACACTACATTTTCATTTAGTTTTGCTGCTGATAACTTGTTCCATAATTCATAACAGGGGCAGGGTGGAGCTATTGCCAGTGTAGGTGGTGCAAAGGACAGGGGCCCTGCTTTTGGGGGGGGGGGGGGGGGCAGTCCTGTTTAAAACAACCCCCTCCACATCCAGAAATAATATAAATGTGTGAGAATTGTGCGAACATACAACTCAAAATGAAAAAAAAAACATGCAATGACTTGAGTAAGAAGATGGAGATCCAAAGTGCATATTGTACAATAATGTGTGATAAATTAATATATATATATGACCCAGTAGAAGCACAGTGTTTCGAAACGCGCGTTTGGTTTTTGTGCGCATGCGCGGGCCATCTTGGTTCTCATTGGCCAGGCTTTGCGCACGCGCGGGCGTGAGGATGAGTGACGCTGCATCTGGCTGTGTTTGGTTTCAGTGACCGGTCTGCCAGCATGGATAATCACTAGCTGTGGGATATGATGCCTGTTCCCAGCAAGGTAACGTTTTTGCAAGGCAAGAGGAATCAGCTCATACGCTGTTAGCCCATGAGGGCAGCTGTAACCAGTGAAGGCACATGTCTTAAAGTAAGTAAGAAGTTTTTTCCAACTTATTTATATATGGAGTATATTTGTTATACCTATTTTTTGTGATTAGGCTATTTTTGGCCAACAGCATATTACTATGTATTATTGCCTAAATTTTGGGATATTACTGTATTTAATTTTTGGTTATCTACATAGTGCTGTTTGTTCAAGGAATGTGTCTCATTAGTGTGAAACCTGCATACACTTGCTGGGAATGACATCTCCCCTCAGTTTTGAAGTGATCAGTAATTAGTGTGACAAATTTTTTCATCAATTAAGAATAGGACTTCGTTTTCCCATATATTAATTCTTGTGATTTTTATATCACTCCCCATTAGGTCTATTGCTGTTAGACCAGGCCTTCAGCCTCACACCTATTGTTTTTACCTTATATTTCCTTGACACACATTTTTTGGTATAATTATTAAAGGTTACGCTTTATTATTTTTTAATGTTGCACGTTAGCACATAGCCCACGTGATCAGCTATGATTTGGTATGCCCATGGCCTATAACAAGTTGGTTTATAAAGCAAAATTGTTGTTAACCTTATGAGCTGATGGAAGATATATGTTCACTAGCGACTTGCCCGTCAAAAAATGATCGCAATGAGATGTGTATGTTTGCAAAGTTGTTTCGTTATTAATATACGTATTTGAGACTTGGAAGGTTTTAGTAATGTGGAAATAAGTACTATTGTGACATAAAAAATTTTTTTTGTAACATATTGTTTTGTTCAAGAGTAACTGTTAAAGCATTTTGTAGTAAAAGTATTAACATTTGAATGTAAGAACAGCTGAACTTTAAATTAATCAGTATTGTAAACTTGAGGTAATGGTTTTTTAATCTGCAAGTTCTATCTCAAGAATTGTTAACTTAAATATACATTGAATCCAGAGGAAGGCAAACGGTAAAAACCCTCTTTAAAACGTAGCCAATTGTATCAAAGCGGGGAAAAAATTAATTCCTTCCTGACCCCATTAACTGGCGATCGGATTACTCCCTGGATTAATGTTTAACATAAAAGACAACATTTACATTGTGCCTCAAAACATGCTTGTGCTCTTAACATGAACTTTGTAATATGTCTAAGTAAGGAACTTGAAAGTATATTTTGTAAAACTTGAACTTTCTTATCCGTCTAAGAACTTAAAAATATTTTTTTCAAACCTGTAACGTTAGAAACAGTAACATAGTTAATTAACATTTGAACAGAATTTGTCAATATAATGCAAGGCAAGTGTTTTGTGGGGCTAATCATGCCTTAACCGTACTTCCATGAATAATGACTGAATTCTTTATTGATTTGTAGTTTTCAATGGTTGACCTTTGTTTGTTGGTGTAGTAATTGTTTTAAATGGCACATAGAGTTTCGTCTGTGGAAAAGTGGTTGTCTAAAAAGAGAAGGCGAGAACTTAAAGTTGTTTCGCGATGTGTAACTCCTGTTCTCTATGTGTTTTACAATTTTATGTAGTTTAATAGGAAAATATTGTTGTTGTAAAGCTAATCTATGTGGCTTAATAATGACCTTTTAAAGGAAATGGACAGTTGTGTGTACTTTTTTTAAACAAAATTGTGGTTATTTCGTGTTTTTTTAGGTTTTTGCGTTCGCCTGGAAGCAGAGGGAGGTCATCGCGAGGAGCTAGTGGCACAGTCAGACAGCATGCATCGGCACCCGGGGTCAGCCAGACAGCACGCCAATCAACGCATGCTATTGCCACCATCAGAACGCAGTCACTGCAGAGCTCAGCAGTGTGGCACTTTTTTTGTGTGTCTGCCTGTGACAACAGCGATGCCATTTGCAACCTGTGCCAAAAGAAGTCCAACACCCACCTAGGTACAACTGCTTTGCAAAGGCACATGATGTCACATCACAAACGCCAATGGGATCAACACCTGAGTACAAGCAGCACACAAACTCAAAGCCGCCATCCTCCTCCTGGTCCAACATCTTCATCCACGTCAGCCACTGCTGTACTACTTGCCCCCTCTCAACCATCCGCCACTCCGTATCTCGCCTCTAACTGTTCCTGCTCATCTCCCCACAGTCAGGTGTCTGTCAAGGGCATGTTTGAGCGTAAGAAGCCAATGTCACAAAGTCACCCCCTTGCCCGGCATCTGACAGCTGGCTTGTCTGAACTCTTAGCCCACAAGCTTTTACCACACAAGCTGGTGGAGTCTGAGGCATTCAAAAAATTTGTAGCTATTGGGACACCGCAGTGGAAGGTACCCGGACGAAATTTATTTTCACAAAACGCAATCCCCAACCTGTACTCAATTGTGTAATGGCATGTCTGGCACACAGTGTTGGGGCAAGGGTCCATCTGACCACTGATACCTGGTCTGCAAAGCATGGTCAGGGCAGGTATATCACCTACACTGCGCATTGGGTAAACCTGCTGACACCTGCCAAGCATGGAATGCGTGGCTCTGCAGAGGAGTTGGTGACACCGCCACGACTTGCACACAGGCCTGCTGCCACCTCCTTTACTCCTCCTACTCCATCCTCTTCCATAACCTCCTCAGCTGAGTCCTCTTCTGCTGCTGCGTCTTGCTCCACATCAACGGCACCCCCCCACCCCAGCTCCCCAGATACTATTCCACATCCCGGATACGGCAGTGTCACGCCGTCTTGGGGTTGACTTGCCTGAAAGCAGAGAGTCACACCGGGCCAGCACTCCTGTCCGCCCTGAACGCACAGGTGGATCAATGGCTGACTCCGCACCAACTGAAGATTGGCAAAGTGGTTTGTGACAACGGAAGAAATTTGTTGGCGGCATTGAATTTGGGCAAGTTGACACATGTGCCGTGCATGGCACATGTGTGTAATCTGATCATACAACGCTTTGTGCACAAATACCCAGGCTTACAGGACATCCTGAAGCAGGCCAGAAAGGTGTGTGGCCATTTCCGGCCATGTCGCACTTTTCAGATATCCAGCGGCGAAACAACATGCCAGTGAGGCGCTTGAATTGTGACAGCCCCACACGTTGGAATTCAACACTCCTAATGTTCGACCGCCTGCTCCAACAAGAGAAAGCCGTTAACGAGTAATTGTATGACCGGGGTGCTAAGACAGCCTCTGCGGAGCTGGGAATTTTTTTGCCACATTACTGGATGCTCATGCGCAATGCCTGTAGGCTCATGTGTCCTTTTGAGGAGGTGACAAACCTTGTCAGTTGCACAGAAGGAACCATCAGCGACATCATACCATTTGTTTTCTTCCTGGAGCGTGCCCTGCGAAGAGTGTTGGATCAGGACGTAGTTGAGCGTGATGAAGAAGTGGAAGAGTTGTGGTCACCATCACCACCAGAAACAGCCTTATCAGCATCGCTTGCTGGACCTGCGGCAACGCTGGAGGAGGATTGTGAGGAAGAGGAGTCAGAGGAGGAATGTGGCTTTGAGGGGGAGAAGGAAGACCAATCACAACAGCCCTCCCAGGGTGCTCGTTGTCACCTATCTGGTACCAGTGGTGTTGTACGTGGCTGGGGGGAAGAACATACCTTCAGTGAGATCACTGAGGACGAGGCACAGGACATGGGTAGCTCGGCATCCAACCTTGTGCAAATGGGGTCTTTCATGCTGTCGTGCCTGTCGCGGGACCCTCGTATAAAAAGGCTGAAGGAGAACGACCTGTACTGGGTGTCCACGCTACTAGACCCCCGGTATAAGCAGAAAGTACCTGAAATATTACCGAATTACCGCAAGGCAGAAAGGATGCAGCAGTTCCAAATGAAATTAAAAAGTATGCTTTACACTGCGTATAAGGGTGATGTCACAGCACAACGGGAATCTAACAGGGGAAGAGGTGAAAGTAATCCTCCTCCTCCCACGACCACGCCGGCAAGGACAGGAGGTGTAAAAGACATGGAGGACATGCGGAGCTTTTTCAGTCCTACGCATCGCCACAGCCCTTCGGGATCCACCCTCAGAGAACGACTCCACCGACAGGTGACAGACTACCTTGCTTTAACTGCAGATATCGACACACTGAGGAGCGATGAACCCCTTGACTACTGGGTGTGCAGGCTTGACCTGTGGCCTGAGCTATCCCAATATGCCATAGAACTTCTGGCCTGCCCCGCTTCCAGTGTCCTGTCAGAAAGGACTTTCAGTGCAGCAGGAGGTATTGTCACTGAAAAGAGAATTCGCCTAGGTCAAAAAAGTCTAGATTACCTCACCTTTATAAAGATGAATGAGGGATGGATCCTGAACGGACTGACACTGGGCGATACATTAGACTAAAAAAGGGCTGATGAGATGAGCTGCCTTGAGCTAAAAATGGTCCACAAGCTGCAGTATTTTATCTTTGAATGCCACATGACTTGCGTGACTTATCCGCCACCAACTATGGTTCAAGACGCGATGTTTTAGGGCAGTTTCTGCCTGGGATACAAACGTAAATTTTTCTGGTCGCTGCAACAGCAGCGGCTGCAACAATACCTAATTTTTGATAAGTACACGCATCCCGGGGAGTCAGCGCTCGTCGGCATGTATCAGCTCTCTAATTCCGACAGTTATCAGAGTAACAGATGGAGCAATCAAAGGACCCAGTCTATAACTGATTAAATGAGCAATTCGCAGTTTCACTGTACCGGCTGTGTGTATTTAAACGTTCATGGCTTAATCTTTGAGGCAGGATCAACCAGGAAGCCAGACGAGGGGGCGCCCCCCCGGCCCTGTGACTGTAGGAGGACCGACCCAGCATCTTTTTCCATCTCCCGGTTCCAAAAATCCAGGCCTTATACACGCCCCCTGATAGGTGACGTAACAAGTATTAAACTGATAAGAGTAGTACTTACAAACACGCCACTCCTATCTGGTGGCACCTTAGATTGCACGCGCCGTGCCCCAAAATTGAAGTGATACGACCAACCAAGTATCTTTTTCCATCTCCCGGTTCCAAAAATCCAGGCCTTATACACGCCCCCTGATAGGTGCTGTAGCAGGTATTAAACTGAAAAGAGTAGTACTTACAAACATGCCACTCCTATCTGGTGGCACCTTTGATTGCACACGACGTGCCCCAAAATTGAAGTGGGAGGACCAACCAAGCATCTTTTTCCATCTTCCAGTTCAAAAAATCCAGGCCTTCAAAGTTCAAAAGCACCAAGCAAGTAAAAAGAGACAACCAAAGCTCAATTTTCAACTATAAGCATTTAAGCTATGACCACTTCGGTTCAAGAACTTTTAATAAATCCAAAAAGATGTAACTAGCAAAAAGCCCAGCAATATAGGGACGCTAACAATTGCTCTGGGACAAACCAAGTGAAACCAGGTCTCTGGCAACAACTTGATCTACAATACTCTCACTGAGATGGCAGGTGTTGCCACGAGAAAGAACAATAAAGGGATCCAATCTTACTGCCTACCCAAATCTTCAGCAAGTTCTCCCACCAATAAAACACTCACAGCCGCAGTCCACGCAGCAACAAGCTCTGAAATGTCAGCGCCTAGCACTAAAAGTGACATCCAGGACCTTAAAGACCTAATATCCAACTTCAGAGAGGATGTCAAATCAGACATCCGGAAGGTGACAACAAAACTAACCACAGAAATTAAAAAGGTGGACGATAAAACAACAAAACTGGAAACTAAAATTTCGGAAATAATGCAACATAACAACAAGCTAACAGAGGAGATCTTGGCTTTGAAGGAGGAACAATCTAGACAACAGTTGCAACAGGAAGATCTAGAAAACAGATCTAGACGACAGAACATAAGGCTGAGGAATGTGCCGGAGTCTGTCAAGGACCTACACGCAAACATACATCCAGAAAACTTAAGAATGGATCGGTTTCACAGAGCCCTAGGATTCCGTTCATCTCCACAGGAGCGCCCAAGAGACATCATTGCCAGATTCCACTACTACTCCACCAAAGAACTGTTCATGAAGGCCGCAAGAAAAGGCATCCCTCCCATCGAGGGGCACACACCGCTGCTTTTTTCTGATCTAGCCCCGACTACCCTTGCCAAAAGGAGACAACTGAAACCGGTTCTGGACTGTATCCTGGCTCAAGGATGGAGGTATACATGGGGTTTCCCTTTTCGCCTCAATATATCCAAAGAGGGAAAATTCTTCACCATCAGAACACTGGAGGAAGGCATTAACTTGCTGGCGGAATGGAACATCAAGGTCACTGTCGGAGAGCAGTTACAACCAACAGAAAACCCGAGAGGAAGGAGTCCTCCCATGAACGGAGAAAAAGACTTACTACAATGAGTTGTCACTTATTTTGTTTCTCTGTTTTTTTTGTCTTTTTTTGCTTCATCTTCCTCTCTCTTCTTCTCTCTCTCTCCTTGTTTTCATGCTACTCTGACAACCAAAGCTAGTTGAATCTGAAAACGAGTAGATCCAATAAGGTAGCACCCACACCAGTGAAAGTTCTAATACACACTATAGACAGTTAACCCAGGCCGTAAAGGCAAAAGCAACACACACCTAGAAGGCGTCCCTACGGGCGCTAACACGTAGACTTCCAAAAACCCCTACAGTAGGGAAAGTTTAGGCGGACCAATTCAGTGTCAGTTTAGAGACACTAACTGGCCCACCAGTCAAATACGAAGAGGACAGCAAACGCTCTCCTCATAGTAGTTTAAATTACCACACTTTATTTAAGTAAGGAACACAATTAAGTTCAAACATACTAAGAGCCTTCCTGACCAACAGTAAGACACACAAACAGACTCAAGTACTTAGACTTCTTACCCAGGATTACCTTAGGGTTCCCCACTAGAGGAAAAGTAGGAACTTGCTTAATTACTGAGCCAGGTTTTTATAATTCCGAAAGTTTAAGTATAAGCAATTTGGCTCATACTCTGTTGTCTTTTTTCCTTTGAGTACAGATACTCTCCCACACAGCCAGCTGCTGAGCAGTCTTCGGGCGGAAACCAGCAGGAGGCACAGGATAACGAAGTAACAGGCTTCCAGAAAGGTGAGATAGCCATTTAGACACACCAAAGGGTCATAAACCTCAATAAGAAATATGGACATTGTCATTGCGTCACACAGCGCTCATGGTCTGAACGAACCAATCAAGAGGGGGGTAGCCTTGAGAAATTACCAAAAACTAAATCTTGATATCGTAATGATTCAGGAAACTCACTTTAGAAAACAAGCACTACCAAAATATTGGGGGGGAGTCTTTACTCAGGCATTCCATTCGACCGCAGATACCAAACAAAAGGGAGTCACGATTTTGTTCCACAGAAGACTCAACTTTCAGTTAAGTAAAATTCAAAAAGATAAAGATGGCAGGTTTTTAGCAGTACATGGGACCATACACGAACGTAAGGTTTCATTCTTGAACATTTACGCCCCGAACACAGATCAAACGCCATTCTTTCAAAAAATACAGAAACTCACAGATAGCTGGGAAGACGGACTTAAGATAATAGGAGGAGACATGAACGCGGTCTTAGACCCGCTCAAAGACAAGTCAAACGATTTAGGTTCACAAAAAATCCCCACAGCGACCAAAGCTCTCAAAAAACTCCTAAAATCAAACTGCATGATTGATACCTGGAGAAACATGAACCCCACAGAAAGGGAATACACATTTTTTTCCGCCAGACATGGTTCGCTCTCCAGAATAGACTATATCCTGATCCCACAGAACGTTACAGGGAACCTAACTGAGGCCTCTATCTGCCCCATAGCATGGTCGGACCACGATCTAGTCAAAATCTCCATGAATAATCTCCTACCGAAAGGAAATAACCCAAGGTGGTCATTAAATCCCAGTATACTGAACGACCCTATCACACGAGATAAGGTCAGAACTGCAATCGTAGATTATCTTGACCTCAATACAGTAGGGGAGATAGACATAGATGGAATTTGGGCAGCTCACAAGGCAGTGATCAGGGGAGTCTGTATACAAATTAGTTCAATCAAAAAGAAAAAAGACCAAGCACAAATCTTACTTCTAAACCAGAAAATTGCTGAAGCACAGAAACTATTTGTTAAAGATAAATCACGACATACCCATGAGAAGATACTAAGTTACAAACAAGAACTAAACACTATTTTAAGAGGGAAAATGGTCAATATCCTACAGCGAACTGAAGCTAAATTCTTCAGATACGCAAACAAGCCCGATAGAATGCTGGCCACGAGACTAAAAGAAAAAAGAGCAAACTCATTCATAGCCAAAATAATCACCAAAAATAGGCAGACAGTTTTTAAACCAGATCAAATAGTAAACGAATTCAGACAATTTTATGCGGACCTTTACAGCAAAACACCCGAATCAGGCACCCCAACCCACAAACTAGAAATTGAAAATACACTAAATAACTTAAATATACCCCAATTAGACTCTATCAAAGCTAAATCACTCTTAGAGCCCATCTCGGTCGAAGAAATACAGGATGCGATCAAATCCACAAAGGCACACGGGGCCCCAGGGCCAGATGGCTATTCCAAGCTCTACTACAAACATATGAGCGATCTACTTAGCCCCACCTTACATAAGCTATTTAACAGCTTCTTAGCTGGTGAAAAAATTAAACCGGAATTCTTAGAAGCTAAAATAATACTGATTCCTAAACCGGGGAAAGACCCATCCCAATGTGCTAGCTATAGACCAATATCTCTGATCAACACAGATTTAAAAATATACACCAAAATCTTAGCGTCAAGACTAGCGAATCTGTTACCTGAAGTGGTACATCCAGACCAAGTAGGGTTCATTAAGGGGAGAGAAGCGCCAGACAATACCAGAAAAATTGTTGACCTTATTGACATAACCAAAAGTAATGAAGGCCGCGCTATGTTGTTGGCGCTTGATGCCGAGAAGGCATTTGATAGGTTAGATTGGACATTTATGAACGCCACACTGAACAAATTCGGAATTCCGGAAGGTTTTCTGCGAAGCATCGCGACATTATACTCGGAACCAACCGCACAAGTTATACCAAGGACACAATTCACTAAAATTCAACATCACAAGGGGGACAAGACAGGGGTGCCCTCTATCACCATTGCTGTTCGCCCTCAGTATAGAGCCCCTAGCAATTGCCATTCGTCAGCACACTGACATATCGGGTATACGGGTCGGCCCGACAGATCATAAAATTAGCCTTTTTGCCGATGATATCCTACTAACAATATCAAACCCCCTGGTTAGTCTACCTAATCTATTCAAACTTTTGTCTCAATTTGGCCCACTGTCAGGATTCAAAATTAACACAAGTAAAAGCATAGCCCTTAATATATCACTTCCTCCCACCACGGAAAAACTACTAGCCAATAACTTCCCAATAAAATGGGCCCCGAATTCTATCAACTACCTAGGCGTACAAATTACAAAATCAACTAAGACCCTATATGAAGCAAACTACCCAACCCTCTTTAAACAATTAACTAGGGACCTGCACAGGTGGTCAGAACTAAAGATTTCGTGGTTAGTAAAGCTACATGCTGTCAAAATGAACGTACTCCCCAAACTGCTCTACCTTTTTCGGACCTTACCTATCTCGATTTTAGCGATAGACTTGAAAAAAATACAGAAATTACTAATGAGTTTTCTGTGGAACAATAAAAAACCTAGAATAAACAGAGAAACAACAACTGCGACTAAGAAGGATGGTGGGCTCAGATTTCCAGACATTTCCAGGTACTTTAAAGCTGCTAGATTAGCACAACTAGTTAAGTGGTATGTCAGGGACTCCCCCCCGGTATGGGTTCAATTAGAAAAACACATACTAGGGTCCAATGATTTAATCATGCGTCAGTTACTATGGCTCTCAACCCAGCAGGGCTTCAAGTTACCCCAATCAATTCCATCAAGTGTGAGGCATTCAATTTCCCTATGGAAAGATATAAATAAGAGGAACAGACTGCTGGGCCAGGAGTCAGGGCTCAGCCCTCTATGGCCACTTTCAACTAACCCCAAAATAAACTCTAATGCTCAATACAGATGGTGGATTGATAATAATTGCTCAATTGCGGCAGATTTACCGGTTGTTAATCAAAAATGGTCCACCACCGCATTCCTAGAAGACAAACCCCTTCCTCCGGGGTAATGGCTTAACCTAATCGCTATAAACCAAAGATTAAATCACATCACTAAGAATAAAGGAGGGCAAAATATATCCTTATTCGAAAAATGTTGCATTAAATTCCCGGGAGGGAAAGGAAACATCTCCACAATATATAACCATTTAAGCGATTTAGTCACTCCCCCTAAATTACACTATGAATCAGCATGGGAAGCTGACCTCAACATAAATTTAGACAGAGACCAATGGAATAGTATTCAGAAACAAGCCAAAAACACATCACTTAACTTAATTATGAAAGAAAACTCCTATAAAGTTATTATGAGGTGGTACCTAACCCCAGTAAGAATGCACATAGGGAACCAGACAATTAGTGACATATGCGAAAGGGGCTGCAACCAAAAAGGGACTCTAATCCATAAATTATGGGAATGCCCTATGATTAGACACACATGGGTGGACACCTACAAAACCCTGGAGAAACTATGGGGTCAATGCTATCCAATGAGACCAGAAGAGGCCATCCTAGGATTACCGGTAGAAGGGATGTCCAACTCAGAACAATTCCTAACTAACCAAATTTTCCTAGCAGTTAGGATAGTAGTAGCCACCCATTGGAAATCACCCACCCCAACATTTGAAGTAGTCTTAAACAAAATTGAGTTCGTTCGATCCATGTGCGTTTTGTCCGCAGAGGTTGACCATAACTACAAGCGCTGGGCCTCCTGCTGGGCCGCCTGGGAGACAAGACGCGGCAGATGAATAGGGTGAGTGACACTTCTCCCTACAAAGGAGCTATTAGGGGATCCATAGTAGTAGTGGTCTTAATTTACCCAACATCATTAGCCCACACAGTAACCTAAACACAGAATAATCTTTCTATTAGATGCTACCAACCAAGCTCAAAACAACAGTTGGTCAGGAATCCAAGTTCATCATATTTTTCCCATAGTTATGGGACTTCATTAAATATAGTTTTCTCGTTAGCCTTAAGTTATTTAAAAGCTAATATCAGCTATTATAATACCAGAAAAACGGAAAAGGGAGAGGAGTTTTGGACAGGCAGAGGACACACTGGAAACCAAATATGTGAAATACGTTTATTGTTAATTCCTATTTATCACTTCTAATGTTTTTGGTGTACTATGTTATATGTCTGACCTGTCTAATAAAAATCAATAAAAAAAAAAAAAAAATCCAGGCCTTATACACGCCCCCTAATAAGTGATGTAACAGTTATTAAACTGATAAGAGTAGTACTTACAAATACGCCACTCCTATCTGGTGGCAACTTTGATTGCACGTGCCGTGCCCCAAAATTGAAGTGATACGACCAACCAAGTATCTTTTTACATCTCCCGGTTCCAAAAATCCAGGCCTTATACACGCCCCCTGATAGGTGACGTAACAGGTATTAAACTGATAAGAGTAGTACTTACAAACACGCCACCCCTATCTGGTGGCACCTTAGATTGCACGCGCCGTGCCCCAAAATTGAAGTGGGAGGACCAACCAAGCATCTTTTTCCATCTCCCGGTTCCAAAAATCCAGGCCTTATACACGCCCCCTGATAGGTGCTGTAACAGGTATTAAACTGATAAGAGTAGTACTACTTAACACACCTTATAATAATGCAGAGAGAGGCAACGCAGTGAGAGGAGTCTGAAGAAGAGGAGTCAGAGGAGGAAGGTGGCTTTGAGGAGGTGGAAGACCAAACACAGCAGGCGTCCCAGGGGGCTTGTTGTCACCTTTCGGGGACCCTTGGTGTTGTACGTGGCTGGGTGGAGGAAGAGACCTTCAATGACATCAGTGAGGACAAGGAACGGGAGGGACATGGCTAGCTTGGTATCCAACCTTGTGCAAATCCGCCTGCCCATTGAAGTCTATGGCGGTTTGCTGGATTCGCCTGTTCGCGAACATTTGCGGCAATTCGCGTTCGCGGTTCGCGAACCGAAAATTTTATGTTCGCGACATCACTAATGGTCATGGCAAATGCCATAATGATGGGAAATTGTCTTCTTTGAAGTATAAAAGGGAGACTACTTTCACTTGGTGCTAAATCTATTGTTGGTATGAAAACTCTCTCTCCTTTATGGGTACCAGTTAAAATCTCAGCATCTATGAAACAGTCCTTTAATTTCGGGGTTGTCTGCACTTTTGACGACTACAGTAGCTGCATCATAGCCTTTGTAAATATATTTGTACACATATTTAATGGATTTGATGGAAGTGCAGGCTTCTACATTAATGTGTGCATTATACTTCATGAGTAAATGTGGATTGTAGGGTACTACATATCTATTGTCAACCTTTTTGCCACGAATAATGGCACTATCTCCTTCTCTTCTTCTATAAAGTGGATAGATTTTCTCTAAAGAACCAGAGAAAAACTAAAATAATAAATCTTTATTTACATTATTGGAGACAACCTCGATTAAAAACTTATTTAAAATCAAGGGAATAGGAAATTATTCCTTAAAAACATTTAATATTGACTCCCTTTATATTTTGCACATTAGACCAGTATTGAGAGATAAATCTAGTTTTTTTGATCTCTCCTGTCTTATCTTAATCAGTGCTTTATACGAAAAATTGGCTTGGCTTTCTTGCTGCGGTTTGTATAGATATATATCTCAATTTAAATTCCATTTTATATATATATCCAGGATTTTCAAGTCCTTCAAGTTACCAATTTACACAATAATTAGGAAATGCTTTAAAAGTAGGGGATATCCAAATAAATGCCTCAAAAAAGCATATCAATATGCCCTGAATGCAAAAAGAAAAGATCTTTTAAATACTCAAGAAGAGTAGACACAAAAGATGCATTAGGAACAATCCCAAATACAGAAAGAAAAAGCCTCAACAGAGGAGGATGATATAATAAGGTGTATACTCACATATGGATATAATGCAAGAGAAATTAAAGACATTGTCTCAAAATTCTGCTATTTACTAACAGCAGATAAAGACCTGAAGACTAAGGTCTCCACACAAAGTTCAATAAACTATAGACTGAGTCCAAATTTATGAGACCTTCTGGTACATAGCCATTTTCAACAACATAAACAAAAGGAAAAAACATGGCTGAAACCAATAACTGGCTGTTACAGATGTGGACAATTTAATATTGTAAATTTATAAAACCTAGTAAGGAATTCATTCATCCAACATCAGGCAAAAAATACCCAATCAAAGATTTTTATAACTGTAAAACTAAAGGAGTTATTTATGTGGTACAATGTATTTGTATGAAGATTTACCTTTTTAAAAACAAGCAGAGAACTCAGACGCAGGATGGGGGAACACATCTGCTCCATCATAAATGAATATGACACACCAATTGCACGTCATGTAAAATCAAAACATCAAAAAGATATATCTGTTTTAAAATTCCTGGTAATAGATGGAGCCAAATTGGGCCCAAGAAAAGGGAATCTGGATGACATATTACTAGGAAGGAATCAAAGTGGATTTATGAACTACAGGCCCAAACACCTAAAGGACTGAATGAGGGTTTTTCCTTTAAGGCATTTTTATAAATCTTCACAAGGAAATAAGCGGAATATATCTTAAGATATAATGTACTCTGAGAAAAATATAGGATGGTGGAATCTAGGAATCATGATAGGTGAATCACTTGGATATCCTCATATAATGTAAGGACATAGATACTCCATGAATCTTTATTTATATAACCATGTGAGAAACAATATATAAAGATTATACACTGTTTATATTATGAACCTGATTCACTAAGAATAAACACAAACCAGTCACTAAATTAATTACACAAAATTATATATGTATATGCCTTGGGATTTGGAGGTCCACATATTATGTGGGGACATGGATATTCCATGAACCTTTATCTATATGACCTTGTGAGAAATAATATATAAAGATTAACACCGTTTATATTATGAATTTGACTCACCAAGAAGGAATATAAATAAGTCACTGAAATAAAAGCACAAAACTGACATATATATATATATATATATATATATATATATATATATATATATATATATATATCTTGGAATTCGAATAGTATTAACACAGTAGATAATGATTATAAAACAAAGCACAGTATTAGTTGTATAATCACACAAATAGCAGTATGTTTATGGAACACACCCCTTACACTATCTTTATACAAAGCTGATTGAATGGATGAGAATAAAGTGGAATTATATGAGGGATATATATATATATATATATATATATATATATATTTGTGTAAGAGATAAGGGCAAGGGAGTAAAATAACTATCCTGAGATATAATGGAACCCTATAAAAATCCATAGTCCCTTTCTAAAAAACCTAAGGGATAAGGGGATGGAAGTAGAAATTGTTTCCACTCCAATTTAGATTTGGATGCCTTTATCTCTCATAAAGAGAAATAACAAAATATTTAACACAAAATATATGTGTTAATCCTATTATAACATTTCTGGAAACTTCTTTACAATTTAAAAAAAATAAAATAATAATAAGATGAAAATATTCCTGTCATGATTCTGTGGAAATAACTTAAGATATTCCTCTAAAAATTTCAAATGGAGAAACATGGGTCTTATTTCCCATATAAGAGAGAAAAAATGACGTATTTAACATCAATATATATATATATATATATACAGTCAGGTCCATAAATATTGGGACATTGACACAATTTATTTGAAATGAAACGAACAAGATGTGCTTTAACTGCAGACTTTCAGCTTTAATTTGAGGGTATTTACATCCAAATCAGGTGAACGGTGTAGGAATTACAACAGTTTGTATATGTGCCTCCCACTTTTTAAGGGACCAAAAGTAATGGGACAATTGGCTGCTCAGCTGTTCAATGGCCAGGTGTTTGTTATTCCCTCATTATACCACTTACAAAGAGCAGATAAAAGGTCCAGAGTTCATTTCAAGTGTGCTATTTGCATTTGTTGCTGTTAACTCTCAATATGAGATCCAAAGAGCTGTCACTATCAGTGAAGCAAGCCATCATTAGGCTGAAAAAACAAAACAAACCCATCAGAGAAATAGCAAAAACATTAGGTGTGGCCAAATCAACTGTTTGGAACATCCTTAAAAAGAAAGAACGCACCGGTAAGCTCAGCAACACCAAAAGACCCGGAAGACCACGGAAAACAACTGTGGTGGATGACCGAAGAATTCTTTCCCTGGTGAAGAAAACACCCTTCACAACAGTTGGCCAGATCAAGAACACTCTCCAGGAGGTAGGTGTATGTGTATCAAAGTCAACAATCAAGAGGAGACTTCACCAGAGTGAATACAGAGGGTTCACCACAAGATGTAAACCATTGGTGAGCCTCAAAAATAGAAAGGCAAGATTAGAGTTTGCCAAACAACATCTAAAAAAGCCTTCACAGTTCTGGAACAATGTCCTATGGACAGATGAGACTAAGATCAACTTGTACCAGAGTGATGGGAAGAGAAGAGTATGGAGAAGGAAAGGAACTGCTCATGACCCAAAGCATACCACCTCATCAGTGAAGCATGGTGGTGGTAGTGTCATTGCGTGGGCATGTATGGCTGCCAATGGAACTGGTTCTCTTGTATTTATTGATGAAGTGACTGCTGACAATAGCATCAGGATGAATTCTGAAGTGTTTCGGGCAATATCATCTGCTCATATTCAGCCAAATGCTTCAGAACTCACTGGACGGTGCCTCACAGTGCAGGTGGACAATGACCCGAATCATACTGCAAAAGCAACCAAATAGTTTTTTAAGGGAAAGAAGTGGAATGTTATGCAATGGCCAAGTCAATCTCCTGACCTGAATCCAGTTGAGCATGCATTTCACTTGCTGAAGACAAAACTGAAGGGAAAATGCCCCAGGAATAAGCAGGTCTGGCAGAGCATCACCAGGGATAAAACCCAGCGCCTGGTGATGTCTATGCGTTCCAGACTTCAGGCTGTAATTGACTGCAAAGGATTTGCAACCAAGTATTACAAAGTGAAAATTTTATTTATGACTGTTAATCTGTCACATTACTTTTGGTCCCTTAAAAAGTGGGAGGCACATATACAAACTGTTGTAATTCCTACACCGTTCACCTGATTTGGATGTAAATACCCTCAAATTAAAGCTGAAAGTCGGCAGTTAAAGCACATCTTGTTTGTTTCATTTCAAATCCATTGTGGTGGTGTATAGAGCCAAAAAGATTCAAATTATGTTGATGTCCCAATATTTATTGACCTGACTGTATATATATATATTGATACTGAACATTTGTGAAGTTATAAACATATAGTCAACCATATCTGAGATATACGATCACCTCATATTGGACAAAAAAACATATGGGATCCAGATATTTATTGGTTAACTTTAATATGTCTTTCTCTGGATACTTGGAATAAATATGACTAAAAGGACATTTAAATTTGTTTTTACATGTAATAAACTTGACTCGTTATACCAAACTGAAATGTTGCCCCCTTACTTGCAAATAATGTTAAAGGGTAACCATAACAACCTATCCGACTATAAATAGGAGGCACCGTTGAGAGTATCGCCTTCCCCTTTGATAAAGTCACACCCATGTGACGAAACGTGTGTCAGGGTTGCGTCTGACGTCAGACGCCGATTTTGTAAACGAGCAAGCGCTTTCAATGCAGCTCCATGACTTCTGAGTCCTTATTCATTGCACATTCAGTGCCTTAGTTCCAGCACACGGGAGAGCCTGGTGCAGAGTCCTAATAGCTGGCAAAAGACTAATTTATTCCGCATTACTTTGTAAATAAGACAAATTGTGGATATTAATATAAATGCCATGCAGGATAAGGAAATGGAATAAATATAGAGACACCGATATACGGGGGTAGTCCAACTGAGGACAGTATAGAGACATAAATAACTATTGAATCCACCCAATATAGTGCTATGAACACCCAATACATTTAAGATATATACAGTTTGAATCTCAATACACAGGAGAGATTAATATTAAAGACCTAACTAAATGGTGATATACTGACTGATTACATATATTATAAAGTGAAAATATTTAATTTAAATGGTGAATGGCAAGATAAAAAAACACCATTAAGAGGATATATATATATATATATATTTATATATATATATATATATATATATATATATATATGTATAAGGAAAAAACGATCAGTATACCTCATAGAGATATATGCCCTCTTATGAATATAAAGAAGTAGTACTCTGAATATAGCCCTGTGAATAAGACTAGATAAGAACACTTCAGTATACTAAGTGTAAATAGAAGGGTGAAAGAAATTTCTAAGGCACCATATCATAATTATTGTGTAAATTGGTAACTTGAAGGACTTGAAAATCCTGGATATATATATAAAATGAAATCTCTTTTAAATTGAGATATATATATATATATATATATATACAAACCGAAGCAAGAAAGCCAAGCCAATTTTTCGTATAAAGCACTGATTAAGATATGACAGGAGAGATCCAAAATACTAGATTTATCTCTCAATACTGGTCTAATGTGCAAAATATAAAGGGAGTCAATATTACATGTTTTTAAGGAATCATTTCCTATTCCCTTGATTTTAAATAAGCTTTTAATCGGGTTAAATCGATCTCTGTTATCAAAGATTTAATACATATCCGGCCACCCATATGGACTAGAACAGTATTGGCATTCATTTTCATAATTCTTTATTTTGCAGGTTTGTGAGTCTGATCGCATATTGGACCACCAAACCTAATTGATTGACATTTAAACTCCATGTTTTACTGCCGTAATAATGACAGTTTCCTATTGGCTGATTTGAAATGGGAGGTTACGGGCCTGCTTAATGGATCATGTTCCCGCCCTGAAGTGCTCTGAACCAGTGCATGGTTTACAGTTTTGGCTTGGGGCAAGTAACTTGAGAAATTGAATAGCCTCACAATCGGAGACGAACGGGAGCCCGCAACACACCCACAGACATTCAGCTGTCTGTAATCGAGTTGAATTAAATCTGGCCCAATGTGTTTGATCTGATTTACATTAAAACCAATGGGGAAAAGCACTATGTATTGCTTTTCAGGTATCCATAAGGCTCATTACTCATTTGTTTCCTGTAATATATCAAATGAATCCAACACTATCTATATTGTATATAAAGTAATTAATTTGTCTACAACAGTGGTAGTCAACCTGATCCCTACTGCCCACTAGTGGGCGATTCAGGCTTTTATGGTAGGCAGCGGGGTCATATGATTTATGTAACTAGAAATGAGATAGGGTAAATTGAGTTACTACGGCACCGGTGGATTGTAAGGGAATTTTACCATCAAAAGTGGGCGGTAGGTGTTAAAAGGTTGACATCCCCTGGTCTATAATTTAGATGAATTATTTCTCAAACAAACAAAAAAATAATAATATTTAAAAATAGGATCTTTAAAATATAGAATATTTTTTTTTGACTACAGTGGCCCTTTAAGTTGAACAACTGCAGAAATGCAAATTCACCCGATATCTAATGATTCTGTTATTGTGCTGTAAGCAGTCAGTAGTCTGTCTTCTGATAAACTAGCAGTGGCGTTTTATGGTCCTCTACACCGCTACATAAATCTGATTCATGACAAACATATGAGTACAAACATTAAATGAAAAAAGGAAAAATAATGTGAAAGCCAGCCGTAAACAAAGAAATATTATCCTTCCTCTAACTAAGGATACACTTCGTCTAATCGATGGCAAATTCAGCCCTACATGTCTCATTCCAAAGTGAGCACTGATGAGGAAAAAAAGACCATCAAACAGAACAAGAATTCTATTTACCACTTGTGATAAAATAATTGATGAAATCCTTGGTTTAATCAGCATTATTTCTAGTTATTGTGAAATGAAACTGTAGGATTGAATTTAGAGCAGTTCTGCTGGAGCCTGCTGTATGGAGGAAACATCAAGCAAATGCAAACACTAATTACACAGTGTAATTACCACAGCTGAAATATAGGTACAGATAATCATAGATTTTGCATTTGTTTCTACACATAATGGGATGAAACAGTCTCCAGGCATAATACATTGTATTATTATGATTATTTCCCACTATGTGTCTATCTATCTATCTATCTATCTATCTATCTATCTATCTATCTATCTATCTATCTATCTATCTATATATCTATCCATCTATCTATCTATCTATCTATCTATCTATCTATCTATCTATCTATCTATCTATCTATATATCTATATATCTATCTATCTATCTATTTCTATCTATCTATCTATTTCTATCTATCTATCTATTTATCTATCTATTTCTTTCTTTCTATCTATCTATCTATCTATCTATCTATCTATCTATCTATCTATCTATCTATCTGTCTATCTGTCTGTCTATCTATCTATCTATCTATCTATCTATTTCTATCTATCTATCTATTTATCTATCTATTTCTTTCTTTCTATCTATCTATCTATCTATCTATCTATCTATCTATCTATCTATCTATCTGTCTATCTGTCTGTCTATCTGTCTATCTATCTATCTATCTATCTATCTATCTATCTATCTATCTATCTATCTATCTATCTATCTATCTATATATCTATCTATCTATTTCTATCTATCTATCTATCTATCTATTTATCTATCTATTTCTTTCTATCTATCTATCTATCTATCTATCTATCTATCTATCTATCTATCTATCTATCTATCTGTCTGTCTATCTGTCTATCTATCTATCTATCTATCTATCTATCTATCTATCTATCTATCTATCTATCTATTTATCCATATCTATCTATCTATCTATCCATTTCTATGTATCAATTTGATCCCCTCCTTAACACTAATTGAGCACACACTATGGGCCTCATTCAATTGTCCAAATCGCAATTACATGAGCCCATAATGCAGTCCATAAATGTTACTGATATTCAATTGACTACTTTTAGGAACTCGCATTCCAATTGCGAGTTGACAAACTGCCCGTTTGTCAAAAACGTAACTCCAGCCGACCTCTTCCTTTGATGTTTCAAGCCCGTAAATGTTACCAGTACTAAAGATGCAAAATCCATATTTAATTACAACAATTCAACAAGCCTGCAATTGCCTTCAAACCAGTAAATGGCAAATGTATCAAAAAATTATACTAGATAGTAGCAAGTGGGTTAAACATCTGTTTGTATAACTGCAGCAGCAAATAAATACACACTATTGTACTTTAAAATACTGGGAAAGCAATGAAAGGCATTAGAATTAATTGCACAACAGTCTCAAGCTTGCAAATCTGCAATAAAAAATAATTTATTTAAAGTTTTAATTTCATGTTATATTTTTCCCGGGAATCCGCATGGTTGTGTTATATTGTTTCCGGGAAACCGCATGGACTAGAACAGTTTCTTTAATGATTTTTATTGATTTCTATATTGCTGGTTTGCGGAACTGATCACAAATTGTACGTTTAAACACTAATTAATTGTAGTTTAAACTCCATATTTTACCGCTGTCATGATGACGGTCTCATTTACTATTGGCTCTGTCTAAAAAGTAACTTACGGGCTTGCTTAATTATTGCAAGATCATATGAACATGCCTCCTGAAATGTATATGGTTTGCATGTGCAGGTTGTGAGGCTGTAATTACGGGTTGGATACAATTGAATGCATCTAAATGTATCCAAAATAATGTACCCTGCAGCCTAAATGTTGTGTTACAGGTAATTACAGTAATTACAGGCTTGCAGCCTAATGACGCGCTGGCAGGGGAAGGCTGCACAGACTCTGATCACCTGTCAATAACATACAGTAAGAGAAAGGGGAGATGGAGGGAAGGAGAGATGAAGAGAAGGCTGGAAGGGAAGATGGGAAAGTGGAGAAAGGTAAGGAGGGAATGGTGCAAACAGCACTGCAACCAACCCCCACCCCCACCCACCCCAGACAAGGGGCACTGACCGCAACGGCGGTAGATACGCTCCTAATTCTGAGTACACTTACTTGTCTCACACAGGTCAAAAGACAGGGAAAACATGTCTTTTGTCCTGTGTGAAAATTGTAAGGCTTTTACTGGTCTTTGGATGATACTAGGATACTATGATGAAGGTTGCATGAATGAGAGAGTACCGTATTGGTCCGAATATAAGCCGATATATTCGCGACCTTAAAAAAAATCATTGACGATTTGCAAACTTTTCTTATTATGTGTGTGGCTTCTATTCGCAAACGCAAAATTACTGCCGATTTGCGCGATTGCGAGTTAAGGGTGCCGATTTTCGTGCTTGAGACTGGGGTATTGAATAGCGATTTACGGTTTTAGTGATTCTAACATCCTGTAAGGACTGTACCTGCAAAAAAAGCTACAGTGCTAATTAGAAAGCCTGTTTCTTGCAATGGCTGATCACTTGGAGAGAGTCTTTTTCTCTCCAATTTTACGGGTGCGGCTTATATTTGAGTACTATCTTTTTTCTATTTTTTTCCCTTGCACTTTACGGGTGTGGCTTATATTCGGACCAATACGGTATATAGAATTTTATAGGAGTAAGGTTTTCAGCCATTACTACAAGATGCATTCTTGTGTGTATGTGTTAGGAGAGGGCTGAGTGTTAACAAATCCTCCAATGATTTAACAAATCTCCTTCCTACATCCTTCAGCTGTTCATTACATAAGGACATGCTCTCATCCTTTAAGCAATCAGGAAGTACTAGGGTCAGACAAGATAGAAACTTTCTTTACATATTATTATTATTATTCTTTATTTGTAAAGCACCAACATATTCCGTAGCGCTATACATGGGTTACAATCAAGGCAAAAACAATAGCATTATAAACATGTTGCAAGGATGGAGGTTCCTGTCTTTGAGATTACAATCCAGTGTCCAGAGTGCTTTCCCCCAAAAAACTCGCAAACTTACAATCCAAAGGATTTAAGTGAGATATAGGAAAGTGAAAGATAACTTGTGTAAGTTAAAATGGAAGGTGGTAGGCTTCTTTAAACAGATGCGTTTTTAGAGAGGATTTGAAGATTTTGAAGCAGGGAGATAGTCTAGTGGAGTGAGGCAAAAAGTTTCAAAGAATTGGGGCAGCACAAGAAAAGTCCTGAAGGTGGAAATAAGAGGAGGTGATAAGAGAGATGGAAAGAAAAAGGTTGTTAGCAGAACAAAGAGGGTGGGTGGGGGATTATTTGGAGATGAGAGCAGATATATATAAGGGGGTGCACTATTGTTGAGAGCTTTGTAAGTTAGGATCATGATTTTAATTTTATTCTGGAGACAGAGAGGTGCTGCAGACACTGAATGTTGAGTACAGTAGATGAGTCTAGTGGAGGCATTCGTTATGGATTGAAGTGGTGACAAGAGGGTGATTGGGAGGCCAATAAGGAGGGAGTTGCAGTAGTCAAGACAGGCTATGATAAGAGAGTGTATTAGAATCTTAGTTGCGTCTTGTGTGAGGTAATGACGTATTTTAGAGATGTTTTTGAGATGAAGCAGGCAGGATTTTGTTCGTGACTGTATGTGAGGAATGACAAAAAAAACTTCTAATATTGTTTCATGCTCCATTTTGGTATATTTGTAGTTCAATTTAGTGGCTGCCATTGACCACAAAGTAATGAGGGCTAATGTTTATTTTAACAGCAGGGTAATCTATTACAATAAATGGCCCCCACTGGAACACTATAAAGAGACTTAATACCAATTACTATCTAATAGTTGAGTCTCAAGGCCTGAGCAGCTGGGATTTCAGAGCAACTTCTTCCCTGCTGAAGTTTTCCAAAGCTGTGAAAATCTTGTCATTTAAATTTCTCATTAAGAAGACGAAGTGCTTTGGATAGTCTGTAAAAAACTTCATTAAGTGCAGGAACATTCAGTGGGAATGAGAGACTTAAACAGAAAACGTCTCTACATTGCTAAGTATATTTGTGTATACAGTTTGTGTATACTGTGAAATAGCTTAGTTTATTATTTTTTCTGCAATAAAATGTTTTTCTATTTAGATATGCAAACATCATTCTAAGAAATTCTTTTTCCCCTTTAGAAACCTGCAAATACTCACAAATAACACTACAAAAATTATAACAACTTTTACTAATGTTAAATATTTGCAAATACACAAGTACAAGGAAACTAAAAAGACAGATGTAAAAATAAAGATAGCTAAAACAGATGAAGGATCTTTCCTATCTTCTGATCACCAGCAGTGGGGGCCATCTGCCACTAGGTGGCACAGCCAAAATTTTATTCAACTTCTTGTTAGTGTAAAGCTTATTATCCCCAACTACCCTTAACCTAAAACCTAACCCTAAACCCTAATCGATAACCCTAACTGTAAACACTAACCCCTAACCCTAAACCCTCACCCTAAATCTAGCCATAAACCCTCACTCTAACGCTAGGAAAACTAAAATCTCGGCCTCGCCATGTAGTGGAAGCTGGCCACCAGTGCTGGCAATCAGAGAATACAAAGGGAACCTGATGATGGAAAGTATTAACATATCCGGAATGTGCAAATAGTATAAAAATACCACACAACTGCTTATCTACACACATTAAAAGACCTGAAGTGTACCCTCTTACAATTAAAACTGGAATGTTGTTACACAGTTCTACAATGTTATGATGATGCACCAAAAATGTCCCTTGATGCTCTTTTCATTAAATGTACATTGACATTTTTCCTGGTTTTAAATGTTTCTAATCTAACAGCCACTGGTTAACAGAAAAATATGATTTAGATTGAAAAGTTTAATATAGTCACAGATTTATTTGCAGTAAACTGAAATCCTGATTTCCACGCCCCCAGAGCTTGTATGAGCCTATAGAAACACAGCATTCAAGTATGGATTGTAACCTGTTAGTTACTCACTAAACGGCTGTGCAGGTAAATCTGTCTGTTGTGTTTAATTGCAAAACCAGCTGTGTATTTCTGTTCTGGTATTTGCACTGTAATTCTCCAAAGTGTTGAATATGTTTTGTTGTTTCAGTCAATAAAGTGTGTGTGTGTGTGTGTGTGTTCCTATGCATTGAACATTAACAGCCTTATTAAATTCCAGCCTTGTAAATAAGAGGCTTCTACTTATATCCTACGTACTGCAAAATTTCTCAAAGTTACGACGCTATTAAATTAGCCGTGCTGCAAGCAACGTGTGAGCTACGCAGCAGGGCCATCCGTATCAACATGAAGAAAATGTACATAAGGAGTGACAGCCTGCGAGATGATCTTGCAGGCTCCCACACCTCATCAATTAGTGCAGGGGTCCTAAACGGGACCTCCGCAGCAGTCCCACACATAAGCCCTGCCGTGGGGGATACTCCAACTACCCCCCCGGCACCTAAAATGAACCCCCTCTATGCGGGGGTCCCCGTCGGGACCCCCGAAGTGTATCCACATTAACCCCTTGCTGCAGGAGTCCATAGGGGGCCTGCAGCGGGGGTCCCCGATCGGTTCATTTAAATTTTTAAATTTCCTGCCTCGCGGGTCCTTAAAGGACCGGAAAGGTCCGGAAAGGACTCGCACTTAAAAATATTAACCCCAATACAGACCCCCATAAGCCAATAATTAACCCTCTAACTCATGGGGGTCAATACAGAAAGCCTCTATTTAACCCCATCAGTCCCATAAGGGTATATTATGACCCTTATGGGGCTGTAAAAACCCTAACATTAACCACATGAGTGCCATGACGGTCCTCAAGGACCATCATGACAGTAACTACAAACACTACACTATAACCCCCAATAAGCCATTAAATCTAAACTAACCCTAACTTTTGGATTTTGCAAAGGCTTTTGATACAGTGCCACATGGGAGACTATTGGGCAAACTAAGGGATACAGGAATTGCAGTAAATATCTGCTCATGGATTGAGAGCTGGCTAAAAGACAGGAAGCAAAGGGTTGTTGTAAATGGAACATACTCCGATTGGACTAATGTGGTAAGTGGGGTTCCTCAGGGTTCAGTATTAGGTCCTCTCCTTTTTAACATATTTATTAATGACTTAGAGGTAGGATTGGAGTGTGGGGTCTCCATTTTCGCTGATGACACAAAGTTGTGCAAGGTAATTAAATCAGATAATGATGTGCTTTCCCTCCAAGGGGATTTACATAAAATTGAGGAATGGGCATCTAAATGGCAGATGAGATTTAATACGAATAAATGTAAGGTTATGCATCTGGGAAGGAAAAATAGCCATGCAATTTATAATCTTAATGGAGCAAATCTAGGTGTATCAGATATTGAAAGGGATTTGGGAGTGCTTGTGGACAACCACCTAGGTAACAGTGCTCAAAGCCAAGCAGCAGCTGCAAAGGCAAATAAAATATTAGCATGTATTAAGAAAGGTATAGAAGCCAGGGAAGCAAATATAATTCTGCCACTATACAAATCTTTAGTACGCCCTCATTTGGAATATGGAGTACAATTTTGGGCACCACTTCATAAAAAGGACATTTTAGAGCTGGAAAAGGTACAGAGAAGGGCAACCAAACTAATAAGGAGAATGGAGGGGCTAAGTTATGAAGAAAGACTAACCAAATTAAACTTATTTTCTCTAGAAAAAAGGCGTCTAAGAGGAGATATGATTAGCTTATATAAATACATCCAGGGTCAGTATAAAGATTTGTCGGGGGAGCTTTTTGTGCCAAGAGGTTTTCAACTGACAAGAGGACATCCCTTGAGGTTAGAAGTAAAAAGATTCCACCTCAAAGAAAGAAAAGGGTTCTTCACAGTAAGGGTGGTTAATCTGTGGAATTCTCTACCAGAGGAGGTGGTGACAGCGGATTCGATAGATAACTTTAAAAGGGGACTAGATTTATTTCTAATTAAAAAGGGTATTCAGGGTAATCATGGATAATTAGAGAGACAGTAATGATCCAAATTTTTAACATTTCCCCTTTAGACATTTGGCTAAGTCTCGCTTGTTTTATTTTATTTTATTTTTATTTTTTTTCTATTTGCCTTCCTCTGGACTAATTAATAATAATAAAAAAAGAAACAAAAAAAAAAACATTAAATAATTGATTAATAATTAATTAACAACTAATGAATTAATAGTTAATCTGCATATTGCAGATCAAAGGAGATCTTAAAAGGTTGAACTTGATGGACTGAAAGTCTTTTTTCAACCTTAAATACTATGTAACTATGTAACTATGTAACTATGTAACCCCCCTCTACACTAATCTATTAACACTTACACTACCTACACTACCTACCCCCAAATAAACCCCCACCACACTAATTACAAAAATTTTAAAAAACTACCTTACAGAAAATAAAAAAACCTAAGTCACAAAAAAAAACTACCTTACAGAAAATAAAAAAATACATTACAAACCCCCCCCCCCCCCACTACAGAAAAAACCCAAAACATTACACACCTGAAAAGGAAAGACATACACAATACAACAATACATTACAATACAATACATTACATACAATACATTACATACAATACATTACAGTACATCCAATACAATACATTATATACAATACAAATAAAATACAATACCCCCTATCTATCTAACATACAATCTATTTAATATACAATAAATCCTAACTACATACACAAACCCTAATTCTAAGCTAAAATAAAATAATTAAAATCCTAACTACATACACAAACCCTTATTCTAAGCTAAAATAAAATAATTAAGACCACTTACCTTTGAGATGTCCCTTCAGATCACCAACCTAGGGGTAAAATAAAAAAAAAATAGTACAAAACATTAACATAAAATAAATAAACATTATACACATTCTAAATATTCTACTCACCTTTCCAGCATGTCCCCGTCCTTCTTCTTTTCTTCTCCGGCGCGGCCCTGTTAAAAAAAACACATTACATTACTACAACATATATTCACAAAATAAAATAAAATAAAAATATAAACATATAAATACACATTCAACTTACCACCCCGCGATGTCCCCAGCCTCCTCCTCTTTAGTCCCGGCTGGACCCTGGAACCAAAAAAATAAAAAATAAAAAAACTAACGGAGGTCTGCACTCGCAGACGTCCCCGACGCTAATGAGGCTCCCGGAGACTTTTCCGGAAGGAAATTGGCAATGGCGGCTTATGATTGGCTGAAAAAGCTGTCTGTCAAATTTCAGCCAATCAGAAGACCTCAATGTGTGAGCCAATCAGGATGGGATACACCCCAAAATCCCACCCTGATTGGCTAGCGCACCTGTCAATCTTTATTTAAACCAATCACAAGGCACATATGCCTTCAGCCAATCACAATGGGATACACCCCCACAGAGTGATTGGCTGAAGACATCTGCGCCCTCTCATTGGCTGTAATACTGACTGACTTTGACAACAGCCAATGAGAAGGCGCAGATGTCTTCAGCCAATCACTCTGTGGGGGTGTATCCCATTGTGATTGGCTGAAGGCATCTGCGCCTTGTGATTGGTTTAAATAAAGATTTGCAGCACATAGAGGTTTTAGGATCCTTCCGAGGTGCGAGAATCACTCTTAGATTTAAGGCTGCGTGTGACGCCGTAGCTCTCTTGGAGCCTATTCTCTGACATTTTTCTGAGTCATCTCGCAAAGCAGGCTGCAAGGGATTCAGTCCTCGCAAACAGCAAAAAAACTGCCTTTTGCGAGGACCGAGAGAACTACGAGGGATAATTTAATGAGGCCCTATATTTCTCCAAAATCACCAGCTTTTCCTAGGAAGCTTCATCTTTCTTTTCTTCTGTAGTCTAAAACTTGCCATTAGCTTCCACCAGATAAAAGTACCTACAGACTATTCACTGATCTTGCAAACATGTTGCAAAGTTGCCATTTACCCCTGATGGTATTTACTATGTCAATTTATCACCTAAACTCCTGGCTGCTCGCTAAACAGTCCCAGGTCTGACAATTACTCCATCCAACCAGCATGGATATCACAAGCACCATCATACTGTTTATTATGCAGTTCAGCAGCACTACAATACTTTTAGTACAATATTAGACTGGACCACAATGCTAATGACTTATTTTCATTTGGCACCTAAATGAATAGCTCTATTTAATCTCTGACAAGGGTCAGAAAATCTTGGGCTTCATCTCTTTCCCCCTAGGGCAGGTACACATACTGAAACAAAGGAATTGTGTAATGTTTTTCTCAATTTTAAAGGTTAACTATACATTAAAAAAAGGCATAAATCTAGTTTTAATCAGAAAACGATTGCATTCTGACAATTCTCTTGGATAATGGATACAGCCCCGCCTCATTCACCCCGGAGGCATCCCCCGCATACCAGCAGCCTGGCCTCATCTTACCTCCCCCCATGCCTCCACCATGGAGACAGACAAAATATTTTGGTGAAAGTGTTATGTGAGGGGGCATTTACATTTCTGTAGTTCATTACTTGCATTTCCTGATGCAAGCAGTCTGCTTCAGAACCTGACCTTGTTTCTTCACCTCCCTCCACTGATATATAAAAACAGACCTCCATGATGCGGCTTTCAGTAGGTGATATAACAAAGGTAAAATGGATTCCTCTACTCATAAACTTTTCTGCCCAAAAAATCTTACACAGCTTCTAATTTTGTTATTTTGTTAGAGGAGGCAGGAACTGCTAAATTGTTAGGCAAAGGTTTATATCAACTCAATGCTTTTTGTTGGCTAGAGATTGTTTGTGTCAAAGTGCTTGCCACTGGCAACAAACACTGTAGCAGATGGTTATCTAGACTCAGATTGACCTATATCTAATCAAATTGTTCGTAAAGCCCTTCTAGCCCACTCTTCTTCCATTGATTTATAAGAATGGAAACCAACAGCTAAACTGACTCATTTACTAGTCTTACAAACTGAATTTAATATTGAATATTGCTTTTATAAATCATTGGACAGGAATTAAAAATAATCAGTGCATAATGAATGAGCTAGTCCCACTTGTTACAGCAGTGGCCCTTTAAACAAACTGATTCCTAATGCTTTCAAACACATCAGCATATAGCATCCATTTCAAATTATGGATCACTCTTCAAAAATATATTCTTATATGAAATAAGTTATATATATATATATATATATATATATATATATATATATATATACATATATATATATATATATATATATATATATATATATATATATATACAGTATATATATATATATAAATTCCTGACGGTATAATATCACAGTATATGTCATAACACATTAGGAAAAGTAGGTGGACTGATAGAGAATAATCTAAGCTACATTTGTATATTATCTATTAACGTTTTATCGTTTGCACATTTTTCTTCTAAACCTTTCCCCGTAAAGTATATTTTACATACTGCACATTTTTCCTCTGTAAATATGTAGTATAAATTGAATATTATACACATATACATCTATGGCAATACATAAGTCTCATACATAAAACAGATTCAACCCCACTCTAAAAATATAAATCATCTGTTAAAAATGTAAGGTTCAAATTATGAGCCTTGTGTGGGATTTCTGAAAATGAATTAACCCAACATTTATCATTCATAAACCGATTTCTTTGACACGATAGATGGATATATATGTGTAACTGAATTTTAGCCATTCTTGATCACCAGATGTGATTTGGTCCTCATAGCTTGTTTTTCTTTTCTTGAAAAAAAATCTTATTTAGAGCTCTATGGGGCAGCAGGTTATATGGATGAATGAGGACCAGCTGTGGGGTCAGAACCTGTTTAAACGATGATACCTCGGCCTACACATGAATGAGACGGAATAGAACTCTACGGGTCAGAAGGTTACAGCGTCTCACATGGAACTTCCCCTCAGAATAATACCTGGATTTATGGAAGATGATTGCCTGGTAAGAGGTAATCCAAACATTTGTCTACCTTCTAAATTCCTGGACATCAGGCGGTGAGGTTGAGAAAATCTATTTGAACACGGATACAATCTGATAAAAGGCAATTTCTTTCTTTCATTGTTTTTGGATTTTGACTTGGATCAATAAAAGCTTTCAAGCTTGCGATACTATTTGTTTTTTAAAAGCCCTTCACGCTACACATCTTCCTGCACATGTTGTAATAACTGTTTATCTGAGTTACAAGAAGGGTATTCCTAGAGCTTCTGTTAAGGAAGGAGATTTCTTGTGTAGTAAAATTGTTCACAAAAATATAAACGTAAAAGACATGATAATTTTGCTGAATGAACAATAAATTCCATAATTTTTACTAATAATATAAAACATAGACTGATGAGCATCTGATCTCTTTTTCTTATGACTAAAATGAACCATAGTATAATGGTTACCATGGAGTAATTAATTACCTTTTTTAACAATCACAAATGCATAGGCAACGTTCACTATTGAAACACTATTTTGCATCAGTGAAGTACAAGGGAAGAAACATGGCAGATTTTTTTTTTAACTGCACTTTACTATTGTTTATTTTAACTACATATAATACATTTGTTTGATGTTACATACCAGTTTGTTTGTTCTCTGAGCACTATCTCAGCTAACCTAGATAATTCCCACAGAAAGTGGGCCTCATGTTGGGATACTTGGACCCTAAGAATTAGGTGGTAACACAGCAGGAAAGGACAATACTCCACCCCTTTCCCCCTTCTCTCCCTTTCCCCCTTCTCTCCCCTTTCTGCTTCCTTCTACATTCTATCTCTTATTACAATGGAGCTTAAGACGTACATAAATTTGAAAAATGCTATCAGATAAAAGAAAAAACTGAGTTAAATGGAAATAAGTGTATTTCTCCATTCTTCAAGTGTTATGTCCGCACTGGTTATGTTTTACCTGTAATGTTCATGTAATACCGTAATGGTCCGATTATAAGCTGCACCTTTTTTCCGATTTTTGAATTTGCGAGTTACAGGTGCCGCTTATATTTGCGACCATAAAAAAAATGACTGCCGATTTGCGAGCTTGCGAGTTATGTGTGCGGCTTCTATTCGCGAACATAAAATTACTGCCGATTTGCGCGATTGCGAGTTAAGGGTGCGGATTTGCGTGCTTGAGACTGCGGTATTGTAGCAATTGAATAGCGATTTACGGTTTTAGTGATTCTAACATCCTGTAAGGCCTGTAACCTGCAAAAAAAGTTACAGTACTAATTAGAAAGCCTGTTTCTTGCAATGGCTGATCACTTGGAGAGAGTCTTTTTCTCTCCAATTTTAAGGGTGCGGCTTATTTTTGAGTACTATCTTTTTTCTATTTTTCCACCTTGAGTTTTACAGGTGCGGTTTATATGCGGGTGTGGCTCATATTCGGACCAATACGGTACTTGTATAACCCTGTTTCCTTCAATAAGAACAATAAAAAAAAAATCTCAGATTACAATCCAATACCTGGTTATATTAAATATACAAAAAATGTACACTGCCAGTTACTTATATGCGAGGATTGAACACCAGCCAAAAAATATAAACATGAAGATCAAGATTTTTCTAAATGAAAAGTAAAAATAAATCATCACATTGCCAAACACTTTAAAATACTTGGCTTATTGGTCCTAAGATGCCAAACATGTTAATTTATTGTACTCAGGGAAAGCAACTGATTTGCTGCATTTCTCCTCCCCCCCCCCCCCCCCCATTTTCTTCTCTCCCTTTCCCCTCAAAAATACATTTGAGATCTATAACACCAGGGATAGTCTATGTGTATGGTTTAGTGACTAAGGATCAGTAATTGTGCACCTCTGTGATCTGTTGCCTGATGCGTGCAGCCTCTTGTGTTTCTTGGGTAAAAATTTGCGTTTAGTCATAGAGATTTCACATCCACAGGTGTTATTGTATGATCTGTGCTTGACCAGATTTGTCTGGACCCTCATATATGTGGTGTCTATTTAATCAGTATATGCTAGGTATTTATATGTAATATTCTATATACTTCTTGAATTTAGCTTTGTAAGCATTATTAGAGGTTTAGAGATTTGTGCAAATTTCTGGTAAAATTATAAGAAGAGATTGATTTTAGCAAAATTTAGGAGATATTTTGCTGAAGTAAGGCCTACTGGCTGCTTTTACAGTAAATTATCAATAGTGTTCATTTAAAAAAATATATATATGCTTTTATTTGGTTTTTAAAATCCCGGAATAATTAGACTTTTCAAGCTAGAAGATACAATGTTTTGGTTTAGCCATACATATTCAGTTGTGATCATGCTTCAGAACTCTTACTATTGTAGGCTATGTGTTTGAGCCTGAATTTTGTAGATATATGCATATTTGGTGTCTATTTAATTGGTAGATACTGAATTTAATATATGTATTATTCTATTTGTTTCTTTGTACCTATTTAATTGTTACATATTGGATTTCCATATACAGTGGTACCTTGGAACTCGACCTCAATCCTTTCCGGATGGCAGGATGAGGTTCTAAAAGGATGAGTTCCAAGCAAGCATTTCCCATAGGGATCAATGTGAATTGAAATAATCTGTTCCGGACCCCAGAATTTTCACATTTTATTTTGAATTGATGGTCTTGTTTTTGGATGCACAACCCTAAAACTAAACAGACAAAAATAAAAAAACAATAATTAGATCAAATAACATAGAATTTTACTTCACTTTAACTGTACTGGGAGGGCCCAATGGTGGTGAGGTAGAGGAGGAGGAGAAGGAGAAGGAAGGTTAATGCTTGGCAGGGGAGTCCTCTTCAAAAAAAAAAAACATCAGGCATTTGCACAGGGGATCTTTTTCTTTTGTGTCTCCTAACACCACTGAACCCTAATGTAAGGAGTTTCACTAGAAACCTATCAAGAGAAACTAGGTTCTGCCTACGTTGAGGCTTCATTTTTAAATCCCCACTAGCATTGCCTCACAGCAACAGATATATCCTGTCCTTCATCGGCTTTTGCCCTGGCAATGTCTTCTTAAATGATATAGGTTCTGTAGGCACTGGCTCCCTCTACATGCCTCACCACACTGTGAATGCCAGTTATCTTTTTAAAATTCTCAAACCAACATTACTGAATTCAAATTTTTCACTGCTCTCACCTTTTTTTGTAGGCTCTTCTTTTACCAGCTCGGCATGTGATTGTTTTTGCTTTCTTTCATATTAGTGCCTGGGAAATACTATCAACCACTAACTGTTTTTCGTTAATCCAAATGTACAACAATTTCTCCACTTCCTCCAATGTCTGAGACCACGCCTCTTGCCACATCAGCTCCTTTAATAGCTTGCTTATTTTTCAGTATTGTAGAGATTGTTGAACTAGGCCTTTTTACACTCAGCAGCAAAATCAAACACACAGCTACCAAACTATTATCTATTTCTTTTGGCCTTTGGTGGTTCTCAACATATTTATTTTCTGCTGAGTGGTATCACTAGCCTTCTTCAAACTCATGATGTAAGCACAGGCTGCACTGTAGTCCTTATAGGCACAGTCTACATTTTGGTCCTTATAGGCACAGGCTGTACTTTGGTTCTTATAAGCACAGGATGCACTTTGGTCCTTATAGGCACAGTCTACAATTTGGCAATTTGGTCCTCATAGGCACAGGCTGTACTTTGGTTCTTATAAGCACAGGCTGCACTTTGGTCCTTATAAGAAGAGACTGCACTATGGTTCTTATAGGTACACACTACCCTTTGGTCCTTTTAGGCACATGCTGCTCTTTGGTTCTTATAAGCACAGGCTACACAGTGGTCCTTATAGGCACAGTCTACACTTTGGTCCTTATAGGCACAGGTTGCATTTTAATTCTTATAGCACAGTCTACATTTTGATTCTTGTACATACAGGCTGCACTTTGATTCTTGCAGGCACAGATTGATCTTGGGCTTTTGCAGGCACAGACTGCTCTTGGAGGCACTAACTATACTACGCCACAATACAGAACTTTATTCCTTTTCCTGAAAGACAGGAAGCAGAATGTCTTGAGCACATCGAGTTACAACCGTCAAATTCTAAGGCAATTTTTGTCAGTCTGACGCTTCTAGTGCCGAGCCAATTTTTTGTTAGTGAGAAGTGGCGAGTCTTGAAAATGACGAGTTCTGAGGATGACGAGAATAGAGGACAACTGTATATATTATTCTTTTTATATTATTCTTGCGGTTAACTTGGATGATATTTTTTTTAAAGGAAAATTAGAAATGTTCTGATTTTTTGCGCTACATTTTAAAATATAGCCTGGTTTTAGCAAAGATTAGTGAGTAGATATTTTTGTTGCGTAAGACTTTTTATAATTTTTTTTATTTTCTAAAGTCTATACTTTCTGAAAATGTTAATTTTTTTAAATTTATTTTTATATTTTGTGTTTGTATACCCTAGTAAAGAACGGATTTATATTTGAGAAAATGCTTTGCCACTCTTGCCATAATAATAACAACTAAAACAGACAAGAATTAGCAAACCTATGTGTATTTGGGATCAAAATAATCATATTGTGAATGACTTTTAAAATAAGTTTTAACTTTCAAAGATATGATTGATAATGTTAAAAACAGACAACATAAAACAAAGACATTTTTTTTTTAAATTATACAGATATTTTATATGATTTTAATTTGACCTAAAATACATATATTAAATATACCATTGGAAAACATAATAAATGCTGAAAATATATATATATATATATTATTTTTCATATGTGCATCTAAATATGCTCACAAGATTCACTCCTAAACACATGCATAGTGTGTCTAGCCTTCTATGATAAAAAAAATGCCCCAAACCTTTGCCACTGAAAGGGTTAAGACAATGGTCATATATCTCATTAGGCCAACTAAGGGAGCTTCTCTGTGAAAGAGCACCTCATTTCACACTTTAAAATGTTCCTTGCAAAAAAAAAGGAAATACTGCAGTTCAAAGGCTCACAATTGGGAGGCGAACACCTGGAATAAGAGTGTTACAAGGGGGAGGAAGCTGCAGGTGTACATATTACTGTAGTTTTATCATACGCAACTCAATGCTATATAATGTAATTCTGTGTGCATTACTCTGTGTGTTACTGTGTATTTGTGTTAGAAGATCTGAGTTTATTTTATTGTGTGTTGCTATAGTATTTGTGTATATTTGCTGTGTTGGGCAGCTGTGTGTATATATCTATAGTGAGGGGACACAGGAGCTTTATTTTTTATTTACCTGTCTAGTTTGGAGGAAGCATTGGATATCTGTACTGTATGAGTGAGAGCAGGAGCTGTATATTTTATTTATCTGTGTAAATGTGAATGAAGCAATTTGTATATACAGTGCCTTGCAAAAGTATTCATCCCCCTTGGCATTTTTGTTGTTTTGTTGCCTCACAACCTGGAATTAACATGGATTGTTTAAGGATTTGCATCATTTAATTTACAGAACATGCCCACAACTTTGAAGATGTTTTTTTTTTTTTTTCATTGTGTATCATAGGGTTTTTAAATTTTAGCCTCATCAGACCAGAGCATCTTCCTCCATACATTTTGGGAGCAGTTTCGCAAAATCAAAACTTGCCATTTAGTTTTTTGCTGAAAGTAATGGCTTTCTTCTGGCCGGTTTATGGAGCGTACGGCTTATTGTCGTCCTATGTACAGATAATCCAGTCTCTGCTGTGGAACTCTGCAGCTCCTCCAGGGTTACCTTAGGTCTCTGTGCTGCCTGTGATTAATGCCCTCCTTGCCCGGTCCATAAGTTTCGGTGGGCATCAGTCTCTTGGCAGGTTTGTATTTGGTTATGATAGATTTAAGAATAATCTCTGGTAGGAATCTGGAGATCCGTACTGCCATAATTTTAGACAACAGTTTGACGTCCCCATTCAATAGAGATATGGGTCGATAAATCTTTACCTCCAGATTATCCCTACCTTCCTTTGGGAACACCACCAGATCTGCCTGATTTAACTCTGGGGGCATACTTTCCCCCTTCAAAATAGCATTGAAGAGGGACGTAAAATGAGGGTTTAGTAAGGTTTCAAATTTATTAAAATATAAATTGGGGAAACCATCCGGTCCCGGGGATTTGCCTATTTTGAGACTCTGGATTGCTGCCCTCACTTCTTCCGGCGAGATGTTTAGGTTCAGATTAGCTAGATGCTGCTCATTTATTGAGGGAAGATCTATAGCTCTTAAAAAGGGGTCAAGGTCAAGCCCTTCAGTCTGCATTCTAGATGAGTTTATCTGCTGATAGAAGGACGGAAACTCTTTCTGTATGACCTTTGGACTACAGGACATTTTGCTGTCTGACCTCCTAATCTGGGTTACCCTAGATTGGACTTCCTTAGATTTCAATCTCCTGGCTAGCATCCTATCTGGTCTGTTCGCTTTCCAGTAGTATAAGTGTTTTGTTTTCCTCAAAGCTTTCTCCGTATAGTAAGACAAGTACCCCATCTAGTTCTAACCTGACTTTGTTGATTAAATTACGGAGCTTCAGGGTAGGGCGCTGCTGATTAAGCTTTTCTAGATTGTTGAGGGTAGCAGTTAGCTCCTCCTCTTTTGCCTGAGCAACTTACGGTGCTGAGCAGTGAGCTTAATACAACAGCCCCTTATAAAAGCCTTATGGGCTACCCAGAGCCAACCTACCCCCGTCTTAGGAGAGTCATTCCATTCAAAATACTGCTTAATATCCTCCGCCAGTGATGCTAAGCTATTGGGGTCTGACAGCAGGTGCTCGTCAATCCTCCAACTCCTAAATGGGGATACGCTAGGTCCCAGGGTTATTCTGATGACCACTATAGCATGATCAGACCATCGACAGGGGGCAATGTCAGATTCTCGGACTCTATCAAAAAGTAGGGAGTCCATTAGAAACGTATCAATCCTTGAATAGGTGCCATGCGTGGGTGAGTAAAATGTATATTCCCTACGATCTATATGCAGGCCCCTCCAAGTGTCTACTAAGCTAATTTTCCCAAATAACTGCTTAATTTGACCCTGTTTTTTTTAAGCTAAGCCTGCTAAACTGACCCACTCTTGCATTTAATTTCCTCAAAGACGCTGAAAACAGCAGAAACAAACACTGATGGGGTAGAGTTCTTTGCGCCAAACAGATATGTATTTCTAGATTTCTCATTTCTAGATTATTTATAAGTTGTTTGCAAATAGGAAATTCACAGAACAAATAGCATTATGAAGAGTAGCACTTTGTAATATTTCCTTAAAATAAAATCTCTTAAAATTGAAACTTTAAAAACATGTTCACCATTCAACCATAAGACTAAACTCGATGCAATAACCTACTAAAAAAAGAGTAATTTTATTGATATTTATGTTCAGTTTATGTTTTCTACAAGCTATTGGATTAAGTTAACTTTAATCTTAACTAAGTATACAAATGAGAAGGAATATTATTATCATTATTATTTGTAAAGTTGTCATGACCCAGAGATGAGGGGCCATGTGCATCCTAATTCTCCTGCTTTTAACAGATAGGAATTCCTCTAGGTTGTGGATTTGGGGGTTAACTCTCAGTGCTCAGCCTGCATAGTCAGCCCAGGAATGACCAGTCCTCATGATACAGGAACAAAGTAAAGCAATACTTCCCTCAGTGGTTAGGAGCAGAGTTGCAGGCAGAGACCTTAATTCAATTGAACTTTCACATGTTACTGTAGCCTGTAGGTAGCAAGTTAATCTGCAATTCAATTGGCTTCTTTTTGTGGGCACCAAACGGGTTACAAAAATTGTGATGGTTAAACCTGTATCTTACTGTCTCACGAAGCCTTTGATCTTCCACTTACCATATCTAAAATTGTAAATTGCTATTTAATTGCTCAATTTCCCCAAGGATAAAATCCTACGAGTGCTACAGAGGACTTGCAAGGGGGTTAAACACGAATTTGTAGCACTGTAAATGCAAATAACAAAACAATGCTGCACTGTATATAACGGGGAAATCGATGACAGACGTTAGTATTAATTGCACAACAGTCTGAAGCTCGCAAATTGGCAGTATATAAGATTTATTTTTATGTTTCATTTCAGGGTTAAATTGATCTTCGGTATCAATGATTTAATACATATAAGGCCACCCATATGGTCTAGAACAGTATTGGCATTGGCATTTATTTTCATAATTCTTTATTTTGCAGTTTTGCGATTCTGATCGCATATTGGACCCCAAACCTAATTGATCACATATTCTAATTGTCTAACTACGATTCATCGTCACGCTGCGTTACGTAGTGCGTACGACTTAGCGATAAGCGCCGCAGGCGCTCATCGCCCGGCGAGCCTTGCGTAGCGAGGCGAGCCATTAAACCGTAGTGTTGCGTAGTGCGTACGACTTAGCGAGGCGAGCCGTTAAAGTGTACCTCTTTGCCGACCGTACGACTTTGCCATCGCCTGGCGAGCCACGCATAGTGAGGCGAGCCGTTAAATCGTAGCTATTTGGCAATGAGCGCCGCAGGCGCTCATTGCAGGCGAGCCTCGCATAGCGAGGCGAGACGTTAAACCGTAGCACTTAGAAAAACAATACAAGGTGAAAAAAATTACGAGATAAGCGGCGGAACAAAAACAGTAAAAAAAAACACTAAATACACACAAAAAAATAAAACAAAGGTCACTTACAGCATGGGGAACCAGGCAGGACGTCTGGAAGTGAGTTGGAACTGCAATTTAGATCGATTTAGCCGAGTTACAAAGATCGAAAATCGGCTAAGCAAGAAAAAAATGGCCGCCGAAAAAAATGAAAACAAGGCTATACTACTACGAACTGCGTAAAACACAGCCACAGATGTATGTGTTCGAAAAACAACGAGATAAAGGATGGGGATTAACCGCACAATGAGTAAAAAGACAGTAGCGAGTATATTTTACGAAACGATATTACCGATTTACGCATTAACACAGATTTCCCGCCTTTGTCTCGCGCCACATAGGATTTCCCAACGAAAACAACGCATTTGGCTCTCGCAACTGCGGATTTCCCGCCTAAAACAATGCATTTGTCTTGCGCACAAAGCCTATATATAGGGCACACTTCACAAATAACTGACACTTTCCCCTCAGGTGATGACAGTCTGACTGGATGTTTTCTGATGCCGGGAAATCTCAAAAGATTGTTAGCTCTTCAGTATACTGCTTCAGCATTATTACATTAAAAAAGGTAAATATATTATTTATAATTATTAATTAATAAATTGGTACTTAATAAATAATAAATAATAAATGTAATAATAGAATAATAATATTGTGCTTACCTGTGTGAAACAATTGTTAATAACATTCATAATGTACATTAATTAATTAATTAATTATTAATATCAAAATTAATTAACGATTAAGAATGTCAATAAAAAAACAACAGATTTATTAATTAATTATTAATGTACATTAATTTAACAATTATTTTGTTATATGTCGTGATTACCTGTGTGAAACAAGTGTTAATAACATTCATAATGTACATGAATTAATTAGGAACACATTGATTCATTAATTATTAATGTACATTAATTTAAGAATTATTTTGTGATATATTGTGATTACATGTGGGAAAGAATTGTAAATAACATTCATAATGTATTATTACTAATCATTAATATTAAAAAAGGTTAACGTTTAAGAATGTGCATCAAAAAAGGAACACGTTGATTAATTAATTATTAATGTATGTACATTATTTAAATAATTCAGTTCTTATATATTTTGTATAAAATAAACCTAAAAAAAAATGTAAAGCCTATATATTTATGCTTACATGTTGATGTTAGATTTAGTCACACATTACTTTAATATTAATGAACATTAATTGATTCTTAGTTCATTAGTAATGTACATTATTTTAAGAATTCAGTTGTAACATACTCATTTTAAAATACCACTCAAAAAAAAATAAAGGGAACATGCTTAAGTGTTGACATTATATTTAGTCAGACATTAATTTAAGATTAATACAGATTCATTGATTCTTATTTAAAGACTAACACTAACAGTGTATGTTTATAATTTATGCTTTCATATGTGTGTTCATGCTGATTGATTGATATATTTATTTCATGTTTTTAATATATGCAAAAATAGGTATGTTAAGACTCATTGATTAATACAGATGAAGTAACATATTATACATTAATTTTACTATTTTGTATAATTGCAGTGAACTCTACCTGAATGACCAGAGATAGTGACGTTTGCACACATTGAACATCATAAGGATAATTTGGACAGGTACAGAATCTTAATTATATTACTACGGCAAAATATTAAAAAATATGAGGTTTTTAATGTAGCCAAATACATGTCTGTTGATGTTCATTTAATGATATTGATGAAGCAAAAGTTTAAAAATATTATCTATTTGATTTTACAGTTTATTAGGATCTGCAAGGGAATAAACAGACAGTGTGACGTTTGCAGCCTTTGAACAACATCAACATCATCCTCACAGGTATAAAATTTAATTTTGTAGTGATGCATAGAAAAAGGCTATGTATTATATATTTGGTGAAAATTCAAATTTATTGAAAATGGATAGTACTTATTGAGTCATTAATTTATGATATTTAGTCAAAACTTTAAAAAAGTTGAAAAGACAATACTAATTAATAATAATATTTAAAGAAAATAAGAAGCTTCCAACACTTGCAAAAAAAAAAAATGATGGTATGCTGTGAATTCAATCAATAAGGAATGTCATTGAAGGATTAATAATATAAAGATAGATATGTGCAGCTATTTCCAATTTCATATATGTCAATAAAATATTTTGAAAAATGGTTTCATTTCTTTCAGACTAAAGTGCAACAATTGAAAATGTTTTATTAGTTTATTCATCTACTTTAATCGAAAAGTACAAAAAGGAAAAAAAATGTATACAAAACAAACAACAAACAATAATTACATCTCTATTTAAAATTACAGATTAAAATGGCGGAGAATGGAGAAGACAAAATTGAACGCAAAAGAAGATTAGCAAGGGAAAGGAAGCAAAGGTGGAGAGATGCTCAGAAACCGGAAACTTCACAACACTTGCGAGAAGAAGATCGACAGAGACTTTTAAATAAAAGAAAGATGAGTAAGAAAGCTGCAAGTGAGTGTGTTGGGGCTTCCAAGAAACATAAAAGTAAACAAAAACATCTCTGTGAACCATTGTCCAATGATTCTAATTTGCAGAATGATTTAAATGTAGACACACAAGAAAAAAATGTACATATAGAATGTGGGTCTGATATTTATGTTGAAGAAATGCATGATAATGTGTTTACTACTGCAGTACAAGTAGATACTCATTATTGTGGGTTACTTAATGTGGTTTGTCAGTTTTGTGGGGCCTATCATTTTATAAAGGAAAGACCTACTGACGGAAATTTCATTAGTTGCTGTCAGAAAGGAAAGGTCAAACTTCCACTAAGACACCCATTTCCATATTATTTAGAATGCATTATGAGCGATCCAACATTTCCAAATTATAATAATTTCAAACAAAACATAAGGTCTTATAACAGTGCAATTTAATTTGCTTCAATGGGTGCAACATTAGCAGAAAATGTACCAGGACATGGTCCTTACTGTTTCAGAGTTCAAGGTCAAATATACCACCGAACTTCACATTTACAAACACAAGAAGGACAGCAAAGGAAATTTGCACATTTATATGTCTTAGATACGATGGAAGCTGTGGAACAAAGAATGACACTTCCAGAAAATAGACAGTGTTTGCGCATAGACTTTGAACAGCTGGAAAAAATTATGCAAAAAAAACCATATAGTCAAGCATACAAACAATTAGCACAGCTTGAAAAAGAACAACAGGAACATGCTGAAATACATCAATTGCCTACACCAAGAGTCAATATGGTGTTAAAAAGAGATCGCAACACTGATCAAAGAAGATATAATTTACCTACTGTAAATGAGGTTGCCATGGTGTTTAAAAATGAAGATGGTGAACCACCTTTTCAGAGAACAACCATTTATCAACATCAATATATTAAGCTGTAATTTAGATCCAATGACATATCCCATTTTCTTTCCAAATGGGGAACCAGGATGGGAACCAAAATTACAATTGGAAAGTTATCCCAATACTAAACTTCGTATTAGATCTAATATTTCCATGCTGGAATATAAAGTGGCACAAACTGCTATCCGTGATTGTTTTAATCCAATTTTACATGGAGGAAAACTCACTCAACAATGGATTATTGATTCATATTTACAAGTTGAAGCCAATAATCTAAATGTCATTAAATATCAACAAAATAAATTACGAGTAGAACAGTATTGTGGATTAATGGATTATGTGGCAGATTTAGCTTCTAACAGAGACATTCCAGCTGGAAGAGCAATTATTTTGCCATCCTCTTTCCAAGGATCTCCTCGCAATATGCGAGAAAGGTATAATGATGCCATGGCTATTGTTACAAAATTTGGAAAACCAGATTTATTTATTACATTCACGTGTAATCCACAATGGCCAGAGATCAAGGAAAATTTGAATCTGGGACAAACTACTTCTGACCGACCAGATTTAGTGGCAAGAGTATTTAAAATCAAACTCAATTCATTAATACATGATACCACTAAAGCACACTTAGTTTGACAATGTGTGGCTTTTGTTTACACCATTGAATTTCAAAAAAGAGGATTGCCACATGCTCACATACTTTTAATACTGCAGGAAAAAGACAAGTTGAACACTGCAGAGAGAGTGGATTTAGTAATTTCTGCACAATTGCCAGACCAAGAAAAATATACAAAACTTTGGGAGATTGTTACACATAGAATGATTCATGGCCCATGTGGAGAGATGAATCCGAATTCACCATGTATGGAAAATAAAAAATGTACTAAAGAATTTCCAAAACAATTTCAAATGCAAACTTATGCAAATTGTGATGGATATCCTTTGTATAAAAGAACACAAGGACAAACAGCTATTATCCGGGCCAAAAGGTTGATAATAGATTTGTCGTTCCATGCAATCCACATTTGCTCATTAAGTACAATGCACACATCAATGTGGAAGCTTGCACTTCGATTAAATCAATTAAGTATGTGTATAAATATATATACAAAGGATAGGATTCAGCTACTGTTGTTGTACAAGGTGCTGGAAATGAAAACGATAATCCAATTTTACATGATGAACTATCAAATTATTTAGATGCTCGGTATGTGAGTGCTCCTGAAGCAATGTGACGCCTTTTGAAATTTGAGATGCATAATCGGTCACATGCTATCTATCGTTTAGCTGTACATTTGCCTCAAAGTCAGTTGGTTTGCTTTACTCAAGGAAATGAAAGAACTGCATTATATCAAAGTGAAGACAGAGATACCACACTTACTGCTTGGTTTAAATTAAACTGTCAGGATACGCAGGCCAGACAATTTTTATACATAGAGATACCATATCACTATGTATTTGTAAATGGTCTATGGCGACAACGAAGAAGAGATACACATAAAATCATACCACGCATTTATACCGTTAGTCCAAGGGACATTGAACGTTTCAGCTTAAGATTACTTCTGCTACATGTTCCCGGTGCACAGAGTTTTGAGCATTTACGTACAGTGAATGACATAGTTTATGATACATTCCTATTAGCTGCAAGACATCGAAATTTCATAGCTGATGATACAGAATGGGAGAGGTGTCTGGAAGAAGCAGCACTATGTCAAATGCCTAAGCAAATGAGACAACAATTTGCATTCATTTGTATATTTTGCAATGTACCTGATGCTTTCACTTTGTGGGAAACATTTAAATTAAACATGTCAGAAGATTTCTTAAAACGTTACAGAGAACCAATAGCTCTGTTAAAAACATTGATGGAAATCCAAGAAATATTGTTGGCTCATGGATTAAATTGTGCAAGTTTTAATTTACCAGATCCAGGACATATAGATGACATAAATTTTGATGATTATGACACTGAACTTCAAAAACAAAAAAAACAAGAAAAACTGGCAACTTTAAATAATTTACAGTTAGAAGCATTTCATACCATCACAAATGCTACAGATGATGAAATGGTCAAAGACCGGTATTTCTATCTAGACGGACCAGGTGGATCAGGAAAAACTTATCTGTACAATTGTTTGATGAGTTATATTCGGTCACAGGGTCAGATAGCTATGCCATTTGCAACAACTGGAATTGCTGCACTTTTGTTAGATGGTGGTAGAACTGTGCATAATGGATTTAAGCTGCCAGTTCCCATTTTGGAAACATCAGTGTCAGATATTCGACTCAATTCCATACAAGCAAAAAAATTCTAACTATCTAAACTAATTATCATAGACGAGGCAACAATGATGTCATGTAATGCACTGCAATGTATTGACAGATTCTTAAAAGAAGTGACGGATAATAAGTTGCCATTTGGTGGAAAGGTGATGCTGTTAGGAGGCGATTTTAGGCAAACATTACCTGTTGTGCCACACGGAAATAGAACAGAGATCATTGAAACATGTATCAAGACCAGTAAACTGTGGCAAATATTTACACATCTCAAATTAGAATTAAATATGAGATCTGAAGGCCAAAATGAATTCAATGACTGGCTCATTCAAATCGGAGATGGAAAACATCCAGAAATACAGCATTTACCAAATGATACTATTGAAATTCCATCAGAAATGGTTTGCAATGAATCACTGATATCAGCCATATTTCTAAACACTCTTAATAATGAGGATTACACAGACATTGCAAACAAAGTAATATTAACATCAAAAAATATCAATGCCTTGAATGTAAATAACGAAATTTTAAAATACATCAATGCACCACAAAAGAATTATTACAGTGCAGATTCTATTCTGTCAGATGATAAAGACAGTGAATCAAATTTTAGTATTGAATTTATTAATTCGTTAACAACATCTGGAATGCCCCCACATATTTTACAATTGAAAAAAGGCACAATTGTTATGTTATTGCGAAATATGAATTAAAAAAAAGGACTTTGTAATGGGACCCGATTAATTGTGCATGAGTTAAAAGATCATTTTATACATGCAGAAATTATAACTGGTACCCATAAAGGTGAACGAGTTTTTATACCAAGAATTGATTTAGCTCCAAGTGAGAGTGGTTTGCCCTTTGTCTTTCAACGGAGACAATTTACAGTTATCATGGCATTTGCTATGACCATCAATAAATCCCAAGGACAAACTTTTAAGTCAGTTGGGATTTTTTTAAAGGAACCAGTTTTTGCACATGGACAACTCTATGTGGCTTTTTCAAGGTGCACTAATCCAAAAGAAATTAAAGTGCATGTTGAAGAAAACAAAACTCAAGGTCATTTATTGGACAATGGACGTGTTTACACCAAAAACATTGTCTACTATGAGGTGTTGGAAAGATAGAGGACAATGCTTTCATTTTAATGCCAACATTTTATGGGACTCAATATGATTGCACAAAAACAATATTTCACGTAAAACATCTAAAGACAAAAAAACATAGAGAACAGTGGTTTGACTTCCAGTACAAAATGAAAGTACTCTGGGACTCTTTAAATAGGGGACCACTATTTCACTTATGAAAATCTATGTGATATTTGCAGAATGGACAAACTGAAAAAAAAAAAAAATAACAACAAAAACAACAACAGTAAAATATCCTTAAACAGATTTGAATGGGTTCAAAGTTTTATATGTACATGATTGGCCCACAAAACAATTAACTGACTTTTTCAGGTTTACAAGAGTTAAATGTTATTGTTTGATGTTACAATTTCAGATGTTAAATATGTGTTTTTGGAATTTTTAAAAAAGTTTGTTAAATATATATGTGGTATATAGTCAAACATGTATTGTTAGTATAAAGTTGAAGTATTTTAATAATAATAATTGGAAATGTATTATTTAAAGACAAAGTATTGATTCAGGGAGAAATCCAATTGCCAGTTAATGGGGTCAGGAAGGAATTAATTTTTTGCCCTCTTTGATACAATTGGTCAAGTTTCAATAGAGGGGTTTTATTGTTTGCCTTCCTCTGGATTCAATGCTAATTTAGTTTAACAAGAGTTTAACAAATATGTTACAAATGATAAAAAGCATGTTATTGTCAAAAATATTTACTTACTCTAAGTTAATAAAGTCCGCAGTTACTCAGTTATAAATATGTATTGAAAAGTGTTAGTATTGTTAACAAAATGTTGAACGAATGTTTCATATACAATTTGCATGTTACAAAGTTTAATGTTTGGGAAATATAAGTTGAAAGTTAAAAAAATAAATAGTTAAAAAATATTATGTGTTTTTATTTTTAGAAAAAAAATAAGGGACAAATGTAGGTGACTCATTTTGTGTTGCAAACAAATTTCACAACATTTAAATTTTATTGACTGTCATTTTTTGACGGGCAAGTCGCTAGTTAACATTCAGTTATAAATATGTATTGAAAAGTGTTAGTATTGTTAACAAAATGTTGAACGAATGTTTCATATACAAGTTGCATGTTACAAAGTTTAATGTTTGGGAAATATAAGTTGAAAGTTAAAAAAATAAATAGTTAAAAAATATTATGTGTTTTTATTTTTAGAAAAAAAATAAGGGACAAATGTAGGTGACTCATTTTGTGTTGCAAACAAATTTCACAACATTTAAATTTTATTGACCGTCATTTTTTGACGGGCAAGTCGCTAGTTAACATATAACCTCCATGTTTTACTGCCGTAATATTGATAGTCTCATTTTGTATTGGCTGATTCGAAATGGGAGATTATGAGCTGGCTTAATTGATCATGTTTCCGCCCTGAACTCCTAGGAACCTGTGCATTGTTTACGGTTTCGGCTTTGGGCCAGTAACTTGTGGCCTTGATCAATGGAATAGCTCTGGACTCAAAGATGAATGGGAGCCTGCAGCACACACACAGACATATGGCCTGGATCCTGTGAGATGCAAGCTTGCAATTGAATCGGGTCCAGAGTTCGCAATAATAATTCCAATGGTTAAAATTATTATATTCCCTCAGAATGAAACACACACCTCAAATTATGTATGTTTAACTGAAAGCAACATTTATTAATGATAGAGTATTTATTCACACTCAGTCCCAGCACCACAACACCTCTCACTAGGGAGGGGGTCAGCCCCCAGGCCCATGTTAGGAATTCCCTCCCGCTCTGTGTACCTGGAAGGGGGTCTTTTGATGTCAGTTTTTCCAGGAAAAGAAACAATTCACACCTTAATGTTAGGAGTTGCCATTCCTCTGTCAGGAATCCTTCACCACAGGGAGGGTAATATTGTAAACACTTCCTTACAGCTTGGATGACTCAGTACCCTCCCTCCCCTACTATCCTGACTAGCTTCTGTCCCTCAGAACAGGTCACCCTATAACTGGACTCCCTTCACCCCAGGGATCCAGTAATTCACTCCATTACACTCCCTGTGAAAAATTTAGCATTTGAATACCCAGCTTGCCTGGGTACCACCTTTATATTTACACAATAATTCCTACCTGGAAAGGCCACATACACTGCCCTGTATTATACACAAACATATGATAACAGTGATTGACCCCAAAAGTCCATGGGTGGGCCCTTCTGGACATGACAACTTATTTCTCCCCATTCTAGTGTGGCCTAGAAAGTGATTCCTAGCCACATGGATCTTGTTTGTTTGAGTGATGGGGTTGCGGGTGCCCCACATTTCACATAGTCTCCAAAATTTCAGTGGGACTGGGCCTGGCCCATTTTTACATCCACCGTGCCAGGGTTATCAATACAATCCATATCATAAATGCCCAGACCGCTTGAGCATAATTACCCAAGTCCACACATTTTCCTGGAGTGGGGTCTTGCAACCAGCCCTCTGGGTCCAACTCCAGAGCCACGCTTCCTAAACAATCAGTGTGCTCTGAGGGCAAGCAATCATCTACCTAATCCTGGGCTCTGAACATTTCCTGGCACCCTTGTAGGTCATCCTCATCCCTGTCAGATTGACAGGACTCCTTCCAACTTGGTGGCCAAAACCCATCCAGTGATGCCCCATCCAGCAACTCCACATATTCAGACTACAACTGCAGCTCTTGCTAAATCAGGGGTGCCAGCAAATTAACCCCCTGGGACCATGGTTCTAGTCCTAGCCCTTGACAGCATTTAAAAAAGTTATTCTGCCTCTTTACAGTCACCAGGCCACATTCAGGATCCCCATATACTATTTCCCAGAACCCATCTATCAGCGAAGCGAGGGGCCACATTTGCGGAGGTGGAGGCTCCCACGTCAACTGCAAAATTTACCGACACACAAATACGATCCGCAGGACTTTGAAAAAAAAACATTACGACCTCGCAAAAATACGACCTTAGCGCCCAAAACCTACGCAGAGGAAAACATTAAAAACACAATAAATACACACAAAAAACACATAAAAAGCTTACCCACAGCAAGGTGGGCACCCAAGACCTCTGTAAGTTAAGTTACACCTCAATTTAAGTCGAAATAAAAGAGTTTACACACTCGAAAATCCCCTAAGCAAAAGAAAAAATGGCTGCCGAAAAAAATGAAAACGAGGCTACAGGTCCCTAAACACACAAAACACCACCAAACACCTACAGATTTACCGAAAAAGCAAGGTCCAAGAACAAGGACGCAAAATCAGCTACAGCCGCGTACAGCCATTTTACCACACTAACTTAGACAATGTGGAAGAACACAGCTACCCTAACGGATTTGCCTCACGCACTCACACTATTTACACTACACACTGCACACATTGCTGACACTTACACAGCAGCTCCACAGCAGTAAAAACACACATTGTATGCTGCAGCAACATCAAAACAGATTACCAGCTCTTCTGCACAATGCTTCCTGCATATATTACTTCAAAATAGGTAAAGTATATTCATTTAATAGTTTATTAATTATTTCATTAGCATACAAAAAAAAAAACAATGCTCATAGCACACAAACGACCAACAGCCTTGCAATGAGTGCCGAAGCATCTTGGAACTCCAACAAAATTATTGTCTGAACCAAACACCATTACCTGCCTTACAATCTTATTGCCGTCATTTTTTGACAGGCAAGTCGCTAGTCATATATATAGTTGTGAGAAATACGGTTTGTTGCTAACGCTTGTGGACTCGCAGAGAAAAAATAGGTTGCACGACAATTTAACCACAATTGGCCTAGTTTTCACACCCGAAAATCACCTAAGCGAGAAAAAAGATGGTAACCGAAAAAAATTAAAACGAGGCTAAACGACCCCTAAACACACATAACACCACCAAGCATATACGACTTTTACACAGGCACGTACGAGCTACAAAATACACTATAAGGAAGGACGGAAAATGCGCCAGACCCGTGTAACACATACACACTTGCCGCCATTTTACAACACTACCTTAAAACGAATAATATTACCAATCTAAAATAACGCATTACACAACTAAACAAACGGTTTAGCCTCGCACACGCAGCCTATTTACACAGCACACTTGCCACATTGCTGGCACTTTCTCCTCAGATCACCAACAGTCCAAATGTATATTGTATGCTGCAGGAAAAACAAAACCGATTGTTAGCTCTTCAGCATATTGATTCCTGGATATATTCATTACAAAAAGGTAAAGTATATTAATTTATTATTTAATTAATTAATTATTATAAAAAAATATATTTTTATATAAAAAAAAAGAGCAGAGTAGACACTTGCTTTGCCAAAGGCGCTCAGCGCGGAGCTCACATTGAGCGCCGAAGGTACTCAGAGGACTAAAAGCTTTACATTGTGTGGCAAACAGCATTACCTGCCTTACAATTTTATTGCCTTAATTTTTTGCCGGGCAAGTTGCTAGTATATTAATGATAATTTGTACAGCATTTAGTGTAAATGAGACAGCACATTGTATATATACAGGGGGCGAAACAAAGGTAACAGAAAGACCAAATTAAAAAGTAGTTATTCTTTGAAGTAACAAAATTACACTGATCAACAAAGACGTTGTCTCAGAGCAAATTAATTATGAATGTAGCTGCAAAGGGGAGTCATGTTAGCAGTGGTGGAGCTACCGCCTGCACAGGCAATGCACCAAGGCCCTGCACCTTTGAGGGACCCAGTACTCAAGTTGCCGCTGGCCCCCTCAGGGCCCTGGGACCAGGTAACAGTATGCATCAACTATAAAAGAGTGCTGGCAATTAGCACTTTTATATGTGAAATTTCAAAGGAACATGAGGCAATTAACAGAGTTCTAGAGGCTAAATAGACACTTCTCAAATTGCAGGTGCATGAAACTGCAGAATGATATAATATAGTTACATAGTTACATATTATTTGAGGTTAAATAAAGACTGTTAGTCCATCAAGTTCAACCTTTTTAGATCTCTTCTGATCTTTTTAATATGTGGACTATTTGTTAATAATTGTTAATTGATACAGAGGAAGGCAAACAGAAAAAAAAACCATTGAAACTTTGCAAATTGTCTCATAAGGGGGAAAAAAGCTAAATTCCTTCCTGACCCCAGAGATTGGTGATCGAATTTCTCCCTAGATTGATATTCCTTCGCAAGTTAACTAGGATAACCTTGAATGCCCTCTTTATAAAAAAATATATCTAATCCCTTTTTAAAGTTATCTATCGAATTCGCTGTCACCACCTCCTTTTGCAGAGAATTCCACAGTTTAACCTCCCTAACTGTGAAGAACCCTTTTCTTTCTTTAAGGTGAAATCTTATTTCCTCTAACCTCAAGGGATGTCCTCTTGTCAGTTAAAATTCTCTTGGCACAAAAAGTTCACTTGACAAAGCCTTATATTAACCCTGGATGTATTTAAATAAGGTAATCGTATCCCCTCGTAGACGCTTTTTTTTCTAGGGAAAATAGGTTTAATTTGGTTAGTCTTTCTTCATAACTTAGCCCCTTCATTCCCCTTATTAGTTTTGTTGCCCTTCTCTGTACTTTAAAATATCCTTTTTAGAAAGTTGTGCCCAAAATTGTACTCCACATTCCAAATGAGGATGTACCAGGGATTTATACAGTGCCAGAATTATATCTGCTTGTCTTGCTGCGATACCCTTCTTAATACATGCTAATATTTCACTTGCTTGGCATTGAGCACTGCTGCCTGGCATTGAGCACTGCTACCTAGGTGGTTTTCCGCAAGTACTCCAAAATTCCTTTCAATATCAGATACCCCTAGATTTGCTCCATTAAGATTATAAATTGCATGGCTATTTTTTCTTCCAAAATGCATAACCTTAAATTTATTTGTATTAAATCTCATCTGCCATTTAGTCGCCTATTTCTCTAATTTATGCAAATCCCTTTGTAGGGAAAGTGCATCATTCTCTGATTTAATTACCTTGCACAACTTAGTGTCATCAGCAAAAATTGAGTCACTGCTTTCCAATCCTACTTCTAAGTCATTAATACATAAGTTAAAAAGAACAGGACCTATTACTGAACCCTGAGGAACCCCACTTACCACATTAGTCTAATCAGAGTATGTTCCATTTACAACAACCCTTTGCTTCCTGTATTTTAGCTAGCTCTCAATCCATGAGCAGATATTTACTGCAATTCCTTAGTTTGCTCAATAGTCTTCCATGTGGTACTGTATCAAAATCCTTTGCAAAATGCAAAAACACTACATCCAATGAGCTGCCCTTATCCAAGTTCCTACTTAGCTCATATAAACTTTCATAAATCCTTGTTACTTATGATCTTGTTCAAATAGGCATATTCTTGTATACTGTGTCTTATTAACCCTGCTAAAAGCTTCCCAACTACAGATGTGAGGCTGCCTGGTCTATAGTTCCCTGGATTTGCTCTTGCTCCCTTCCTAAATATTGGTATAAACTCTGCTTTTTGCCAGTCATCTAGTAGCAACCCTGTTGTGAGTGATTGCGGAAAAATTAGATATAACGGTTTGGCTATTACAGAACCCAGTTCCCTCAGTACCCTTCCATCATGACCGGGGGCTCTATTAACATTTATTTTCTCCAACCTCTTTTGGATTACTTCCTGCATTAACCAATTATTTGGTGAAGGTAGTGAAGCCCCATTATGTTGCAGTGACCAAACCACTGGTACCTCCCTTGTGTATACTGAAGAAAATAACCTATTTAGCTCATCTGCCTTTTCCTGGTCACTAATTGTCAGACAGCCTGTTTCACATTGTAATGTTCCTATAGCTTCCTTCCTTGCCTTCTTCCCATTAATATATTTAAAAAATATTTTAGGGTTAGTCTTACTCTCCTTTGCAATTGACTTGTCATTTTCTATTTTAGCCAGTCTAATAGCCCTTTGGCAAGCCTTGTTGATTTCCTTATTGTCACATAAAGCTGCCTCTGATCCCTCCTTATTGTATAATTTAAATGCATGTTTTTGTTTCCTTATCATGATCTTTAAGTCATTGTTAAGCCACATGGGATGTGACTTATTTCTATTTATTTTATTTCCACATGGTACATGCCAATGTGTATGTATATTTAGTAAGGATTTGAATGTTGGTGTGTCCATTTATTTTCAGTATTTTCCCCTTTAAGTTCTTTATCCCATTCTGTATGTTGTATTGCTGCCCTTAGCCTATTAAAGTTAGCCTTTCTAAAAAAAATTGTTGGCCCCTTACAACTCTGTTTTTTGTATTCAATGTCAAATGAGACTGTGTTGGGATCACTGTTAGATATTCATTTCTTCATTATGAGTATATTGGCTAAGAATATCATGATTATAAAAGTATATCAGCTTGTTTTTTCCTTGTATCTTACTAGAATGTTCAAGAAGGTTGTCTGTAGAAATGTTTAGGTAAATATTCCTTTACAATCCGTTTCCTTTCTTTGTCTCGCAACTGCTGACGGCAAATATCTATAGGAAGCCGTTATTAGATAAGGAAAGTTTTGCTGAGTTAGACAGAAAAAGACACTTGCTTGCAAATGTGTATTTAACACTATTTTGAACTCTGCTATTAGCTATGATGTGTTTTATGCTATATAAACTCAGAGATTATTCTGATGGCACTCTGACTTCTGTGCATTATTTTCTCTCATTATATCTTGGTACCCAGATATAATATATACACACATCAGAATACATGATTACTCACTAATCTGATCATATCAATCACTGTTCCCCAAGGGTTTGCCTATTTTAACATTTGATATTATATCAATATTACTTGTGATAACTAAATCCAAGATAGCCCCATTTCTAGAAGGTTCTTGAATAATCTGGGTCAGATAATGATCACTGAGTGTACTCATTTATCCAGTTTAATTCAGGGTAGTTAAAATATCCCATTATTAGAACTTGACAATGCTTAGCTTTCATTATCTATCTGCAGCAATAGTTGCAGTTCATCAACCTCAATTATATTTGGGGATTTATAGCATATTCCTACCGATATGTGTTTAGAATTAGCTCCTCCACTATTTAACTCAACCAACAAAGTTTCAATGTTGTCGCTAATTCCACTATAAATATCTTCTCTGACTACAGGTTTAAAATCAGGCTTAACATACAGTTAAACTCCTCCTCCTCTTCTACCATTAACCCTATCTTTCCTAAATACATTATAACCATCCAAATTAACTGTCCAGTCAAGAGATTCATCCCACCATGTTTCATTAATGCTTATACAGTGGATATAAAAAGTCTACACACCCCTGTTAAAATTTCAGGTTTCTGTGCTGTAAAAAAATGAGACAAAGAGAAATCATTTCAGAACTTTTTCCACCTTTAACGTGGCCTATAAACTGTACAACTCAAGTGAAAAACAAACTGAAATCTTTTATGTGGAGGAAAGAAAAAAAAAAGAAAAATAATGTGGTTGCATAAGTCTGCACACCCTCTTATAACTGGGGAAGTAGATGTGTTCAGAATTAAGCAATCACATACAAATCATGTTAAATAGGAGTCAGCATACACCTGCCATAATTTAAAGTGCCTCTGATTAACCTCAAATAAAGTTCAGCTGCTCTAGTTGGTCTTTCCTGAAATTTTCTTAGTCGCATCCCACAGCAAAAGCCATGGTCCACAGAGAGCTTCCAAAGCATCAGAGGGATCTCATTGTTAAAAGGTATCAGTCAGGAGAAGGGTACAAACGAATTTCCAAGGCATTAGATATAGTCATCATCAAGTGGAGAACATATGGCACAACAGTGACATTACCAAGAACTGGAGCTCCCTCCAAAATTGATAAAAAGAGGAGAAGAAAACTGGTCTGGAAGGCTACCAAGAGGCCTACAGCAACATTAAAGGAGCTGCAGGAATATCTGGCAAGTACTGGCTGTGTGGTACATGTGACAACAATCTCCCATATTTTTCATATGTCTGGTCTATGGGGTAGAGTGGCAAGATGAAAGCCTTTTCTTATGAAGAAAAACATCCAAGCCAGGCTACATTTTGCAAAAACACATCTGAAGTCTCCAAAAAGAATGTGGGAAAAGGTGTTATGGTCTGATGAAACCAAGGTTAAACTTTTTGGCCATAATTCCAAAAGATATGTTTGGCGCAAAAACAACACTGCACATCACCAAAAGAACACCATAACCACAGTGAAGCATGGTGGTGGCAGCATCATGCTTTGGGGCTGTTTTTCTTCAGCTGGAACTGGGGCCTTAGTTAAGATAGAGGGAATTATGAACAGTTCCAAATACCAGTCAATATTGGCACAAAACCTTCAGGCTTCTGCTAGAAAGCTGAACATGAAGAGGAACTTCATCTTTCAGCATGACAACGACCCAAAGCATACATCCAAATCAACAAAGGAATGGCTTCACCAGAAGAAGATTAAAGTTTTGGAATGGCCCAGCAAGAGCCCAGACCTAATTCCGATTGAAAATCTGTGGGGTGATCTGAAGAGGGCTGTGCACAGGAGATGCCCTCGCAATCTGACAGATTTGGAGTGTTTTTGCAAAGAAGAGTGGGCAAATCTTGCCAAGTCAAAATGTGCCATGCTGATAGACTCATACCCAAAAAGACTGAGTGCTGTAATAAAATCAAAAGGTGCTTCAACAAAGTATTAGTTTAAGGGTGTGCATACTTATGCAACCATATTATTTTATTTTTATATTTTTTCTTCCCTCTACCTAAAAGATTTCAGTTTGTTTTCAATTGAGTTGTACGGATTATAGGTCACATTAAAGGTGGAAAAAGTTCTGAAATGATTTATCTTTGTCTCATTTTTTTACAGCACAGAAACCTGACATTTTAACAGGTGTGTGTAGACTTTTTATATCCACTGTAAGTCCCATTTTTCTTGTACCGCTAATAATTCTTGCATTAGCAAGCATAGAGTTTATGTTGCTATGGCTCCGCTGTTGTGAAGTGCTTGTCACTGTATTTGAATCACCTAGTAATACCTCTCTACTGTCTATTTTAACCCTCCCCCTTCTCTTCCTCCATGGGTAGACAATTCATCCCTTTCCCCTTTTCCCTTTCTACCCTAATACTTCTATCTAGTCCCCCCACCTACTAGTTTAAAAACTCCCCCAGTTGTTCTACCATCCTTCCCCCTAGCACCGCAGCTCCCTCGTCATTAAGGTGCAATCCCTCATTGCTACAGAGATTGTATGTGTGTAAGTGAGAAGTCAGCTCAGTGCTCTAAAAACCCCAAACCCTCGGTCCTGCACCACTTTTTTAGCCATGCATTAACATCCCTAAACTCCTTCTGTCTCCCTGGGCTAGCATGTGGCACTGGTAGTATCTCAGAAAATACTACCTTGGAGGTCCTTGCATTAAGCTTATTCCCTAGTTCTATAAAATCATTCGTTAGTACACTCCATCTTCCACTTACTTTGTCATTGGTACCAATATGTACCAAGACATCCTTTTTTTTCCAGCCCTTCCCAATAATTTATCCACTTGGTTCTCAACATGCTGAACCCGAGCACCCAGAAGACAGCAGACTTTTCGATTGCTGGGATCTGGGTGACAAATTAGCCTGACTACCTTCCGGATACCTTTTGTAACTGATAATCATAGTAGAGTCCCCTACCACCAAAACCTGTCTGTTGCTCTGCCTATGCTGCCCTCCCTCTCCTCCAGTAGAACTGTCCTCCCGGCTGTTAGAGGGAACAGCTCTATCTGGCATTGCCATTCCTGAATGGACATCCTCAACAGTTTCATTCAATCTGGCAAATCTGTTTGTGTTTGTCAACTCAGAACTGCCCTGCATCCGCCTTCTGATCCCCCTGCTTACCCTTGTCACTGTAACTCGGCTACCTCCCTTGACATCCTCACTAGCCCCATCTCCAACCTCCATGCTAGGCCCAGCTAAACTGAGCTCAGTGAACACCAACCTCCTTTCCAGTGGAGCAATATAACTAAGTGCTGCAATTCTCCTCTCCAGTTCTCCAATTTGAGCTTCCAGAGAGGCCACATGCTCACACCTGTCACAGAGGTATGGACCCTGGATCTGTTAGTAGTGCATACATGTGGCAGGATGTACACTCCGTAAGGTTGTCACTGGACTGACTCATGATTATCAGTTACAAAAATACTTTGAGAAAACAAATTAATTTATTTGTATAAAGATTGCTTGTCTGCACCTTAACACAAACAAAATTAAAAAATAAATATATATATATATATATATATATATATATTATTATTTTTTTTCTATTTTTTCTTATTATAACCATTTACTTTGAACTCCCTACTTTTATTTAATCTTCCACACTTCCACACTAACTACTCTCACACTAAAGATGTTTGCATAACTCCCAATTTTGCTCCTTCCCTTGTTAAAATAGATCCTGCCCACTCACCTGCAGAATGATTACAGAGCACATGGCAGAAAACACCCTTTAGCTTCCTGCACTGATTCACAGAGCTGATTCAAACAGAACATCACACAAGTGCACACAGATTTACCTTACACAGGCCAACCACGCCCACTCTCACCTGGAAACTGATCACAGAGCACAGGGAAAAAACACTGCACTGTCTCACAGATCAGATTCAAACAGAACACCACACAAGTGCACACAGATATAACTTACACAGGCCAAACCACACCCACTCTCACCTGGACACTGATTACAGAGCACAGGACAGAAAACTCTGCACTGATTCACAGATCAGATTCAAACAGAACACCACACAAGTGCACACAGATATAACTTACACAGGCCAAACCACACACACTCTCACCTGGACACTGATTACAGAGCACAGGACAGAAAACACTGCACTGACACACAGATCAGATTAAAACAGAACACCACTAAATGCACACAGATATAACTTACATAGGTCAAACCACACCCACTCTCACCTGGTCACTGATTACAGAGCACAGGACAGAAAACACTCCACGGATTCACAGATCAGATTCAAACAGAACACCACACAAGTGCACAGGCCAAACCACACCCACTCTTGCATGGACACTGATAACAGAGCACAGGACAGAAAACACTGCACTGATTCACAGATCAGATAAAAAAATGTTAAGAGGAACAGACTCAAATATAATGACAGTATAATAAGAGCAGATACAAGTGTAAGCTCACGGATAGGATAGAGAGACACTTCACAGGATAGTTGGTAAATGCCACAGAAATACAGCCTCAAAATGAGCACATTTGTGACCAGTCCCAACAATAATTGTACATTGTGAGCTTCACGAAGCTGGAAATTATGACAAAACCACTTATATCCAAGGCCAACTTACCATGACTCATAACCTGGTGTAAGGAGAATAAAACCTGGTCCATGAGCAATGGGAAACAGTAATTGGCATTATGGTATGAATGGTTATCTATTTCTTCTCCAGTGGACCACAATTTGTCTGTCTTCTATGCTGTGACCTGCCCATCTTGCGTGACCCTACATGGTATAGCTCACAGCTTCATTGAAGTAAACAAGCCCCTTCAACACGGCGATGTAGCTATCCAGGAGTACTCCTTATTAAGTACTTGGTATTAATTTATTGTTAGGTTTTTCCATTATTTGGTCCACCCTTTGAACAATGGTACTGTGAGAGCTTACAGTCTAAGAGAAATACATGACGACTGGAAGGAAAGGGACGTGGAAGCTTCCTGGATTTTATAAGGTATATTATATTCCTGTGTATCTATTTACTTTTATGTACTTTATTAAGAAGTGCTTAAAAGCTCTGTTTTTACTGTTTAAAATGATGTAACTTGTCCCTGTATGGGTCTGCCCATTGTAGTGTACGCAGACACAGACTCTGTGGGGCTGGGTGTGCAGTGTAATGTCCTAGCATATAAGGGATCACATCTCAACAGCATGTTGCTGAACCAAGGTCACTGACTGATAACTGTGAAACACTACACAATCATTACTACAGAATCTGTGTCTGCATACACTGAAGTTGGCAGACCCATTCAGGGATTATTTGTTTAGTTTTAGGCAACAAAAACATAGCTTATATTTGCTTTTTAATAAAACAGAGTTCATAAAAGTAAATAAATATATTACATACCTAGTCAAATTTAGAAACCTTCCATATCCCTTTAACAACACATAATTAATTCTGGAGATAGATTACTTAGTTTTAATTAAAAAAAAATCACTTTTGTCTTCTATAAATCAGTATAAATAATCTGTCCAAAAGCATATTAATAGTCTATGACCACCGCCTGTGAGAGCTGCAGGCAATTCAAGACTTATAATATCAAATTGTAATATTTTTTATATTAAGTTTAATAGGCTTCAACATGAAATCTGTTGATATTACTTAAAGGTTCAACCCTACTCAGGCCCAATAGGTACAACTATCAGGATTTAATTTCCTCTAAACCAGTGGTGGGCAACAGACCATCAGAGAGCCTCAACTTGCCCTTAGACACTTCCTGTGTGACCCCAGTCTATTCTCTATACTAGGAGAGCTTGTCCTTCTTGAATAATACAGAATACATTTTATCTCTCCATATCTATAACAAAGCACTCTATCTTCCCTCTAAAATATGCATCCTCATTATCTATAAACCACAATTAACACATGTAAACCTCTTTGCTATGTATAAAACAAAAAGCATTTAGTCAATTAGTCAATTTCATCTTATAACGCATTACAACTCCTTACAAAACTAGCTGTGTTTCTCTACAGTAGGTCATTCATAACATATTCAGCATTGTTTACCTGCCTCTTTTAAGCTAGCTTGTGGCTCAGACAGCTTGATAAGAATGGGAGGGGGCATCTGGCTGAATGATAATCTTAGGGAACGTTGTTTTTGCTACCACAGAGACAGACAAGCACACTGTAATCCTAATTGACACATAAAAGCTGCTGATTAGTATCCAAAACCACTCATTTGAAAGAATAAAGCAGAAATAATAATTTTATTTCATGAGTGATTAATTTTGAAACAAATAGGACAATGTATGTGGCCTTTCAAGTGAAATTGGCGGCCTGTCACTGTTCTAAGCTCACCACTGAGAATCACCATTGTTCTTTCCAATGCCAACACAATCACTGACAATGACAATTTCAAACAGTGCAAAGGATGGAGGGCCCTGTTATTGAACTTTCAATCAGACATACACAGTGCTTTCCCTATCAAGATTGAAAACTTTTTCAAACTTACATTCTAAGGAGTGTGGGTGGTGTACAGGATAGTGATAGATACATAGTGAACGAAGAGGCTAAAGATGATAGGCTTCTTTGAATAGATGTGTTTTTAAAGAGATTTTAAAAGATTTGAGGCATGAGGATAATGTAATGGTGCGAGGCAAGGAGTTTCAAATTATAGGGGCAGCATGAGAAAAGTCTTGTAGGCGGGAGTGTGATGAAGTGACGAGAGAGGAGGAGAGAAGAAGGTCATTAGCAGAGCGAAGAGGGTGGGTTGGAGTGTATTTTGGGACGAGAGCAGAGATGTAGGAGGGCTCACTATTGTGGAGGGCTCTATATGTTAGGGCCATGATTTTGAATTTGATTCTGGAGGCTATGGGAAGCCAGTGGAGTGCCTGACAGAGAGGTGTTGCAGACACTGTGAGTTATTTTAGTAAATGAGTCTAGCGGATGCTTTTAATAAGGATTGGAGTGGAGAGAGACAGGTGATAGGAAGGCCAGCGAGGTGAGATATGATGAGAGAGTGAATTAGAATTTTTGTTTTGTGTCTTGTGTAAGGTAGTGACGTATTTTGGATATGTTTTTTAGTTAAAATTGACAAGATTTTGTGAGTGATTGAATGTGAGGAATGAAAGAGAGGAGAGGTCCAGTAGAACCCCAAGACGGTGGCCTGGAAGGTGGGAGTTTTAATGGCATTGTCAACAGTGAGAGATAAGTGAGGGGTGGGAGCTGAGGAAGAGGGTGGAAAGACAAGGAGTTCTGTCTGTGACATGTTGAGTTTAAGTTGACGGGCGGACATCCATGAGGATATGCTAGCGAGGCAATCGGCAACATAAGCTAGCAGAGAGAGTGATAGTTCAGGCGCAGAGAGGTAGATTTGGGTGTCATCTGCATATAGATGATACTGACATCCAAAAGATTTAATTAGGGCACCGAGGGAGGCTGTATAGATGGAGAAAAGAAGGGGGCCTAGGACTGAACCTTGGGACACGCCAACAGTTAGAGGGCGAGGGGAAGAAGAGACGCCAGAGAAGGAGACACTAAATGTTCTATATTCTAGATAGGATATGAACCAAGAGAGCAGTGTCACGGATGCCTAGGGAGCAGAGAGTTTGGAGAAGCAGAGAGTGATCAACTGTGTGAAAGGCAGCAGAAAGATCCAGGAGAATTAGGATAGAGAAATTACCCTTTGACTTGGTGATTAACAGGTCATTGGTAACTTTTGTTAGAGCTGTCTCTGGGGAGTGTTGGGGCCAGAAGCCAGACTGGAAGGGATCAAGGAGGGAGTTGGAGGAAATTAATTGTGTAAGGCGATTGTAGACAACACGCTCAAACAGTTTGGAAACCAAGGGAAGTAGAGAGATAGGGCGGTAGTTAGATGCAGCAGCTGGATCAGATGAGGGTTTCTTGAGAATGGGTGTAATTATGGCTTGTTTTAAAGGTGATGGAAACTTGCCAGTGTTTAGGGAAAGGATGAATAGATGTGTAAGAGTTGGGATAAGTGTCGTAGAGGGGGGGGGGGGTTATCAGCTGTGATGAAATAGGATCATATGGACAGGTTGTAAGACTAGAGGTTGAAAGAAGGCTAGCACCTTCATCTTCAGTTGCAGGGTCAAGGGAGTTCATAATGGATATCGGTTTGGGGAAGGGTGCGGGTAGGATACTGCTTTATATACTGCTTTATTTGTTATTTGTTCATTATATGAAGAGTTAATCATTGTGGTCTCATACACAATCATTTCAGATGTCTGAGAAAGCCTTGTGTGGGAACACAGAACTGTCTCATAAAGATGAAACATATACGTGATGTTTATACTTTGTCCTATTCCTGTTTTAACTACGTGCTATCAAAACAGGTGCAGATAGCGGGACAATGCTTTATTCAAACATAAAAAAATGAATGTAGCTTAAAGTATAACTAAATGTCAACATGGATATTCCATGATATTTCATAGTTGTGCCGTCAAGCGTGTTTGCCCTCTAGCGTACATACATAACCTCTTTACACTATTTTATTGATATATATTTATTATGGATTGAAATACAAACATGGCAATTGGTTGAAATGAGCCCTGTGACTGGGAGTGGGTGAAAATGAAAGAGTTTATCTATTAGGACAAAGGGAGGCTCAGGGCTTCACTGTCAGTTGCTCTCTGGCATAAACTTCTGCTCTTTTGTCTTTTCTCCCCCCTTTAATTTCAAATTTTGGGCAAAGTATAGCCGCAAGTTTTTCTATTATTGCATTTTATAACAGAATTGAAATAGTCCAGATACAATTTATCTGTTATAATTGCTAAAGTGGATCTAACCAGAAATAAGGTTTTGGGGATCATAGTCTGGACATGAGTCCCAATCCGTCATTGTTTTCTCCTTGGGTTCATTCTATCAAAAACAGACTAATTGCTTTGATAAATTAAGTTTCAACAATTCTGTTATAAAAGTCTTTATTATATACTCTAATACCTATATACAAAAGTTATTCAGTTTGCCATAAACATTCATTATATCCTAAGTTGTTTTATTTACAACTCGATAGTTCTAAAGTCTGGCTGCCATGTAATTTTTATACCTGATTTTAATATTTACTGTTTTGAAAGAGTAACATGCCATATGACTGAATATAAATATCAATTATAGTCTATGGAATAGACATCTGATTGTTATCCAAGTTTGATAAGGTAATACACTTCTTACTGGTTTCTATATTGATCTACCTGAATATAGAATGTTTTAAAAGTGCTTTTAACACTTCCTTTATGCAGATCTGCACAGTTTAAAATAATTTTATGGTCATTTAAAGGACCACTGTAACTGTATTCGGAAAAACTGTAGTTTGTGGAAATATCACATTCTGTGATGTATATAACAAACTAACCTAATTAGCAGGCATAAAAACTTTATGTATTTCTAGAGAATATAGTAGCCTCTGCTTGTGATATGGGTGCTTCCATCTTTGATAGATAGTTTACTTGAAGACTTAGGAGAAGGGTAATCCTACACGTAAACTTAACGTATACCTATCACTAACTGTATCACTATTCCTAACCTTGACCAGTGGCGGCTGGTGACTTTTCAAGTTGGAGGGGCGACAGGGCGAAACATAACCACTCCCCCTTTTTCAAACCACACCCATTTGTAACTCCTCCCCCTGACATCGTGATGACCTTTATAAGCCCCGCCCAATGACCTTAGACTTGTGAAGCCCATTGAAATACATGATCACCAATGCAGAAATGTCAAGAAGTAAAGTAACAATGTGTTAAATTCATTGGTATACAATATAGATTGAAAAAACTCATGTGACAAGACTACAGCAATATCATAATTGCACCTATACGTATTAACAGAAAAATTTAAGGAGTGACACCTACCATTAGTCGGGTCTTCTTCTCAGGGTATTCACGTTCATTAAGTTGACCAACGAGTAGAAACAAATCTGCAGCCACATAGGGTTTGCACCTGGGGTTGAAAGAAAACAAGCAAATCAATCAGACCATTCAAGAACAAAACCATACTTAAAAAACATTAAACGACCAAGTGGAACCATATAGGCCCCAAACATACCTTAGAAGACCAAGTGGAACCATATAGGCCTCAAACATACCTTAGAAGACCAAGTGTGACCATAGGCCCCAAACATACCTTAGAAGACCAAGTGGAACTATATAGGCCCCAAACATACCTTAGAAGACCAAGTGTGACCATATAGGCCTCAAACATACCTTAGAAGACCAAGTGTGACCATAGGACCCAAACATACCTTAGAAGACCAAGTGTGACCATAGGCCCCAAACATACCATAGAAGACCAAGTGGAACTATATAGGCCCCAAACATACCTTAGAAGACCAAGTGGAACCATATAGACCTCAAACATACCTTAGAAGACCAAGTGTGACCATAGGCCCCAAACATACCTTAGAAGACCAAGTGTGACCATAGGCCCCAAACATACCTTAGAAGACCAAGTGGAACTATATAGGCCCCAAACATACCTTAGAAGACCAAGTGGAACCATATAGGCCTCAAACATACCTTAGAAGACCAAGTGTGACCATAGGCCCCAAACATACCTTAGAAGACCAAGTGTGACCATAGGCCCCAAACATACCTTAGAAGACCAAGTGTGACCATAGGCCCCAAACATACCTTAGAAGACCAAGTGTGACCATATAGGCCTCAAACATACCTTAGAAGACCAAGTGTGACCATAGGCCCCAAACATACCTTAGAAGACCAAGTGTGACCATAGGCCCCAAACATACCTTAGAAGACCAAGTGTGACCATAGGCCCCAAACATACCTTAGAAGACCAAGTGTGACCATAGGCCCCAAACATAACTTAGAAGACCAAGTGTGACCATATAGGCCTCAAACATACCTTAGAAGACCAATCAGCACTGCATAGGCCCAAACCAGTGGATCTTGGGATTCAAGAAAACAACAACATTTAACTTCTGTTTAGACAACACAATAATCAATGTCAAACAAACACGTTGAATTAGAATATGGATAACCATATGAGCAGTAACGCCACGCCAAGGCTTCAACAATTGTTACTGACCATTCACAAACCTTTCATAGCTCCTTCAATATGCACACCCACACACCATTCATACTTTACTTACCACTAGTTATTTTTGGTAGTGAGGTGGTGCCATTTCTGAGAACTTTACGTACCCTTGAAGGTGCCTCCAATTCCTTCAAACCAATGCATTCAACCGCTACAGGGCCATGGTGCTTTTTAAATACCTTTTTATCCTCTTCAACGTGGAGAAGCATCTTTCTGGTTCTTTAGTAGTCTTCGTTGTTGTAAGCAGGATTCCTTATAGCTGCACTCACTCTGTTAAATTATGTAGATTAAATTGATGCTAAAGTTGCTGCAGAGCAACAGCACTTGTACAGACATGAAATTCTTGCTTCCCGTAAACAAGTGACAGCAACCCTTGGAAGTGCCTCCAATTCCTTCAAACCACGCCAAGGCTTGTTACTGACCATGCACACACCTTTCATAGCTCCTTCCATATGCACACCCACACACCGTTCATACTTTACTTACCACTAGTTATGTTTGGTAGTGTGAGGTAGTGCTGCTTAACGCAGTTTATCTTTGCACACCCTGGGGGTATGCATTCTTCTTTGCTTCAATCACTTGTATTTTAATTTTGCACGGCGATCTTTCAAAGAACAAAACTTCTCAATGGTCTTTTCATTGAAGTCTGGGATCTCGGAAATCAGTTGCTTTTCCATTGAGAGCATCGCCAATGCATTCAACCGCTCCAGGGACATGGTGCTTCTTATAAAGGTTTTGATCCTCTTCAATATGGAGAAGCATCTTTCTGATTCTGCAGTGGTCATTGGTGTTGTAATCAGGATTCTTAATAATTTCACTGTCTCTGTGAAATCATTCTGCAGATTAAATTGATGTAAAAGTTTGTGCAGAGCAACAGCACTTGTACAAGCATGAAAATCTGTCTTCCCATACAGAAGTGACAGCTCAGTGCGTAATTGTTCCTTCTTCCGTATTGGATATGCTTGCACGGTGTCTTCCAGAGCTTGGGTTGGAAAGCAAGTGTCATGGATTTTATACAAGTCACTTTGAACAAGTTTGGCACTGACTAGGTGATTTGAAAATGAAAAACGTTCTTTTGCATGACCACCACTATGTCACATACCTCTCTTGAAAGTTGTCTCAAGGTTGAGATCTCCGCACTCCGTCTGTTGACTGTTACATCGCTCGGCAAACTTGCTTCTATCTCTTCAACAGAATTACGGATTTTCTGGATGCTGGCGACAAAGTCTTCTGTGACTTTTTTGATATAAACAGTATCCGTGTCTCGCTTCTGAAGCTGACTATAGAGGATGTCAACATGTGGCATTATTAAATGAAATAATTTAACAATTAAACCTGCGGCTTCACGTATAGATGTTGGATCAAAGTTTAGACATGCTTCAATTGTCTGGAAACACTCAAGTAGCGCATCTCTGTTCTCGTAGATCACGTTCACGGTCCTAACGTTGAAGTTCCATCGTATCGGTGCACCTCTTGGAAGTCTTCTACCAACTACCTCATCCAGAACTTCAGTCCTTTTTGGAGAGCGTGAAAAAAAAGATGGTATGCCGCCTATGTTGGAAAAAAAAACTCGAACTCTTCCAATCCTTGAAACTGCTTTCTCCATTATTAGGTTCAGTTGGTGAGCATAGCAATGGACGTAGTGTGCGTTCGGGTACACATCTTTTATTTTTCTTTGAACTCCTCCTTGATCTCCACGCATCACACTGGCACCATCGTAGCTTTGAGCTATGAGTTTCTTCTTGTCTTCTGGCTCTGGGAGAACAGTATTCAGTGTTTCCAGCACAACAGCAGCAATTGAGTCTGCATCCGTTGATTTCATTCCCGTGAAGCCATCAAATCTTTCCACCACTTGATGCTTCTTGTCAATGTAGCGATAGACTACAACGCACTGTGTCCTAGCGGAAATATCGGTTGTTTCATCCGCTTGGATTGCCACAAACTGGGCTTCCTTAAGCTCTTGGTGAATCACTTCCTTAATAGCTTCATGCATGCAGTCGAGTAGCTCATTCTGCACAGTTTTGGACGTGCCCTTAAACACAGTTGCAGTCTTCAAATGCTGTTGCATTGCACTATCGATACTGCCAACCAAATCCACCAGGCCTCTAAACACTCCTGGATTTAGCGATGTTTCACTCTCGTCGTGTCCTCTTAATGTCAGTTCAAAAGTGCCACAAAAGCGAACACAATCAATTATCTTGGAAAGGATGTACCGGTTCTTAGCCACTTCTTCGTTGTGTTTTTGAATGCTGACTTGGTATCCTTGGTCCAGTTGAACAGCAAAGTTCGCCTGTCCAAGCATCTCAAACTTGATCCTGTTATCCAAGTGAGCTTTAGAACTTTTGTGTTTCGCCAATTTATCAGCTAGATGTTTGACGTCAGTCACTCCAGTTTTGGTCCAAGCAGCGTCACCACCAAATAGGATGCATGGGAAACAATATAAGGACTTCCTAGAAACGCTTCCAGAAAGCCAGTCGTTCTTCTTGTACCATTAAGTATTGAAAGTACGGATATATTGCTTCCCTCTATCTCTTGCGATTTGCTGCAGATTTATCTCTGGTTGGTCAGCTCCTAACCGTTTTACTTCCACCTTCTCCTCATAGGTTAGGGTGCCGAAAGGCTTCACAAGTAGAGAGTCAATAGTATTCATTTCTGATACCAATAGAAGAAAGAGATCACGGTATATTAATTTATATTATGTCACAAAATTACTTTCAAATAACAGTGTGTTGAATTCATTGGTATACATTACAGATTGCAAACCCTCATGTGACAAGACTACATCAACATCAAATTTGCACCTATACGCATGGACAGAAAATTAAAGGCAATGATACTCACCTACAGCTGACTCTCCTTCTCGGGGTATTCACGTCCAGTAAGTCAACCAACGAGTCCAAACAATTCTGCTTCCACAGATAGTTTGCACCTGGGGGGTGATAGAAAACAACAAAAAAAAACATTAGAGCGTTTAAGACCCAAACCGTAACTTTTAAAACCTTAAAAGAGCAAGTGTGACCATATAGGCCCCAAACGCACCTTAAAAACCTTCAAATTCCAAGTGTGATCATATACTCACCTACAGTTGACTTTCCTTCTCAGGGTATTCACGTCCAGTAAGTCAACCAACGAGTCCAAACAAATCTGCTTCCACAGATAGTTTGCACTTTGGAAGTGATAGAAAACAACAAAAAAACATTAGAACGTTCAAGACCCAAACCTTAACTTTTAAAACCTTGAAAGACCAAAGGCCCCAACCGCACCTTAAAAACCCTAAATAACAAATTGGGACCATATAGGCCCCAACCGCACCTTAAAAACCTTAAATAACAAATTGGGACCATATAGGCCCCAACCGCACCTTAAAAACCTTAAATAACAAATTGGAACCATATAGGCCCCAACCGCATCTTAAAAACCCTAAATAACAAATTGGGACCATATAGGCCCCAACCGCACCTTAAAAACCTTAAATAACAAATTGGGACCATATAGGCCCCAACCGCACCTTAAAAACCTTAAATAACAAATTGGGACCATATAGGCCCCAACCGCACCTTAAAAACCTTAAATAACAAATTGGGACCATATAGGCCCCAACCGCACCTTAAAAACACTATATAACAAATTGGGACCATATAGGCCCCAACCGCACCTTAAAAACCTTAAATAACAAATTGGGACCATGTAGGCCCCAACCGCACCTTAAAAACCTTAAATAACAAATTGGGACCATATAGGCCAAATCCGCACCTTAAAAACCTTAAATAACAAATTGGGACCATATAGGCCCCAACCGCACCTTAAAAACCCTAAATAACAAATTGGGACCATATAGGCCCCAACCGCACCTTAAAAACCCTAAATAACAAAGTGGGACCATATAGGCCCCAACCGTACCTTAAAAACCCTAAATAACAAAGTGGGACCATATAGGCCCCAACCGCACCTTAAAAACCCTAAATAACAAATTGGGACCATAGAGGCCCCAACCGCACCTTAAAAACCCTAAATAACAAATTGGGACCATATAGGCCCCAACCGCACCTTAAAACCCCTAAATAACAAATTGGGACCATATAGGCCCCAACCGCACCTTAAAAACCCTAAATAACAAATTGGGACCATATAGGCCCCAACCGCACCTTAAAAACCCTAAATAACAAATTGGGACCATATAGGCCCAAATTGTAAAATATATATATATATATATATATATATATATATATATATATCAATTGATATCAATATATCACAATAAATATATATATATATATATATATATCAATCAATATATCTATCAATCAATATATATATATATATATATAAATATATATAAATATATATATATATATATATATATATATATTATATATATATATATATATATATATCACGCATAAAAAATACACATAAATATACATAAACATATACATAAAACAATATATATTAATTGATATTTATTATTTGATTAATTGATGTACTTTATTACTTATTATATTATATTGTTCATGTATTTCTATTACACATTATTTTTTATACATATTACAGTGCTATTTTTTGGTTATACATGTTACAGGATATTATCCTGTAACATGTATATCACATAAAATAGCCCTGTAATATGTATAATACATACAGGGTCAAACAAGTTCACACTAACCTTTTTTACCCTTACAGGCTTCCATACCTGCTTTCTGATTTGCTAATTTTTTTAAGACTCTCATTGGTTGAAATCGATGTCAATCAAAAATTTCAGCCAATCAGAGTCCTTCAAAAATTAGTATATAAAGCAGACCGTGGGAAAAAATCAATTAATCGCGGATGGGGCTCCTTCTAGGAGGAGCTCTGTTAGTTTGTTGTTTTTTTTTTTTTTAGAGCGTCAGGTTTTTTTTGGTGGAGGCCTCTTTCAATGGGCCAGAATGGATGGATGGACAATGGCTTCAATCAAGATTGGAGTATTTTTGGACAATGGCTTCAATCAAGATTGGATTATTTATTTGACCAGTGGCTTCAATCAACATTGGATTATTTGACATGGGCTTCAATCAACATTGGATTATTTTCATGACTATATCCAGGTCATAGAGGACAGAAGGCCAACGCTGGAGGGGTCAATTTGACAGGTAAGTATGTGCTGTTGTTTATTTTATTTTTATTATTGTTTGTTTAAAGCTGTTTACTTTATTTGTATATTTGTAATAATGTGTTTACTGTATTGTTTTTCCCTTACCTTATTTTTATTTTATCTTTAAAAGTGACAGGCACATGTACATGCCTGTTACTTCTAAAAATGGAATAAAAATAGGAGGAGGGGGTGCTAGGTAGTTGGATCAGGGTGGGGTCGGTCACGCTCAGGCCAGGCGCCCATCGGTCGGTCGGTGACCGCGTAGGCCACGATCAGGGGTGGCACAGGCCTCATGGGGGTGAACATCCACCCCCATGTGGCCTGTGCAACCCCGCTCACCGCCCGAATACCACGATCACCGTGATCGGGGTAATCGGGCGGTGTCATAGCATAGGCCACATCGGGGTGGTGGTGATTGGGCCTCGGGGGTGGCACAGGGCGGCGACATGGAGGTGATCAGGGGTGGCACAGGCCTCATCAAGGGGGTGATCCGATCACCCCCATGTGGGCCTGTGCCACCCCGCTCACCACCCGACTACCCTGATCCCGTGATCGGGGTAATCGGGCGGTGGCATAGCATAGGGCAGGCCTGACTGGGGGTGGCACAGGCCACATGGGGGTGATGGCTGTGGGTGGCACCAGGCATTGCAGGCCTGGGGTCGTCAGTGGTAGGTACGTTGGTGGGTGGCTGGGTAGGTGGCAGGCCAGGCAGGCATAGTGGGGTAACTGGTCACCTCTACCTTTTATTAGGGGCTACTAGGGGTTTGGTTTGGCCAGGGGCAGGGCAGGTGCCAGGCAGGTAGACTTACTGTGTTAGGTTGGGCAGATGTGAGTAGTTTCAGCCAGGGAGGTCTCTCTCAGTCTCAGCATGAGCAGGGTCAGGAAACAGAAAGGGGGAAGGGACAGGCAACTGGTGGTTTTATTCACTGTATCAGTCAATCAAAAAGTAAACTCGAGGCCCTATTAGCTGGCGGGCGCTCAGGGCTAACGTTCTGGGTGGGTTTAGATTGTTCTCTTAGCAACTGTACAACCTTCCATCATTGATTGGTCAATGATGGAAGACTGTCAGTCATTAATTGATACATTTATGACCGCCCATGCATATCGTCACTGTGATGGTGGGCGGCATGCATTAACGGTCAGGGGGCCAGGCCAGGACTCATTGAAGAGAAGAGAAGAGTCTAAAGGTTAGTGTACTAGTGTAATATGATCACACAGGGTGCAGGGGGCTACAATAGATACACAGCAGCATTAGTTAATGTAGCGCAAGGGTTATCTTAAAGTGACAGTGTCCCTGGGAATATTTTACTAACTTTACTTCATTTTATTACTGTATTAAGACTTGAATGATGATGTACACCTTATATTTAATTGTTTTTGGGTTATTGCTAATACATTGTTGTGTTTTTTTATTGCAGGGTGACGAAAATATTTGGGGGGGCGTTTGCCCTGACGCCCCAATGGACGGGCTGCCCCTGATTCACTATAAAGTTGTTTTTGCCTGACACATCCCCCATTGGATATAACACAGTTTTTGCCTGACACATCCCTGAGTAACACTGATTCGATGTATCATTCCAAAACACTAAGAGCCATGAAAGGAATTTTTAAATTGAGTTTGCCTGTGATTTATCTTATTTTAAAATGGAGTTTAAACTTCAATTGCAATTGTGTATTTTTTTCCATGAATTCCTCTATTCCTATCTTCCCCATGTTAAGCTGTTTCGCATAACACTCATATTGCTTGGAACCTATCTACAGCGTTAAACGAGGTATAGTTGTAGTGTTTTGGATTTAAGTGTAAGATACATTGCATCCTCATTTGCCTGAGCGAGAAATACGTCTTTTTACTTATTTTTAGATATTTCGACTTTCAATTAGGCTTACATATGTACTATTTATCTCTCTCTCTCTCTTTATATATATATATATATATATATATATATATATATATATATATAGAAAAGATAATGTGAGGCTGTTTACCAACAGTCCCCACTTGGTAGCGCCAAATAAAATCAAGCAAAAAAAAGCACAAAACAGTCACAATCACGATAATCTTAGACTTTTAGATATCTTGTATAATCTTCTTCGGGTTCCGCTGCCTATCAAAGATACGCTGTCCACAAAGCGACCAAAACTGATAAAACTTCAAGACGAAAAGAGAAAGAGAAAAGGTGCCACCCTCAGAGGGTGGCATCTTTTCTCTTTCTCTTTTTGTCTTGAAGATATATATATATATATATATATATATATATATATATATAATCCAACCTTGGCTTTGCAAAAAGCTGTGTATTGCAGCGGGCATAAGCTTAACCCTCCTGTCGCTCTGAGATGGCCCGACCACCTTGTTCCTCCCCCTTTCCCCTCCTTCCTCCCCATTTCCTCCCCCTTCCCCTAATATAAACAGGAGAAGGAGTAAACTTGTGAGCTTGTGAACACTTCTAGTGTCAAGTGCAGTTCTAGGAGTTTAAATAAAAGGAGGGAGTTCAAACAAAAGAGGGGTTAATTGTAGTGATTTATACAATTTCCTCCCCCCACTGTAATTAGTAATTATGAGTCAGTCCAGTGACAATCTCACTCAGTGTTCATCCTGTCATATGTATGAACTTTTGGAACAGCTAATCCAGAGTCAATACTTCTGTGAGAGGTGTGAGCATGTTGCCTATCTTGAAGCTCAAATTGGAGAACTGGAGAGGAGAATTGCTGCATTTAGTAATATTTCTCCACTGGAACGGGAGTTAGTGCTCACTAAGCACAGTTTAGCTGGTTTAGCATGGAGGGTGGAGATGCGGCTAGTGATGATGTCCTGGGAGGTAGCTGGGTTACAGTTACAAGGGGATGCAGGGGGAACAGTAGGAGGAGGCAGGCCAGTTCTGAGTTGGCACACATCGACAGATTTGCCAGATTGAGTGAAGCGGTTAGGGATGCTCATTAAGGAATGGCAATGCCAGATAGAGTTGTTCCCTCTATCAGTCAGGAGAACAGTTCTACTGGAGAAGAGGGACAGCAGCATAGGCAAAGCAAGAGAAAGGTTTTCGTGGTAGGGGACTCTATTATTAGGAAGGTAGACAGGGTGATTTGTCACCTAGATCCCAGCGAGCAAACAGTTTGCGGTCTCCCTGGTGCTTGGGTTCAGCATGTTGTGGATCGGGTAGAGAGTTTATTGGGAGGGTCTGGAAATGAACCGGCGGTCTTGGTACATATCGGTACCAATGACAAAGTCAGTGGAAGATGGTGAATCCTAAAGAATAATTTTATAGAACTGGATAATAAGCTGAAGGCAAGGACATCCAAGGTAGTATTTTCTGAGATACTACCTGTGCCATGGTCTAGCCCAGGGAGACAGAGGAGCTTAGGGAGGTTAATGCATGGCTAAAAATGTGGTGCATTAAGGAGGGGGTTTGGGTTTTTAGAGCTCTGGATTGACTTCTCACTTGTGTACAATCTCTATTGCAGCGATGGATTGCACCTTAAGTGCTAGTGGAAAGGATGGTAAGATGGCTGGGGGAGTTTTTAAACAAGTAGGAGGGGGGAGGGACTAGATAGAAGTAATGGGGAAGAAAGTGTAAAGGGGTTAAGGAACGAATTAACTAGTAAAGGGGGAGGAGATGGGGGAGGGTTAGTATAGTCAATAGGGAGGTTTTGCTAGGTAACTGAAGTACAGTGGCAGACACTTCAGAACTACAGACTCATAATATAAAGTGTATGCTTGCTAATGCCAGAAGCTTGCCAGGAAAATTGGTGTGGGGGGGGGGGGGGGGGGGGTTAGAATTATTAGAAGTTAATGAGAAATTGGATTTAATAGGCATTACTGAAACATGGTGGGATGAATCTCATGACTGGACTGTTTATCTGGATTGTTATAACCTATTTAGGAAAGATATGGACAACCGTAACAGTGGAGGAGGTATTTGTCTGTATGTTAAGCCTGAATTTAAGCCTAAAGTGCAAGTAGAAATTTATTGTGGAACTAGCGATAATGTTAAATGTTTGTGGGTAGAGTTAAATGGCTGTGCAGCAAATTCTAGGAGTATGATATAAATCCCCAAATATAATTGAAAGTGCGGAACTGCAATTATTGTTACAGATGCAGCTAAGCATGGTCAAGTTTTAAGACTAGGGGATTTTAACCCAGAAATAAACTGGATGAATGAGATCAGCAGTTCTTGAGTACACTCCGAGATCATTATCTGGCCCAGGTTATACAAGAACCTACTAGAAAAGAGGCTATCTTGAATTTAGTCATCACAAATAATATAGATATAGTATCAAATGTTGAAATAGGGCCTTTGGGAAGCAGTGATCAGTACAGTGTTTCATGGAAGATTTAATTAAAAAAACAAAACTATAAGGGGCCAATAAAAACTCTGAATTTTAAAAGGGCAGATTACAACGTATAGACTGGGAAAAAGAACTGACGGGTAAAAATACTGAACATAAATGGGCAACATTCAAATCCTTATTAAATATACATACTTATCACCATATACCATGTGGAAATCAAAGTAGAAGGAGTAAATCCCAACCCATGTGGCTTAACCATGATTTAAAGATGAAGATGATGAGTAAAGATGATGAGTAAAAAACAGGCATTTTAATTATACAAGCAAGAGGGGGCAGAGACTGCTTTACGTAAGTACAAAAAAAAACAACAAGGCTTGCAAAAGGGCTTTTAGACTGGCTAAAATCGAAAATGAGAAGTTAGTTGCAAAGGAGAATAAGACTAACCCTAAAATATTTTTTAAATATATTAATGGGAAGAAGGCGAGGAAGGAAGCTATAGGAACATTACAATGTGAAACAGGCTGTCTGACAATTAGTGACCAGTAAAAGGCATATGAGCTAAATAGGTTCTTTTCTTCGGTATACACAAGGGAGTTGGGACACTGCAACAAAATGGGGCTGCACTACCTTCGCCTAATAATTGGTTAACGCAAGAAGAAATCCAGAAGAAGTTGGAACAAATAAATGTTAATAAAGCCCCAGGTCCTGATTAAATACATCCAAGGGTACTGAGGGATCTATGCTCTGTAATAGCAAAATCATTATATCTAATTTTTCAAGTTTCACTCAACACAGGGTCTCTACCGGATGACTGGAGAAAGGTAGAAGTGATATCTATATTTAAGAAGGGAGCAAGAACAAATCCAGGAAATTATAGACCTGTAAGCATCACTTCTGTAGTGGCAAAGCTTTTAGAAGGGTTAATAAGGGATAGTATACAAGAACATATCTATTTACACAAGATTATAAGTAGGAGCCAACATAGATTTGTTTGACATGACCTATCCCTCATAAATCCAATTAGTTTCTATATAGAGGTTAGTAGGAACTTGGATCAAGGCAACTCAGTGGATGTAGTATTTTTGGATTATGCAAAGGCTTTTAATACAGTACCACATGGGAGACTATTGAGCAACCAAAGGGATACAGGAGTTGCAGTAAATATCTGATCATGGATTGAGAGCTGGCTAAAAGATAGGAAGCAAAGGGTTGTTGTAAATGGAACATACTACGATTGGACAAATGTGGTAAGTGGGGTTCCTCAGGGTTCAGTATTAGGTCCTCTCCTTTTTAACATATTTATTTATGACTTAGAAGTAGGATTGGAAAGTATTGTCTCCATTTTTGCTGATGACAAGGTAATTAAATCAGATGATGATCTACTTTCCCTCCAAAGGGATTTACATAAATTAGAGAAATGGGCGACTAAATGGCAGATGAGATTTAATACAAATAAATGTAAAGTTATGCATCTTGGAAGGAAAAATAGCCATGCAATTTATAATTTTAATGGAGCAAATCTAGGGGTATCAGATATTGAAATGGATTTGGGAGTACGTGTGGGCAACCACCTAGGTAACAGTGCTCAATGTCAAGCAACATCTGCAAAGGCAAGTAATATATTAGCATCTATTAAGAAGGGTATAGAAGCAAGGGAAGCAAATATAATTCTGCCACTATACAAATCCCTAGTACACCCTCATTTGGAATATGGAGTACAATTTTGGGCACCATTACATAAAAAATACATTTTAGAGCTGGAAAAAGTACAGAGAAGGGCAACAAAACGAATTAGGGGAATGGAGGGGCTAAGTTATGAAGAAAGACTAGCAAAATTAAACTTATTTTCTCTAGAGAAAAGCCGTTTAAGAGGGGATATGATTACGGTATATACTCGAGTATAAGCCGACCGAGTATAAGCCGAGGCAGCTATTTTACCACAAAATACTGGGAAAAATGAGTGACTCGAGTATAAGCCGAGGGTGGGAAATGTGCTGCCCCCTGTGTCCCTCTTGTGCCCTCTGGGTCCCCCTCTTGTGTGCCCTTTTCTTGTGTCCCCCCTCTTTCTCCCCTGTGTCTCTTCTCCCCCCTCCATCCCCTGTGTCTCTTTTCCCTCTCCCTTCACAGTGTCTCTTCTCCCCTCTCCCTTCTCTGTGTCTCTTCCCCCCTCCCTTATCACCCTCCTCAACCCCCTCCTAATTCTCAACCCCCCTCCTCATTTTCAACCTCCCTCCTCAACTCCCCTCCTCACTCTCAACCTTCTTCCTCATTCTAAACCCCCTCCTCAACCTCCACCCCCCTCCTCATCCTCCACCTCCCTCCTCAACCTCAACCCCCCTCCTCATCCTCAACCTCCCTCCTCATCCTCCCTCCTCATCCTCCCTCCTCAACCCCACTTATCCTCAACCCCCTCCTCAACCTCAACCCCCCTCCTCATCCTCCCTCCTCATCCTCCCTTCTCATCCTCCCTCCTCATCCTCCCTCCTCATCCTCAACCTCCCTCCTCAACCCCCCTCCTCATCCTCCCTCCTCATCACCAACCTCCCTCCTCATCCTCAACCTCCCTCCGCAACCTTCCTCCTCATCCTCAACCTCCCTCCTCAACCTCAACCCCCCTCCTCATCCACAACCTCACACCTCAACCCCCTCCTCAACCTCCCTCCTCAACCTCAACCCCCCTCCTCATCCTCAACTTTCTTTCTCATCCTCCCTCCTCATCCTCAACCTCCCACCTCATCCTCAACCTCCCTCCTCAACCGCCCTCCTCATCCTCAAACCCTCTCCTCATTCTAAACCCCCTCCTCAACCTCAACCCCCCCATCCTCAACCCCCATCCTCATCCTCAACCCCCCTTCTCAACCTCAACCCCCTCCTCAACCCCCCTCCTCATCCTCAACCCCCCTCCTCATTCTAAACCCCCTCCTCAACCTCAATCCCCCCATCCTCAGGGTTATCCTGGAAAATTAGAGAGGGAGTATCGATCCAGGGAGGAGTCCAAACGCCAGTATCTGGGGTCAGGAAGGAATTTTATATTTTTTCCCCCTTTTGAGATAATTGGCAAAGTTTCACTGTTTTTTTTTTCTGTTTGCCTTACTCTGGATCAATTAACAATTACCAATTAATCCGCATATTGTAGATAAGAGGTGATCTAAAAAGGTCGAACTTGATGGACTAAAAGTTTTTTTAACCTTAATTACTATGTAACTGTTTAACTATATATATTATTGCTATAGGTTATTTTTTATACTACTACTCCATCGCTCCTCCGTCCCAGTGTAAACCTTGCAATTTCTCATTGAACATGGAATTGGTTACTTCTATTTTGTTTAATGTATAAAGAGTTAAAGTATTATATGTTCTATAATGGTCTTTCCCACTCATTATATCCTGTTAGGAGAAAAAGCAAATGTCTGGTGCCAAAATTGAATACAATTGTTACAAATTTTATTATCCTGTGGTTAATTTAGGAATTTCATGACATTTTTCTGATAAACATTTCTTGCCAAGTCTTGTTATTTCTAGCTTCTGTTCATTGCATGTTGCAAATAATTAATTTCAGAGGGAAAAACCTTTGTTATCACCAATACTAAACATATTCATCTTATCAATCGTAGAAGAGAAATCCATAGTAGTTAAGAAAGTAATTATGAATGTTTTAACTAATAATATTCAAAGTGCTGCTGTCAATATGTAAAAGTATATGGTGCCAAAATGTAAATATATTGATACATGGAACATGTTATAAGTAAAGAAGTTGCAGTTGAAATCTAAGAGCTGTTATGCTTAGGTCTAGACTAAATTCCTGCTAGGTAGTTGCTTAGGGTGCCAGGACTTAAGGGCTGCAATATATAAAGAAGGTACATTTATGTCTATTGCTACAAATATAGTAATATCGTGTATACTTTTGGTAAAGCTATCAAGCTTTCTCTTCATAAAAACAGTTGTATTTGCAGCTGTGAACAGGCGAGATATTCCTGTGTGAAGCTCTGCTACAACTAATGAACTTTTACCAACCTGATGACAACCACTTGACCAAGATTGCAGTCACAACTCTATTTACACTTTTGCCAAAGGGAGAATTATTCAAGATAATGCTTATCTACCCTCAATAGGACATCTAGGTGGGAAAATAAATCAGGGCCAAGTACCTGGACCCACTGCTGCAGAGAATGCAGTGATGACTCAGTACTCAGTATTGTGAATACCCACAGAAAATATCTCTGGTGTACCACCCATTTAGACATTTCAGTTCCAAGGTTTTTGTTTTCAAGAAAATCAATTTTAAACAACAGTTGTATCCAAAAATCTTCGACAAAACGTTTTCTGAGGTAATACTTGCCACTAATGTCAAAGAAAAACAATGGGGTGGTAATTGTGCTCCAATCTTTTCCTTATATTACTGTCTCTGTAGCGACACACAGAGACCCACATGCACATGTAGTTATGACAGTTAAACTAAAATGAGACTTATGCCTTTGTTTCCATTTATTTCCTACCTAAACACACAATGGGTGCACTTTGTTAATTCCTAGAGCAGGTGACCTACTGCACAATTATAGGGGTCGTCGCAGTTGATCCATGAATCCATCAAGTTACAGATCATATGGTCAGGTAAAGACGGGAGAAGGGCAAGATCACTACAAACTAAGTTCAATTATACATCAGCAAGGTGTGGAGGATCACTGATGGGAAAAGCCCACTTGGCAAGATGAACATGGTGCCTTGCTTCCTGGCCTTGATCAGTATAGCTTTGAGGATGAAAGAGAGAGGAGTGATGTGATAGAAACCTTCAATATATCAAAATATTTTATAAAGTTCAAGAGGGAATCATCTTTCAAAAAACAAATGTTGCAAGTACAAGAGGTCATAATTTGAAGTTGGAAGATTTAGGAGGAATATAAAAGAATACAGTTTTATAGAAATAGTAGCAGATAAGTGGAAATACTTTACAGTGAACGTGGTAGGGACAAACACAATTCAGAAATTCAAGCTTTCCTGGGGTAAGTGTAAGGCTATCCTGTAGTTAAATAAAGCACAGCCAACAAATCATGCACAAATTACATTATACAATCTGGGGACACTTTAGTCAAGGTAACACATTATAACATATGCTTCTCAGTAGTTGTTATGCCATGAACAGTAGCAAGAAGTCAGCCAAAGAACAGCAGGGAGGAGACCAGTAGTAGGAGAGGGACTGAGTTCAATAGCAAATATACCAAAGGGCCTGAGGAAGAACAATAGTTATACAATCTAATGGTCAGGGAAGATAGAAAAGCAGATTAAGAAAACATGCCAAGGTCATAGAGCCCGATACTAGGAACAGTGGAGAGACAAGCAGAAGTCAAAATCAATCCAGGAGTGCACAGGAACACAGAGTTGGTTGTTGTCTCCAACACATAAAAAGCTGGATGAACCTTCATGTGTGGAGGAAGCTGAAACTTGCAGCCACATCATTCATTTTAGCCTGGATCAGAAAAGGTTCTAACTGTTTGCCCATTTGTTTGTGGATGGAAAGAGGAGGTCATGGTGTGCTTCATTCACAATAGGGCACAAAATGCTCTTAAATGCTCTCCAAAACCTTGAGATGAGTGTGTTCCTTGATCATAAAGGATCTGACCTAGAATGTCATGGAGGTGAACAATCTCCTTTATAAACATATATATGAATAAACATATAACTAAACCATACTATAAATATCTCAATCATATTATGTTTAAGGGTATACATTTTCACAGAAAAAAAATCTAAAAAATATTTAAGAATTTTACCTAATCACTAAATTACAACTTATTTCACAAAATTGTATTAATTCCTTTATCCCACCCCACCACCACTTCCCCCCCCCCTCATTTTTACATCAATTGTTGTGAATTTCTAGTTATATGTCCTTAATAAAGATATATATATATATATATATATATATATATATATATATATATATATATACAGTTGCAAGCAAAAGTATTTGAACCCTTTGGAATGATATGGATTTCTGCACAAATTGGTCATAAAATGTGATCTGATCTTTATCTAAGTCACAACAATAGACAATCACACTCTGCTTAAACTAATAACACACAAAGAATTAAATGTTACCATGTTGTTATTGAACACACCAAGTAAACATTCACAGTGCAGCTGGAAAAATTATGTGAACCCCTAGACTAATGACATCTCCAAAAGCTAATTGGAGTGAGGTGTCAGCCAACTGGAGTCCAATCAATGAGATGAGATTGGAGGTGTTGGTTACAGCTGCCCTGTTCTATAAAAAACACACACCAGTTCTAGTTTGCTTTTCACAAGTAGCATTGCTTGATGTAAATGATGCCTCACACAAAAGAGCTCTCAGAAGACCTACGATTAAGAATTGTTGACTTGCATAAAGCTGGAAAGGGTTATAAAAGTATCGCCAAAAGCCTTGCTGTTTATCAGTCCACGGTAAGACAAATTGTCTATAAATGGAGAAAGTTCAGCACTGCTGCTACTCTCCCTAGGAGTGGCCGTCCTGTAAAGATGACTGCAAGAGCACAGCGCAGACTGCTCAATGAGGTGAAGAAGAATCATAGAGTGTCAGCTAAAGACTTACAAAAGTCTCTGGCATATGCTAACATCCCTGTTAGCGAATCTACGATATGTAAAACACTAAACAAGAATGGATTTCATGGGAAAATACCACAGAGGAAGCCACTGCTATCCAAGGAAAACATTGCTGCACGTTTACAGTTTGCACAAGAGCACCTGGATGTTCCACAGCAGTACTGGCAAAATATTCTGTGGACAGATGAAACTAAGAAACACACAACACTATGTGTGGAGAAAAAGAGGCACAGCACACCAACATCAAAACCTCATCCCAACTGTGAAGTACGGTGGTGGGGGCATCATGGTTTGGGGCTGCTTTGCTGCGTCAGGGCCTGGACGGATTGCTATCATCGAAGGAAAAATGAATTCCCAAGTTTATGAAGACATTTTGCAGGAGAACTTAAGGCCATCTGTCCACAAGCTGAAGCTCAAAAGAAGATGGGTGTTACAACAGGACAACGACCCAAAGCATAGAAGTATATCAACAACAGAATCTAATTACCCCCTCCTCTCCCTCCCGTGTCTCCTTTCCCCCCCTCCTCTCCCTCCATTGTGTCTCATTTCCCCATCCACTCCCTCCCTTGTGTCTCCTTTCCCCCTTCTTTCTCTCCCTTGTGTCTCCTTTCCCCCTCCTCTCCCTTCCCTCCCTTGTGTCTCATTTCTCCCCTCCTCTCCCAAAATTGTGTATCATTTTCCCCCTCCTCTCCCTCCCTTGTGTCTCATTTCCCCCCTCCTCTCCCTCCCTTGTGTCTGTCCCCCCTCTCCCTCCCCTGTCTTTTCCCCCCTCTCCCCTGTGTCTCTTTCCCCCTCTCCCTCCCCTGTCTTTCCCCCCTCTCCCTCCCCTTTGTCTATTCTCCCTCTTCCTCCCCTGTGTCTCTTCCCCCCTCTAACTCCCCTGTGTCTCTCCCCCCTCTACCTCCCCTGTGTCTCTTCCTCCCACTCCCTCCCGGTGTCTCTTCCCCCTCTCTCTCCCCTTTGTCTCCTCCCCCTCTCCCTCCCCTGTGTCTCTTTCCCTCCATCACCCTCGTGTCTCTTTCCCTCTCCCTCCCTTTCCCCTTATCATCCTCCTCCCTCCTCATCCCTTTCCCCCTTATCATACTCCTCCATCATCCTCCTCATCCCTCCTCATCCCTTTTCCCCTCTCCAATTCCCCCTCTTCTCCGTCTCCCCTCACTTACCTTGATCTGGTGAGCTCCTGCTGTTCTCTGCTCTCCATCGCGTCTTCCGGCTGTCCGCCTGGCATATGCTAATGACGTGACGTCACATAGTTACATAGTAATTAAGGTTGAAAAAAGACTTTCAGTCCGTCAAGTTCAACCTTTTAAGATCTCCTCTGATCTTCAATATGCGGATTAGTTATTAATTAGTTGTTAATTAATTGGTAATTATTTATTAATCAACGATTTATATATTTATTATTTTTTTTTATAAATAATTAATTGATCCAGAGGAAGGCAAGCAGAAAAAAAACCAAGTGAAACTTAGCCAATCGGCAAATAGCCAATTGAATAGGGTCCCAGGTCTAATATCTCTGCTATGATGAGCTATTCTGATTGCACATCCACACACAGCTCTGGTCATATCTTCCTCCACACTGCTTTGAGACATTGCTGTGTCACCTCCTTTGTTTTACGGCCAGCGTTACAGCCAGCATCCATCATGGATTGTTTGTCCTTGCTGCCTGTTTGGTCAATTAGCTGGCAGAATGTCTGGAAAAGATAATAGGCCTGCAGGCTGCAATCACCCCAGATCCATTGGTTGGATGAGTGAAGTAGTGTTGGGTGACATGAAAACTAATTCCACTCTAATGCAACAATGGAACACCAGCAATGGCTTGATCTTGAAGTTGCCAATGGTGTTCCCACCCAGAAGAAGGGTTAGCCGTTCTTTGTCTGTTTTGAACCCCGGTTCTCGCTTCTTGAAAGTATGGCTTGGCATTTGCTTCCAGAACAGTATTGTCTTATCAATGTTGGAGACCAGTTATGGTTGATAATTGCCTCTTTCCATGATGTCCTACAAAGTGGCTGGAAAGGCTAATGCTTTGGTGTCAGTGATCGCTGCTTTTACCGTGATTTTTATGTTTTAGAGGTTGTTCCTCTTCTTGAACAGGTCAAACCAAAATTAGCTGGCAGAGAAGCTGTGGATATGGCCATAGATGCTTCTGGCCTTTTCCATGATGATGGCCTGGCTGAGAGGCATGTTGTGCCCTATCTCATCAGGAATCCAGACCGATAGCCGCTTCTCCATTTCCTCCAGGGCGTAGCATCTGGACTGTGTGATCTTCTTTGCAGGATATGCTGTGCTGGTGATTCCTGAAGACTTGATGTTATCCTTGTTTTTCAGGATGGTGCGAATTGTGGAGTTTGGCTCCAATATCCATTTGGCGCTTTCCTTTCTCCAAGCGGTCCAGCACCTGCATCTTGATATTCAGAGGAATGCCCTGATCTCCAGTGATTGTATGCAAAACAGTACGAAAAAATAAATGAATGTAGAAGTAATATTTAACAACCACGTTATGAGAAACAAGGAAACTATTCTGAACCTTCTCTCTGCATGGTGGAGGTAGGAATTGGGGGTCTTTTCTGGCTCTTATTTCAGGATGGCACTTTGCTTTCGCTCTCTCTGTCTTCTGCTCTCTCTTTTAATGCTGTGACACTGTTTTAAGCACTAAACTGGGTCCTGCGAGGAAAGAAACAGCGTCATAGTGAAGCAGAGCGCTCAACAGGAATTGGCGGCCAAAAAACATTGATATAGCAGGGTTTAATGCAAAAAAGGGAATTACAGAGAAAACAGTGCTAAAAGGGGTAGCGCTAAGCAGGATACACCGATATATATATATATATATATATATATATATATATATATATATATATATATATATATATTTCAGGTTATATTTATCATTGTGAAGTGGTCCTTTAAGGTATGCAAGATTATAGAAAATGTTGGTCACTATAATATAATTTGTAGCGTGAATAAAATAGTTTCTTTAGAAATTATAACAGTGTAAATTGTCATTCACAAATTATATAAAAATTAGATAATAAAAATACTTTTTAATAGTGCAGCCTGAATTTGAGACAGGGATGTTTAAAACATATTAAACCATAGAAAAAAACAGGAATTCAGTTTAAATTCAACTCAACCTCAGCTAAACCTAAAGAAACTCTTTAAGAAGCAATACATATAACAGATAATTGCAGTCAGAAAGCAAGATACCATTCCTAATGCAGGATTACGTTGTATTAAAAACATTTTTAAGGTGTAAAATTTGTAAAGCTTGTAATAGGTGTGTAATGGAGAGTGACAGGATTAGTTATTAATACTGCAGGTAATAAAAATATGCTAAAGCAAAACTGACAGTTGGAGATGTACTGCTTGACTAAACGATATGTTAAAATGAAAAATATTTTTTTAAATAAATGTTCAGTTAGTTAAAGGACCATTGTAGTTGCAAATGGAACTTTGATCCAAACTATGGGAATGCGGCAGCTAAAACTGTCAGGGTTTTCTATAGCACAAATGGAAAGCTCATTAGTTTTCAATAACATACCCTCCAGAAAAATAACTTCAGGTGAAAACAATCGGTATGGTTCAGTTTTACCTTTTGTCTTGTATACAGACATACTGAAAGTGGATAGTCAGGTTTCATCAGTTGTGGTTCAACCTACTTAATAAAATCTGTGTGGAAATAATAGAATGCTTTCATCTTTATTCTACTTTAAGTTGAATACAATAGGACTAATGGAAAACAATGTATTCTTCTTCTCTGTAGAGAATACTGAAGAAGGAAAAAATGATGTTTAACTTTTTTGCCCCCTCGGCTTCCAGAATTGCTTGTAACACATTGAAATGTACTGCTTTTATGTTTCCTCTGCTAGTGAAGGGGTCGTCAGTTCATGTAAAACACCACGAGCCTCATTCAATGAGAAGCCCGCATGTCACAGTATACAGGCTGTATGTCTGAAATCGTAAACCATGCACTCTGACGGTGCAGTTCAGGGCGGAAACATGATCAATTAAGCAAGGCCTTAACTACCCATTTTTAAACAGCCAATAGAAAATGAGACCACCATCATTACAGCAGTATAAGATGGAAGTTACGTGTCAATCAATTAGTGTTTAGAGGTCCGATTTGCGATCGGACACGCAAACCCTCAAAATACAAAATAATACAAATGAATGCCAATACTGTTCTGGTCCATGTGGGTGGCCTGATATGTATTAACTCATTGATTCCAGACATCGATATAACCCCGGAAAAAAAAAAAATAATCCCATTTTTCGAGCTTGAGACTGTTGTGCAATTAATTCTAATGTCTTTCATCGCTTTCCCCATCTTTTACAGTGCAGTATTGATTTTTTATTTGCTTTTTCAGTGCTACGGACATGTCTTTAACTTTCTAGTACTTGTAGGATTTTCTTCTACATTTGCCGTTAATGGGTGTGAAAACAATTGCGGGCTTGGGGAATGGGAGCAATTGAATAGCAATTTGCCATTTTAGCAATCGCAATTCTTGTAGATGGGAAAGATCAAAGGCTTCAATGGCCTGTAAGTTCCGTTTTTAACAACCACAAGGATTTCAAGCCCGTAACAAGTAGCCCGTTTGTGGGCAACGCCAATTGAATAGCAAAATAATTTACAGGCTCCATTACGGGCAACAGTAACTTAGAATTGCTCAATTGAATGAGGCTCCATCTTTTTAGAAAGGGTTCAGGGTGTTTCTATTCTCCATATGGGGTATGCAAAGTAGTTACATCACGATTCTAGATAAGTTTATAGTATAGTGCTTAGGGCCCAGTGTGAAAAATACCAGTTAAAGGGAATGACATAACCATAGTAAAGCATCCTCTTATCCATGGTCGAAACTATGCTGTTGCAGGCAGTGTAATGCACAGGGGCACTACTCTGGGGGCCCCAGTACAGTCTAATTTTATTTTTTGCTGTATTTAGTTTTATGTTAATTTCTGTAGTGTAGTGGGCCCACCCCCCCTCGTAAATTAAAATATATATCACATATTATAATTGTCTAACTACGATTCGTCGTCACACTGCGTTGCGTAGCCCGTACGACTTAGCGATGAGCGCAGCAGGCGCTCATTGCCGAGCGAGCCTCGCGCAGCGAGGCGAGCCGTTAAACCGCTCTGTTGCGTAGTGCGTACGACTTAGCGATGAGCGCCGTAGCACTTTGGCAATGAGCGCCGCAGGCACTCATTGCAGGTGAGCCTCGCGTAGCGAGGCGAGCCATTAAACCGTAGCACTTAGAAAAAAATACGAGATGACAAAAATTACGAGATGAGCGGCGGAAACAAAACACTAAAAAAAACACTAAATACACACTAAAAAATAAAATAAAGGTCACTTACAGCATGGGGAACCAGGCAGGACGTCTGGAAGTGAGTTGGAAATCCAATTTACAGCTATTTAGCCGAGTTACAAAGATCGAAAATCGGCTAAGCGAGAAAAAAATGGCCACTGAAAAAAATGAAAACGAGGCTATACTACTACGAACTGCGTAAAACACAGCCACAGACGTATGTGTTTGAAAAACAACGAGATAAAGGATGCGGATTAACCGCGCAATGAGTAAAAAGACAGTAGTACTTTGGCAATGAGCGCCGCAGAAAAAATGCCGGACAAACAAAACGAAAACGAGGCTACAGCACTATAACCACGGAAAACACGTACCGATAATCCGCTAAGACGCATACCACACATTATCCGCCATTTTAGGATAATGCGGAAGTACACAGCTACGTTAACGGTTTCGGATCGCGCACACACACTATTACACTGCACACGTTCATCACGCTTACACAGCAGCTCCACACCACTAATGCTGCAGCAACATCAACACAGATTGCAGATCTTCAACACAATGCTTCAAAATACGTAAATTAATTTATTAATTTAAATTCTATATTTCAGTAGTACACAGAAAACAACATTAGCTACCTTACAATTACATGTGTATATTATTAACTAAGCAACTTTTAAAACATACACATCTGATTGCCGTCATTTTTTGACGGGCAATACGCTAGTGTATATATATATTATAAATGTGTATATAAATATATATATATATATGTAGTGATATAACATGACATTACATACTGGGATGAATTAGTATATTCAAGTATGGGAATATACTCCCCTTTTTGGCTGGTGTTGATAAGCCCAGGTCTGGCTATTGCTGCCTAGCAACTGTAAGGCTCAGAGCTAGACTGCGCTCACAGCATAGGCCTTAACCCTAATGGGTGTTAATTACAAAATCCTAAAGTAATTTAGATAATGCTTTACCAACTTTCAATAACAACTGACATTGAAAAATATACAATTGCAGTTAGAAACAAATCACTTCCTCTTTGATGTGGACAAATTATACATATTTATACAGCTGTGCTCAAGTTATATTTTGCCACCTTCATACTTAGTTGTAGTTTTTTTGCCCATTATTACATTTACATTAAATGATGTAGGGTAATCACATATAATAGTTGTCAAACTACGAAACGTCGTCACACGAAGCGAGGGGTCACATTTGCGGAAGTGGAGTCTCTACGGCACCTCACAAGCGGTTACAACCAGCCACAGAAGCGGGACTTTGCAAAAAAAACTATAATACGCAATAACTAAAGGACTTACACAAAAAAAATACGAGCCGCGGGACTTAGAAAAAAAAAATTACGAACTCGCAAAAATATGACCTTAAAGGTCGAACCGCTTACAGTCGAAAACATAAAAAAAAGACAAAATACACACAAAAAATAAAAACCGTACCCACAGCAAGGGGGGACACCCAGGAGGGTTACACCTCAATTTAAGGCCAATTCACAGAGTTTAGACACTCGAAAATTCCCTAAGCGAGAGAAAAAATGGCCACCAGAAAAAACGAAAACAAGGCTACACGACCCCTAAAGCCGCAAAACCCCACCAAGCACATACGACTTTTATAAAAACCCGTAGGAGGTACAACATACACCATTACCAAGGACGCTCAATCCTCCACACCCGCGTACCACAACTACAACACTAACTTACAGAATGCGGAAGTACCCAGCTACACAAACGGATTCCCCTTGCGCACACAGCCTATTAACACTACACACTGCACACATTGCTAACACTTACACCTCAGCTCAACAACAGGGCAAATCTACATTGTATGCTGCAGGAACATCAAAACAGATTGTTAACTCTTCAGCACATTGCTTCCTGCATACATTAATTACAAATAGGTAAAGTATATTAATTTATCATTTCATTAATTAATTAATTATCATGAAAAAATACATATACACAGAAAAAACACCACAGTATCGCAATAAACGACAAAGCCCTTCACCACACGCCTCACAAGGAGCGCCAACGGTGCTCATAGCACACAAACTACACCAGGGGAGGGACTTGCAATAAGCGCGAAAAGGAGATCAGCGCAGACATTACAATCAGAGCAAAAGCGGCTCTCATAACAAAAAATACACCAACCGAGAGGCTCGCAATGAGAGCCGAAAGAGCTCATTGCGAGCCTTGCGATGAGCGCCAAAGACGCTCAGAGCGAAGCTCGCAATGAGCGGTGAAGGATCTCAGACGACCAAAACACTTACTGTCTGTGGCAAACAGCATTACCTGCTTTACAATGTTATTGCCCCGTCATTTTTGGCGGGCAAGTCACTAGTACAATATATTTAAGCTACAGTATTTTGTTAAGTTAAATAATACATTTTGCCTATTATCAGATCTACTTCATCCATAGAGCATTTTGAAAATAAGACAATTCAGTGTCTATTGAAGTGAGTGGTAGCTTTGTAATGACAAATTCACTTTTGTAATGATAAATTCACTAACATTTCCATATCATGCATATATTAAAGTAACACACACCTTTTTCCACATGACCTAATCACATCCCAGATGGTATATTCAACAATAATAGTTAGACCCAGAAAACATGTTGAAGGAAAAACAGGCCACAGCATTTAGTGGTAAAAACAATGACATAATCAATAAACAATATTGAGGAGCATGTCAGAGATACAGTAGTACACCCAACACCCTGAACCTGTGGCCTACTGTGATAGAACCAGCTGTACCACCGTAGGTTAGGGACTCACTTCACCATTGGCCGGCAACGTCTCTCACTATCAGCCACAGTGATACCTCATGCGGTCCCCTCCCAGCAAATGCCATGGCCCGCTGTACACCCTCCTTACAAACTAGCATCATGAGTTTGAGGCCTAACTCATTACTTCATTTGTACCAGACTCTAAGACACATGTGACAGATCCATACCTAATCCTGTTCCGTTACTATTCATCATAATGTATGAAATTAATCTGATTTGATAAGCAAATATCTTCTTTATTTTATTTTTATAACAAAATAATGATAAAGTGTATAATTAAGTAGGGTTAAAAAGTAAAGTATTTCAACTACAAATGCTGTATTCTGGAGACTATTTATTCAACTGTTCTAAAGTTAGGCTCCTAAGAAAACATGGTAAATAAGGATCTTACATTATGTTTTAATTAGACATTGATCTTTGATAAAATTCATAATCAATTATCTGAAAAAAGCCATCTTAAATGCTGTCATCCACCCAATATAAGGTCAAAGTGGGAGGTACCATTAGAAGGTAGCTGCTAAATTGTCAGGCATCGATTGTAATTAAGCGTCAATGAGTTGTTGCTGTGAGGGCAGTTTTTGAAAGTTTGTCTTATTATCTAATGATATTGTCCATAAAGCCCTTTAGACCTGTCTCTAAGCTTAACCCCCTTCCCTGATTACTTTATCAGAATGGAGGTAATGAGTTGAAAGGAGGCTAAAACTCTAACTTTTGGAAGTGAATTTAATATTTAATACTGCATGCTTTTTAGCGCCACTGTTTAGGCACTCAAAAGCACGCTATTGCAAAATTTAGCACTTAGAGTGGAATTAGAAGGAAAAATAGCACTATAGTGAATAGGTGGTCATCGGGGGTAGCGTTAAGCAGGGTTTACCGCTATTTACTTTCAAATGAGACTTATCAATTATTTAAGGGTGTTTTGCCTTACTCCAAAATCTATGTTTCGACCTAACCTAACCAGTCATTTGACCTAACCTAACCTCCTCCAAGAGATAAAGAGATGCAATCATATATGTAAATAACCTTTCAGTGAGACATTTCAATGCAATATTGAAACAATCCTTATTATGCAATACAATAATAATTAGTACTAATGCCAATCTATAGATCCTAAGTCTGACCTCGTGACTAGGATGCATCTGGTGCCTTAAGATTATGTCACCATCAGAGGGGCACTGGTTAATTGTTATAGAATGTTGTTTGGAGTAACCCAAGCTGCTTCCTCTCATTAGCTGGCATTTTATAAGGAAGGAACAACAGTAACCAACATTTAAATGGAGAAATAACCTTACCCTAAGCTGTGGAACTACATAATATAGAAGAGTAATTTATCTCTGTTGTATGTTCAGTACTAATTTCCTTTGATACTTTACTAGTCACATTGGTGCAGCAGAAGTTAAACTATACTCTGTTGAGTAATGAGAGGCTGTTGTGATTAATATAATCGTACAAGCGGCTCCACATGCCTACATAATTCTGTCTCATACACTGAGCACTATTTCACGCTCCCACTGTTCTCTAACTTGTACACAAATATTGCACCAATGCATAAATATCTGCTAACCATACAGGAAAATTCAAAGCTTCTTTCACAGCTGGATCTGCCAGCGAGCAGAATTAAAACTTTGGCTGCTACAGTATTCATCATCTTAACCCCATAGATGTGAGTTAATAAGGCTCAATTCTCCGGGATTTTCTAACACTGGTTAGTTTTTCTCAAATCTTTCACTTTCAATAATTCCTTGGAAAATGTCTTGAAATGTATCCGTCAGCGGTGATAAATGATAAAAGATATGTACACATTGTTTTTCAAGTGTGATATCTCTCTCACATTTTACTTTATTTTATTATTTATATATGTAGCACACCCTACCCCAATTTATATTTGATGTGACAGCCTTTAGGACAGGCCTATTTATACATTAATATATATATATATATATATATATATATATATATATATATATATATACATATAGACGAATAAGCCGATTATTGCAGTATATAATGATAACTTTTTAATTAGACAAAATTATTCATAATATAATGAGAAGCTTTCAAGAGATGACTTCACTTTATCAAGTCAAAAAGTAATAATCATAAAGAGAGGGTATCTCTCGAAAGCTGGTCGCTATACTATGAGAACATTTGCCAAATAAAAAAGGTATCACTATATACTGCAATACAAAAAGTTTTATTCATCTAGATTACTGGACACTCACGGCTACCTCAATCTTCACAAATATATATAATATATTTATAGTAAATAAATTGTATATCTGTGTTAACATTTGAATATCTAAAACAAGTTTAAAAACCTGCTTCCAGATCAGAATTCCAAGAAAAACAGTTATTACACTGCATTCTGGGAAGTTGCACTGGGACATGCAAATGTGCCCACAAATGCCTCGCTCTTCAATCCTTAGCCATTATCAAACATGGCTTCCTTTAAGCTTATGCATGCTGTATTACACAGCTTTAATGCAAAGCCAAGGTTGGATTAAACACAGACTGAGTATCCAATCCATGTACAGCTATTTCAAGCTTACTGGCTATCATCAGCATGGAGCGGGATCTCAGCCTGTGTTGTGGATTTTATGAGAGGGTATAATTTGTTATATCTATCTTTCTATCTATTTGTTTATTACACTTATGGACACAATGACAGTGTTTTACAGTGTGCCTCCATCTGAGAATGTGTTACCATAGATTTAGGCTTTCTATTATCTCTGTGTTTAAATCTCTATTATAATAAACCATTCAATTATCCAAAATGTTTTGGATATTTTTTGATAATTGTTACCTTTTTCAAAGTCCCATTTAAATATGTTGTCCTAAATATATATTCACTGCTGTTCTCTACCATGATTGTAAGTAAGGGTGCAATAGCCAATGAGGGTACTGTTGTTCCAACGCAACTACATTTTATTGCAGGTTTGAAAATAGTATGCAGCCTGTTACTTCAAGAGCTACCGTTTGGGCTCCCATTTTAAATAGTTGTATTCCCAAGATAAGATTTTACTGAAACACTTTTAAAATGCCTATATTTAATGGTTACTATTCATTCGGTTGCTGCCCTGTAACTATTCTAGATATAGAGTTTTTCTCTTAGTTTGATTCAAAGCTCTTTCTCCAGATATCCAGATATGGTGTTACCCAAAGACTGGGCAAACAGATAAGTATTAAGCTTCATTTTGGATGAAAGTTCTAGCAACCAATGATTGTACTCTTTGTACCTTTAACTGTGATGCACTTGATGATCAAAGAGCAATGGTAGGATTGTATGGAACCTAGACTTCTTTCAGTTAGCTAGGGACATGATCATGTAGAGCATAGGTTTCCAAACTTTTGCTATTATTATTATTATCCTTTATTTATAACGCGCCAACATATTCTGCAGCGCTACACCCCCCCCCTAAAAGACCAAAAAATGTTAACACCCCCCATTATAACAGTTTTCCCCTTCAAGCCATCTGATATTTGTGAAAAGTAATGGCCAATATGTGCTTCATCTTGGAAACTACTATACCGATTTTGATAAATGTAGCACATATAAAAAGATTGGTACTTGTTGAGACTTTTCTGCTGCGCAGATGGATTAAAGTAGCCAACCCGCTGCTGCCCCCCAAGACGGCTTCAGTGCCCACTGGTGGGTGGTACCGCCCACTTTGCGAACCTATGATTTAAAACTTTGAAGGTCAGTAAGGAAACCTTGAAAAAAAAATCATCATTTGTCTGGCAACCAGTGCAGAGAATGGAGAATGGGTGTTATGTTACAAGAGCACGCCTTGCTTACTTATCTGGAAGTCCAAGGAATGGTGCATTGCAGTGCTCAAACTAGAACATCACAAAGGCATTGACCAATGTAGTCCGATCCTCTGAAGGAATCAAGTGCTTAATTCTTGATATATTTTTCAGGTGAAATTAAGAGGCGTCTGTGATATGAGATAATTTGTGTTTGTATTAAATGATAGATACATTTATGCTTCATCAGCCCAGCAATTAAAACTTGTCTTCTTATATCCACCATCGGAAGCATATTCACAACAAACCACATGGGAGATAAAAAGGATCTTTGTGAACTTTGGGACCCCACATGTCAGTAATGTAGGTGTAGATGAATTTACCCTTGAGGACACTCTCTGGGATTTGTCTTGTAGGAAGGATATGAACAAGCTCACTTGAAACTATTAATTAAAATAGCATGGTCCAAAGTATAAAATACTGCATAAGGAGGGTAAGCATAAAACAGCTACTCCTGTCTGTTGCCATTAGTATATCATTTAAGAAACATACCAGAGCTGTTTCAGTCCTATGCCATTTTTTGAATACTGACTCAAATGAGTCATATAAGATGTCGGATGACAGCCAGGTGTCTAATAGGATGGCAGCAACTTTCTCAATTACTTTTCCTAGAAATAGAAAATTTCAATGCAATATCAATCCAGAAAAGCCTTTTAAGCATATGTCTGCAAAGAGCATTGTATGATTTTTGTTTACACTGGGCCAATCAAGTCTATGCACTCTACTAGAAGGTGCAAGGGACCTGGAACCTGATTGCTCAGTATCATAGCAGGAATTTGGACATGGATAGAAGATAGCAGATAGAAGATAGCAACATTTTCATACTTTGACTGAGGGATAGCCTAACTAGCATCTAGACATATTGGTTTGCATAACCTTTCTATGGTGAGAAAAAGCTGAGATGACTTGTTGCTTGCAGCTGCGGTTTCTCTTGACAGGAACTATGAGTTTTTTCAAATTGATAGAACACTTTTGCAGTTTAAGTCTGTAATCCGAGGTGCAAGACTTTCTACAACTTATTTCCAGTCTGCAACCTCTCTTTTTCATCTCCCTGATGGTTCTATCAAACCATGGAGCTTGGTTGTAACATTCTTATCCAGTGCTATTGTCACACTCCTATTATAATGGTGGTTTAGAGACACATTATTCTTACAGTCTTCCATTACATAAAACGAATAAAAAATCCAACTTAGACATCAGGGTTTTTTGAGTGATACTTTTCAATAGACGGTATGTTTATATCTCCACAAGAGGATGTCTATTTGCATGAGTAGTTACAGATAATTTCATAGCAGTGTGGTCTGATCACACAATTGGGTCTATTGTATGATCAAAATATTCAATGTGGAACACAAAATCCAATATGTGACCTCTTTAGGGGGTGATGGAGGGGACGACTTGTGTAAAGTCCAGAGCATGCATTAACAACAGTAGATCTTGCCCAAGTTGGGACAGCTTATCATCCACTTAGGTATTGATGTCATCATGGCTAATTTTCAAAATAAAGTGGCTTGAAATCCAAGCTTAAATTGGAGCACAGTAGTGAAGCACTGAATAATTGCAAGGTATAGCTGTTTCTAAGATGGGGTCTGAATTCCCATCTAACTCAGTTTGGTAAGGCAAGTGATGTCCTCTGCCTGACAGTTGTTTTGTTCCTTATAACCCAATTTGTGACTGTGTAAGAAGGTTAGCAGACTTTTAACTAGGTTACTTCACTTTATCCTCAACAATGTAATTGTGATATAAAATGTACTTTGTGCAGTGTAACAGATACGTTCTGGAACCATCAACATTCTTCTTGATCTCTCTTGTGAGCTTTCATGTTACACAGTTGTGACCTAAAGGCATGATCACAGGGGAGAGGCTTGACACAACTAGTGTCTCATGCTGCTCAGACACACAGCCACTGCTAACAAGAAGATATACTATAGAGCTCCTTCCCTGTGAGTGTGACTTTATGTCTCAGTTGTGCAATTTGGCAGCTTTCATAAGAAGGAACAGGAAGAAAGAGGGAGAAGTTGAGAAATAGTTATTTTGGGGGCTTCTTAGCAGGAAGTGAAGGTTTTTATTTCAATTACAGTGAGGAGAATAACATGAATTACCTCACGTAATTGCCTAAACCTAGCTTTAAGGGAAAAAAATTGTTGTAAATTATATGGGTCATATGTACTAAAGGGTAACATTTTGTTGAACCCTTGAAGATAGAAATCCAGTGATTATCATTTGGACGTGTATCCCCAAGTATTATTAAAGCAAATATCAGAAAAATATATTTATTTTCAACTTCACACATTATACGTTATAACACTCAAATACATTGCACAGAGAGAAAGCAACCATATGGTTTGAACACTTTAACATTGGCATTACAAAGCCTATTCACAGAGGGATGACTCATGTTAAATGTAAACCATTAAATAGAAACAAATGCATTCTTGAAACCTGAACATTAATTTCCAGTGATTCTGATGATGCAACCTAATTACATATGCAGACACTGATAGAAGTATTCAAATGCCTAGAAGCCCATATTCAGCTATTTCAAAAAGGAAAATACTTTTTTCACCCTTTTTAAACCCAATATCTGATGGTGCAGAGTGCAATTCGTAGATTACAGTATGTGGCCTTTTAGTATATTCTTTATTCAAAAATAAAAATAACCAGCAAATTAGCAAACTAACTTTACATTTTTGGAGAAAACAAAATGTGTTTTTATACTACAAAGCAAGATTGCAAAATAAATTTTCCCAATATAAATATATTAGAATTTTGCTGGAGAATGACTTAAATTTACATTAATGTCCAAAAGTCACCACAGGAGAACTCTGCATATCTTCAACCCAAGACAGGAATGCATATTTGAGCCAACTCAGATGGCATCTCATTCACTAGTAATCAAAGCGGAAAACTAAAATAGAAGACATGCATCTGGCGCTCATTGTTCTGTGGTTCTCACGCACTGACAGATTCTTGGCAGTGACTTTGGGATAAATTAGGATAAAAATAAAAAGCTGGCAGCGATCAGTGCACCTGTGATACATGACATGCCTGACGATGATGGGACAACCTATAAAGTAGGCGCGTAAACTGTCACCTTCTTAAAGGGATGGTTAAATCTCAAACTTTTTGCCATTCATTAACTTCTCCATTAAAGGGAATTTGAACTCATGAATTCTGCTCTTCACTGTTATATAGAGCAATCCTCATCAAATAGCACTTTAAAATACAAATCTTTTAAATGCACAAGTGAGTAATCTTATGTCCAGCCATCTTTTATCATACACTGAAAGTATTTTTGACACCTGTACCCAAGATGGCTGACTGACTTAGCTGATTTGCTAAAAAAAAACCTTTATAGATCCTGACTGACTAAAGAAAATAAAAAAGTCTGTGATTAACACTTATTTGATGCTTGTGTATTATTATTATTATAGTTCATTTATAACGCGCCAAAATATTCTGTAGCGCTGTACATAAATTAAGTTCAGACAAAGATAAATACAAATTAACATATAGCAAAGCAAGGAGGGCCTTGTCTCTGAGCTAGGAATCCAATGTCCATAGTGAATTCCCAAAGTACTTAGGATAGAAACTCGCAATCAAAGGTATAGTGAGTGGTAAAAGAGGGAGAGAGAGGTGATAAGCGTGTTAGGGTGGAAGGTGATACACTTCTTTAAAGAGAAGTTTTGAGGCAAGAGTATAATCTGGTGGAGTTAAGCAAGGAGTTCCAGAGACTAGGGGCAGCACGAGAAAAGTCCTGGAGGCGGTAGTGAGAGGAGGTGACAAGAGTTGTAGAAAGAAGAAGGTCATTAGCAGAACGAAGAGGGCGGGTGGGAGAGTATTTGGAGAGGAGAGCAGAGATGTAAGGGGGAGCATTATTGTTGAGTGCTTTGTTAGTTAGGGTCACAATTTTAAATTTTATTCTTGAGGCTAAGGGAAGCCAGTGGAGTGATTGACAGAGAGGTGATGCCGACACTGAACGTTGTGTACGGAAGATGAGTCTAACAGAGGCATTCATAAAGTGGATATAGTCAGGTGGTGGGTAGGCCAACAAGAAGCAAGTTGCAATAGTCGAGATGATGAGAGAGTGTATAAGGATTTTAGTTGTGTCTTGTGTTAGATAGGGGCAAATTCTGGAGATGTTTTTTAGATGGAGAAGGTAAGATTTAGTTAGTGATTGTATGTGAGGGATGAAAGACAGAGCGGGGTCCAGTAGAACCCCAAGACAATGGGCTTTGAAAGGAGGGGGTGAGGATGATGTTGTTGACAGTGAGAGAGATGTGAGGAATTGACACTGTAGGAGAGGGAGGGAAGATTAGGAGTTCAGTTTTAGACATGTTAAGTTTGAGATGGTGAGTGGACATCCAAGAGGATATACTAGAGAGGCAGTTGGAGACGTGTGTTAGAAGAGAGGGGGATAGATCTGGTGCGGAGAGGTAGATTTGGGTGTTGTCTGCATAGAGATGATAATGAAGCCCAAAAGAGTTGAGGGTACCAAGTGAGGAAGTGTAGATGGAGAAGAGGATGGGGCCTAGGACTGATCCTTGGGTTACACCAACAGACAGGGTGTGAGGAGAAGAAGAGGTGTCGGAGAAGGAGAATGATCGATTTTGTAGGTATGATGAGAACCACGATGGAGCAGTGTCTCGAATACCGAGGGAGAAGAGGATATGGAGTAGAAGTGGATGGTCGACAGTGTCAAAGGCTGCAGAGAGATCTTGAAGAAGAAGAATTGAAAAGTGACCTTTTGACTTGGCGGTAAGCAGGTCATTGGTGACTTTAGTGAGATCATTCCAAAACACCAAGAGCCATGAATTTTAAAATCGAGTTTGCCTGTGATTTATTCTATTTTAAAATTGATCAGTTAAACACTGTTTCATTTAGCGCTTGGTCTTCTAGGAACACATCTACAGAGTTAAAAGGGGTATGCCTGTATTTATATACAGGTATACCATGCTTAATGCTAGCCCTTTTATCATTGTTTTGCTATAATGCTATTTTGACCCATAATTCCCTGTTCAATGCGCTGCCTCGCTATAACGCAGTTTTTGCCTGCCAAACCCCTTTTAATACTCTGATTCCCAAAAAATCCAGAATCCAGGATGAGCCAGAAGCTTCAACATCACAAATGTAAAGCTTATATTTCTGCTAATGTTCAGTTTGGGTTAGTGTTATGTTTGCTGTTTGTTTGATGTTCATATAAAACAAAAAAAGGTAAAATTTAAATTGCAATTTTTTTTTTTTCATTAGTTCCATTATCCCTATCTTCCCTATATTTAACTGACCTGTTTAGAGTTGTTTCGCTTAACACGCCTATTGCTTGGAATCTACAATCTACAGCGTTAAACAAGGTATAGCTGTATATAGTTCAATCGTGTCCGTCTCTCTGGGACCCTATGGAAAACAACATGCCAGGCACAATTGTTATGTCTCTGGTTGTGCTTATTCATACGGTTTTATTAGGAAAGGTACTGGAGTGGGTTGCCAGTTGCGTCTCCAGTGGATTGTGATTTGTCTGACCTCTCTGCTATGACCTACCCATCTTGGATGACCCTACATGGCATAGCTCAGAGATTCACTGAGATACATAAGCCCCTTCACCACGACAAGGAAGCGATCCAGAAGGAGTATGTCACAATCTGCTACTTCCATTGGATTTGGTAAGGACCTAGGTCAAACCTATTCAGCAGAATTGTGCAGTCCTTGTACACCTCTCATAGCAGAAGATAGACCATACACAGGAACCACTCCCAGAAACTTGTTTCAGCAGACCAGTATATCAGGAACACCATATAATCCCTTACAATTAGGATTAATGCACTGAAGGACACTTATACCTTGTCTATGTAAGTACGATACCACTGTCATACCTTTATTAATTGGCACATTTTAAACCATTTTCTGACACACAGGCTGGCAAATCACATAGGCCCCATCCCTAAATAATAGACTCCCCCCTGCTTACTGAGAATCCCTGTACCTATGATGAGATCAGATATTTAATCTCATCCTGTTGATTATATTTAGGTGGGCTGAGTGAGTTATCACCAGATAACAACACTGTAACATAATAGGCTGCCCCTTGCTTACTGGGAACCCCTGTACCTCTGATGAGATCAGATCTTTAATCTCATCCTGTTGATTATATTTAGGTGGGCTGAGTGAGTTATCACCAGATAACCACATTGTAACATAATAGGCTGGTGCAATAGCCTACAGAATAGCTAATATGTTGTTTTTTTTAAAACAATTTGTATAACATGAAACATAATAGATTTGTTATGCAGAGCATACACCAAGATACATACAGTATAACAGTGTAATCATATTTTAACCATAAGCACTAAGAAATACACAACCATAATAATAAAAACAGGGTAACTCAGGCATGACAGAGTAGCAACCCACAATGGGTTTCTTTCTTTACAGCCATATAAATATACTACACCATTAATATTTAATAATTGTGCAGTTTTGTTTTAATGACAGCATTAGATAGCAGTAATTAATGGGAGGAACCTTGGATTACTATCTCTGTATCGTTCTGTTTAAAAATCACCCCTTTGAATTGCTACTTGACAATAGAACTAAATCGCCACAATACTACTAGGATAACACTTCCACGGGGCATAGAGCAGTCCAAGCATTAATAACACAAACGGTTTCCGTAATGCAAGGTTTTCTCTAAATATATGTTTATGTGCATCCCTTACACCGCTGCTAAAGCTGTTAGCTTGTCATATACTTCACAAATATGTAACATTTTGTTTCTATACTACAGTTAAGCGGTGTGCACATGATAAAGGGACAGTCACAACAACAGGAAGCTGGTTTCATTTTAAAGAACATATAAAACTGGCTATACATTTAACTTTTTTACCTTTTTTTCTACAGTACATCATTTTCTAAGGAATACATCATTGTTTTATGGCTAATTTACAACTCATAGTACGTTATAAGGGTCAGGTCAGTCGATACTAATTGAATGAAAACATTGCTTTTAATTTTTTTGCCTACCACAGCGACAGACAAGCAGGCTGTGATTCTAATTAGTGCATCAATGTAGCTAATTAGTATTCCAGGGCAATTAATTTGCATAAAAATACTAGTGAATTTTAGTGAATTTATCAGGTATGGTTGACTTTAAAAAATGACTAGTGCAATGTACAAACAGTTTCCCATGCTCTTTATGAATAACCTAAAAAAATAGCATCTTGATTTTGGGGTGACAGACACCTTTTAATTGAATATATCTCTATTATTCATACTTCTTGCTCAAACTGCTTCCATTATTTGTAAATTGCGATAGCACTAAAAAATATAGTGCAATAATGTGTGTCCCTATTTGGCAACTTGAAATGCTGTGAGCCACAAAGCCAAATAAAATCTCAGTCTGTGTCCGCTGTGAGTGCTCAGCGGAAAAGTTTTGCTGGAAATATTTATGAACATGTATTATTTTTATGAAAATCTAAACTATGAGCATAACTTCATAGTTTGAATTTATAGGTTTGGAATTCTACAAATAACTAAAAGCAAAGGAAAGAGCAGAGGAGAAGTCAAAACATAGAGAGACAAAAGACAGAAGGGACGAGAGATCGAAAGTGAAGATAAGGATAATTTTCCAGTGCATTAGCTGATCCTAACCGGATATATTTGCCTTTAATGTGTCTTATATAAAGATTTCCTGTCACATTTCTTAGCGTCTACTCGAGCGGCAGTGAATAAAGATAAATATATGCCCCTGGGCTATAGAAAAGCGCACAGTCCCTGGTAAATACACAGAGTTTTGTAAAGAATTTAAGTCTCCTTGTCTTCCATAACAAATGTAATGTTAATATTTTTTGTACTTTTTATGAGTTGAACTCCTTAGGGGCCTCTGAGACGGGATGAGTGTGTTCATTAACTGCAGCCTTTTTTGTTGTAGTATTTATCAGTAAATACATACAGTATAAATAAGTAAAAGGAGGTCGGTGCAAAGAAATAGCAAATAATGAAGGAGATTTATCAGTCACATGGCACCTTGTAAACATGTCATTGTGAGCATAACAATAGAGAAAATGTTAATTTTAGCACATTTTGTAGGTGCTACAGTACATGTTGACCTCTAAGGGGGCATGATATTATTTTACGTATTCAGCAATAGGGGACTGGGAATGAAGAGTTCTGCTTTTAGTATATATGACCCCACCTCCTCTATACACATGTTCAGAAACAGAGTTTGCTTCTATCCTTTCACAACTATCAAGTACTTACATATAGAGAAATCTTACTTTTAGCAGTCTGATTGTGTTTAGAAGTTCTCAGTCATGAGCAGTCTGCTAAAAGTAAGATTTGTTTCCACGAAAAATGCATATATATTTATAGTACTTTAAAAAGTACTCAAAAACTTCCGTATTTTGTGCCAGTCATGTTCTTTTTTACGTCATTATAACTCAATGGCATTATTTATAGTAAGTGGTATAACTGCGTGAGTATTACAACATATACATTTTGTTGATGTTGTTGTTTAGTCATTCAGTAGTATCCGATTCTCAGTGACTCTATGGACTGCAGCACATTGTGTGTCTGATTGTGCTTATCCATAAAGTTATCTTGCCAAATATACTGGAGTGGGTTGCCAGTTCCTTCTGCAGTGGACCACAATTTGCCTGACCTGTCTGCTATGATCTGCCCATCTTGGGTGATCCTGCATGGTATAGCTCACAGCTTCATTGAAGTACACAAGCCCCTTTAACACAACAAGGTAGCGATCCAGAAGGGCATCATATAAATAGGAACATATACATACACTGTAGAACAAATCAACATGCAAGGTCACACCATATCATTATTTATTATAGGCTAATATAATTTGTAGCCTTTTAATACTCTTTAAAATGTTTTTTTATGTATGTGGTTATCTGATAATGGTAAAAATACTATCCACTTTGAATGAGTGAGTTTCTCTATAATCTTATCATATTGCTATAAAAATGAAAGTATAAAAGTATGCAAAGCATGGTTTAATGAAGCGTTCTAACTCCTGCTCTTTATGTGAATATTAGAGACATATGTGACTCCTATGTCCGATAATTGTGTTAAGCAAAATTCTGAATGAGTTAAAGGGCTAAAACAAAATTAGTATATGAAGAAAAAAATAATAATATAGCTTTTAAATATTACATTTAAACTTTAGTGTTTCAGAGATGAGCATGGCTGCCTCTCTCCACCCCCTCTTATGTATTTAGGGGGAAGAAGAGCCTAAGACTACTGCTTGAAGTGGCAACTGCAAGGGAATGATTCCTATCTGGCCAGTGAATGGACTTTTTTATGAGTGGATCCGAAAGGCTGACTGACATCAAACTATTACAAACTTCAATGTTAGCTTCCATTAGGAAAATGTAACGTTTAATAGTATTCAATTATTAAAGTACATGTGATTACCTATAGTTGTAAATTATACTGTATTAAAAACCTCTGCGGTGTCACTTTTAGCAGGTGTAGGATTACATTGTTTTATTACCTCTTTTTAAACCATTTCTTCCTTTAGCAACGGACACCTGACAGAACTTTAAGCTGCTCTGAAATCGTAAAATTCCCTTTTTTTAAAATGTATTGTTTACTACCAAAATTAATAAAAAAAAGCCAATCAATAAAAGTTGTAATCAGTCCTTAGGTGCAGGGTGCCAGCTGTATTAATGCAGTTAACATTTCATAATTTATCAACACTCTGCAGGCTGATTCATGTGTATCATTCATTATTAGTTAACACAGATTATAACTGCTCAACAGATGTCAATTACAGAGTTCAGACGCTGCAAACACAACAATCTAACACAAGCTAATTAGGAGTGGTTAACCCTTTGTGGACTTGACTCTGTTGCAGTTGGGAAAAATTTTAAATCATTCATCTTTTTATGCAGGTGTGTATTTAAGTTTATGTCTGTAAAAGGTCTGTAAAGAGTTAGGTCTCAGAGTGGGTTATCATGTCCATAAAACTAACCTATGAAGGTTAGTTTGTTCTCTGATTTAGCACCTCTACCTTTGTTTTTTGTTTATGCAAATTACCTTTAGTGATTAGTCTCCCTAAGGGTGATGGGGGACTCCAGATGTCAGATGTGGACCCCTTGCTCACTGAGCCTTAGGGAGTTCAGCTACACCTTACTGACGAGGCCCAATGAAGGCCGAAACGTACTGGGGTTTGCTGTTTGTCTTGTTCAGGGTAGAATTGCCTGGTATTTCGGGGCTTGGTCACTCTAGTGAGTGGGAGCAGACTGATATACTACAGGTTATTTCTCCCTATTAAGGTTAGTTCGTTCACTGATTTAGCACCTCTAACTTTATTTTTTGTCTGTAAAAGGTAACATAGAAACACATGGTAGATAAAAAACACATAGGCCTACCTACCTGAAATGTAGCCTTTTTTAAGCCTTATTATACATTTAGACTTAGCACAGACATGCTAGAATTCCTTACCATTGTTTGATCCTACCACTTCTATTGGAACCTTGTGCAATTTATCTACTACCCTTTCAGTTAATTCATACTTTCCCAAATACCCCAATTTTTTTCAGCTTAAAACCATAACCTCTTTATTATTGCCTTCTTCTTTTCTGAAAGACACTTTTTTTTCAGTACTCAGTTGCAGAGAAAATGCCAAAATGTTAACGACAACTATTGTGCCATATGTATAATATACTCCTATATAACACTTGACTTGATAAGGTGCAAAGTAAAAAACAAAACAATATAGCCTTTGCATTTTAACTATCATGCAATTTAAATATGACAACATATTTCAATTATAAATTTCCTTGGGTTCACTATCAGTTTATAGACAAGTATACACCTTACACAAAACAATGTTTATTGATAATAACAAGACAAGATAAACAATTGTATGAATCAGAAATCATGAAAACAATCTATATTCAGATTGATTACAATATAAAATCAGTGAGAAATATACAAAATTGTATCAAACTTGGGTAACAATCAAATATGTATTCCACAGAGTATATTTGGTATTAGCATTTAGTAATATGGCATATTCATACATGAACAATCAAGGTACTCTATAAAAATAGCAAACAGCAATGTATTAGATTATCATAATAAGGAATTTTATAACAGAATTTAATACACTTAATTTATCAAATCAATCAATCTGTTTTTGAAAAAATTGTCATAAGGAGAAAAAAATATGAATTAGTAATTATATCTATAAAATCAACTACACTGTAACAATTATAAGGTTAGAGAGGTGACCCCTTTCTGAATAGGACCCGTTCTTAAGTCTAGTCAGAAGTAATGCTTTTGGTCTTCTTTTTAAAAAATGATTAAACAAAAATAGATATAGTGAATAGCCACAGATATACTATTCTCTTATATTTATTATACGTCCATTTTTAGTCACATGGCTTATTTTAACCAATACTTATTTTATATATATATCTTAAACTCTCATGAATGGGTGATGTAATGTATAAATCAGGATACACTTATCTCCTGAATCCACTTAAGTTCAACGTGAAATATCTGTGTAGATAATTGCCATAAGCTCATCTCCTATTTCAAAGAGTTTATAATAAACCCAGAAATATATGTGTATGATACAAAATGATTAATGTCCAAATAGCATGAATATATGTTTTTACAGTGGTAGATAAAATAATCATGAAATAACATATAGTAGAAGGTGAATATTTTGTATTTACAAATGTCACAGATCTTGTTGCAAGCTTAGTTCTTTAACACACCTGATGGCTTATCTTGGGAGACTTCAATGATTGACTTGTGAACAACCTGCCACAATTTGGGACCAGACCTCCTCTGCACAATGAATAGCTTAAGCTTTAAGCAAGTAATTTAAGATTCCACTCATATAACTGCTGCAATGGACAGCATTGGCCATGTCTATTTATGACCCCTTACATTGCCAACTACTCCTTCTGGTTTGAATTAAAAATATATTCACCATCTGTCTAGGCTAAGTGGCATGATAGTAATTAGCAACAAAACATGCATTATTAGAAATATATTGTAATTGCTGATATTCTACAGGATATTTCTTCCCGTGAAGGGCACAGGTGAGCTAAAAGAGGCTGCTCTCTGAGTAGATAACCAGACTTATAGCTTAAATGACTTCTGCAGTGCTAATACAATAAGGGTTTGTTTTCTTCTTTAACCGACTTGTGGTAATCCTGAGCGTGGCTCGGGGTTAATTGTCAGTACCTAAAGCGGCAACCCCGAACCACGCTAGGGATCACACGCATCTGTCTTCTGGGTTCCCTTCCCTGCATGTGTAGGTGGGGGGCAGAACAAGGTGGTCTGGCCTCATCAGCAACCAGCCAGACCGCCAGGGCAGTTAATAGCTGATTAGTAACACAATCAGTATTTAAAGAAAATAATTTCAGTGTAGCTTTTAAATGTTGTATTTCCAATACAGTGTTTCAGACTTGAGCTGATATTCTTCTCTTCACCCTCCTATCAGGTATTGTGTGTGAGAGGATCTACCCATGAGGCTATCGTTATAGATCTACTTATTTTCCTACTTCCTTGCAGAGGCCACTGCAGGCAGACCTAGACCGTTCAGAAAAAAATTATTGGACAACATACTGGGCAAATCCTCTACCATCTCCTGGATATAATATTCCCTGAAACAATGAAAAGTCCAAATGTAAATCTTAGAAGCTGCATTAAATTAATGTTCTTCAAATAGTGAATGTATTTTTAATCAGTTACTTAATACATAAATAAAACCCTATTATATTGCCACAACAATGTCCATGTAATAAAGCCTCACATTGCTACTGATTCTCTATGAAATTAGCATTTCTATTTACTCACCACCATTTAAAATTTTAGTACGTCTTGACCATTGTATAATTCAAATAATGGTAAATCACACAGCAGCAGATAAGCATTTTTGATGATATACAATTATATCTAAGCTTAGTGTAACCTAGCCTGTGAATAGAAGCATACATTTTGAAGGCACTTCAGCACCAATATGCTGATTTAAGGATGGTTTAATATAAGCTGTTTGTTTACCTTATGGAGATATCTCACTGTGATAGACCTGTCCACTCACTTGAATAGAAAGGAGCTAAAACGTTAGGTACTTAAGCTGAAGAAAAGAACAAAACAAAGACAAAGGCCCAGATTTTTCAAGCATCATATTAGCATACGCCATCTATTAAAGCATGCAATGTATCCAAATCAGTATGTATCAAATAGCAACACAAGGGGATGAGGACAGCTTAAAAATACCTATTGATACGTCTTCAGCAATGATACTCTTCAACACATTTATGCTGTCTTTTCTTAACCAGCTGCAATGAAATAGAGCAAGTGGAATATGTTTGAAATAGTGATGAACAATACGAAAACGAAAATTTTAAAATGTATATTTTTTTTAATGGTAATATTAATAGCAGTAACATTAATGATAATAAATCTAATAATACCAAAAATAATATAATGAATAGTAATTAATATTAATGTCAATATATATTAATAATAATATTAATAATTTTGTAATAATAAACAACAGTATATAATATATATATATATATATATATACTGTATATATATATATATATATTTATATATATATATATATATATATATATATATATATATATATATAATTAGTTGTGTGTTATATATATATTACACAGCTTTAAAGCATAGCATAGGATGGGTTATGCACAAGCTAGGACACCTACACACAGACAGCTTTTTCGATCTTAAAAATGATCTCATCAGTGTGGGGCTGGGTCCTAATTTGTGTTAGATTTTGTGGGAAGATTTTTTTAAACATATTTTTATACATTCAAATGTGAGCACAAATGTACTATTTATTTGCTGTACGATGTACAGTGGAGGGCTTCTGTCGCTATTTTGCCCACCACAAGCTAAAGGATCTTGCGGTAAAAAGCCTTCTCACAAAATCTATAAAATGTACAAGCTGGGAACCAGCCTCACACTGATGAGATCCATTTTAAGATTGAAACAGCTGTCTGTGGGTAGGTGTAATAACGTTTGCATAATCCATCCTATGCTATAAAACTGTGTAATACAGGAGCCATGTATAAAGTGGTATTGGATTAAAGAGTGAAAATGCATCGTTGGCTCATTTGCATGTACATGCCCGGTGTCCCAGAGTGCAGTGCAATAACTGTATTTCTTGGAATCCTGAGTGGGTAATAAATTTTGACTTTTTAGTCATTCAAAAGTGAACACAAATGTACTATATATTGACGAGCTTTCAGGATGTTTGACTTCTTGTTATCAAGTCTGAAGCAATACTAACATGAGATTGTATCCTCAGTTTGAATATAAACAGAGATGCAGAGAGAGTGGATACAACATCTGAGATCATCATTTAAATATATACTGTATATAGGGGGATTAAACATAACATAGTTTCACACCTATATCATGTATACATATACATAAATATATACATGCAGTCCACAGTGATATCCTTCCTATGGGACAAACCCTTTACTAAGTGACAAACCTGTAATAGTGAAACAAGAAAAAACATGAGAAAGATTGAGGCAGAATAACAAGAATTTTTGTTAATGTGTCAGAAAACCTAAGTCCATGTTAAATCCTGTATCTTTGGTGTTGTGTGATAATGTGATCATTTTCATTTCAAATATTAATATTATATTGTTGTTAATCTATTATAAAATTAGCATTACTAACATGCATATTTACTACTGCTATTTTTATTTTTACTAGCGACTTGCCCATCAAACATGACAGGGCAATAAAATTTGAAACCATGGAAATGCTGTTTGCCACACAATGTAAGGTTTTAGCTCCTCTGAGGACCTTCGGCGCTCATTGCAATCCCCACGCTGAGCGCTTTTGTCGCTCATCGGGAAGACTGATATATAAGTACAGTGTAAAACATTTAAAAAAAATATAGTACAGTGAATTAATAAATTAATATGAATTAATAAATTAATATACTTTACCTGTTTATATTTAATATGCAGCAATCAATATCCTGAAAAGCTAACAATCTCTTTGGATTTTTCTGCATTAGAAAATGTACAGTTAGACTGTTGATCACCTGAGGAGAAATTGTCAGCAATGTGCCAAGTGTGCAGTGTAAATAGGCTGTGTGTGCGAGGCCAAATGGTTCATTTAGGCGGGTAAAGCACCATTTTAGAATCGTAATGTTATTATTTGCAAGTTAGTGTTGTAAAATGGCGGCTTTTTTCTATGTGTTACTTAGCTCGCAAGCATTTTCCGTCCGTTGTAATGTTATATTTTTTTTCTCCTACGTTCCTGGCTAACTCGTACTTGCCATGCGGTAATTTGCGCTCTTCGATCCCCTTTATTCTCGTTTACATTTTTTTCGCCCGCCATTTTGTTTCTTGCTTAGCGGATTTTCGATTGCCGAAACTCTGCAATTTCGGCTTAAATTTGTGTGCAACATCACTCCCAGGCGTCCTGGTGTTCCCCCCGTAGTGTGTGAGTGTGTTTTTATATAATTTTTTCTTGTTTTTAAATTTTCATGGTTTGTCCGGTAAATTTGTATTTTTGCGAGGTCATTTTTTTTTTTTGCTCTTGAGATTCCGAGTTCAGATTTTTTTTTTCTAAGTCCAGAGTGTTTCAATGCCTCAACTGCTCACCTCACTTTGTGAGGCTCGCAAGTATGATGACATCTCGCATTTTCACGACTATTATATGTGACTAGCGACTTGCCCGTCAAAAAATGACAGCAATAGAATTGTAAGGCAGGTAATGCTGTTTGGTACACAAAGTAAGTATTTTGGTTGTGTGAGTACCTTCAGCGCTCATTGCAAGCCTTGCGCTGAGTGCCTTTGGTGCTCATTGTGAGCCTCTTAGTTGTTGTATGTTTGGTTATGAGAGCTCCTTTGGCGCTCATTGCAAGGTTTGCGCTGATGGACTTTTGGCTTGCATTGTTAGCCTCTCCGCTGATGTAGTTGTGGTCCTGTAAACACTGTTGGCGCTTCTTGTGAGGCACGCGCTGAGCGCCTTTAGCATTTATTGAGATTCTGTTTTTGTTTTTGTTCTCTGTATGTATTTTGTAATGTTAATTAATTAATTTTTAAAGTTATAAATTAATATACTTTACCTATTTGCAATTAATATATGCAGGAAGCTATATGCTGAATCTGTTTTGATGTTCCTGCAGCATACAATGTAGATTGTCACTGTTGGTGAGCTGAGGTGTAAGTGTCAGCAATGTGGGAAGTGTGTAGTGTAAATAGGCTGCATGCGCAAGGGGAAACCGTATGTTTAGCTGTGTAGTTCCACATTTTGTAATGGTAATGTTATTTGTTTGCAGTTAGTGTTGCAAAATGGCTGTGTGGAGCATTTAGCACCCTTCCTAATAGTGTATTTAGTAGGTCGTACGGGGCTGTGTAAAAGGCGTATGTGCTTGGTGGTGTTTTGAGTGCTTAGGGGTGGTGTAGCCTCGTTTTCGTTTTTTACAGAGGTCATTTTTTCTCTCGCTTAAGGGGATTTTCGAGTGGTGAAAATCTTTAAATTCTGTGTGTGTGTTTTTTAATTTTAGTTTGTATTTTGTGTGTTTTTCATGTTTTTTGCTGTGCGTGGTGCAACTGCTAAGCTTGTATTTTTTGTGGCTCGTATTTTTTTTCCCGAAGTGGCGGTTTTCTTTTCTAAGTGTTACGGGTATTTTTTTATAGGCGATTTTTTTCAAACTGCTACGGGTCTCGCACTTTGAATATTTTTTTGGACTTTTGTGTTGATGTGTAGTTCCGCTCGTTGTAGGTATGATGCGCAAGTCGTGCAGGGTCGTAAGGATGATCGCCTATGGCACTCCTTGCCTGGCTGCAACCGCGGCCCTTGCTTTGCGAGGTCCGAGGTTGTGGCCTGCAACTGCGGCCCTCAATTTGCGCTTTGCGAGCCTGCAGTTTTAACGTTGCATTACCAACGTTCTTTTTCTATATGCCTCCAATTGAAAAACTCAAATAGATACTCTGTGTACTGCAAACCTATCACATGACTCATTTGTTGCAACATGCAATACACCACTAAAATACATTCGCTATTGGTGAATTCACATGCGCCATTGATAGATTTGTTGATTTCAATGCTGAACGCCATTAACATTTTGACGAGAACTGAGGCGAATCAATGTGCCAAAGTGCATTCACTCTTTGTTAAATCCGGGCCTCAGTTCAATCCATCTGCACCTATAAATCATACTGTAACTCTAAAACAGTAGCAGATTTTTATATAATTTAGAGTCCTTTTAAAAACAAATGCTGTCATGATACATGGCTGTAGGATAAAGCTGAAGCCACGTAGTGGTTAAGGATCATACCATCCATGCAACAAAACACATAAGCAGTCAGGAGGGAGTATCCCTTGCTTTCATTAAAAATATCTGCCAAACTCAACATCCGAAATGAGCTGTCACTCGGATCTCATCATCACCTACAGATAAATGAGATCTCAAACCTTCCACACTGTTCATTTTTCTAATCCTTTCTGTGTGCTTTTTGTTTTGCTCCAGGCTAAACTGAACACAATACAACATTTTTCTGTGATATTAGGTGAGAGTCGAGCCTAGTGTGATCACCCCATCTTATTAGCTTTACTTTGATTTTCTCTTCTAATTAATACAGTGGTTACAGGGCACTTTCTCCCAAGCTTAATATTCGTTTGAAAAAACATCAAATACATGCGGCAAGTAAAATATACAGTGTACAGAAAAGGATGGTATAGCAAATAACAAGCAGTGTAGATGTATGTTGTAAATGGCAGGCCGTGGGAGAGTAATTAGATATTTGGGTATCACATATATAGTTGTGAGCAGGCGAGCCAGCCAGAGCCGTTGATCACGCTTACAGGCTCGGGAAGCGAGCCGCGGCCCTCGCAAAGCGGCTGCGGGCGAGGGCCTCAGTTGCTGGCATGGAGCGCCGAAGGCGCTCCTTGCCAGCATCTGCGACCCTCGCAAAATTTACCTCACAACGCAAACAACATACGAGACACGTTAACACTCATTACGACCTCGCAAATATCGGCCGAAACTCGCGAACATGAAAAAAATCAAAACACAATAAATACACACAGCACATACATAAATTGCTTACCTACAGCAAGAGGGAGCATCCAGGACCTCAAAAAAACAACTTACACCTTCATTTAACTAAAAATAATAAGCTCTTTAAACACCCAAAACACCACAAGAAACTCGCAAAACACCAGAAAAGACCTACGGATATTCCGCTAAGACGCATACCACACATTACCCGCCATTTTACGACAATGCGGAAGTACACAACTACGCTAACGGTTTGGTCTCGCGCACGCACACTATTACACTGCACACATTCAGCACGCTTACACAGCAGCTCCACACCACTAATGCTGCAGCAACATCAAAACAGATTGCATCTCTTCAACACAATGCTTCAAAATAGGTAAAGTATATTAATTTATTAATGTATTATAGATTTCATTATTATACACCAAACAGCATTAGCTACCTAACAATTTCATTGCCGTCATTTCTTGACAGGCAATTCGCTAGTGTAAATATAATGTATCAGAGTGCTGTGGCTACTATTTCATATAAAAAAATGCACTTGGGTAACAAAACTGAAATTATAATATGTTATAATTAATGTAACATCGGCTAACAAAGTGTAATAGGAAAAAGGGAGACATTAATTTAGATTATTTACAAATAGGGAAACAATGGAACCCCTTCCGGATAGCTACCTTGTTGTGGTGAAGAGGCTTGTGTACTACAATGAAGCTGTGAGCTATATCATGTAGGGTCACCCAAGATGAGCAGGTCATAGCAGAGAGGTCAGATCCACTGGAGAAGCAACTAGCAACCCATTCCAGTAACTTTGCTAAGATAACTTTATGGACAAGCACAACCAGAGACACAACAATATGGCACTGGAAGATGAGCCCCTCAGGTCAGAAGGTTCCTACCACATTACCGAGGAAGAGCAGAGTGCAAGTACGAGCACCACCAGATCTAATGAAGTGGCTGAGCCAAAGTCGAAAGGACACCCAGCTGCGGGTGTGTCTGGAGGGGAAAGGAAAGGCAGCTGCTGCAAAGACCAAACCAGCATAGGAACCTGGAATGTTAGAACTATGAATCAAGACAAACTAGATGTGGTCAAACATGATATCAAAAGGTTAAACATCAATATGTAAATCGTCAGACCAAGCAGATATGGAATAAATAATATCCTAAGTGAATATGAATATGAAGTGGAGGTAAAGAATAGATTTAAGGGACTAGACATGGAAGATAGAATACCTGATGAACTTTGGACCGAAAGTTTACAACACTATTCAGGAAACAGCAACAAAGAATATCCCCAAATGAAAGAAAACTAAGAAGACAAACTGGTGAGGCTTTGAAAGTAGCCCAGGAAATATGGAAAGCAAAAGGTAGTGGAGACATGAAAGGATTTGTCCAGAGGAATGCAGAATTCTAGAGGACAGCAAGAAGAGAAAATGAAATATTCTGTAGTGAGCTATGTAGAGATAAAATAATTGAAAAGTCAAGAGATATCTTCAAGAAATTTGGAAATCTCAAAGGCATCTTTTATACTAAAGTGAGCGTGATAAAAGACAAAAATGACAGAATCTAACAGAAACAGATCAGCTAAAGAAGAGGTGGCACTAATACATGGAAGATCCAAGGAGCTGGAGCCATACATCTTGAAGAGTGAAGTGAGATGGGCCTTAGAATGTGTTGCTGATAAGAAGGCTGCAGGAGTTGATGGAATCGCAGCTGAACTATTCAAAATCCTACAAGATGATGCTGTGGAAAGGTTGCTTGGGTTATGCCAACAAATTTGGAAAACTCAACAGGGGCTAGTGGAAAAGGTCAGTCTACATCCCAATCCCAAAAAAAGCCAGTGCCAAAAAGTGCTCCAATTATCGAACAATTGCACTCATTTTACATGCCAGCAAGATAATGATTAAGATTCTACAAGTTCCGCTCCAACAATATATGGACCAGGAACTACCAGATGTGCAAGCTGGATTTCGCAGAGGAAGAGGCACAAGAGATCAAATTGCCAATATCTGCTGGATAATGGAGAAAGCAAGAGAGTTAAAAAAAAACATTTACCTCTACTACATAGACTATTCTAAAGCCTTTGACTGTGTGAATCACAACAAAATTGTGCATGTCCTTAAAGAGATGGGAGTACCAGATCATCTAATCCTCCTCCTAAAGAATCTGTATGTCGACCAAGAAGCCATGGTCAGAACATGGGACAACAGAATGGTTCAAGATCGGAAAAGGAGTGTGACAAGGTTGTATATTGTCACCTTATATATTCAACTTATATGCAGAATACATCATGAGTAAGGCTGGACTAGATGAATCCAAAGCCGGAATCAATATTGCTTGAAGGAATATCAACAACCCCAGATACACTGATGATACTACTCTGATAGCTGAAAGTGAGGAGGAACTAAAGGACTTATTGATGAAGGTAAAAGAAGAGAGTGCAAAAGTTGGCCTGCTGCTCAACGTAAAAAAGACGAAGATCATGGCAATCAACAATCTCACTTCCTGGCAAATAGACGGGGAAGAAGTGGAGGCAGTAACAGATTTTATTTTCCTTGGATCCAAGATCTCTGCAGATGGTGACTGTAGTCATGAAATTAAAATACGTTTGCTTCCGGGCAGGAAAGCTATGGCAAGCTTGCACAAGCCAGTTAAAATAAAGATATTAAACTATCAACAAAAGGTCTGTATAGTTCGAACTATGGTATTCCCAGTAGTAACATAGGGATGTGAGAGCTGGTCCATAAAGAAATCTGAATGCCATAGAATTTACTCCTTTGAATTGTGGTGTTGGAGAAGACTGCAAAAGACCTTGGACTGCAAAAAAGATCCAATAAATAAATACTTCAGGAAATCAAGACAAACTGGTCACTAGAAGGTATGATCATAAGGCTGAAGCTCAAGTATTTTGGCCATATTATGAGATGGCAGGATTCCCTAGAAAAGACTCTGGGAAAGATTGAAAGCACAAGAAGAAGGGGACGACGGAGGCGAAGATGGACAGATGAGGTCACTGAAGCAATGCACATGAACTTGATGGAGCTCAGAGGGGCAGTGACTGAGAGAAGCATCTGGCATGCTGTGATCCATAGAGTCACAGGGAGTCTGACACGACTGAACGACTAAACAACAACTATTATATTGCACCACCAACTTGTCAAGACAATTGCAAACCCGCTCGTCTCCGATTCCAGAGCTATTCAATTGCTCAAACCCGCATGTTACTCATCCAAAGCCGACTCTGTAAACCACGCACTGGTTAGTAGCAGTTCAGGGCGGGGACATTATCAATTAAGCAAGACCATAACCTCCCATTTCGAATCAGCCAATAGAAAATGAGACTATCATTATTATGGCAGTAAAACATGGAGGTTACATGTCAATCAATTAGGTTCCGATGTCCGATATGTGGTCAGTAGTGATGTCGCGAACATCAAATTTTCGGTTCGCGAACATCGGATGCGAACTTCAATCAAATGTTCGCAAACGGGCGATCCGGGCGAACCGCCATAGACCTCAATGGGCAGGCGAATTTCAAAACCCACAGGGACTCTTTCTGGCCACAATAGTGATGGGAAAGTTGTTTCAAGGGGACTAACACCTGGACTGTGGCATGCCGGAGGGGGATCCATGGCAAAACTCCCACGGAAAATTACATAGTTGATGCAGAGTCTGGTTTTAAGCCATAAAGGGCATAAATCACCTAACATTCCTAAATTGTTTGGAATAACATGCTTTAAAACATCAGGTATGATGTTGTATCGATCAGGTAGTGTAAGGGTTACACCTGCTTCACAGTAACAGACCAATCTCCCCGTTTAATGCACCGCAAACAACCGCAAACAGTCCCTTTGCACAACCGCAAACTCCCCATTTGCACAAGGTTGGATACCAAGCTAGCCATGTCCCGTTCCTTGTCCTCACTGATGTCATTGAAGGTCTCTTCTTCCACCCAGCCACCAAGGGTCCCCGAAAGGTGACAACAAGCCCCCTGGGACGCCTGCTGTGTTTGGTCTTCCACCTCCTCAAAGCCACCTTCCTCCTCTGACTCCTCTTCTTCAGACTCCTCTCTCTGAGTTGCCTCTGTCTGCGTTATTATAAGGTGTTTACTGTTAAGTAGTACTATTCCTATCGGTTTAATCCCTGTTACGTCCACTATTAGGGGACGTGTATATGGCATGGATTTTTGGAACAGGGAGATGGAAAAAGATGCTTGGTCGGACCTCCTACTTCAAATTTGGGGCACTGCGCGTGCAATCTAAGGTGCCACCAGATATGAGTGTGACTGTGCACTGGCAAAAGTTGGCAGAGTAGATGCAATAGGCTTCACACACCAGTAGGCAGGCAACTGATATTCAATCGATTACAGTCAAAAAAGTGTTTTTTTATTTGTTTTATTTCACTGAGCACAATATAAGCTGTTAGGTGTTAGCCTGTCACACACACACGCTAGCAGGCAGTCATATGCAATTAGATTACACAGAAAAAAATTATAAAATAAAATAAATGATGTTCTAGCCCTAAAAAGGGCTTTTTGGGTTGCTGTCCTTGCAGCAGATATCAGATGAGTCCTTTAGGTCTGTAGTGGAAGCTAAATACACAGCCTGGCTATCTATTTCGATATTAAATCTCCAGCAGCTACACTATCTGTCCTCTCACAACGAATGCAGCTTCAGAATAATTCTAAAATGTATGCTGTCCTTCAGATGGAAGGCCCTGGAAGGGAGTGTATGCTGCTGATTGGCTGGAATGTGTCTGCTGACTGTGAGGTGCAGGGTCAAAGTTTCCTAAATGATAAAGAATAGGGGGCGAACCCAAAAGCGCATGTGTTCGCCGTCCGATGCGAACACGAACATGCCAAAATCGCCGCGAATAGTCCTTGGGCGAACTGTTCGCAACATCTCTATTGGTCAGACACGTAAAACCTCACAATACAGAATTGTGAAAATCAATGCCAATACTGTTCTAGTCCATGTGGGTGGCCTGATATGTATTAACTTATTGATACTTGAGACCGATTTAACCCCGAAATGACACATAAAAATACATCTTTTATACTGCCGATTTGCGAGCTTCAGACTGTTGTGCAATTAATTCTCATGTCTTTCATCTCTTTCCCTATTATTTACAGTGCAGTATTGTTTTTTTATTTGCATTTACAGTGCTACAAATAGGTGTTTAACTCCCTTGTGAGTCTTCTCTAACACTCATTAGATTCGATTTTTTCCTTCAATTGCCATTTATGTGTGTGAAAACATTTGTGGGCTTTGGGAGGCTGTAAGTTCCGGGTTTAAACAAAGTTTTCAAGGCCGTAACTCGTTACCCGTTCAGAACCTGCAAAAAGACGCCAATTGAATAGCAAATTAACTTGCGACCTCACTTACGGGCTACAGTAGCTTGCAAAAGCTCAATTGAATCGAGTTCAGAGTTTGTATTCAGGTGCCGATTATAATATTTTTTATTCCTGCAAAGGTTTGTTTCTAAACAATAATAATAAAATTCTATATTTTTTTTAAAATACTGAATATTTCTTTCCTATCATGTATAGTTACTTTTTTTTGGTATTAGCAGCACCAAGACTTTACTAAGGGCACTATTCTATTGCACAATTTGTAAATTTATACACACTTAAAATCACTCTTAATATTGCCACATATTCTATTAGCTACTTGCAATCCGATTACGAGCTCCCTACCCACAATCACTATGGGCCAGGCAAATATGCCAATTCTAGCTTAGAACTCTATTGGTTTTAGCATAGCTCGAACATTACGAGCGCTGAATAAAGTCACACAGAATCGATATTCTAGACTCGTAGCACTAAATCGCAAATTAAGTCAGACCCACAAATTAAAAAGTATCATGTTTCTGACAAAAATAGTGCGAGTGCTAAATAGGACTCACAAGGGCTTTTAATGCTTGTCAGAGCCGTATCAGGTATTAAACATAATACTGTAGTTTAAAAGCAAGGGAAGGCATGGAATGTATTCTTCAAAAATATAAAAACATAAATAACAGAGATAAAGAGACCCTTTAAGGCATTGCATGTGTAACTTTTCAATTTGTGACACATATACATAAACATGTACATAGATTATCAGGACACACCCACTATGTAACTTCATTAAATTTATAACTAAACACATGCAAGTAATTAAAGGACCACTATATTTCAATACAGCAACAAATAGTATGTTTGTGAAGTATGTAACAAACTGACAGCTTTAGCAGTTGTGTAAGCTTATGATTAAAAGCATTTTTACAAAAAAATCATCCTGTTTGAAAACAGTTTATTTATGCTAGGAAAGAGGGAGAGGTGAGATGGCTTTATAATGAAATTAGGTTATTTAGAATTGGACACACACCCTACCCCCATCCGTGCTTAGAAGCAGGTTGTCGCAAAAATAACTGCGAAGGTTTGCAGAAATCTAAATGCCCCCTCTTACACAACCTTCACAAAAGTATTATGGATACTTCTAGGAACCAGCAGACACATCAAAATATGATTTTTCTAATTAAAAATTAGCTTTTTATTTTTGCCATGTTTAATTATGCTTTTAGTCAGACACATAGGGTGTATTTACCAAGTGGGCTTAAAAGTGGGGATAAGCATGGATAAGTTGTATATACAGTACAGAGTTAAATAATGTATTTTTGTTTTACATAAATATTTTAAATAGCTAACTTAATTAATCTTATGCTCCACAGGGAAATTGTTATATAGACTCAATCTTCGCTTATTATTCAGAAACCTCCAGTGTGATAGGTTCTCACCTTCTAGAACCTCCCCTATCTTCCTTTTCTTTTTCATGCAGGGTGCCATGTTTCATTGCTGTGAAATAAGGCCGTTCCCAACGGGAATAGTTTCACACAACCAGTACAATTTTGCTGCAAGCAAATAGTGACACGTGATGTGTCTACATGCAGCAGCATGAAACACTGGTAGTATGAACTACCTCCCCTGTGGGTGTGGCTTTAGGTCACAGCTCTGAAACAACACTCTGCATTATAGAAAACTGGAAGAAATGGAAGATTCCAGAAGGTGAGAAAGTGTTACTATGAGGGCTTCTTAGAAGTAAGGGATGTGTGATTTTATATCACACTTACATGAAAGTAATTAAGTCACTAAGTAAAAATGTTTTTATATAAAACAATGTATCTATATAAAGAGTGAAACCTTTGTGGGCTCATCTGCATGTTCCTGCCAGGTTCCCAGAATGCAGTGCAATCATGGCCGAGTTATCCATTAGGTGATTGGTACACCTCAATATTACACATAAAAAATGTATATTCAGTGGAATCATGCAGCGCCGGACTGTGATAAGAGCTCAGACCACGCTTGGCTCTGCCGCCCAATGCAGAGACTGTGGAGGAAGGAGGAGGTGTGCAGGAAGCAAGTGTCAATGAGCTGTGTATGTATATGTGTGTGTATACATGTATGTGTGTGTGTATGTATGTATGTGTGTGTGTATGTATGTATATGTGTGTGTGTATGTATAGGTGTGTGTATGTATGTGTGTATATGTATGTGTGTATATGTATGTGTGTGTATTTGTATGTATGTGGTGTGTATGTATATATATATATATATATATATATATATATATATATATATATATATATATATATATATATATATAATGTGTAATAGGTAAAATAAATATATAAACGAAAATGTCTCACAAGGCAGAAGGCAACAAGACAATTAACTTTGGGGGATTTTATTTGTGTGTATATATATATATATATATATATATATATACATATATAATTATATTTATATATATAATGTCTCTCTGTCTTTCTATCTCTTTATTTATATATATATATAAATATATATAAATATATATATATATATATATATATATATATATTTATTTACACATACTAATTTATCATTTATGTGTACATTGTATGCTGTAGGAAAATACAGATTATTAGCTCTTCAGGATATTGATTGCTGCATAAATTAATTAGAAAAAGATAAAGTATATTAATGTATTATTTATTTAATGAATTAATTATTATAAAAAAATATATATATAAAAAAAGAGCACTGCGAGACAGGCGATGAGCGCCGAAGGTGCACAACGCGGGGCTCACAATGAGCACCGAGGGTGCTCAGAGGAGCAAAAGTACACGGGGGGAAAGGGTCGCAATGATCACCTTCGGTGCTCATTGCGAGCCTCGCGATGAGCGCCAAACGCGCTTAGCGCTGGGCTTGCAATGAGTGGCAAAGGTGCTCAGACGACCAAAAGTGCACAAGGGTAGAGGCTCGCAATTAACGGCAAAGGCACTCATTGCAAGGCATGCGATGAGCGCCGAAGGTACTCAGAGAACCAAAAGACTTACATTGTGTGGCAAACAGAATTACCTGCCTTACAATTTTATGACCATCATTTTTTGACAGGCAATTCACTAGTACACATATGTCTATATGTGTATATATGTTTTTTATAATATGTTGTGTTGATTCCCCCTATATGCATTTACCTGCTGATGTCAGATGCTGCCTCCACTCTCTCTGCATCGCTGTTTACATTCAAACTGAGGGTTTCATCTCATATCAGTGTTTTTGTGTTCTTTGTGCCTTGTCCATTTTCTGTCATGTAGGGATTATTTCAACTACCTTACCTCAGTATAGATGTATACTTTTGGTGATGGGAGTGTCTTGGTCTGGGACTGAATGAGTGATGTGGGCACTGGGGAGCTACAGTTCACTGTGGGAACAATGAATGCCAACATGTACTGTGACATACTGAAGCAGAGCATGATCCCCTCCCTTCAGAAACTGCCGGCACCCGCTATATGCTAATGACGCAGCGCGCATGTGACGTCACGGCATTAGCATATACCGGGTGCCGGCACCCGGTATATGCTAATGATGCGGCGCACATGTGACGTCACATGCGCGCCGGGTCAAGGAGCTGAGGCCGGAGCAGAAGCAGGTAAGCGAGGGGAGGGGATTTAGGTGGCATTTAGGTTGAGGAGGGGGGTTGAGGGGGGTTTAGGTTGAGGAGGGGGGCTGGGGTTGCGGGGGATTGAGGGGGGTTGAGGTTGAGGAGGTGGGTTGGGGTTGAGGTTGAGGAGGGGGGTTGAGGTTGAGGAGGGAGGTTGAGGATGGGGGGTTGAGGATGAGGATGGGGGGTTGAGGAGGGGGTTGAGGATGGAGGTTGAGTAGGGGGGTTGAGGAAGGAGGTTGAGGAGGGGGTTGAGGATGGGGGGGTTGAGGAGGGGGGTTGAGGAGGGAGGATGAGGAGGGAGGTTGAGGATGAGGAGGGAGGTTGAGGATGAGGAGGAGGGGTTGAGGAGGTGGGTTGAGGTTGAGGAGGGAGGTTGAGGAGAGAGGATGAGGATGGGGGTTGATGATGGGGGGTTGAGGACGGAGGTTGAGGAGGGGGGTTGAGGAGGGGGTTGAGGAGGGGGTTGAGGATGGTGGGTTGAGGATGAGGATGGGGGGTTGATGAGGGAGGATGAGGATGGGGGGTTGAGGATGGGGGGTTGAGGAGGGAGGTTGAGGATGGGGGGGTTGAGGAGGGAGGATGAGGAGGGAGGTTGAGGATGAGGAGGGAGGTTGAGGATGAGCAGGAGGGGTTGAGGAGGGGGGGTTGAGGATGGGGGGTTGAGGATGGGGGGTTTAGGATGGGGGGGTTGAGGAGGGAGGATGAGGAGGGAGGTTGAGGATGAGGAGGGAGGTTGAGGAGGGGGTTGAGGATGAGGAGGGAGGTTGAGGATGAGGAGGGTGGTTGAGGATGAGGAGGGAGGTTGAGGATGAGGAGGGGGTTGGGGATGAGGAGGGAGGTTGAGGATGAAGAGGGAGGTTGAGGAGGGGGTTGAGGATGAGGAGGGAGGTTGAGGAGGGAGGTTGAAGATGAGGAGGGAGGTTGAGGAGTGGGGTTGACGAGGGTGATAAGGGACGGGGGAAGAGACACAGGTAAGGGAGAGGTTGGAAGAGACACAGGGAAGGGAGAGGGGAGAAGAGACACGGGAGAGAGAGGGGGACACAAGCGGGGGAAACAGAGGGTACAAGAGTGACACCCTCGGCTTATACTCGAGTCACTCATTTTACCCAGTATTTTGTGGTAAAATAGGTGCCTCGGCTTATACTCGGGCCTGCTTATACTCGAGTATATACGGTATATATATATATATATATATATATATATATATATACTGTATATACTAGTGACTTGCCTGTCAAAAATGTTGTTCGTGTAAGTGTTACTGTCTTTGGCGCCATGTATTTTCTAAGTCCCGCGTTCCTGGCTTTGCTCAGCCACGTTTTCATCCAGTTTCAGATTTTTTTACTTTTTTCCTCCGACATTTGTTTTTCTTGCTTAGGCGCTTTTCGACATAACAAAGTCAGAGGTGCTCATCAGAGAACGAACTAACCTTAATAGGTTAGTTCTGTAGCCATGATAAGCTACTCTGAGAGCAACCTCTTTTAGCTCACTTGTGCCCTTCACAGGGAGAAATATCCTGTAGTATATCAGTCTGGTCCAACTCAAAAGAGTGAACCAGCCCCGAAATACCAGGCAATTCTACCCTGAACAGGAGAAACAGCAAACCCCAGACGCGTTTCGGCCTTTATGGGCCTCGTCAGTGAGGTGCAGCTGAACTCCCTAAGGCACAGTGAGCAAGGGGTCCACGTCTGGAGTCCCCTATTACCTTTAGGGAGACTAAATCCTAAAGGTAATTTGCATATACAACATAACAAAGTCAGAGGTGCTCATCAGAGAACGAACTAACCTTAATAGGTTAGTTCTATAGCCATGATAAGCTACTCTGAGAGCAACCTCTTTTAGCTCACTTGTGCCCTTCACAGGGAGAAATATCCTGTAGTATATCAGTCTGGTCCAACTCAAAAGAGTGAACCAGCCCCGAAATACCAGGCAATTCTACCCTGAACAGGAGAAACAGCAAACCCCAGACGCGTTTCGGCCTTTATGGGCCTCGTCAGTGAGGTGCAGCTGAACTCCCTAAGGCACAGTGAGCAAGGGGTCCACGTCTGGAGTCCCCTATTACCTTTAGGGAGACTAAATCCTAAAGGTAATTTGCATATACAACATAACAAAGTCAGAGGTGCTCATAAGAGAACGAACTAACCTTAATAGGTTAGTTCTATAGCCATGATAAGCTACTCTGAGAGCAACCTCTTTTAGCTCACTTGTGCCCTTCACAGGGAGAAATATCCTGTAGTATATCAGTCTGGTCCAACTCAAAAGAGTGAACCAGCCCCGAAATACCAGGCAATTCTACCCTGAACAGGAGAAACAGCAAACCCCAGACGCGTTTCGGCCTTTATGGGCCTCGTCAGTGAGGTGCAGCTGAACTCCCTAAGGCACAGTGAGCAAGGGGTCCACGTCTGGAGTCCCCTATTACCTTTAGGGAGACTAAATCCTAAAGGTAATTTGCATTTACAACATAACAAAGTCAGAGGTGCTCTTTAGAGAACGAACTAACCTTAATAGGTTAGTTCTATAGCCATGATAAGCTACTCTGAGAGCAACCTCTTTTAGCTCACTTGTGCCCTTCACAGGGAGAAATATCCTGTAGTATATCAGTCTGGTCCAACTCAAAAGAGTGAACCAGCCCCGAAATACCAGGCAATTCTACCCTGAACAGGAGAAACAGCAAACCCCAGACGCGTTTCGTCCTTTATGGGCCTCGTCAGTGAGGTGCAGCTGAACTCCCTAAGGCACAGTGAGCAAGGGGTCCACGTCTGGAGTCCCCTATTACCTTTAGGGAGACTAAATCCTAAAGGTAATTTGCATATACAACATAACAAAGTCAGAGGTGCTCATCAGAGAACGAACTAACCTTAATAGGTTAGTTCTATAGCCATGATAAGCTACTCTGAGAGCAACCTCTTTTAGCTCACTTTGCCCTCCACAGGGAGAAATACCCTGTAGTATATCAGTCTGGTCCAACTCAAAAGAGTGAACCAGCCCCGAAATACCAGGCAATTCTACCCTGAACAGGAGAAACAGCAAACCCCAGACGCGTTTCGGCCTTTATGGGCCTCGTCAGTGAGGTGCAGCTGAACTCCCTAAGGCACAGTGAGCAAGGGGTCCACGTCTGGAGTCCCCTATTACCTTTAGGGAGACTAAATCCTAAAGGTAATTTGCATATACAACATAACAAAGTCAGAGGTGCTCATCAGAGAACGAACTAACCTTAATAGGTTAGTTCTATAGCCATGATAAGCTACTCTGAGAGCAACCTCTTTTAGCTCACTTGTGCCCTTCACAGGGAGAAATATCCTGTAGTATATCAGTCTGGTCCAACTCAAAAGAGTGAACCAGCCCCGAAATACCAGGCAATTCTGCCCTGAACAGGAGAAACAGCAAAGCCCAGACGCGTTTCGGCCTTTATGGGCCTCGTCAGTGAGGTGCAGCTGAACTCCCTAAGGCACAGTGAGCAAGGGGTCCAGGTCTGGAGTCCCCTATTACCTTTAGGGAGACTAAATCCTAAAGGTAATTTGCATATACAACATAACAAAGTCAGAGGTGCTCATCAGAGAACGAACTAACCTTAATAGGTTAGTTCTATAGCCATGATAAGCTACTCTGAGAGCAACCTCTTTTAGCACACTTGTGCCCTTCACAGGGAGAAATATCCTGTAGTATATCAGTCTGGTCCAACTCAAAAGAGTGAACCAGCCCCGAAATACCAGGCAATTCTACCCTGAACAGGAGAAACAGCAAACCCCAGACGCGTTTCGGCCTTTATGGGCCTCGTCAGTGAGGTGCAGCTGAACTCCCTAAGGCACAGTGAGCAAGGGGTCCACGTCTGGAGTCCCCTATTACCTTTAGGGAGACTAAATCCTAAAGGTAATTTGCATATACAACATAACAAAGTCAGAGGTGCTCATCAGAGAACGAACTAACCTTAATAGGTTAGTTCTATAGCCATGATAAGCTACTCTGAGAGCAACCTCTTTTAGCTCACTTGTGCCCTTCACAGGGAGAAATATCCTGTAGTATATCAGTCTGGTCCAACTCAAAAGAGTGAACCAGCCCCGAAATACCAGGCAATTCTACCCTGAACAGGAGAAACAGCAAACCCCAGACGCGTTTCGGCCTTTATGGGCCTCGTCAGTGAGGTGCAGCTGAACTCCCTAAGGCACAGTGAGCAAGGGGTCCACGTCTGGAGTCCCCTATTACCTTTAGGGAGACTAAATCCTAAAGGTAATTTGCATATACAACATAACAAAGTCAGAGGTGCTCATCAGAGAACGAACTAACCTTAATAGGTTAGTTCTATAGCCATGATAAGCTACTCTGAGAGCAACCTCTTTTAGCTCACTTGTGCCCTTCACAGGGAGAAATATCCTGTAGTATATCAGTCTGGTCCAACTCAAAAGAGTGAACCAGCCCCGAAATACCAGGCAATTCTACCCTGAACAGGAGAAACAGCAAACCCCAGACGCGTTTCGGCCTTTATGGGCCTCGTCAGTGAGGTGCAGCTGAACTCCCTAAGGCACAGTGAGCAAGGGGTCCACGTCTGGAGTCCCCTATTACCTTTAGGGAGACTAAATCCTAAAGGTAATTTGCATATACAACATAACAAAGTCAGAGGTGCTCATCAGAGAACGAACTAACCTTAATAGGTTAGTTCTATAGCCATGATAAGCTACTCTGAGAGCAACCTCTTTTAGCTCACTTGTGCCCTTCACAGGGAGAAATATCCTGTAGTATATCAGTCTGGTCCAACTCAAAAGAGTGAACCAGCCCCGAAATACCAGGCAATTCTACCCTGAACAGGAGAAACAGCAAACCCCAGACGCATTTCGGCCTTTATGGGCCTCGTCAGTGAGGTGCAGCTGAACTCCCTAAGGCACAGTGAGCAAGGGGTCCACGTCTGGAGTCCCCTATTACCTTTAGGGAGACTAAATCCTAAAGGTAATTTGCATATACAACATAACAAAGTCAGAGGTGCTCATCAGAGAACGAACTAACCTTAATAGGTTAGTTCTATAGCCATGATAAGCTACTCTGAGAGCAACCTCTTTTAGCTCACTTGTGCCCTTCACAGGGAGAAATATCCTGTAGTATATCAGTCTGGTCCAACTCAAAAGAGTGAACCAGCCCCGAAATACCAGGCAATTCTACCCTGAACAGGAGAAACAGCAAACCCCAGACGCGTTTCGGCCTTTATGGGCCTCGTCAGTGAGGTGCAGCTGAACTCCCTAAGGCACAGTGAGCTTTTCGCAGTGACGAAACACGGGAAATAAGGCTCAAAATTGTTTGCAAGCTCACTCCCGGGCTTCCTGGCTCTCCTCCTGTACTGTGTGAGAGTGTCTTTCAATTTAGTTTTTATTATTTTAAGTTTTTTGTCGTTTTCAATTTCCGAGCTTGGAAGGCTTTAATGCTGCAATGGCCCGCCTCGCTTCGCGAGGCTCGCAGTTGTGGCCATCTAGGCATCAAACGGCTCGCCTCACTTCGCGAGGCTCGCAAGTGTGACAACAAATTGCAGTTTGACAATTATAATATGTGATATATATATATATATATATATATATATATATATATATACTGTATATATATATATATATATATATATATATATATATATATATACAGTATATAGAGAGAGTTTTGAGTTTGTATATATATATGTGTATATATATATATATGTGTATATATATATATATATATATATATATATATATATATACACATACAGATATTTAGTTTTTCATTGTACAGAAGTCCTTGAATTTGCAGAGCTCCCTTGTCATACTTATTGTAAGCTACATGGCATAGGGAAGCATCTTCAAACCACATTCCACTAGGCCCTTCAAGCCCACATTTTAACGTGTATTCTTAAAGTAAATGTCCTGAAAACATGCTTCTAACTGGTAATGTGAAGCAACAGACAATCTAATGATTTTATAAATCAATGCAGCAAATTCCAGGGTGGGAAGGATGATATGACAGGGAGACCTCTTGAGGCTATGCTCTTGTAATAACAGAGGGAGGATTGTACGATTGAATGTGACATTAAAATCATGACAGGCAATGGCTGTATTTCTTTTTCTGCAATATTCAAATTTTAATGTGCATATTTGTCACAATCGAGACGCCGGCTGTATTTCCTTGTGAGTTAGCAATATTTAACTTCTGCGTTCTGTCACATTTACTTGTAGAAAAAGGAATGAGAAATGTTCTTCCCCGGCCTACTTTCATTTTGTGAAGTAGAGCCCTACGGGACATATTTATCAAAGTTTCCCAGCTGGAAAATTGATGCAAGAGCATATTGTGAGTAAAAGAAGATAATAGTTTATTTAATATTAATGTTATTTGTTTAATTTGTTTAGTTATCTGATTTTGATTTATTTTCAGCTTTACTAAGTAATTTATAACGTAGATTATCAACTTCTCTGACTACTTTCAAGACTCAGGTTACTTGACCTCTGCATAAGTGACTGAGTACGGATATATATATAACCCAAATATAACACTAACCCAAATAATACACTTGACACCAGGTGTGGGATACAACAGGACACAGCTTTATTGATAAACATAAAGCAACATAAAAGAACAGCTGTGATTGTTTAAAACTATAAGATAGGCCACGACCAACTGAGGCCTCCAGGAACCCTGTGCCCAGGAGGCCTCCGGACCAACTGTGGTGTAAGACCACCCACCAAATAATTGGACTCCACCCTATATCTAGCAATCACCCGTGCAAACCCCCAGCTGTCACAATATGTCAATAAGTGCACCAATAGGGAGGGATGGAGGGATACTCAGCATGTGCTCCAGCCAGATTAGCTGCCAAAGGGCGGGGAAGAACTAGTTTTATTAAAGTGACAACTCCTACCACCAGAACAAACCCACCAATTACTTCCTAGCACTAGCCTGGTCAAAAGCCCCTACCCCATGTTGTCTCCAGGGGCTGCCTTGACCTCTGCATAAGTGACTGAGTACATATATATATAACCCATTTATAACACCTAGCCAAATAATAAACTTGACACCAGGTGTGGGATAAAACAGGCCACAGCTATATTGATAAACATGATACAACATAAAAGAACAGCTGTGATTGTTTAAAACTATAAGATAGGCCATGACCAACTGAGGCCTCCAGGAACCCCCTGCCCAGGAGGCCTCTGGACCTACCGTGATGTAAGACCACCTACCAAGTAATTGGGCTTCACTGTATAGTGAGCAATCACCCCTGCCCCCAGCTAGCCAACATTGCTAGCCTGCCAACCAAAAAAGCTAAGGCCTGCTGCAAACCAACTTTTCAAAGTATAGTTTAACAACTGAAATCCCACCTCATTGAGGTGCACCCCATCCTTATATGTTGGCGCCTCTGGCGTCTCAAAATCCCTATGGCGTATAGCAAATCCCCCCAAACGCCTAATAAAAGAGGAAATACATTTGTTTCACTTTAGTCTAGCCCTATCGAACTTAACAGGATCCCTGTCCGCTCTCCAATGAACACGTAGAGCAATTTCTGACCATATAATGACCAGACCCAGAAACAAGTCAACCAAACCCACAAAATATTTTTTCATAACCCTAAGCAGGTCCTACATGGGGACCAAACGAAAGTAATTACCCGCCAGGTGGACTAATACCCATTGGGTGGGGGGAGAATATACAAGCCTGCCTCTCTAACAACGGCAACAACTGATGCCACCTCATGCCCCTTACACAAAACCATTTGATATCATGCCTGAATCATAGATGTGCGAATTGTTAAAAATCAGTTGTGTGCCTCTATCCTGGATTGCAGTTACTCTTCTGGCCCAGCAAATAAAAGAATGCCATACAATCCACTGCCGGAATTTCCTAAATGAAAACCACTTTACACCAGTAAATGAGGACGAACATTTGACCACTTGAAATTTCGACAAACTAGCACCATCCGCACAAATGAAAAATTACCCACCACCCACTGGACGGAAACTGAGGTATTGCTGTATTCAGCTATTGGGGCAGCAATACTGCAATACTCTATTTTTTGCATCAAAGTCACATATTAATTCTTTGTCATCAGTGTTGACCTGAGGTGAAAGTTCTGTGCAAAATGTTATGCCTTTGATGCCACCCCTCATAATATGGTGCACTGGGCAGCCACATACTTCTCCCACAGGTTAATGCCAACACTGACTATGGTCACATTTTTATATGGGTCTTTGAACAACTAAATTGAAATGAAAAAAAAGTTTTTGGAATGCAAAGAAAATAAACATAAACTTTAATTTTATATAAAACTAGCGACTTGCCCATCAAAAAATTACGTCAATAAAATTGTAAGCCAGGTAATGTTGTTTGGCAGCCAATGTAAGGGTTTTGGTTGTCTGAGTATCTTGGGCGCTTATTGCAAGTTTTGCACTGAGTGCCTTTGGCACTCATCACATGGCTTTCAATGAGTGCCTTCGGTGAGCCTCTCCCCTGGTGCAGTTTTGGTGTTGTGAGCTCCTTTGGTGCTCATTGTGAGGCACTTGTGTGGTGTACTTTTGGTTATGTAAGCAGTCTGTGTGTTCACTGTGATCCCCGCGCTGAACGTCTTCGGCACTCATCTTGTGGCTCGCAATAAACCCCTTTGGCGCTCAGTGCGAGCCTCTCCTGTGCTATTTTTATTTTTTATATACAGGTTTTCTTTATAATAATTAATTAATTTATGAAATAATACATTAATATACTTTACCTATTTGTAATAAATGTATGGAGCAATCAATATTCTAAAGAGCTAACAATCGCTGTTGTTTTTCTGCAGCATACAATGTAGATTTGGACTGTTGCTGAGCTGAGGAGAAAGTATGTAATGTGGCAAGTGTGCAGTGTAAATAGGCTGCGTGCGCGAGGCTAAACCGTTTGTTTAGTTGTGTAAATCATCATTTTAGAATGGTAATGTTATTAGTTTTAAGTTAGTGTTGTAAAATGGTGGCGATTGCCTATGTGTTACATGGGTCTCGAGCAGTTCCCGTCCTTCCTAATAGTGTATTTTGTACCTCGTACGTTGCTGTGTAAAAGTCGTATGTGCCTGGCGTTTTTTGGGGTGCTTAGGGGTCGTGTAGCCTCGTTTTTGTTTTTTCCGGTGGTCATTTTTTCTCTTGCTGAGGCGATTTTCGAGTGGCGAAACTCTGTAAATTCGACTTAAATTTGCGTGCAACCTCATTCCCAGATGTCCTGGCTGTCGTGCTGTGTGTAATTTGTGTTTTTCGATTCTGCCGTTAAGTTCGTATTTTTTGCGGGACATATATATATATATATTTTTAAGTGGGCGTTTCCTTTTCAAAGTGTTACGGCCCATAATTTTTTGCAGGCAATTTTTTCAATGTGCTACAGGTCTCGCACTGTGAATAGTGTATTTGAGTTTTCTGTTGAAGTATAGACCTGCGGGTCGTACGTATGATGCGTAAATTGTGCTTGGTCGTAGGGAGGAGCGCCTATCTCCACCTTCGGTGCTCCCTGCCTAAGTCGTACGGGGTCGTAGGGATGAGCACCTATGACGCTCATCTCCACCAGCGCTATGAGCACCTTCGGCGCTCCTTGCCTGGCCGCAACCGTGGCCTTTGCTTTGCTACGCGAGCCCGCAGTTTTTATGTTGCGTTACCAATGTTTTTTGGCAAGCCCGCACTACTGAGAACTATATATGTGATGACTGTTCATAGTGTTGTTCATCTCTGGAGGTGTGCTCTTGTAAACTAACATGCTTTAATCAGTCCCATTGGAAGCACTTGCAGTTTTAGCTATCGCATCATTGTGTGGAGAGAGAAACCTTCAATGTTTTCAAAGTGTCCTCCTGTCTCAGGAAGCAGATTAGCAGAAACTAAAATTTTTATTCCACTGCAGCATAATTGCATATAAAATGTAACAATATTAAAGGTACCCTATATCTAAGTTTCCCTGTTCTTATCTTTTTCTAATCTAGTTTATATCAGAAACACACATTACATGAAGTCGTTCTGTAAACATACATATTTATTTTATTTAAAAATAAAGCTTATTTCCCACACCACAAAGCTGCTTAGTGTACCTATCAATAGAAAAACTCCATTTAGATATATATTTTAAGTCTTTACTAACCTTCAAGCTAGCAGCAGCTCAATGCAGAGATCTGCAGATCAGTGTCTGACTCCTCTTACTTCCTTTTACAAGGGGACTATACATCCCATGATTCCTTCCTGCACAAACTGCCATCATTACTTGTTACATTGTATTAAAATGTATGAGCTGACTGTGATTCTGTGTTGGTGGTCCTGTGAGGCAGCAGGATCTATGCACAGGAGATGTTCACTCTATTATTTAACTGGCTGATATTGGGGACAGGTTGGTGGCTTCACTGAAAAACTCGGCTTATACTCGAGTATATATGGTAATAGCAAGTACATTTTCAATAATTTGGTTTTTTTTATACTACAATATATTGCAATGTGCAATTTTAGCATTTGAATGGGTGTTTGTTAACAATTATTGCTGGTTGTATTGTTTTCAGTTGTGTTGTTTAAAGCCACATGAACACAACAAGCATGTGAACACGTCAAGGAACATTTAACCTAATCAGCCTAGTTAAGACCTGGGGCCTGCACATGTTCAGTCTTGTTGGTTTCATAGGTCTTACAGGCAAAGTCCAAAGGGTAATAAATGGCAATTATCACCCATTAGAAATTGATATCAGTCTGTGACTGATGGGTTGATCAGAAGAGCTAAAATTTGCAAACTTTAGTGTTAATTTACTGTAAGAAAATTATTATTTTTTTTACATCAAATTGTAAAATCACTTGTTAATTATTAACGTTTTAAATTATACATGATTTGGAACCTCTGCTATGTCCATGTGTGTTGTCTGGAAGAGCTTTTTTGTTTGATATCTATATTCATTTGCTTTGTAACAAAGTCAATGTGTTTTAAGCAAACATTGTTATGTAGAGCTGAGTCTTTCAATAATAAATCATTTTTTAATTAAAAACCAGTGTTGACTTATACAACAGTACACTGAAAATTATTGATACTCTGAGTTGGAAACATAAAACGATCTCTCCAAGAAAAGAAAAAAAAAAGCGAATTCTGCAAATTGCCACCTGGTAATTTGCAGTCTGTTCAGGTATAGCCAGCTCATTATACATCTTCACTCTGTGGATATCCCTTTATTTTGTTCTGTTCCCTGCCAGTTAGAGCTGCGAGGGACCATAAAACGTGTGGAGTTCTAAATCTTTCCAAGCTTGATCCGAGCGATTAGTTCTTGTGTAAGGGAGCTAATGAAATACTCATTGATCCTCTGTCTGAACGGCGCATGAGGCAGGTCGGATAAACATTAAACTGATGTGCTCTCTTAGGAACGCGCTACTGTAATTTACATTGCTGAATCCTCTCATGATAATAAGGAGGACAAAGAAACCAATCTGTGCTACGACCATCGCTCTATGCCATGTTTATCTAACAAAGTGTCCCCAAGGCAAAACTGGGCTGCACTAATGTTATGCAAAATAATTCTGATTTAAATAATATGAAAGTTACAAAGTTGGTGCTTTGTTTTTGCTTCATGGAGTTACTGAACAAGCTGACCATGATGCATGGACTTAATATTTTTCCTAGACCTAATTCATCTATCTTGTTTTTTTTCACAAGGTCGGATCATCAATCTAAAAGTGATAGCAAATAACAAGGGTCTTCAGCCTGGGACTCCCGAGCAAACTATGACTCAATATTCATCAATATCTGGTTCTATTGTCCCAAATTGTGTGAGTGTGGCCTAGAAAGACGCATAGTAGGACATTTATAGCCTGCAGTATTATAGTTTAACCAACAGTGAACCAATAATTTAACCTGATGGGCTCAAAATAAAACTATCACATGCACTCAGGGTAAATCATCATCAGTTATTATCTTATTACACTACCTATTCTAAATTTCATTGGCATTTTTGGGGACACATTTTAAACAGGGACAAATTTCTAAATTAAGGCACTGTCACCCTAAAAGTTGCATGTCTGGTAATCCTAATGTAAACAACCAAACTAATTTTAAACTATTTATGGCACTTAAGGTTACTTCACATCCAAAATTGCATGTTGTGCAGACTACAATCCATCAAGACACATACAGCCCCATTAAATTCAAAGCCCATAGCGGCATCGGCAAGCCCACAAAGGCTGTGGGCTTGAAATCCGGCTTCTTGACAGAGCTATTAAATTCCACAATGCCACAAGTTATGGGCCAGAGACGCAAGCCTGTAAGCCTTAGCCGCACACTCAAGCTGCTAAGGGGCCAGCCGAGACTCGATCGGGTGTAACGATCCAAACCCATAACCATGTAGTTTGACTCAGACCAAACAGCCAATAGAAAGCTGGGAATCGCAATTAACACCGCAGGAAGGTGTTTTAAAGGGCGGCAAAACTGTAAATCATTAACTGTGCTGTAGTTGAGCAAGTGAACACACAGGTCTAGGCATTGGTGAGTTTTTGAGCATTGGAGAGAGAGAGAGAAAGAGCTTTGTAAGTTTATTGATATTTTGACCTATAATATATATTAACCCTTAATTTACAACACACATAATTACTGATATCACATAATTCACACACATAGATTAATATGTACACATAGCTATACACAGCAGTAGGCCACAAGACATCTACACCCCCCATATCCCCACCTACTTCCCCCCCCAACCCATACAATTACTATCACATATAATAGTTGTCAAACTGTGATTTGTCGTCACTCTTGCGAGCCTCTGGAAAAGAGGCGAGCCATTGAGGCATAGAAGCCTTCTGAGCTCGGAGGACTTAGGCAAAGGCGCTCATTGCCCTGAGAGCCTCGCAAAGCGTGGCGAGCAGTTGAGGCATGGAAACATGCTGGACTTAGGCTGAAATAAGCGCCAAAGGTGCTCCTACGAGCCTCGTGAAGAGAGGCGAGCAGTTGAGGCATGGAAATACGTAAGACTTAGGCTAAAATGAGCGCCGAAGGCGCTCCTGCGCGCCTCGCAGAGCGAGGTGAGCAGTTGAGGCATTGAAGCAGGTGGGACTTAGGCTGCAAGCAGTTGAGGAACGCAGGACTTACTTGCTTGAGAAACGCGGAACTCAGAAAAATACGAATGTAACTGCTGAACAACGGAAATTTTAAAATACGAAAAACAACAAATAAAAAACAAAATCAACCTCACTCACACACAGCACAGGGGGAGAGCCAGGATTTGCCATGCTTCGACTAAGCCAGAAAAAATAAAGGCGGACGAAAAACGCAAAAAAATCTGAAACTGGATGAAAACGAGGCTCTGCAATGACAGGTGTGCAGACCTTGCAAAATGTACGACGCTACACACAGTAACACTTACATGAATAATGCCAGGCACGCGGGACTTAGAAAATACACAACGCCAAAGACAGTAACAAACAAAATCCGACCTCAAAAAAATACGAATGTAACTTATGAACAGCAGAAATCGAAAAACACGAAAAGCAACCAAAAAATAAATAAAATAAGTTAAAACACACTCACACACAGCACAGGGGAGAGCCAGGATGCCTGGGAATGAGGTTACGCCCAATTTGCTGTGTTTCGTCACTCAAAAGTCGGCTAAGCGATTAAAAAAAATAACGGCCGAAAAACGTGAAATCTGAAAACAGTACGAAAAAGAGGCTAAGCACATTCCAACCTCAGAAAAACACAGAGAAAGGGACAGGGGGAAGATGCTGGAAAGAGACACATGGCATTCACAAGCACAAGGTTATTGAACCGTGCAATGAGCGGCCAGTATAGTAGGCAGGAGGAAAGGTTCGCAATGAGCAACAAAGGCGCTCAATGCAAGCTTGACGATGAGCGGTCATCGGGAGGCTCGCGATGAGCGCCGAAGGTGATCATTGCAAAGCAGGAAAGTTGAAGTACACATGGAGAGAGGCTCAAAATGAGCACCGAAAGCGCTCAGCGCGGGACTCACGATGAGCACCGAAGGTACTCAGAGGCGCCAAAAGACTCACATTGTGTGGCAAACACAATGAGCACTGAAGATGCTCAGAGGGCCAAAAGACTCACATTGTGTGGCAAACAGTATTGCCAGGCTTCAAATTGTATTGCTGTAATTTTTGATGGGCTTGTACTACCCATAATACTCACATTCTTGATTTACCACATACACATCTGTATATATTATATTTATTTATCCTTATATTCATTTCATAATTTATAGGAGGGTAGAGAAGGGGAGGAGGAAAGTGAGAAGTAGGAGGAGAGGAGGTGAGAGAGGGGAACACCGGATGGGGAGAGTGACGACATGTCAAGCGTGAGGAGAGTAAGGAGAGCTAGAGGTATGGAGAGAGGGAGGACCAGGTCAGGGAGGTCAGGTGGAGGAGAGCAGCAGTGGGGGAGGGATGTGCCCCCAGATGTAGGCACACAAGGACCAGGGCCAGAGGGTCAGTGGGGGCGGTAGTGGGGATGAGGGACCCGCCCCATGGAGAGGACAGTTTGGCTAGGAACCCCAGACACAGTTGGTAGGGCAGGAGGCTGTGGTAAAGTCCAGGGCCCCCAATTATAGCCCAATGGAGATGGACGTTCTCCTCAGGGAAATCCGTGCCCGCTCATGCCTCTCCAGCCTTCTGTTACACAACAGCAACCCGAGACGTCTGCCTCCTCATCTCGGCACCCCGACTTAAAGGCGCCTGACAAATGAGCGCCGACATATGCGCGCTGACGCATGCACGCACACACAAAAGTGCACCCGTCAATTGCGCGCCCCGACATGTGCGCGCAGGTCCCCTTACATACCTCCTACTCTGTGCCTAGGTATCTTAGATGACCAAGGTAAGGGGGGCAATCACTGTATCCCATCACTGGCATAGGCGTGTGTAATGATCTGAGATGACCAAGGTAAAGGGGGCACCCACTGCACCCTAATACCATCTGTACCCCAACACTGGCATAGGGGGTGAAGGTATCTAAGACTAGGAAGGGTTAATGTATTACAGAGCATTTATACAACATTGCCCTGCACCCTGAAAATAAGGTAAATGGGATCCATCTGCAACTGTACCAAATTCAATCTCTGCAATTGGGATCTGTAATTATCAGTTGCCAGCAAGGAGTTAATACATTGCAGAGCTTTCCTAACAGTGAGCTCAGCTCAGTGCTGCACATGGGAGCTCTGCAAAGAGCCAGGTGAGGGAGCTCATCTACTGAATCAGCAGCACCCATCCTGACCACATGTGACCCTAGTAGGTGCTATGCATTATCCTTATGATGTTGTCTAACAGTTAACCCTTTAGGTGTCCTTTGATTGGCCACAGCCTTTTGCCCTTCCGGTTTCCGCCCACACCACACCCATTATAATAATGCACAGTCTTGTCCATTTCTGATTGTGCTCTGTGTATGAAATTAAACTTTGTTATACCGTTCTCACCGTGTCAGTGTGTTGTCAATGGTTGGGGTTATGGGACATCCACATGCATCACATTAGTGTCACATTCCTATATTTGTAAACTACTGAGCCCTAGCTACTATGCAATAGATCAATACCCTCGCAAACTTTACGTCGTAACGCAAACAACATACAAGACACGTTACCACCCATTACGACCTCGCAAAAAACGTCCGCAACCCACGGACATCAAAAAATGAAAAACACAATAAATACACACAACACATACATAAAAAGCTTACCTACAACAAGAGGGGGCATCCAGGACCTTAAAAAAAATAGGTTACACCTTAATTTAACTGAAAATAAAAGAGTTTAGACACTACAAAATTCTGTAAGCGAGAGAAAAAATGGCCGCCGAACAAAACGAAAATGAGGCTACAGCACTCTAAACATGCAAAACACCACCGGAAACACGCAAAACACCACAAAACACATACGGATATTCCGCTACAGACGCATACCACACATTAGCCGCCATTTTAGAACAATGAGGAAGTACACAGCTACGCTAACGGTTTGGTCTTGTGCATGCACACTATTACACTGCACACATTCATCACGCTTACACAGCATCTCCACAGCACTAATGCTGCAGCAACATCAAAACAGATTGCCAGCTCTTCAACAGAATGCTTCCTGCCTATATTACTTCACAATAGGTAAAGTATATTCATTTATTAATGTATTATTTATTTCATTATTATACACCAAACAAAATTAGCTCACTTACAATTTCATTGCCGTCATTTTTTGACGGGCAATTCGCTAGTGAATTAATAAAGTTATATGAATTAATAAATGAATATACTTGACCTATTTATAAGTAAGTAGCGACTTGCCCCTCAAAAATGAGGGGGCAATAAAATCGTAAGGCAAGTAATGTTGTTTGCCACAGACATTAATTTTTTTTGTGGTCTGAGATCCTTCGGCGCTCATTGCGAGCCTTGCACTGAGCACCTTCGGCGCTCATCACGTGGCTCGCAATGACTGCCTTCGGCGCTCATTGCGACGCTCTTGGTTGTTGTATTTTTTTTTATCAGAGGCGCTTTTGCTGTTATTGTAAGGTCGGTGCTGATCTGCTTTTTGCACTTATTGCAAGGCTTTGTGTTTATTGCGATAGTGTTTTTTTTTGTGTATATGTATTTTTGTATGCTAATTAAATAATTAATAAATTAATACATTTGGAAGTAATATATGCAGGAAGCATTGTGCTGAAGAGCTGACAATCTGTTTTGATGTTCCTGCAGCATACAATGTAGATTTGCACTGTTGTGGAGCTGAGGTGTAAGTGTGAGCAATGTGTGCAGAGTGTAGTGTAAATAGGCTGCGTGCGCGAGAGGAAGCGTGTAGTGTAGTTGTGTACTTCCGCATTGTGTAAGATAGTGTTGTAAAATGGCGGCGAATGTGTATGTGGTACGCGGGTGTGGATGATTTAGCGTCCTTGCTAAAAGTGTATCTTGTACCTCGTACGGCTTTTTGGAAAAGCTGTATGTGCTTGTTAGTGTTTTACGGCTTTAGGGTCCTGTAGCCTTGTTTTTGTTTTTTCGGCGGCCATTTTTTCTCTCGCTTAGGGGATTTTCGTCTGTCTAAACTCAGTAATTTGGACTTAAATTGACGTGTAACTTCACTTGCAGAGGTCCTGGGTGCCCCACTTGCTGTGGGTAAGTTTTTTTTATGTCATTTTTGTGTGTATTTATTGTTTTTTAATGGTTTCTGCTGCACGCAGTTCGGCTGTTAAGGTCGTATTTTTGCGAGTTCGTAATGATTTTTTTTCTAAGTCTCGTATTTTTATGTGTAAGTCGGTATTTAGTGATTGCGTATTAGATCTATTTTGTCAAAGTGCCGCTTGTGTGGGTGTTTGTAAGCGCTTGTGAGGGTCCGCATTTGCTCATTGCAGCCGACGTTGGAGCCTCCACCTTCCACAAATGCGCCCCCTCGCTTATCGAACCAAAGCGTGACAACGATTCGTAGTTTGACAACTATTATATGTGATATGCAGCAATCAATATCCTGAAGAGCTACCAATCTCCACTTGCAGGCTAAGTCCTGCATGTTTCAATGCCTCAACTGCTCGCTTCGCTTTGCGAGGCTCGCAGGAGTGCCTTTGGCGCTCATTTTGCCTAATTCCTACATGTTTCAATGCCTAAACGGCTCGCTTAGCTTCGCAAGGCTCGCAGGAGCACCTTCAACGCTCATTTCAGTCTAAGTCCAGCGTGTTTCAATGCCTCAACTGCTCACCTCGCTTCGCGAGGTGCTCATCACCTAAGTGCTCCAAGCTCGGATTACTTCTATAGCTCAACGGCTCGCTTTGTGAAGCTCACAGTTGCGGCCCTATGGGCCGAAAATAGCTTGTCTCGCTTCGCAAAGCTCGCAAGCGTGACGACAACTCGCTTTGCGAGGCTCGCAGGAGTGCCTTTGGCGCTCATTTTGCCTAATTCCTACATGTTTCAATGCCTAAACGGCTCGCTTAGCTTCGCAAGGCTCGCAGGAGCACCTTCAACGCTCATTTCAGTCTAAGTCCAGCGTGTTTCAATGCCTCAACTGTTCACCTCGCTTCGCGAGGTGCTCATCACCTAAGTGCTCCAAGCTCGGATTACTTCTATAGCTCAACGGCTCGCTTTGTGAAGCTCACAGTTGTGGCCCTATGGGCCGAAAATAGCTTGTCTCGCTTCGCAAAGCTCGCAAGCGTGACGACAACTCGCATTTTGACAACTATTATATGTGATAATGATAAATAAATTACATGTTTGAACACTGTGACATTATTTGTGGCATTTCTCTGGTATATATTTTATTATAGTTAAATAGAAGAACATCCTTCTATATTTTGTTAAATGCTAAAAGACAGCCTGTACCCATTCAGTTAGTTTTCCTTGCTCTAATGGATCATTTTATTTATTTTACAAGGCTACCTTGTTATGTAGAAGATAGTTAAGTAATGGTTAAAACATTAATGGATTGTAAATAATCATGTCTATTAGTCTTATTGCTTATGCAGCCTAGAGAGCCGCCACGGTTGTTTTGTTTATCTTTTTTATAATGATGTCGAAAAAATGTATTTGTGAAGTTGTAATCATTAAAAATTCTATTCCCCATCAATCTTGAAGCTAGTCATTTTTTGTAATTATATGGTTTAAAAATGTTCAGTAGCGTAACAATGAAAATAAAGTATATTCCTTTGCTGTAAAAATATAAAGTGAATTCCTGATATTTCAATATCACATATTGTGATAGAGCCGCAAAATGTGTGTATGAGGGTCACAGAGGTTATCTTTCCTGCTCAGTTGATTAGCTGCACCTTGGCAGACCTGATTTAAGACTATTCCTGGAGTATGGGTGAGGATGCTTAAGGACTGATTGTTTGTAGTTTGTCTGAGCTGAAGAAAGTCACAGATTGAAACAGCAACCTGCAGCTTATGATTGCTTGGAGCAGAGTGGAGATCTGGAAGTCTGAAGAACTATACAGATCAATAGTTGGACGAGAGCTGGCTAGTGAGGAAACTGATTATCAGTTACATAAGTGCTTCAGGATTGTGTTCCTCCATCAAAGTGCTGGAAACATCGGCACAAACCCAGAGAGGATTGGTAAATGTTCACAATATTTAAAGAACATACTCCAAACATATATATATATATATATATATATATATATATATATTGTAACAGAATCATACAAGGGGTGTATGTAAGTAGCAGACTTACCAGAGCCCTTTTTCCCCTGGGGAGTCAAAGAGTTAAGCCTCCTGCAACAGACTAATCAAGCCCAGCTGCATTCTGCCTTTAAAAGGACTACTGCGCACTCAGCAGGTTGGGTTCAGTCTGGACTGAGAGCCAGGAGAGACAGCGCTGCACGCTGAAGCAAACCCACAGACTTTTGGAGCAGAAAACTTACAGGCCTGTATACATGAACACTTTATTTTGCATTAGTTGATGGTAGTGAGGAAACTGTTATTTCTGTTTAGTTAGTGCTTTAAGGAAGCTAGGCTTTGTCTGTATTCTTTTTGTTTGTACCTGCTGACCAAGTTTTCAGTAAAGGTCCTTAAAGCTATGATGCCTCCTGAGCTACTTCATTGCAGAGACGGTCAACAGGGCATTTCCCCCGGAAGTGGCAGCCAGTTTGTCCCTGTATATATATATATATATATATATATATATATATATATATATAATCTGAATGGTATGTGATGGATCAGAACACAATAGTCCAAGTTGGTAAAGGGAAATGAGAAAAATATATACATAAAACTATTTTTTAGAAATAGAAAACAGAAAAATGTCATGTTCGTATGTATTCACCCCCTTTGTTATGAAGCCCATAAAAAGCTCTGGTGCAACCAATTACCTTCAGAAGTCACATAATTAGTGAAATGATGTCCACCTGTGTGCAATCTAAGTGTCACATGATCTGTCATTAGATAAATACACCTTTTTTGAAAGGCCCCAGAGGCTGCAACACCTAAGCAAGAGGCACCACTAGCTAAACACTGCCATGAAGACCAAGGAACTTTCCAAACAAGTAAGGGACAATATTGTTGAGAAGTAAAAGTCAGGGTTAGGTTATAAAAAAATATCCAAATTTTTGATGATCCCCAGGAGCACCATCACATCTATCATAACCAAATGGAAAGAACATGGCACAACAGCAAACCTGCCAACAGACGGTCGCCTACCAAAACTCACGGCCCGGACAAGGAGGGCATTAATCAGAGATCCAGCAAAGAGACCTATGGTAACCCTGGCGGAGCCGCAGAGTTCCACCTTCCAGCAGGACAATGACCCCAAACACACTGCTAAAGCAACACTTGAGTGGTTTAAGGGGAAACATGTAAATGTTTTGGAATGGCCTAGTCAAAGCCCAGACCTCAATCCAATAGAAAATCAGTTGTCAATCTTAAAGATTGCTGTCCACAAGTGCAAACCATCCAACTTAAAGGAGCTTGAGCAGTTTTGCAAGGAGGAATTGGCAAAAATCCCAGTGGTAAGATGTGGCAAGCTCATAGAGACTTATCCAAAGTGACTTGCAGGTGGCTCTACAAAACATTGACTTTAGAGGAGTGAATTGTTATGCACATTGACTTTTTTGGTTATTTTGTCCTATTTGTACTTGCTTCACAATAAAAAAATAAAAAAACATTTTGAAAGTTGTGGGCATGTTCTGTAAATTAAATGATGCAAATCCTCAAACAATCCATGTTAATTCCAGGTTGTGAGGCAACAAAACACGAAAAATGCCAAGGGGGTGTATACTTTTGCAAGGCACTGTATATATATATATATATATTTCAGAACAGTAATTTAGTGTATGGTAAACACTAGAGTGAGAAAAGCTCTCCACCGTACAGAGTACAGAAAATGAATAATGTATTACCTACAGCAAGAGGGAGCATCCAGGACCTCAAAAAAACAACTTACACCTTCATTTAACTAAAAATAAAAGTGTTTGAACACTAAAAAATTTGCTAGGCGAGAGAAAAAATGGCAGCCGAACAAAACGAAAACGAAGCTACAGCACTCTAAACACGCAAAACACCACAATTCTGTTAACACGCATACCACACATTACCCGCCATTTTACGCCAATGCGGAAGTACACAACTACGCTAACGGTTTGGTCTCGCGCACGTATTACACTGCACACATTCAGCACGCTTACACAGCAGCTCCACACCACTAATGCTACAGCAACATCAAAACAAATTGCAGCTCTTCAACACAATGCTTCCAAATAGGTAAAGTATATTCATTTATTAATGTATTATATATTTCAGTACTACACACCAAACAGCATTAGCTAACTTACAATTTCATTGCTGTCATTTTTTGACAGGCAATTCTCTAGTTTGATATATGATTACCTGTAAATTTAGGTCCCCCCGCTTCCACTGTTAAGCTATATTAATTTTGGTAGCCAAATACAAAAATGTTAAAAGTTTATTTTGAGTGTGTGAGAGCAAGGCCACCTTAGTTACCAATAAACACGTTTCCATAGTCTCTCGCATGGGGACACTAAAAAAATTGGGATGCCAATTTAGAAATACTTTCCCATATTAGTCCCACTCTCGGGCAGTCCCACCACATATGAATAAATGAGCCAATAGAATTACAGCCCCTAAAGCAGTTTGGGTCTGCCAAGCATTTCCACTTTGCTAATTTTTCTGGGGTGATATAAGTACGGTGTATCCCCTATAGATACTCCCCCAGGAGATTTCTAATTTTTCTATGTCCCAATTCTGGGCAGATCCTTCTCCCACTCCCTCATGTAGTTATCTTTGATTGATGGATCCGAGGAATTATATAGATCAGATATACCGCTTATTATTCCAGTTCCTGTGGGATTCTTGAGACAGAACCGAGATACCCAGGTTCCCCTGGGGAGGCCATGGGTTCTGACCATAGAGTCAATAAAGTATTGAATCCTACACAGGTTATAATGTTCATGCAGGTAGGTTAAAGGAGTCTATGATTTCCTTATTGCTCAAGAGCTTATCATCTTTGATCCAGGTTCCTAGCCTGTTCAACCCCGTCAATTTCCACCAAGAAAGTGAATCTTCACCGAAGCCCTTTGGAAATTGTGGGTGATGAAGAGTAGGGCTTAGACAGGAAGGGTATGAGAACAAAGTAGAGTGAATCCTCGCCCATTTCTAGCATTGTATTGTATGATATATAACTGGGTGTATCATCTTATAGACCCAATCTGGGATTTTATCTAGCCAAATAAGAGTGTCCTAAGAGAATGGCGCTAATAAGTGGTCCTCCACAAAAACCCATGCCGGTTTATGTTGTGCCGAGTGGATAATAGGTATAAAAGAAAGTTGGGCGGCCCTAAAATATTTTCTCAAATCAGGGAGTGATAGTCCTCCTTTTGATTTATGCTTAAGCATTAATATCTTATTGATCCTCACTTCCATGTTGTCTTTCCCCTCTTTCGGGAATATAAATATCTACACCTGGTTCATCTCTAGTGGTAGCAGATTACAACCATTATTGAATTAAAAAGGTCAGCTAAGTGTGGAGCAAGTAAATCTTGAAATTACTTGTAGTATACATTGGAAAATCCGTCAGACCCAGGAGCTTTACCGACTTGAATCGCTTTTTTTATTTCTTCCACTTTTATAATGGTGTTAAGCTTTGTTAATTCTGAATCTTCTATCTTAGAAAGGTCCTAGGAGGTCAGAAAGGTGTGAATGTTAAAATCTAGTGGCAAATTGGCGGAAGAGTAAAGTTTTTGATAGAATTTGACATACGCCTCCTGAATTCTAGATGGATTAGATGTGACTAGGCCTCTATCTGTTTTAATACTACTAATTTTGGTTTGTATCACTTTAGTTCTCAGTTGTCTAGCCAAAAGTTATCCCGTTTTATTTGCCATGTTATAGAATTTATGGCCTGTGCGCCTGCATGCCTTCTCCGCTCTTCCTGCCAAAATCGAGTATAGATCTGCTCTTACCTTGTCTATTTGTTGTCTTACTTTAACCGTATAATTCTTTTGATTAATTTTCTCTAGCTTATCCAATTCCTCTATTAGTTTAGACTTTTTCTCGTAATTCCCTCTTATACCTCCCAGCTAGTTTTAAGCAAACCCCTCTCATGTATACCTTATGCGCCGCCCATACATATATTTACCTGCATGAGAATTAAATTATGAAGAAATACACCAAAACATTTTCAAACTGTTTTTTATAAAGGAAAATAAAATAATACAGCCTCTGCTAATTTATTACCTTTTATATACTGTATAATTATGCAGCTGAATATATATTCTGCTGACCAACTTCCTGAGGCAAGGGGAGACTTTGCATAGTAAGTTTCTATCTGCACAGTGGCAATATGACAACTAACACTGTCTCTTTTGAAGCTCAAATTTGAGAACTGGAGAGGAGAATTGCAGCATTTAGTGATATTGCTCCACTAGAAAGGGAGTTGGTGCTCACTGAGCACAGTTTACCTGGGCCTAGCCAGGAGGGTGGAGTTGGGGCTAGTCATGAGGTCCAGGGAGGTAGATGGTTACAGTTACAAGGGGAAGCAGGGGGAACAGTAGGAGGAGACAGGCCAGTTCTGAGTTGGCAAGCACCAACAGATTTTCCAGATTGGGTGAAACTGTTTGGGATGTCCATTTAGAAATAGCAATGCCAGATAGAGCTGTTCACTCTAACCACCAGAGCAACAGACTGTTTTTTGGGGGTAGGGTGTGGTATAAGGAAGGTAGACAGGGTGATTTGCGACCCAGATCACAGCGACCAAACAGTTTGCTGTCTCACGGTTGCTCTGGTATTTTCCTTTACTACTAGTGCCACATGCTAGCCCAGGGAGGCAAAAGGAGCTTAGGGAGGTTAATGTGTGGATAAAATGTGGTGCTCTTAGGATGGTTTGAGATTTTAGAGCACTGGGCTGACTTCCCATTTGGGTACAATCTCTATGACGTGAAGTACACATGAAATAAATTATTTTATATTGCGGATTTGCAAGCTTCAGAAGGTTGTGCTATTTATTTTAATACTTAACATCACTTTCCCTTTAATTATATGTACAGTAGTGTGTGTATATTTGCATTTACAGTGCTACGGATAGGACTTTACCCCCCTTGCGGGTCCTCTCTGGTACTCGTTGGCTTCTTGGCTCCATTTGGGGGTTACAGGGTTGAATGCCAGTGAATTTGATGCAATTTGATAGCACGATTAGAAATGTAACAGTTACAGGCTTGACAAATCAAAGGATTTGCGGGCGTGCAGTTAAAATTTCCATGTTTCGTAGCCTTTTCTCACGCTTACCCCTCAAGTCGTTGTCGGGTTGCTTTACAGAGCCAATTTAGTAGCCATAAGTCTTGCGGGCTCCATTACGGGCTACGGTTTTACATGTTGAGCTAAGAGCAGCAATACAAAGTATAGACTGGGACAAAGAACTGACAGGTAAAATACTGATCATAAATGCACAATGTTCAAATCCTCACTAAATATAAATACTTATTTAAATATATTAATGGGAAGAAGGCAAGGAAGAAAGCTATAGGTACTGATTGTGAGCCAGGCTGATTGATAAATAATGACCAGGAAAATGCAGATGAGTTAAATAAGTTCTTTATTTCTATATACAAAATGGGGCTACAGTACCTTCACCAAATAATTAGTTAAACAGGAAGAAATCCCAAAAAAGGTTGGAAAAAATAAATGCTAATATAGCTGGGTTCTGTAAAAGCCAAACCATTATATCTAATTTTTCAAGATTAACTCAACACAGGGTCTCTACCAGATGATTGGAGAAAAACAGAGGTGACACCTATATTTACAATGGGAGCAAGAACAAACCCAGGGAACTACAGTCATTTAAGCCTCACTTATGTAGTAGGGAAGCTCTTAGAGAACATGGATTTATTAGGGATAGGTCAAGTCAAACAAATCTAATTAGTTTCTATGAGGAGGTTAGTAGGAACTTGGATCAAAGCAAGGGGATGTAGTGTTTTTGGATTTTGCAAAGGCTTTTGATACAGTGACACACAAAATTGAGTGTTGTGCAAACTAACAGCTCTATCAAATTTGAAGCCCGTAGAAGCATCGGTACACACGCAAAGGCTGTGGTCTTCAAATTTGGCTGCGTTACAGAGCTATTAAATTAAACCATGACACGAGTTACAGGCCATAGGCGTAAGTACGTAAACCATTCTTGCCACGTTGGATGTGCGGCCGTGAACATGATCAATTAGTCAAACCTGTAGTTACGGGTTTAGACGGAGCCAATAGCATAAGAGATTGTCATCATTACGTCACTGAAAAACAGAGGTTAGATTTCAAAGCCTTACGGGTTTCAATTATGAGTTTTGAAGTGTGAGTTGCAATGGGACCCGCATTCCAGATATAATGCAATATTGATAAATTAGTAAATAAGAAATTCTAGTACATGCGAGTTCCATTATATGTATTAACACATCGATTGCCGGGATCGATATATTCGATCCCGACAGAAATTAAACATGAAAAAAAATATTTTATATTCCAGATTTGCGAGCCTGAGAATGTTGTTCTATTAATTTCAATACCCATATCACTTTCCCTTCAATTATAAGTACATTAGTGTGTTGATATTTGCATTTACAGTGCTACGTATAGGACTTTAACCCCCTTGTGGGTCCTCTCTGGTACCCATTGGCTTTTTGGCTCCATTTGCGGGTTAAGGTTTTGAACGCCAGTGAATTTGTTGCAAATTAATAGCGTGATTGGAACGTAACAGTTACAGGCTTGACAGATCAATGGATTTGTAGGCACACAGTTTACATTTCCACGTCCCATAGCCTTTTTTCATGCTTACCCCGCAAGTCGTCAGCGGTTTGCTTTATGGGGCTAATTTAATAGCAGTGAGTCTTGCGGGCTACTTTACGGGCTACAGTTTTACACGTTGAGGTAGTTTAATAGCGCTGTAAGGGATACAGGAATTGCAGTAAATACCTGCTCATGGATTGAGAGCTGGCTAAAAGATAAGAAACAAAGAATAGTTTTAAATGGAACATATTCAGAACGGATTAATGTGGTAAGTGGGGTTTCTCAGGGTTCAGTATTAGGTCCTCTCCTTTTTAACATATATATTAATGACTTAGAAGAAGGACTGGAAAGTATTGTCTTCATTTTTGTTGTTAAAACTAAGTTGGGCAACGTAATTAAATCAGAAAATTATGTACTTTCCCTCCAAAGGAATTTGCATAAATTACATAAATGGGCAACTAAATGGCAGATGAGATTTAATATGAATAAATGTAAAGTTATACATTTGGGAAGGAAAAATTCGCCATGCAATTTATATTGTTACTGGAACAAATTTAGGGGTATCAGATATTGAAAGGGATTTGGATGTTCTTATGGACAACCACCTAGGTAACAGTGATAAATGCCAAGCAGCATCTGCAAAGGCAAGTAAAATATTATCATGTATTAAGAAGGGTATAAAAGCAAGGGGGGCAAATATAATTCTGCCACTATACAAATCCCAAGTAAGCACCATTTCATAAAAAGGACATTTTAGAGCTGGAAAAAGTACAGAGATGAGCAACAAAACAAATAAGAAAAAAGGCATCTAAGAGGGGATATGATTACCTTATGTAAATAATTAAAAGGTCAGTTTAAGGCTTTGTCAAGTGAACTTTTTGTGCCATGAGTTTTTCAACTGACAACAGGACATCTCTTGAGGTTGGAAGAAAAAAGATTCCACTTTAAAGAAAAAAAATGGTACTCCACAGTATGGGTGTTTAAACTGTGGAATTCTCTATGAAAAGAGGTAGCGACAGTGGATTCCATAGATAACTTTAACAAGGGATTAGATATATTTTTTTAATAAAAAGGGCATTCAGGGTAATCCTGGATAATTAGAGAGGGAGTATTGATCCTGCTGGAGTTTTTTTCCCAAGTTCTACACTAATGTAAATGTTTTGCTCCCCTAGATTAGGGCACTAATTTTCTTTTATTTATTTTTATTTAATAATATATTTTGAAATTAAAAAGATGTGACAAATGTACTTATAGCTTCAATAAATAAAGATTAAGATATAAAGTATTTATTTTGTGTTTATATATGATGTTTGATTAAGACCATTACAATTAGAACCAGTAGTTATCCCCTTTTGCTGCCTCTGTCTCCACCAAGATGGCTACTTGAGCAGGACGTGTCTCTGCCTCCATGAAACCTGAATCATAGAGTGGACCTTTGTTTGGATTATTCCACTCTATGTTAATTATCTATATCAGGGGTGTCCAAGTTCGGTCCTACTGGGCTGCACACATGCCTGGATTTGAGGATTTCCTTTCTGTGCTCAGGTGAGTCAATCAGGATGACTGAAAAAGCGATAGTCTCACCTGGGTGCAGCAGGGATATCCTCAAATCGAGGCCTGCAGAACCAAACGCGGACACCCCTGATCTATATAAAGTGGGCTTTTTGTTTTATACTGTGGAGAATCAGATATCCTACATTGACTGCTTATCTTTTCTTGAGCTCAGAACTGTAACCCCCCACATACCTCCCAAGTGCAATACATATTCCTGTGGACATTAAGAAAAAATCTAAACCATAATTCTAAGGGACACATGTTTATTTCTCTTTCTCAATTTTAATAAATATATTTGATTTGTGCTATTAAAACAATAAATGGTAATATAATAAATCTAATACTAACATAGAAACAGCAGATAAGAACAAAAAGGTCCATCCAATCTGCCCATTTTAGCTACCTAAAAGTTTGTCTTAAATAAGCCTCAGTATAACCTTATGCCTAACCCAGGCTTTCTCCATATTCATTAACTACATTAACTGTGTTTGACTCTCCCACTTCCACTGGCTGTTCTACTTATCTACCACTCAGTAATTTCTCACATTACCCCTAAATATTCCACCATCCAACTTCAAATCATGACCTCTTGCATTCCCCTTTTTTTAAAAAGCACTTCCATCTTGATTTGTAATAAACCACTTGAAGGTTTCTATCATACCGTCCCATAATTGCACAGAATTACTTCCAATGTATAATTTATAAGTTTAGATCCTCTCTAAGTGGAGTCAAAGAACACAGTCCCACCCACATAGAAGATCTAGAAGTCCATGATCACATCCAATAGCTCCCATGCAACTTGATTGCACAGCGGTCAGCCAGCAGCCACCACCCTAGAAAGCAGAGACTATCTGCTCTTCAGTGCATATTGGGAGAGCCTTGTTCAAAGGTATTATGAGTGGGGCAGGCAAAATGCCAAATAGACTGGGAGGTTACAGGATAGATGCAATATTTAATTTTGTGCCAACTGGAGAGGAAAATGGGACAACCAGTTATATAGGTGGGATCTTCTTTCAGTCCAAGGGACTCTAAGTCTTTATCTACAACCCCACCATTGACAGTTTAATATTTTTACTTTCCCCTTGCTTACCAGACTTGCCTTAGCTTTCCTCCCCAGAAAGAAACGTCTTTTAATTTTATCACTTCTTTCCCATCTATTTGCAGAAACGAAGATTACAGTTTGCCATAATCTTTTTATAGGAGAGCAGCAAGACAGCTTGTGCAGTCACTACTTTCACTCTCATCAGTAAGCTCTTTAGTCCTTCCTCACTTTCATTCATCAGAGTAGTATCATTCACATATCTGAGGTTGTTAATATTTCTCCTAGCAATATTGATTCCAGCTTTTAATTTGTCCAGCCCGGTTTTACACATGATGTACTCCGCGTATAAGATGAACAAAGGTGGAATTATACAACCATATCACACTCCTTCCTGATCTTGAATCATTCTGTTGTTCCATGTTTGGTTCTGACTGTGGTTTGTTGATCCACATACAGATTCCCCTGAAAGAGGATGAGATGATTTGGTACTCCCATCTCTTTAAAAACTTGTTACATTTTGTTTTGATCCACACTGTCAAAGGCTTTAGAATAATCAATGAAGCAAAAGTAAATGTTTTTTTCTGGCACTCTTTTGCTTTTTCTATTATCCAGTGGTCATTGGCAATTTGACCTCTTGTGCCTTTTCCTCTAGGGAACCCGGGTAGCACATCTAGTTTACTGTCCATATGTTGTTGAAGCTGAGCTTGCTTTTGCCACTCTTTGATTGATTATGAGGGCTTCTCCATTTCTTCTGTGCGGTTCTTGATCAAAGTAGAATATCTGGTGGTTGTCCATTTGAGACCAGGATATCAACGTTTGATCTTGTCATCTCATGTTTGACCACATACAGTTTGTCTTGGTTCATAGTTCTAATGTTAGAGGTTCCTATGCTGAATTGTTCTTTGCAGCATTGGATTTTCTTTCCCCTCCAGTCACATTCGTAGCAGGGTGTCCTCTCAACTCTCACTTGTACTCAAATCCTTTTCTTCCCCAGTAAGGTGGTATATTGTTATGCCTCTTGTTGTGCTTTTACATGAAGTTATCTTGGCAAAGATACTGGAGAGGGTTACCAGTTTTATATCCAATGGACTGCAATTTTTCTGACCTCTCTGCTATGACCTGCCCATCTTGGGAGACCCTACATAGTATAGCTTCACTGAAGTACACAAGCCTCTTGACCACAAGGTAGAGATGCAGAAGGGGCCATAATACTCTAGTGCAGAATAAAGACTTGTTTAAAACAAATGTCCATTAAAATTAGAGTTTAACCTTGAAATGTGTGGAATGAGTAAAAAAGTTTCCAACTTTTTTAATATTCTGACAAAAATATGCCATATAGAGAAAATAGACCTTGACTTCAGAATTTATACACTTTGAAATGCAATTTAGTCTGGCATATGAGATATGTTTGTAGTCATACCACTCATACCACACATGCAAATGATACCTTCAGTTGTGTGAAGACTTTACAATGATAGCGTTAATATCAGTTTATTAGCCCATATAGGCGCTAGAGGTAGCTATCATTTTTTCGATATGTACAATTATAATCAATATTGTCTAAACCACATGGTCAGATCATCTAAGTAGACAATGACAAAAGAGTCCAAAAAAACCCAGGTTACGTTTTTTTTTAAGTTGGAAAAGGTAGCGGGGGCATCGTACAATCCAGATGACTTTATGCTGATAGTACCCAGCACAAGTATTGAAGTCTGCTTTACACTCATCCCCAGCCTTGATCCGGCAGAGCCATGGAGATGGTCAAATAAATCTGAAATGAGTGTTATAAGATTGCCAGGGACCCACAGGGTGCCTATTCTTCAGTTACCTGCCTCCCAGCGTCTGCCGCAGATCTGAGCAAGATTCTTAAAGATTAAGCACACATATTAGCAGCAGGTGTGCTATCACTCTGACTTCCATCCAGTCAGCACAGTACTTCAGTGCCTGTTGTTTGGAATCCTAGTATTCCGTGTGAGCTTCTGTTTGTTACTGTGTGTTTCCAGCTTATGACATCAGCTGTTCTAGGTATGCTTGTGTATGAACTAGGTAACCTTCCCATGAAAGTTTGATCAGCAACATCAATTTTAAATTACATTTAGCTGGAGGAATGATAGACATACCTAGATATGTGCCCTCCGTCTTCCCTAGGCATTGTCTTACGATCTTGTTTGGACAAACTCTCGCCAGGTGTCCAGACAGCCAACAATGTAGACATAGGCCTGAACAACATCAATTCTGTTTCTAAGCTTCAGACATATAAGTAGCTCCCAATTACCTAAGTTCAGTAGATTTTATAACTGGACTTAGATTAAAAAGCAGTAAGTTGTGGAGTCCCCCTTGAGATAGTGATCCTTCTCTTGTTCTGTCTTGTAACCGAACATCTAGATGAAAGCAGAGGGCAACACCTGGCATCAATTACCTGTGCTTATAACAAGGCTTTCACCAACAAAGTCCAACTCTTTTCAAGCAGAGGAGATGAAGAAACATGCTAAGTATATATATATGTATATATATATATATATATATATATATATAATAAAAAAAAATGATAACTGATAAAGAATGACTTGAAAGAGAACAATCATTTAAAATTCATCATCATTCAGTACATTGTGGTGAATTCACAAAGATATCACACAGGCTGTGCTGGTCCATGGAGGGGTATAATGGCGGACACTGCAGCTATTCTCATAGCAAATAAGTACATGGGGAGGATGATAAGAGAAGAATACTGACAGAGCAGACAATGGCGATAGAGGGGAATGGAAATTAAGGTGAGAGAAAAAGAGAGATAATGGAGCTAAGAAAATATATGGAGAATATGATAGAGCAGACCAGTCCATTGTTAGTCATCAGGCCCACACCACATTTACAGGATATCTTATTTAAGTACAAGTGGATGAATGAATGGATCAATCATTTTGTATTTTGTATCTGTGCTGACATAGGAATATCATGAAAATGTTGCCTCGATAAATAACATTAGACAAACATGGGATAAAGTGTAGTGAAGATATCTTATAATATACATAAAATGCATAAAAAGATAGACACTATACCATCTGTCATATATTCACAAATAATGTATCCTTTTATCCTTACGGACTATTATTTATTTTATGATTCAGGTGACTGTGGTACAAAGAGTTAAATAATGATTGTTAATTCCTCAAGTGCAATACCTCTGAGTGCAATTTTCTCCACAGATTGATGGTGTTTATCTTGGTATTACACATCTAAGTGGAGGGCACAGTCTGAATTGAGAGCACACATGTCATTTGTTAGATTGATCTGCAGCAAAGGAAGCTCATGTCACTGGCTGCTGTAATTGTGTGGATACCTTAGGAATGGGAAGTATAATGTTCACTGCAGCGACCATACAGTAGGGTTTCATTTGTTTATCTTTGTAAGAAAAAAAGGATTTGAAAAAAAATAATCAATGTATATTTTAAACTTACACTTGAACTTAAGTTGTTCAGGTACTATCATGGTTATCTAGTGGTGGAGCTATAGAATGGAGGGCCCCGGTGCAAAAAAAAAATGTCTGGGTACTCTCCAGTTCCAACTTATTATATGTTTATAAATATAAATATATATATATATATATATATATATACAGTATCTCACAAAAGTGAGTACACCCCTCACATTTTTTGTAAATATTTTATTATATATTTTCATGTGACAACACACTGAAGAAATGACACTCTGCTACAATGTAAAGTACTAAGTGTACAGCCTGTATAACAGTGTAAATTTGCTGTCCCCTCAAAATAACTCAGCCATTAAGGTCTAAACCGTTGGCAACAAAAGTGAGTACACCCCTAAGTGGAACTGTCCAATTGGGCCCAAATTGTCAATATTTTGTGTAGCCACCATTATTTTCCAGCACTGTCTTAACCCTCATGGGCATGGAGTTCACTAGTGCTTCACAGGTTACCACTGGAGTCGTCTTCCACTCCTCCATGATGACATCACAGAGCTGGTGGATGTTAAAGACCTTGCACTCCCCCACCTTCCATTTGAGGATGCCCCACAGATGCTCAATAGGGTTCAGGTCTGGAGACCTACCTTCAGCTTCTTTAGCAAGGCAGTCTTGGTCTTGGAGGTGTGTTTGGGGTCGTTATCATGTTGGAATACTGCCCTGCGGCCCAGTCTCCTAAGGGAGGGGATCTTGCTTTGCTTCAGTATCTCACAGTACATGTTGGCATTCATGGTTCCCTCAATGAACTGTAGCTTCCCAGTGCTGGCAGCACCCATGCAAGCCCAGAGCATGAAACTCCTGTCACCATGCTTGACTGTAGGCAATGAATGGTTTGAGGTAGTAGTGCACAGTAGGAGCCAGAGCAGGCGGCTTAGGGGGCCTGGGGTATTTTTCAAAAGATTAAATAAAATAAATAAATAAAATATGGTCATTACTGACCCCCGCCCATGTGTTTGCTCTGTCTACTGATAATTGTTTTCTCCTGCACATTCTGCTTATTTTAACTGAAAATATTTTATTGCAAAATATGGGAGACAAGATTTGCTAGGGCAATTGATGGCATAGTGCCCTGCACTACCACAATACAGGCATAAATTGTGAGGGCGTTGCCACTGTTTTTCTTCGTTGGATAATGGCCCTCTTATTAGATTTACCTGCATAGCCTCTGGCTCAGAGTCTGTAGATGTTTGTGGGATCAGAGTAAAAGTTCTTGAATAGGAAATTGGAGTAGTACTTGGTCTAAAAGAGCCCTGTCTTTCCAATCTTCTTTCAGAAAGTCTCTGATCAATACGGATAGCCAAACGCACAAATGCATCAAAGTCAGCAGGAAGATCAACACGAGCTAGCTCATCTTTTATAGCTTCTGAGAGACCTTTTCTGAAGTGGAACCTCTGGGCTGATTGGTTCCAGGTAGTATCAGCAACCCACTGTCTGAATTCAGCAGCATATTCAGCCACCGAGCGCCTCCCTTGATGCAAATGAAGGAGAGTGGCTTCTGCTGTAGCACATCGATTTGGGTCATCAAAAACTAGGCACATGGCCTCAAGAAAGTCATTTAGATTACCCAAGACTGGACTGTCCTGTTCCAGAAGAGGGGAGCCCCAAGCCAGGGCTTCATCTTTGAATAAGGAAAAAATAAATCCCACCTTCTCTCTTTCAGATGGAAATCGTTGAGGTAACATCATGAAGTGCAAACGACATTGATTTAGGAAACCCCTAAATTTTCTGCGATCTCCTCCAAACTTTTCTGGTAGGGGCAAGCGGGCATCTTGTGCAGGTGTAACAGTAGCAGCCGCAACATCTCGTGCCCTGTAGCTGGTATACTCACTGTATTTTATTTAGCAGTTCAGCTATCTGGTCCTGCAGCACTTGAATGGTCTGTGCCTGGGTCTGCACATTTCTTGCAGTAAAAGCAACCTGTTGGGCCTGCAGTTCAGCTACCTGGTCCTGCAGCACTTGAATGGTCTGTGCCTGGGTCTGCACAGTTCTTGCAAATAAAGCAACCTGCTGGGCCAATGCAGAATCTGACCCGGCGGTCTCCATGAAAGGGCCAGATTATTCTGTAATGATATGGAATCACAAGGTTGTGGAGACCAGCAGCCAAGGTCAGCAATAATCCAGTTCAGCAATTTGTAGGTGAAACAGGAACACGCTTTATTGAAGTGATCAGGAACCACACAATAATCTGGCAAGGTACATTTGACAGGAAGTGCCTTATATAGGCCAAGGACCAGACACCTGACCAGACACAGCTGAAGAGACTTAGGTACTGATACTATTGCTAGCAGAGTCAAGCTTATCAGATCTCAATGAAATACACAAAAGGCAGGCTGGCGCAGTGGTAGGGAAGAGGTAAAGCAGCCTGGGGACCAGGGTTCAAAACCCAGCAGAGTCAATTTCTCACAATGTGTTTTTGCCATTTTATAGTTTCCGATGTGAAATAGTGGTCCTCTAAAAAGAGTCAGAGTGACATCAAAGTTCATACTCAAAATGAAACCACTGTTCTATATGTTTGTTGTTTTTTTTTTATTGTCAATTTGTCATTGAGATAAAAGCACTTTTCTTTTTTGTAATGTAAGCTAGAGGACCTCATAGTACACAATTTTTTGTAAAAATGCGTCCATCCTCTAATAAATCCCCCAGACTTTGTTTTTTCAATATAAACTTTAATGTCATCTGGATGTTTGCATCTTGAAACAGCAACATAGAGTTGTCCATGTGCAAATACAGGTTCCTGTAAAAAAAATACCCACAGACTTAAAAGTTTGTCTTTGGGATTTATGTATGGTCATGGCAAATGCCATGATAATGGGAAATTGTCTCCTTTGAAGGACAAAAGGTAAACCACTCTCACTTGGAGCAAAGTCAACTTTGGTATAAAAACATGTTCACCTTTATAGGTACCATTAATAATTTCTGCATGTATGAAATGATCCATTAAATCCTGCACAATTAATCTGGTTCCATTTCAAAGTCCTTTTTTGGGATTTATATTTCACAGTAGCATGACAATTGCACATTTTTTCAATTGCAAAACATGTGGTGGCACTCTAGATGGTGTTAAAGAATTGATAAACTCTATACTAAAGTTCGATTCACTATCTTTGTCATCAGCCAGAACTGAATCTGGACTGTAATAATTTTTTGGGGTGCATTGATGAATTTAAAAATTTGTCATTTAGATTCAAGGCATCAATATTTTTTGATGTTAATATCACTTTGTTTGCAATGTCTGAGTAATCGTCATTATTGATAGTATTTAAAAAGATTGCCGATATGAGTGATTCATTGCAAATCCTTTGTTATGGAATTTCTACGGTATCATCAGGTAGACTGTATTTTTTTATGTTTTCCTTCTCCAATTTGAATTAGCCGATCATTGAATACATTTTGGCCTTCAGATCTTATATTTTGTTCTAATTTCAGGTGTGCAAATATTTTCCACAGTTTATTTGTCTTTATACATGTTTCGACGATGTCAGTCCAATTTCCATGTGGCACAACAGGTAATGTTTGCCTAAAATCTCCTTCTAACAATATCACCTTTCCACCAAATGGCAAATCATTATCCATCACTTCTTTTAATAATCTATCATTACATTGTAATGCATGACATGACATCATTGTTGCCTCAGCTATAATAATTAATTTACTTTTTTTTTTATTATTTTGCTTGTAAAGAATTCATTTGAATATCCGACACTGATGTTTCTAGAATGGGAAATGGCAGTTTAAATCCACTATGCACAGTTCTGCCACCTTCTAACAAGTGCAGCAATTGACAGTGCTATTTGACCCTGTGCATTAATGTAACTCATCAAACAATTATACAGACACGTTTTTCCTGATCCACTAATGCCATCTAGATAGAAATAACAGTCTTTGACTATTTCATCATCTGTTGCATTTGTGATGGCGTGAAATGCTTGCAATTGTAATGTATTTAACGTTGCCATTTTTTCTTGTGTTTTTTGGTTTTGAAGCTCAGTGTCATAGTTTTCAAAGTTTATTTAATCTATAAGTCCTGGATCAGGCAGATTAAAACTTAAACTTGCACAATTTAACCCATGACAAAGAAAGATTTCTTGAATTTCCATTAATGCTTTTAATAGTGCAATGGTCTCATTGTAACGTTTGAAAAAGTCATCACACATATTTAATTTAAATGTTTCCCACAAAGCTAATGCATCAGGTACATTGCAAAAGATGCAAATGAATACAAATTGTTCTCTAATTTGCTTTGGCATTTGACATAGTGCTGTTTCTTCCAGACACCTCTCCCATTTCGTATCATCTGCTTTGAAGTTTTGATGTCTTGCAGCTATGTGGAAATTATCAAAAATGATGTCATTCACTGTGTGTAAATGTTCATAACTTTGTGCACCGGGAACATGTAAAAGAAGTAATCTTAAACTGAAACGTTCAATGTCTCTTGGACTGATGGTATAAATTCTTGGTATAATTTTAATAGTATCTTTTTTTCTTTGTCGCCATTGGCCATATTCGAATACATAGTGATATGAAATCTCAATGTAAAAAAATGGTCTGGCCTCAGTGTCCTCACAATTTAATTGAAACCAAGCAGTAAGTGTTGTTGCTCTATGTTCATTTTGTGCTAGAGCATTTCTTTCATTCCCTGCAGTAAAGCAAGCAAATTGACTTTGTGGCAAATGTACAGCTAACTGATACACAGCATGTGACTGATCATGCATCTCAAATTTGAGAAGGCGCCACATTGCTTCTGGAACACTGACATAGCGAGCATCTAAATAACATGAAAGTTCATCATGTAAAATTGGATTGTCTCGTTCTTTGTCTGCACCTTGCACAACAACAGTTGCTGCATTATATCCTTTGTATATATATATATATATATATATATATATATATATATTTATACACATATTGTTTTGATTGGATATAAATTCAAGCTTCCACATTTATGTGTGCATTGTACTTAATCAGCAAATGTGGATTGTATGGAACTACATATCTATTATCAACATTTTGGCCACGAATCATAGCATTTTGTCCCTCTCTTCTTTTATACAAAGGGTATCCATCACAATTAGCATAAATTTGCAGTTGAAATTGTTTTGGAGACTCTTTTGTGCATTTTTTATTTTCCATACATGGCGAATTTGGATTTATATCTCCACATGGACCATGAATCATTCGGTGTGTAACAATGCCAAAAAAGTTTGGAATATTTTTCTGGATGTGGCAGTTCAGCAGTAATCACTGAATCCTCTCTGCAGTATTCAATACATCTTGTAGGATTACAAGTATATGTGCATGTGGTAGGCCTCTTTTTCGAAATTCAATGGTATAAACAAAAGTCACACAATTCCCAAATAACAGGGATTTAGTTATATTATGTATTAATGAATGTCGTTTTTTTTCCAATACTCTAGCCACTAAATCTGGTTGATCTGAAGTATTTGGGGCAAGTTTTATTGTTCCTTGATCTCTGGACATTGTGGATTACATGTGAATGTAATGAATAAATCTGGTTTTCTAAAATTAGTCACAATAGCCATGGCATCATTGTATCTTTCTTGCATATTGCCTAGAGAGCCTTGGAAAGAGGATGGCAAAATGATTGCTCTTCCATCTGGAATGTCTCTGTTGGTTGCCAATTCATTGACATAATCCTTCAATCCACAATATTGTTCTATGTGAAGCTTGTTTTGTTGAAATTTAATAAAATTAAGATTATTACCTTTGACTTGTAGATATGAGTCAATAATCCATTGTTGTGTGAGTTTGCCCCCACATAAAATAGGATTAAAATGATCGTGAATAGCATCTTGTGCCACTTTATATTCCAGCATAGAAATATTGATTCTAACACAAATTTTACTATTGGGATAACTTTGCAATTTTAATTTTGGTTCCCATCCTGGCTCACCATTTGGAAAGAAAACAAGATATGTCATTGGAACTAAATTACAACTTAACATATTTATGTTTCTAAAAGGTTGCTCTTCATTGTGTGGACATATTCTAAAATCCCGCTAAAATGGTGCTTCACCATCATAATTTTTAAAGACCATGGCAACCTCATTTAGTGTTGGTAAATTATAACGTCTTTGATCAGTATTGCAATCTCTTTTCAGAACCATATTTACTCTTGGTATTGGCAATTGATTTATTTGACCATGTTCTTGTTGTTCTATTTTAACCTCTGCTAATCTTGTGTTTGCTTGACTATATGGGTTGTTAGCCATAATTTTATCCAGCTGTTCAAAGACTATGCGTAGACATTGTTTATTTTCAGGAAGCGTCATCCGCTGTTCAACAGCTTCCATTGCTTCCATTGTGGGTGTAAATGTGAAGTGCGGTGGTAAATTTGTCCTTATACTCTAAAACAGTATAGGCCATGTCCTGGCACATTTTCTACGAATGTAGCACCCATTGAAGCAAATGAAATTGTTATAAGACCTGATGATTTTTTTTTTAATTGCTATAATTTGGAATTGTTGTTTCAATCGTTATACTTTCTAAATATTCTGGAAATGTGTGTCTTTCTGGAAGTCTTACCTTTCCTTTCTGACAGAAACTAATAAACTATCCATCAGTTGGTCTTTCCTTAAGAAACTAATAGCCCCCACAAAACTGACAAACCACATTGAGTAATCCACAATAATGACTGTACTGTGCTGTAAATAAGGGACTATCCTGAGCTTTCTTAACACAGATATCACTACTACTTTGTATAACAATATTGGTGTCATGTATGTCAACATTGGTGTCATTAGTCAATATTTGGTCATTAGACAATGTGTCCCAGACATGATGTTTTTTACTTTTTATTTTCTTTGTAGCTCCGTCACACTCAGTTTGTCCTTTTTGAGTCTGTTTTCTTTTATTGGCAAGTCTCTGTCGGCCTTCTTCTCTTAATCTTTGTGAAGTCTCAGGGGACTGTGCATCTCTCCATCTTTGCTTCCGTTCCCTTGCCATTCTTCTTTTGCGTTCTTTCTTGTCTTCTGAGTTGTCCGCAAATGTAAGCTGTAATTGTAAATACAGACATTTTAGTTTGAATAGTATTTTTTTCTTATATATTAAACAATGGCAATCATAACATTAGTAAGATTTCTTTGTTACTTACCTGAAGTCTTAATGGAAAAAGTTATTTTCTACTTTTTGATGGTCTTGTAGTAGTGGCCTCTTATTTCTTCCAATCTGTAAGATATAATGTGTTTGTTTATTGTACATATTGTTTTTAACTGTCATCAATGCAAAACCTAAAGGGCAGTAATGAAACAGTTAATGTACCTGAAATTAATTTGTAAATTTGTAATTAAATTAAATAATTAATTAATCAATCAATGTCTTATTTTTAATTGGCATACATGAAAACCTAAAGAGCTAAGCATATATATATTGAGAAATGAGATCAGTGTAAAATAAGTAATTTTGTTTTTATAATTAATTAATAACTAATTAATAAATTAATATATGTGAATTAATTAATCAATAACTGTCATGAATGCAAAACATAAAGAGCTTTTCATGTTTTTTATAAAGAAGGGCATCATTGAAATGTTAATTTCATATCCAAACACAAAGAAGTATGAGCAAACTATAGATTGTTCTGAAAGAGGTTTTTAATGTTTTGATTCAATTAATTAATTAATCAATGAAGTTATGATGTTTAATTGGCATCCATTGAAACATAAATTGCTAAGCATGTATGTATTCATAAATAAGGTCATTTTTTTTCTTTTTTCAATTAGGAATTAATAATTAATGAATTAATATACATTAATTATTAATCAAAAACTCAGCAATGCAAAACAAAAAGACGTAATGCTGTTTTCCTAAAGAAGGGCATAATTAAATAATATATACCTGTGATGTTGATGTTATTGCAGATGAAATGTTGCAGAGCTCACACTCTGTATTCAGGCAGCTGCAGACATGATCAAGCTGTAAAATGACATGAAAAGCATTTTTAATGTTTGTATTAAAGTAATTAATTAATCATTTAAAGTATCATGATTAATTGGCTTACATCAAAACATAAAGGCCTAAGAATCAATATATTCCTAAACAAATGCAGTTTAAAATATTCAATGTAGTAGGTGTCAGAGCGTAAGAAACTGATTTAAATATTTAACTGCTTTGAGGGTCATGGCTCCTATCACTGTCAGGCAATGAGCAGTAATACCGATATATAAATGTAGTGTAAATCTATATCTTTTTTTGTGCATTGTAAAATATATATATATATATATATATATTTTTGTATTTATTAATAATTAATAATTAATAAATTAATGTACATTAATGAGCAGTAATCCAGATATATAATTGCAGTGTAAAATATACTTTTTTTTGTGCAATGTAAAATTAAAAAAAAATTGTTGAAAAAATGATTTCTAATTAATAAATTAATGTACGTTAAAAATGAATTAATCAATTAATAAAGATATTAAAAAGAGCTAAGCATTTATGTCTTCATAAAGTAACGGCAGTGTAAAATATTTTACTTAATTTATTTTTAATAATAATACATTTTAATAATAATTAATTAATTTATTTTTACTAATAATCAATGTATTAATAAATGAATATACTTTACCTATTTGTAGTTAATATCCAGCAATCAATATCCTGAAGAGCTAACAATCACTTTGGATTTTCCGACAGCAGAAAACGTTAAGTCAAGATGTTCATCACCTGAGGAGAAAGTGTCAGCAGTGTGGCAAGTGTGCAGTATATATAGGCTGCGTGCGCGAGCCAAAACCATTAGTTTAGACTGGAAAACCTCCATTTCAGATTCGTAATATTATTATTTGCAAGTTAGTGTTGTAAAATGACGGCGATTTTCCATGTCTTACTTGCTTTGCGAGCATTTTCCGTTGGTCCTAATGGTATATTTTGAAACTTGTATGTTCCTGGCTAACTCGTATGTGCCTTCCGGTGATTTGCGTGCTTCAGTCTCCTTAAGCCTCGTTTTCATTTTTTTCATCAGCTATTTTTTTTCTTGCTTAACCGATTTTCAAGTGCCAAAACTCTGTAAGTTTGGCTTAAATTTGCGTGCAACCTCACTCCCAGGCGTCCTTGTGTTCCCTCCATGCTGTGTGTGAGTGTGTTTATATTTATTTTTTTATGTTTACGTATTTATCGATTTCCCAGGTTCGGACGTTATATTTGTATTTTTGCGAGGTCCATTTTTATTTTCTGTATTTTGCCCCCGATATTCCAAGGTCGGTATTTTTTTTTCTAAGTCCTGCGTTTCTCAACTGCTTGCTGCCTAAGTAACTCCCGCGTGCGTCAATGCCTCAACTGCTCGCCTCCCCTCACGAGGCTCGCAGGAGCGCGTGTTTCAATGCCTCAATTTCATTCTAAGTCCCACGAGTTTCAATGCTCAACTGCTTCGCCCCCTCTTTCTCCCTTGTGTCTCTTCCCCTCTCTCTCCCGTGTCTCTTTCCCCCCTCTCCCGCCCCGTGTCTTTTTTCCCCTCTTCCTTCCCCAGTGTCTCTTTTCCCTCTCCTCCCTCCCCTGTGTCTCTTTCCCTCTTTCCCCTGTCTCTTTCCCTTTCCCTGCTCCCCTGTGTCTCTTTCCCTCCTCCTCACTCCCCGTATTTCTTTCCCCCTCCTCCCTCCCCTGTGTCTCTTTCGCCCTCTGTCTCTTTCCCCCTTTCCCCTGTCTCTTTCCTCCCTCCTCCCTACCATGTGTCTCTTTCCCCCCTCCTCCCTCACTTGTGTCTCTTTACTCCTTCCTACCCTGTGTCTCTTACCCCCCTCCTCCCTCATTTGTGTCTCTTTCCCCCTCCTTCCTCCCCTGTGTTTCTTTCCCCCTTTCCCTCTCTGTCTCCCCCCTCCCCCTGGTGCTGTGCTGTGTGTACTGCAGTATGTATGGAATTCAATACATATAGTTTCTAAAGGGTGCATGCTCTCCCTGGAGCGTTACACACACTTTAGAAACTATATTTGTTATATATCATGTACTGCATATAATCCTTTGACCTATCCATTGAGTTGTAACGTCTACCTAGAACCACTTTGTGCACCTCCTCTCATGTTATAACCACTCTGTATTGTTCATCCTGTAATGGGAGTGTCAGTTGCAGACAGGAGCAGAGCTAGGGAATGGCTACTTTAGAAATGGGAAGAGTCAGATTGGCTTCAGTTGCAGACAGAATGCCCCGTTTAGCACTGTTTCACATAGCGCCCTTGCTTGCAGAAACGCATGTGGAGCGCTAAATGGGGTATTCCAATAAATGAACTAATTAAGAGTGCTTTCATTAAACAACTTATAATTTAAAAGTGTCAAGACATGTACTATGACTACTGTGTACCTTTAATCCATTCACCTCTGCTTGATCACTTTTATGGATATTATCTGTGACTTCTCTTCATACTATATTCAATAACTGCTCTCATAAGGTCCACACAAATTATGTACTATCCAACCAGACTCTACTGCAGTTAAACACGATTTGAAGGCCATTGATATGAACTGATATGTTTTCAGTATTTGGCAACAAAAGGTTTTTTCATGAAATCCTTGCACTGTACAAGAAATGCAGCTTATTCTGGAGATAATGCTTTGGATGTGAGATACACTCTTGAGAAAGGTCAGTGCTAGCTCACCTTCCTGTCAGCGTCTTTGTAACGAGATGAGTTTAACTAAAAAGCTCTGTTTAGTTAAGTGTCTCCAAGATGTTCTGATAATTATATTTCAAGAAAATCAATGCGAAGAAAAGGGCATTGACAATTGGAATTCTTGGCCCGTCTCCTGCTTGGAATATGTCTCCAGAGATTCTCAATGGATTTTTTATATATTATTTTTGCATGCCATTTCTTATATCTTACATTTTAACAAAAATGATTTTATATATACATAGTATTCACTAACCATTCAAACATTTGTAAAATAACTAGTTTAGGAAGGGAGATAAATGAAAGCAGACCTAATAAATTGCAATATTGTTGTAATATGATGCATTAATTTTAACCCTTAAAGGGCCACTGTAGTTCTCATAATACATTAATTTGTTTTTTTTTGTTAATGATTAGCAATAAAATATAAGTATTTGAAGAAATAATTTCATTATTGCATTTAGAATTTACTTTTGAACATTGTTGATCCTTTAAAATATAGTTTTCGAAAGTAAAAATATACCACCTATCTTTTTATATTGTACACACAATTATACTGCTGTGCACCATCTTGTTTTCAGCTGATTAATTTTTCGGAGGTGGAGGCAGATTTTGAATACACTGCCTTAGTGCTTTCAATAGGAGTGATAGAAAGCTCATTAGTTTACAAACTCATAGACAGAATCAACTGAAAAAAGAAAAAGGAACACTGCAGTAGAAAATAAATGCATTTCAAAGGTAGAGTTAAAAGTTATGTTTATTTTATACTTTTATTGCTTTCAAACTTAATGTTTCCCTTTATCAAGTTTAGGCTCTGATTATATATGGAAGATGTATATATATATTTTTTTCTAAGCGGCATTCCTTCACTTGTTTTGTGTGTAAACAAAGTCCCCCAGGTCACATCTTTACCTCTCCCCACCTTAGTTTTTCCCAACTGAATGCTAAGACAAGACCTGGTGCAATTTCAGACTGGAGTTGTGCATAATGTGCATCCCAACATCTAAATCCAGTCCAGTTCTGATAGATTGACAGAAACCAGTATAATATATGTTTAAAGTAATATATATACAGAAGAGACACATACATAAACACTTCCTTAACTTCTTCCAGATGATGATGGTATGGGGATCCTAGATTAACCAATACATATCTGGCTTATAACTCACCCATATCTGATTTAGTCAATTATTACAATGTTAGTTAAATATTATTTCCCCCAAAAAGTAATAGAACACAAGTACCAACATTGCCAATGTCCGTAGAGAATGCAAGACAGTTCCAGAAAAGCAAATAGTTTTGCTTCATAGACTACTCTAAGGCCTTTAACTGTGTGGATTACAACAAAATGTGGCATGTTCGTAAAGAGATGGGAGTATCAGATCATCTCATCCTCCTCTTAAAGAATCTATATGTGGATCAAGAACCGAACATGGGACAACAGAATGATTCAAGATTGGAAAAGGAGTGTGACAAGGTTGTATATTGTCACCTTATTTATTCGACTTATATGCAGAGTACATCATGCGTAAGGCTGTAACTGGAAAGTCAATATTGCTGGAAGAACTATCAACAACCTCAGATACGCTGATGATACTAGCTTGATGGCTGAAAGTGAGGAGGAACTAGAGGATGAAGGTAAAAGAAGAGAGTGCAAAAGTTGGCCTGCTGCTCAATGTTAAAAAGACAAAGATCATGGTAAATAAGAATCTCACTTCCTGGCAAATAGATGGGGAAGAAGTGGAGGCAGTGACAGAATTTATTTTCCTGGGATCCAAGATCTCTGCAGATGGTGACTGTAGTCATGCAATTAATAGGCGTTTGCTTCTGGGGAAGAAAACTATGGCAAGCATGGACAAGCTAGTAAAAAGTACAGATATTATCAACAAAGGTCCGCATAGTTCGAACTATGGTATTCCCAGTAGTAACATACAGATGTGAGAGCTGGACCATAAAGGAAGTCTGAGCACCATAGAAGGGATACCTTTGAGTTGTGGTATTGGAAAAGACTGCTTAGAGTCTTTTAAACTGCAAGAAGATCCAGTAAATCAGTACTTCATGAAATCAAGACGAACTGTTCACTAGAAGGTATGATCATGAGTCTAAAGCTAAAATATTTTGGCCATATCATGACGGCAGGATTCCCTATAAAAGACTAGGGAATCCTAGATGCTGGGGAAGGTTGAAGGCACACGAAGAAGGGGACGACAGAGGCGGAGATGGATAGATGAAGTCACTGAAGCAATGAACATGAAATTGATGGAGTTCAGAGGGGCAGTGACTCAGAGATGTACTTGGCATGGTGCAGTCCATAGAGTCATGGAGAGCTAAAACTCCACTGAACGACTAAACACACACTAATACTGAAGAATAACTTTATCCTGATGGATAATGCTCTAAAGAAGTGGTGGACAACTCAGTCTTGTGAGAGTCACCCCCAATCCAGGACTTCAGCATCTCTTTTCATGGATATTCTCTGAGTTAGTCTGTTAAATCATTGAGTTTACTTAACCTGCAGAGAGATGCTGATATCTTGGAATGTCTTTTTCTTGAACTACAGAAGTCCTTTAAAAAAAGAAATAGACATGATGAATGTATATAAAAAATTAGAGGGTGCAATAGTAGAGATATTAGTTTGGAGAATGATATAATGGTGAAAAAGAAAGAGGAATGATGAGTGAGAAAGATTCATGTTGTAAGTGGAGATAGATTGATACTGATGAGTCAACAAGAATGTAAATATGTCACTGGTATTAGTAACTTAACGCATAATAGTAATTGTACGCATATGAATGACTAAAATAATACCAAGATTTCTGGATCTTTTTTTTATGTATTCAACTTTTATTTGCATTAGCATACCTGAGTTGCTCAGTTTCATCCATTCTGATCTATTTACTTGCACTCATGCATTATTAACAGATGTCGGGTCCCTTGTAGGACCAAGTTGCCCACCACTGCTCTACAGTAATGCTCCATTATTACAAATTCCAGCTGTATTTGATCTTGCTGCCATTTTTTTAATTAATCAAAAAGTAGTTGATTTACTTATCAACAATGATCTCACATTCTCATAAATGGAAGAATTTATAATTACCAACAGTACCTATAATTATACTTTGCTTAGTGACGTATATAAACTCTATAGTTTGGTTGTCCAAAATCAGTCTTAATGATCTCCTGTTAATTTGCTACTAGTTGTAATAAATGTCATGATCCCCCTAACCACCAGGAAGCAGATCGTAACAATGTATTTAATTAATAGAGCTGAGTTAATCATGCAACCAAAATAAAAGGTAGGTTTTCCCAGTTGAGGGAGTAATAAAGGAACAGACTAAGTAAAGAAAATGATAATCGTGCCCTGAGGCATTAAGGTGTAATATAGTGTGTGACTTTGTCATGTAAGTGTGCTTTTAACTTATCCAACCTACACCCACATTTTTTTTCTTTTCAGAATTCATATGAGTGAGTTTCTGTTAAAGGAATCACAATATTTCAATCAGTGGAGGTTCCTGAAATATTTATATTCATATGCTAAGGTAATATTGAAGAGTGATCAAAGATGGCTGCTGATATCCAGTGGGGAGCTGTCATATTTCTAAAGAAAAACTAGTGCGTTGATTGAACTTTTAACCTCTGCTCTTAAGAGATCTGAGGCAAATACATGATTAACAAGAATCGCACAGGCATCACTGACATATATTGATGTAAATGACAATTTTATGAAATGTTCCTATTTTGACACAGATCCCCCTGAGCAGTTTGACGTACAGCTGCAATGTATATTTACAAAAGGAACTGCGTTTTGATGTGATGTGTACAGAGACTGTGTGCGATTTTAAACCTGAGCTTTCAAAACACCTCTCGGAAATCATACACAGAAAAAACGTTAGAGAAGGATCTACAGAAAATCCTTTAAAGCCACTTACTCTGCCCAAATAACACTTTTCTTTTAAAATTGAATTTACTGTTCATTTTACAATCTGCTCAACCCCATAACTGAAAATCCTCAGAATTATACTGGCATTATATAAAACCGTGGGTAACTTCTAAAATAGTAAATAAAATGTTCTTATGGAATATAACCGCACAAAAATATGTTATAGACTAGCGACTTGCCCGTCAAAAAATGACGGCAATAAAATTGTAAGGCAGGTAATACTGTTTGCCGCAGAGAGTAAGTGTTTTTGTGGTCTGAGATCCTTCGGCGCTCATTGCGAGCCTATGGATTGATGTATTTTTTGTTATCAGAGGCACTTTTGCGCTTATTGTAAGGTCCGCACTGATCTCCTTATTGCAAGGCTCTCACCTGGTGTACTTTGTGTCCTATGAGCACTGTTGGCGCTCCTTGTGAGGCGCACGGTTAAGGTCTTTGCGTTTTTTTCCGGTACTGTTGTGTGTTTTTTTTGGGGGGGGGGGGGTTCTGTATATTTTGTTTTTATTTTAATTAATTAATTAATTAATTAAATGATAAATTATGTTCTTGCAGCATCCAATGTAGATTTGCAGTGTTGTTGCGCTGAGGTGTAAGTGTCAGCAATGTGTATAGTGTAAATAGGCTGCGTGTGCGAGGGAAAGCCGTTAGTGTAGCTGTGCACTTCCGCATTCTGTAAGTTAGTGTTGTAAAATGGCGGCGAATGTGGATGTGGTACGCGGGTGTGGATGATTTAGTGTCCTACTAATGGTGTATGTTGTAGGTCGTACGGGTTTTTGTAAAAGTCGTATGTGCTTGGCGGTGTTTTGTGGCATTGGGGGTCGTGTAGCCTCGTTTTTTTTTTTTTTCGGCGGCCATTTTTCTCTTGCTTCGGGGATTGAGTGTCTACACTTTTCAAATTGGACTGAAATCAAGGTGTAACCTGTCTTCCAGATGTTCTAGGTTTCCCCCTTGCTGTGGGTAAGATTTTTATTTTATTTTTGTGTGTATTCTGTGTTTTTTTAATGTTTTCTGCTGTGCGCGGGTTGTCGTTAAGGTCGTATTTTTGCGAGTCCGTAATTGATTTTTTCTAAGTCCCTCGGCTCGTATTTTTTTGTGTCAGTCCGTATTTAGTCATTGCGTGTTTTGTGTTTTTCTTTTCAAAGTCCCGCTTCTGTGGCTATTTGTAACCGCTTGTGAGGCCCCGTAGAGCCTCCACCTCCGCAAATGCGAAGCTTTCGGCTCATTGCAGCCGATGTGGAAGCCTCCACCTCCACAAATGCGGCCCCTCGCTTAGCCGAAATTTGTACGGGGTCGTAGGGATGAGCGCCTATGGCCTAGGTAGACAAATTCAGTCTTAAAATCAGTAAACTAAGATAGAAACAAATTCAATTCTAATTGCAAAGCAATAAAAATGGTCCAGGTGCTTATTTCCTCTAGGTCAGAAAATTGAAAATAAAAAAGGGAAAAACAGCAAGTAAGAACCCAGCATTGTAGTAAATAAAGTTTATTAAGACAAAATAAGATACAAAATAATGAAAAAATGAAACAACTTAGGAGTTTTGTGATCTAAGCTAACTTTTTTTTTACTTATTATTATTATTATTATTAATATTATTTTTGTTTAATAAACCATATTTTCTACATTATTGGCTCCTTGTTTGGTGTCCTCCCTTATCTATTTATTTTTACTAACCTTAGGTGAGCTGGCTACTGTGCTATGTGTGAGAAAACCAACACTAGTTGCTTTCCCATAATCTTTAATATGGAGCCCCACCCTGTCTATTTACGGTACAACTTTACTGGCAAGCTAGTGATATGTGGTGTACTTCATGCAGCTACCTGAAACATATATGAGGAGTTTGTGTTGTGTAAACCTATCCTGTTGTTTGAGTCCAAGAGTGACTTCTCAAACTCACCTTTAAGTTTTTGTCTGCCTGACTCAAGACCACTGTGTGATTTCTAACAGTGATGACCGCAGTTCTAGAGTAGCATCTTGACTTATCCTTAGTTTTAGTCAACCAAGTCTTCCTTTCACTCATGACCAGTGTGTGACTTGTAACAGTAGTGACCCCAATCCAACAGTGGCATCTTAGACTCATCTTTAGTTTTGGTCAACCCAGCTTTCCTTTGATTCAAGACCACTGCTTGACCTGTAACAGTGGTGACCCCAGTCATACTGTGGCATCTTGGACTCAACTTTAGTTTTGATCAACCAAGCCTTCCTTTGATTCAAGACTGCCCTGTGTCTATTAAAAAAAATGACCCCAGTCCTAGAGTGACACCATCTGTAATAGCTGTGACTCCAATCAAAAGGTTATGTCCTGAACTTGCCCATAGTTTTGACCTGTTCAGCCTTCATCTGATTGAAGACCACTGGGTGACCTGTAACAGTGGTGACCCCAGTTCTAGAGTGGTATTCTAGACTTGAATATAGTTCGGGCTTTCCAAGCTTTCAGCTGTGTGACCTGTAACAGCTATGACCACAGTCCTATAGTGGCATGCTGGATTTGCCCATAGTTTTTGTCTGCTTAGACTTGATGTTATTCAAGACTGCTGTGTAACCTGTAAGATAGCTGGTCCCACTCCTAGAATGACCCCATCAGAAATAGTGGTCACTGCAGTTCTAACTAAAAATATGAGGATTTTTACTTAACCTTGGCAGCATGTACCTAAGAATATGTTATCATTATCAGCAACATTTGAACAGGCTTAAAAACTATAGCATATTTTTCAAATATCATGTTGTTATTATTGGGCTCATTCTAATATTTTGAAAGAGATACCTTGCATTTCTGAGTTTTATATTATAAATGTATGAACAGTACTCTACATAATATTTGTTAGTATATTACTAATAAAACATTATTATATAAAATATTTGTGACTTTACAGTGGTATTATTATAAATTAAAGAGAACCCTGGTTTTGTATTCATCAATGTTGCATGTTGTCATCCAAAAGTCACATTATGTATTAAAATGACCTAGCCCCTCATTGCAATAGCGGGCAATGGAATGTATTATTAATGGTGTAAAATGTAAATGTTGAAAGATGTATATTAATGCAGTAAAGGTATATAGATGTCATGAAAATGCAATTCTGTTGTATTATTTATAAATATAGACCATTTAAATGAATAAAAAAACTTACATACAGATGTATGAGATGTAAGTGCATATAAAAAAATCATAAAATTAAATATAAATGTTAAACAAAATCAAATAATGCACTTCTATATACAGTATCTTTTAATTTATTTTTTTATTTTTATTTTTGTAATTTGTTGCACACAGCAAGTCAAACATGAAAGTAAAGAATTAGTAAAGAAATAGTTACAGATTCTGTAAAGAAATAAAGTGTGATTTATTTTTTATGTGTTATTTTGCTTAACTAAACCACGATTAGATATCTACAGGTATAAGTTGTATTAAAAACAGTGGCATTTTAGCTGCCACATTCCCAAAGCACAAACATGAGCTTCCACTGTGGCATAATTGGTAATAAATAATAAAAGGCTGTAGTTTTGTTTTTACTGTCTAAAAACCTATTATTAAGTGTAGATCTTCAGAAGGGAATGTTTCTAGTTGGTTGTGTAAAAAGTTTACTTGCAACTGGCTTTCTCTTCGTGCCTACATCGACATCCTAATAAATTAACCTTGAGAAAATGTGTTTCTACCAATGATTGGAGCAATTGTTAAAACGGGAGCAAACAGCAGAACACAGTTACTGTTTGCTATAACTAGGTATCTGAGCCTAAAAGTCAAACAGTGTTCAAATCAGAAAAATAAATTAAAGCTAGTAAGAGAAAGATATATTTCCGGATGAGAAGTGGTCACTAAGTTATATTATGTTAATCATACTTTAATTTGACATGGATTCATAATGTACTCTCTTCATCCTCCTCCTTACCCCTTCACTGTATTTACACTCTTCTTTACCCTCGCTCCTTCCATTTTCCAAACCTCACTCATTCTTCTCATACTTTCTTTTCCTCCTCTTTTTTTTTTTCCTCATGTCTGTATGTCCTATTTACTCTTTTATCCATATATTCTATGCCCTCTTCCCTCTCCTCCGTCAATAATGTGTTTCTCATCCCACTCTTCTTCCTTTTATAATCCTCCTTTACATCATCCCTCTTTCCTCTCCTCCCTTCTTCCTCACACCTCTGTCCTCTCATCTCTTTCGTATTAAATCATTTTCTCGAATAGTTTTGCCTCTTCCTTGTCTTCTCCTTATTACTCTTCCCTCTTCTTTCATTATTCCTCTTTTTTACCGTATTCTTCTTCCTGCACCCAACTAAGTCCCAACTTTCAGTCCATTTCCCAAATCTTCCATTTTCCCTCCTCAGTCCTCTTATCTTCAGTATCATTCATTTTTCACATACCTCTTTCCTCTCTTTTCATTCTTTTACTCACCTTTCTTATCCTCTTTTCTCTCCACTCATCTATTGTTGATTTCCAACCTGTTTACTCTCCTCCCTCTTTCCTATTGTCTCATTCTTCTACTTCCTCTTCTGCCTGTTTCCCCTTTTCATTTCTATGGACCTCTAAGTATCTCTTCTCCCCTCATTATCCAATTGCATGTTATTGTTACTCTATCCTTCCTAATCTCATATCCCTGCTCACTTTTCTCACTCTCCTCCCCAACTTCTCTTTTTTGTCTCATCCTCCTTTTTTCCCATTTCATCACCTTATCTTTTCCTTATTTGTTATGCACCTCTATCCTATCCTTCCTCTTCTCATTTCTAGTCTCCACATCACCCTCTTTATTCTCCTCACATGGGGCCTCATTCTATTAGCGGCCGTAAATCGGCCGTAAGGCTGCGATTCCTTGCGGGGGTTCAGTTAACTCGCGATTCTATTATACGGCCCCGCAAGGATCTCCTTTTACGGCCGGCCGCATATCTTGGAACCGGCCGTAAGCTGTGAAATATAAAAACGCAAAATTAAATTCAAGCCTGCACTGTACAGCTCTGTAAATGCTAGGGATCATATTGGGGGACATGAGGATTAAAAGGAACCCACTCTCAAGCTTGCACATCAGCCCAAACCCGAGTTCAAATTAACTGTTTATTTTCCGGCTGCGGTGTGGGCGGGTCTGAGGTGCTCCAAGCACTCTGGACTTTTTACATGGATATTTTACGGATATTAAAAATAAAATATTTTACGGATTTGAGTATAGGATAATTATGTGCTATTTTTTCTAACACCTAAAATCCCTTTATAGTCTTCTCAAAGTGCAGGATGGCTTTATTTGAGCTATTTTATGTGCTTAATTGGTGCTAGCGGGACCTCTTTCCTGCAAGTAAGCAGCGGCTCGCTTTTAGCCTTGCAGAGAGGTTTCCCGGAGCAATTGAATTGCAAATAGGAATTTCTTACGGCCGAAACTCTTGCGGCCGTTTTAGATCAAAGGATTTCCTCTGGCGCGAGCGGCCGCAAGAGATAGCAAGGCACCGGCCGCAAGCCTGCCGGAATCCCCGGCCGTAAGGGAATAGAATAGCCGAATAGCTTGCGGCCGGTCCTTGCGGCCCCGCAACGGCTGCGGCCGCTAATAGAATGAGGCCCATGATCACTACTTATCTTGTTTTCTTCTTTTCTCTTTTGGTTTAAATTTCTCCTATAATTACTTTTCTCTATTTCTTCTCCTCTAGTCAGTCTTCTTATTTCTCCCCTATTACATCTTTATTCTTCCTCTCATCTATCCCGTTTCCTCTCTTTATCTGCTACCTCTTTCTTCCTCTCATTTTTCCATCTTTCCTAAAATCCAATTTCATTTCTTTGCTCTTTTCTCTCATCCATATATTCTCTCACTCCCTCTACCCTATTTCCTCTCCTTTCCGGTCCTATAAATCTTGATCCCTGCTGTCCTCATTCATATTTACTCTGCCTCTAAATCCTCTCCTCTCCCTCATCTCCCTCTATCCTGTAATCCTATCTCCTCATCTTATACCTCTCGCCTCCCCTCCTCATTGCTATCTCTTCACCTCCCCTCCTCATTGCTATCGCTCTCCCTTCTCGCACTCCATCTGTCTTCTCATTCCATTATACTGCCTCTTTTCGCCAATCCCTTTCTCTGTTCCCTTTACTTCTGCTGTATCTTATTTTTTCCTCACTCTTCATTTCTTCTCTCTTCTACTTTCATCATCCCCTCTCACAACCTCTCTCTTCTCCCTTCTCCAACCCTTTCTCCTCTCCATATCCTATTCATCTTTCCTCATTAGTCCTACTCCTTCTCCTCTCCTTTTCCTCATTCAATCCCCTTTCGGTATTTATCTATTTCTCCTTTACTATCTCTATTCTTCTTTAAGTATTTATACTCTATTATATTCCCTACAGTCGGCAAGTAGTCAAAACAGAGATAAAAGAGATTAAGAATAAGACAGCAAGCAAGATAAAAATAAGACAGCAAGTCCGAGAGAGAGAGAAAGAGAGGAAGCTGTTAACAAAAGAAACCCGGACAGAAAGAAGAAACCCAAGACAGAAAGAAATACCAGTAACAGGTAAGAAATGTAAAAGAACTCAGCAAAGCTTTAAACTATGGTATAAATTGAAACTATAGATAATGAATACTTTATCATTTCAAATATATTTTCTTCCACTGAAGTCTGTCATTTTTACCCGTCAGCCACTCAGAGCCTTTGCTTTTATCATCTTATGTGTCTTAGAAGGTGATTATAACTAATCATTGCCAGATACTCTCTGGGGTCTGCACGAATCATTCAGTATAAAATCAATTACTAGAAACAGTGCAGATCCACAATCGGTTATGGTTAGCTATGACTACCGTCTTACACAAGTGCTTGGTGGTTGAACAAAAATATCTCACTCTATAAGTGTAGATAGATAGATAGATAGATAGATAGATAGATATAGACAGATAAATGGATAGATATATACATATGTAGGTATGTAAAAAAAAAAAGGAAAATATATTTTCCATAAATATTTAGTGAAACAACAATCTACAAATGGCCCTAATAAACCAGGGGGATTGTGGGGTGGATAGCAGGCCTAGTACAGCAAACAACTTAAATACACCAATATAAAGGGTGATATAATATAACAGAAATCTTCACATACATCAAATTTAATAAATTATTTACTATAGTTCTGGGGAAAATGTCACACAAAGAAAGAAGAATGCAAGAACAAGAAGCCATGACTAGAAGATGGAAGGTGAAAAATGAATAGGTTATGTACAAAAGTATTAATTACAGAAAAAAACTTTTAAGGAAGTTAAGCATGTCTGGGAAAAGCCTAAGGCAATCCTGGGGCTTAATTAAGCCAACTTTGTTAAGTAGCTAAATAGGCAGACCAGATGGACATATGTAAGTATGTTTCTATGTTTTCAATGACAAGATAGATAGATAGATAGATAGATAGATAGATAGATAGATATATTAACAGATTAAACTAATATATACAACAGTGGTGAACGATATATCAGAACAGAGCATGTCTGTGTCTAAGTAGGTCAATACCCATTTAGAGTACAACTGTCGTTTCTTATTTCAACATGATTAGCATCTAAATAAGTGTAGTTAAGATATTTACAAGAGTCATCGCTAATTAGAACTTCAGGATTTTTTAAACCATCATTAACTGAGTGAATGCAGAGACTGCACAGCTTATTATTAAGCCATAAAAAATTATGTCTTATTTCTCTAGAGAAGTAATATTTGTCTGATGTTTTCCCCAAAAAAGGGGGGAAATAAGTTATCAATGTTGATTTTTGTAGTTGTGTTGAGATTAGTAAAAAATTTACTTCATTAAAGAAAAATTGACTTTGCAATTTCGTTGAAAAACACAGCTCTTGAGATAAAGAGAACAAGAGCCTCCTTGTATGTTTTAGTCTAGCAATTGAAAAAAAGGACTTTCAGATAAGAAATGAATGCACCACACAAGTGCTCTTTGAAAGCAAAATGAATCATTAAGTGTGGAATTTAAAAGATTCTTGAAACTCTGTGGATGGCGAGATCAGACGTTTCTGAAATTGGAAAATTACAATAAAAAATGGAGAACGTGATATCTTTTTGAGTTAATATCTCACATAAGTATTTATCTCTTTATAGGGACTAAAAGGACAGTGAAGTGTTTCTATGACATGTAGGGACATGATGGCCCAAATTTACTAAACATTGTTCTGCCATGTTGTTATAAACTAATATGGTCCAATAATAAGACATCTTCAAATACTCAGTGATTCAGTTACAATAGAGAAAAGTTTATTTTTTCTCTGTATAATGTATACCAGTTACAGGGCCACTGTGCAATGTGTATATATATATATATATATATATATATATATATATATATATATACACACATATGAAAACTTTAAGTCTGATATATATAAACATATATGTATACCAGTTACAGGGCCACTGTAAAATACAAATATATACATATATGTTTGAAAACTTTGAGTCTGATTAGCAGGATTGTCCTGTTTTTAATTATACAAAATAAATTGAAGCCTCTGATGTATCCTGGACTCATCCATAATGCGCTGGTGTAAGTTTGTGAAAGGGCACTTTATACATCTGGAGAGCTGTGGTTGCATCTACTGATTGCAGACTTCTGGGCATGAGGGGGGAAGGGGTGTGGTGTTAATTTCAGTCTGATCCAAGTAACAAATTCCTCATCACCTATTTCCAACTCCACACCTTTGCTCACTGATAGATAAAAAATAATCACCCCCATTATCCAGTGTCCCAAACTATACTTTGCCCAAAATTATATTTTATGAAATACTTTATTCAGCGCATTTGTGCCCTACGTGTGCTCACTAAAGCTGTGTAAGAGTCGCTAATTTTGTCCTTTTTGATGTGGCCATGGATTTCAAATGACTTGTTTATCTACTGATCAGCCAGACTCACTGTGGATGAATTAAACCTATTAGTGGCAAGAAAGTGTTTGGATTTCTGAGAAATAAATGTTTGTGTATACCTGTAGACTTTAAGGCACCAACTGTGCTAGGGGGTTCTGACATATGTATGCTCCAGATTGGAAGCCCCTGATTATCTTGTATAGAGTTAGATGGAGCTATACAGGGAAATAGTGCTTCCTGTGTTATCTAAGGAGGGTGGGATGCATGGGTGTAGGAACTGGGGAGAGGGATGGGGGGACAAATCCCCCCTCCCCCAGATTGTTCTATGTTTGTATGTATGTGTACATAAGCTATCCTGCTGGGATTATTTGGCAGTTGCTATTGGTCCATTGTCAAGGGCCATTTACACCGGGACCTGATAGGCGCAAGCTGGCTATAGTAATTAATGAATCATGGTGGTAGTTCACAGAATCTGACTAACAGCATGTCAGCTCTAGTTCACGTACTTCTCTACTCTGTCCTGTTATCATCACAATCTGGTTAGCAGCAGAATTTTGAACTTCATGAACCCAGAAAAAAGTGGGGTTTGACTGGCAGAAAGGAGCCTTGCAAAGTCAAAGTGGATTCCTGTCAAGGAGGATCCAAGCTGGAATCTAGGATCACTTGGCCCTTGAAATATCTTGTTTAAAATTCATGGAGGAGCTATACACCCAAGAGGGTTGCATACAGGCTTTGCTGGCAAAAGTATTCTAGGAGAGAATCCCGAGGAATGGCTGGAGGGATCAATGGAGAACTTGGCAAGAGGGGAAGCAGAGCTAGACCAGAGATATGCCCTCAAACTTTCTAAAAGTAAAAAGTTTGTACATAGGCCACCACCTGACTGGCTGGCTTTGGATGTTTCTGTGCTGTGATCAACATTTAGGAAGTGTGACAGTGGAAACTGTTGGTTTGGCATTGAGAAAGCCTTGGAGTATTTGATGGATCAACTGCCTTTGAGGCTGTAAAGGAATTGGTGGATCATGAGGTACACCTCGAACTTGCCTATGTAGATCTCATCTGAGAGACACAGCAGTCCAGGGGTTATCAGCACTTGATCACAAAGGTACACTTGTTTCACCAGCTTTCTGGACTGTACATAGATATGGCATGTGATCAGAGGGAGAACCCTCAAATACCTGACCTTGACTTTCCCCAGTGGTAGAATAACTCACAGGGAGGGGGCATGAAAAATGCCAATGGTCCTCAGTAGCAAATTGATAGAAAGGGGTTTAAAACCCTTAATCAGCTGCTGGAGATTATACAAGTGGGTGATTAACTCATATCCCCATTGAAGGTGCTCCTACAGATAGTGGGTTACCAGGAGAGAGTCAGAGCTCCCACATATCAGGATATGCGCAAGTGGGTGATTTGTTTGTATTCTCACTGGAGCTGTGCCAATAAACAGAGGGAGAGGACCACTAAAGTGCCAGCAGCAGGATATTATATGGAGCTGTTTTCCACCATGGAGAAGGTAGATCTCATGTGTTCAGGATCTGTGCCCAGCAACAGTCATCAGATTGGGGAGACAGTGATTAGGTCATCCCTCCTTATCTTTGTTTCAATAATGGGATTCCGATTAGCAGAATGTGAGGCTTAGAATGGCTGAGGCAATACCCTGTGCAGATTACTGATGGGGACTCAAAATGTAATGTTTAGCCCATTGTGCCAGTTTTGACAGTCCTGCATGCACACCCAATGGAGGACTTACCACTGATGTGTCACTTAGAAAAGGGTAAGAAATGTCACAAACTCTGGCCTTTTTGATGTGACCATCTGTGATTGACATGGATTTCATGGACTTTTTTATCTAATGACGAACTTGACTAGCTGTGGCATTGGTGACAATAAATTATTTGGATTGTAGACCATATTCACCTAGAACCTAATGTACTGTATTCTGCAGACAAGCTCCAACCTGCTGGTGTAAGGTTAGAATCCTAGTGGCAGTTCAGAGTCCGAAAGCAGCATTTCATCTCTAGTCCAAAGACTCACCTCTCCTGCTCTCATCACATGTAGCCCTGAGAAAGTAATGTAACAAACACAACATATATTATTTTACTCATACATCAAATAATTCAGATGTTTCCCAAAAATATTTTAATGTCCATGGCTTACATAGCTGCTATTGTTGTTAGTTTGTTACATAATTCACAAACAAGTGCATTTTTTCTTCAAGTACATTTGTCTATTTAAAAGTCAGTTTGCCCAATTTGATATAATACTGTACATTTAGCCAAGCAGCACCTCCAGAACAAAACAGGTCTATGTTCAAAAATACCAGGATAAGAAAGCTTGTACAGTAGTAAAAAATAATAATTACTCGTTCCTGAGCATCAGGCAGGAGGAATTAAAGAGATGCTGAAATTAAATGATGTATTTCTAGTTGAGCTAGCCAGGAATACACTTTCTATGCATGTGGTGTAGATTCATAAATACTTTAATAACATTGTAAAAGTTATAAATAATGAATAGCATTATACTGTTACATACTTTTATGAATTAAATATCAAGTGTCAACCACAACCAAGATCTATTTTTTCCACCTAAAATATATAGCAAGGATTAAGCACTTGATTCCCTAAGAGGATCTGACTACACTGGTCCATGCTTTCATGACTACCCGGTTTGATTACTGTAATACACTATTCCTGGTATTGTCAGATAAGGAATTATACTACCTGTGGATCATGCAGAATGCTGTGACAAGGCTGCTAAGAAACAAGAACCACTCCTGTTTCTTAACACCCATTCTTCATTCTTTGCACTGCTTATCTATCAAATGGTGAAGGTTGGCTTGCTAACCCCCAAAGCTCTAAATAACAAGGGCTACAGTTTTCAGAATAAAGGGCCCGTAGGCCACCCCAGGATTTCTGGGGTTAGAAGGAGGGGCCACTTGATCTGGCAGGACCGGTTATGGGTAGGAGGTGGCTAGCTGGGGGAGGTGGAGCCATTTATAGGTCTTTTGGCACCATCTTCCAACATTATGCCCCCAGCTAGCCATGTGAGTAGATGTAGGGCTGTCTCCCTTTCCTTTCTTTCCTTTTTTTTGGGCGTTTCTCTTCTTTGCTCCTCTCCTTTTTCTCTCCTCTCCTGGTAGCTGTGCTGCAGAGTTTGTTCCTGGAGATGTGGGCGGAATGCCAGAGGCGGATGGCCTCTGGTGTTGCGCCGCCACTGTCGCGGGGCTGTCCCTGCGGCTCTTCTGGGAGCTGTGGTGGATTATCAGCTGGGGACGCCAGCAGGCGTCCTCCGATGCAGTAGATGGCGGTAAGGCGGTGCAGCAGTCTCTTGGAGGTCCCTCTGGCTCAGGAACAAAATGCTACGTCGTCAGACGACGCTTTTAGCACAGGGAATGATGGGATTCACAGTCTTTCACTGCAGGCATGCCGGACAGCGTGTAGAGTGCGCTCACTTCCTGCAGGGAGACTTCCCGGCTGCAAACTGGCAGTGATAGCTTACTGACCAGTAACCCCTTAGACCCTCCTCCCCCTCATTCCCTTGTTTTCACCAGCTCTTGGCCTTTAAGGTCACAAGTGTAGCATACTGTTAGGTAAAATGTTAGTTTTATAACAAAATGTATGAAGGTGCCCCTCTAATCAGACCTCTATAAATATAGTATCTTATGTTAAATTACTGTATTTTTTCGTGTAGAAGTATTTTTTACCAATTTTGTTAAGTCTAAAATAGGGTCGTCTTATACACAGAATGTTGCAATTACATACCCTGGTCTGGTACTGTGATGCTGCATCTGGCCACGAGATTTAAGGCAGGAGAAAAGACATGCATTTGGTTTCAATTAGATTGCATTACACTGCAAGTGTGCATAAAAATGTGTATTGTATACGTTTTTACTGTGTTACACATATATTTAAGGGCACTTTCTGTCATGATTTTCACTGATTTCAATTCCAGCTCAATATCTTTGTGATCACATCACTTATTACTCAGTTGCTATGTGCAATTGCATTTTTCCGGTTTAACACAGGATCACAAAGATATTGAGTTGGAATGGAAATCAGTGAAAATCATGACAGAATTTCCCCGTTAATATATGGGTAACCCGAGAGGTTGGTTGGTATACAGTCAAGGTGTGGCGACCTCAGGTGCCTGGTCTTGGGATCCAAAGGGTGATCATATGACCATGTGGCTGGATACTACGGATATGGAAAGAGGTCTGTGACAAGTCTGAAGCATTGCGGTTCTGTGCGGCCATTGCTTTCCCACTGGTCGGATTGTAGCAAAAGGTTGGTTGGTAAACAGACAAGGTATGTCGACCTCTTGCAACTGGTCTGGTGATCCAAGGTGATCATGTGACCATTTGGCCGTGACGGGCCAAGACTGAGCAGGTGGGTCGAGGGAGGTAGTTATAGTGTACCAGGCAAACTGATTGCTCCCCCTTCATGGATTACGGCTCTCTTGGTCCAAATCGCGTAGTTGATTTTGCACCTTTCCTTGCTTGAAATAGGATTGGCTCTATATGAGTATGATTCTACGATGTTGGAGACTGCGAGCAGGGTTTGGGCATATTTTGCATAGGAACTTGGTACCCACTCTCTTGTTGCAGAGGTAGCCACCGTAACAGCTCTACAGGCTTTTGGAGAATGTGGTTTGGAGAATTGGAAGGTCGTGTGCGGTGATGTCATTGGCTATTGGTAAATTGGACCATGTAGGCGCATTACCTCAGTTGCCGATCATGGCCCACAGCTGGGTGTGGCCCCGGTTCAGATGAACGTACTATCGAATTTGTTCTTGGAATGGGGAATGACATCAGTCGCAGGATTAGGTAGCGAGTGGTACCTCCCGCTTCCTACCTTGGTATTGTTACAAGTGGTAGTAACAATCGTAGTAACATAGCCGTCAAGCCATGGGTTTTATCAAAGGCTAAAAGGAGCGGGCATGAGTGTATTTGCCTCATCCGTCAGTTACATGATTGATTTGTAATCTTAAAACCAGTAAGAAATCAGTCAGATTAGTGTTCAGCTCTACTCGGGCTCAGCTTCATGAGCAGAAATGGAGCTTGGAGTGCTGGTGTTATGAGGGTATGCGGCTGGCCATGGCAATTTTTTTGGGGTAGTAGAAACCTTTTAAGGTATTCTGTGGTCTTCTTTCCTGGTGGGTGGTGAGGGGAGTAGCTGGGACAGTGGTAAAATGGATTAGATCCTATGGATGTTCCAACACGGTAGGCCCTGGACGAGGGTTCAGGGCATAGGGTGTACTGTCTCTGGCCAGGCTTCTCCTCTCACGTGGTTATGTCGATATATTTATTGGTATTGTTATTAGGTCATTTTGTGTTTACCAATAAACGCTGTGGCCAGTGGTCTGTGTCTAATCTTGAATGGGTGATTGGGTATAAACTCTGATTTACACATACCAACTGGTCCTTGCTTAGGTCAAGAGCCCTTGGTTCCCTACACTTCTACCCATGCCCCTTTATCAGCAAGTGCATCACAGCTAAATGTAACAACATTTGGCTTACCAGCATTTGGTGCTAGAACTTGCAGTCATACAGCTCCAGTTCTCTCTCAATAACAGTTTGAAAGTTCCCTGTTTACCAAAGCCTTTGGTTAACGCAATATCTAAGGACATATTGAAAGTGCTTTATTAAGATTTGTACTATATCTGAATCTCTTTGATTTTGATTTTGCTCTATAATGGTACACAATGATGCTCTTGAAACTGATCCACTGGGATGAAGTAGTGAGGTTAAGGGGCGACTGTAATGCTCCAGCAACATGGGCTAGATGTTTTAACTGGGCACAATTCATTAATAAAATGTATTTTTAAAGATTTAAAAAGCAATATTCAATGTTTAACATATTGTCAAAGTTTAGACTCAGCTGCTGCTGGTATCTACAGACTGTAAGGTCAACGTGAGAAGGTGACTTTGTCTGACAGGGAGCTACTAAATATTTAGACACACTGTTAGCCATTGGCTGGAGACTTTTGTTAGACGTTTTCCATGGCAACAAGCTTTTTGATGTTCAGGATAACCTATCAATGATTACTTATTTTCTTATCAGTTCTAACTGTTCTTTTTTTTAAATTTATTATAACTGTATAAATAACAAAGCAAAAAACAGGTACAGATTTACAAGTAAATAACTTCCTATATGGCATTTAGCATACCATTCGTACAAAAAGTTGTCAACCGATGTATAGCATAATACAATCTGTGCCGAAATCTAGTGCTAGTTAAATAGAGTGAAACTCTTCATAAATACATTCAAAAGAAACAGAGACAAAAAGTAAACAATGATAATACAAAAACAAAATCACAAAAAAAACAAAAACATTGCTGATCTGTAGAGTGCCCGGGCATTTTTTATGCCCCGGGAGAAAGGACCCAGGGGGAGGGCAGACACTAGACATTCTTTAAAAGTAGACCAATGACCCAAGCAAAAAGGGAAGGGCAGTGTTAACTCTTTATGGAAACAGTAGGTCCCAAAGTTTCCATTTAATTCCTTCTGACTTTGATAGCTGAATTGATTCTAAATACTCAAATCCCTGATTGCCGGCTAATATACTATGTACTTCTGCACAAGATGGAATTAGTTGCTGTTTCCATAGTCTGACAAGTAGCCATTTTTAAACCATAATGGCCTGAATAAGGAAAGCCTGTGTTTCCAGGGTTACATCATCAAAAATGTGAAAGATAACATTCACTCAATATGCTTTTAAATCTTAGAAGTGTGGAGAGATGACGAGAGAGAATATATGGGTTTTCGTCCAACAAGTGACAAGGGAAATTGAAAACATTGATTATGCTAAACTTAAGAAAGTTTATAATCTCACAAAGAATATCAAGCACTGAATGAACTGAAAGCATGTAAAGACATACAAATTAAACCTGCAGACAAAGGTGGAAATTTGGTGATCATGGGAAATAGGGAATACAAATTTATGTGTAATAGAATCTTAGAGGATAATTTAACCTATGGGGTTTTATTAAACAATCCTACAAATGATTATAGACTAACTTTAAAATCCATATTGGACAAAGCCAAAATGGATAGAATTATAGATGAACATACCTATAATTTCTTACTCCCAAAGTTTCCTTCTATATCTACCTTCTATGCCCTACCAAAGATACATAAATAAATGACACCGATCCCTGGGAGGCCAATTATATCTGGCACAAACAATTTATCATCTAATGCGAGTATCTTTGTAGATTACCATCTTAGAGAATTTGTGCAAGGGCTGCCATCTTATGTAAAAGATACTAACGATATCCTAAGACAACTGGAGGATTTAACAGTGCGTAAGGATTTCTGGTTAGCATCAACTGATGTGGAAGCACTATATAGTAGCATCCCACATGTTTATGGAATGGAGGCAGTTAGATGCCTCCTAAGTACTACAGGCATCAACTATAATAAGTTTAACAGCTTCCTCTTAAATCTATTGGAATATATACTGAAACACAATGTATTTCTATATAATGGAATATGGTTTCACCAAATAAAGGGAACAGCCATGGGCACCTCTTGTGCCCAAGGGTACGTAAACCTTCTTTTGGGATGGTGGGAGGAGAAAATTGTCTTTCAAGAAACCCTAGAATCTCTGTTGGAACACGCCATATTATGGCGTAGGTATATAGATGAAATTCTAGTTATTTGGACAGGCACTATTGTAGAATTTATAGAACTGATGGAAGTACTAAACAGTAATGAAATTGGATTGAAATTTACATATGAAATACATTTTGAACAAATTACCTTTTTAGATCTAATCATTAAAAAGGATTCCCAAGGAAAAATATCCACTACTACCTATAGAAAGGATACAGCTACTAATACCCTTTTGTTGTGGAATAGCCAACATTTTGAACCCCTGAAAAGAGGAATTCCCAAAGGTCAATAGCTCTGCATCAGAAGAAATTGCAGCTCTGATGATGACTTCAAAATTGAAGCTAATAAACTAAGGAAGCGATTCCGTGAGAGGGGATACTCTAAGAAATGCTTAAAAACAGCATACAAATATGCATGGGGCTGTAGTAGGCCTGAACTATTAAACAGACAATCAACTAGTCTGAATAAAGTAAAGAAATTGGAAGAGAACCAACCTCGCTGTATTATGACCTTTGGGTTTGACTCTAAGGCAGTGACGGATAATGTGTCAAAAAACTGGGGAATATTAAAAAGTGATGAAGATCTAGAAGAGATATTACCATCTAAGGCATCCATCACATACAGTATAGAAGAGGGAAAAATATAAAGGACATGTTACTGCATAGACACTTTAAGGAAGAAACTATTAGTAACACTTGGCTAAAACCACCTATAGGATGTTTTAGATGTGGGAGATGCAAGTTCTGCAAATACATCAAACCCACAAAAATATATTATCATCCAAAAAGTGGAGAAAAAATTGCATTAAAAGAATTTACCAATTGCTGCTCAATAAATGTCATTTATGTGGCTACCTGCATTTGTAATAAAATCTATGTAGGTAAAACCAGGCGTCAACTATGTAGACGAATAGGGGAACATATATATTCCATCAAAAATGCCTTAGATACCCCAATCGCTCATCATGTAGGACTCTACCATAGGGGAGCGAGTGAAGTTCTATCATTTACAGTATTGGAAAAAGTACATTTGGGCCAAAGGCTTGGAGACATAGAGAAAAAGCTTCTACAACATGAAGCACAATGGATATACAAGCTTGGATCCCTATCTCCTAATGGGCTAAATGAGGGTTTTACTTATATCCCTTTTATATAAACTATTACCTCCCTCTATATTAAATTGTTAAGTAGAGGGGTTTTAAATGGTATTTAAGAATTGTCCCATGAACTTATCTAAGTGTTTACTGGAAACCTATGTTTACCATAAATAGAGGGGACATAGACTGGTATTTAAGAATTGTCCTCTGAATTTATCCAAGTGGTTATTGGATATCCAATTCTATGTCCTCCCACAGTTCACTCTTTCCCCATAACAACAATGAACCTCTAAAAAGTGAGTACTACTCCAAAATGCACCCTTAAAAGTGAATATTACCCCTCAGGTCTTTAGCAATTGGTGTCCACCATTTTGAAATTAGCTCTTCAGAGTATACATATCCCTTTCTTTATTTTTGCACCCAATTTTTCAGGTCATAATATATGATCATAAGTATTATCAAAGCACATTTTGACATCACATAAATATATACGAGGACCTGTGGGTTATATATTCCAACTAGATCTATCACTTTATGTGTAATACACATACCAACTGAGCAGTATATTTTTTAAGCTCTCTATGGATTCACATCACCAGATTATTATATTAATTAACCCCTTCACTATTGATTGTATAGAAGAGTACGTGTTAATCTTTAGGTTACCTCAACAAATCACAGTTCACTAATATACCTCCTTTTTTTTTCACATAAATGATGGAATTATAATTTAATATATCTCGCATATGATATGGGCATAATTAATGAAACACTGTTAGAGCCTAGGGGTGGATTATTCATGTTGGATAATGGACCTATATACACATATACTAATATATATATTTCCATCAGTAATCAAATTCATTTTTGTATGTTGATTGGGTATTTTATATACACATATTACATATATATATATCTCCAGTAGTAGCCAAAATGTTACATGTGGAAAAGGCTAATGAAAAACTGATGTTATAGTTCCCACCCTGTTTTGCCATGTGACCATATCACCGTAGCAACGGGATTGTTTACTAAGGCTGATCCAACGGCCTACCTTTCTAGTCCTTTGAAAAAGACGTAATTACGTCGAAATGCGTCAGGCATTGATGACGCTACGTGCGTCCACGTGATGGGAGCACGGAGGCGTCTGAATACCAGTGGGTTGTGTGTGTGTGTATTTGTCCCTTACCTGTCCTTATCCAAAATTTATGAAAGCTGCAATGAATGCATAGCATATTGAGACAACATCCATGGGATCTATATGGTGCAAAATAAAGCACTAATAAGACCGTTTAGCCAGTGTTATATATTGTAGTGAATACAGTTTTGCCCTACACTAGTATCATGCAGGGATTTTGGACTTACCCTGTGCCAATATATTAAAAGCAAGCATGGGTATATGCTGTATGATCAAATTATAGGGATCTACCTTGCAGAGAATATACCATAATAAGCATAGATATGTCTTACATAAATATAAATACATCACAGTGAATGTGGATTGATATATTGTAAGAAGCATGGATTTATCTTACAAAAATACACTATAAAAAACTTGGATTGACCCTGCAGTAAGATTGACCCTGCAGTAAGAAGGTAGAACTCTTAGTGTAATGGTTTCTTATATATCTGAATACTGGCACAACTAAAGGTGTATCCAGATAAAGAGCATCACTGGAAAATAATCACTGAAGGTAATTATTGTGTACCCCATGGGATATTGATATGATGTAAGCATAGCCCCCCTAAACCAAGATTACAATTGTGACTAAGTTAAATACATCGTATATAATAAAAAGTGCAGCTTCATAATATAATTAATATAATGGGACACCTAATAAACATTACAATAATAGCTGATTGATCAAATACACACTCACACTCATATGGTAAGAGATTGGTTTGCCCCTCCAAAGTGGGTTGTGGATAATTGTTAATTATCACTGTGGCAACAATTATCTTTACATCCAGCCATTATTTAATCTTTAATTTTGATCCTGGATTTTTTATTATTAGTTTTTAACCGTCGTTGTGATCTAGATTTACTAAAAATTATTACTGTTAAAGAGAATTATTTTTCCCATTGAAACCTTATTAAAGTATTAAAAAAGCCCATGGGTACTCCCACCCCCTTCTAAAGTCACAAAAAATGCCTCCAAGAAAACTAGCTAACACCTTAATTGTGTCAGATTTGTGGTTTTATTGCTCAAATCGAACACAACTAGGGGGTTAATTCCTTTACCCCTTTGAGGCATGGATTCCCATGGTATAGGGGTTAACATTAGGTGCCATGGGAGTCAGTTGAAACCCTCATGGCACAGGGGTTAATGTTAAGGGTTAACATTAGGTGCCATGGGGGTCTGCTGAGGTATACCATTGAGATCTGTTGACAGGGTGTTAGTGATAGGTTCCATGAGGGTCCATTGAAGACCCTTGTGGTAAATTAATTAATGTTAGGTGCCATGGGGTCTATGGAGACCTCTATGATACAGTTAATATAATGTACCACTGGGGTCCATTGAGGATACTCATGATATGGGGGTTAATTTTAGGTACCATGGGGAACTGTAGGGACCCCCATGTTTATACCTTAGATTAGAATGGAGGTCCATTGGGATCCCCATGGTAATGAGTTTATATATGCGGTGCCATGGAGATATATAAGGAACATCATGGTTATACTTTAGATGGGGTATCCCGGGACATAGCAGGTAGAGAGTAGGAAGGGGGAATCCGGCGGGATTCCCAAGCTCATCGGGGGTACTGCCATGGGAAGGGGTTGCTATAGATAGATGGGGATGTGGGAGGATTTTAGTGCAAGTGTGTGTGTTCATGGTTAGCATTCCTAGCATTGCTATGGATACTACTGAGATTCAGAATCAGAGTCTCTGTGTGCAAGCTGTGAGGACACATTAATGCTAGAGAGCTGCAGCAACACCCTCCTGGGTGTGAGTCAGTTCTACTGGCTTCTTTTTTTCCAGGAGCCATAGAATAGATTCAAGACTCAGGTTTTCAAAGCTCCCAGAGTTCCGGGTTAGGATTATCTCAGATGTTACTGGGCTAATGGAATGGAGTCCATAGTGTCTATTTAGCATATCTTGTTTTTTTAAATATATATTTTTCTTTCGGTATACACAGATAAAAAAAATAACATTCTACTTTTGGGGCATTTTTTTTCAAATAACCAGAAAATTGTAGAAAACAACGTTTATCATTGTTTCATGTACATGTTAGTTATTAAAACTACCCTTTAGTAGAAATATATCCTCATTAAAATAATGTGACTATTTTCACAATAAACACAGCGGTCTTCTGTAAATGCCTGTGGCTCTTTCTATAAATGTACACTCATGCTGAGAATGACTGCTAAGTCGTGGCTGTTTTCAATCCCTTATCAGGTCTAAAGTCATTAATTGTAAGAAAGTCAATCCTGACCAAGAGACAGACTTGAAGAGGTTGCAAGCATGAAGATAGACCACTGAGTCTGAGATCTGATCCCTGTAGCATTAGTTGGTTCAAATTCAAAGTCAAGAACAGGCAGAAGACAATAATGGTTGGTGTCACTCTTCCAAAATAAAGACAGGTGGCAGTTAAGGTTAGCAGGGATCACAGCTTCAACATCAAGCACCAGTCACCAGGTCAGAACACAGATGCTCCAGAATATTAAACCCACATTGCACTGGAAATTATTATAGACTATAAAATGGCTGGAAAAATCCAACCTGTTCATGTTGCATGCTGGAGGCATAGTAAAAAAAATGGATATTATAGCCTGCTTTATTTTTGACAAATCTGAAAAATAAGTTTGTTGTTAAGTCCTAATCCCTGCAGAAGTTAGAGAACATCCATACTTTGCCTGTTAATGCTGTAAATTCTAGACAGGTTTTGGGAAAAGAGCAGTAGAGAACACAAAACAAAATAACAAAATTGCTGACTAACTGGGACTCACATTTGGCAATTGCTTGGGACTCATATTTTCTTTTTTTCTTTTAACTGGAATGTTTACATCCATTTTTTCTGTTCTGATAACCAAGACGTCAAATTTTTCAATAACCTTCTTAATTATCCTAATTCTTTGGGCACCACACTTCTTAGAGGGACACTGAAGTTACAAGACATACTCTGCACCAACAGATAGAAGGTAAAAACGCATGTATCAAAAGTTTTCTCCTTTTTGAAACTGCTACTAAATGAATTCAGTTATAAGCGTTTGCATTTTATTGTTTTACACTGCTTTTATTCTCTTCTGAACTGGCAAAATACATAATTAGCTGCATTGCTATATTAGAATCACACTGCACACCTATATATAGCATTGTGTATGTATAGTCTGTAAAGATGTTTAAGGCATACTTACATAGAGAAATGTCTCTGCATAAAGACATTTGATTGCATATGCATACATTATTTCTTAACATTACAGGTATCTTCAGGTAGCCAGCTGTCTGCTGAAAATGTGAACCTAGACGGAAACATACCACTGAAATTGAGATTTTGCATTTAAATCCTTTTTTTTCTTTTTCAGAATTAATTTGATTTAGGTTACAGAATAAAACAGAAAAAAATACATAAACTTTTAGGGGTTGAGCACAATGGCAAAGCTAGTGAATAGAGAACCCATGTGGAAAATAGTTTAGTGTCTTCCATTGCAACTTTTCTATACAAGGTAGGTGCCTGTAACATTAATAATAAAGACAAAAATATACAGCATGTAAGTAATCAGATCACCTTCCTGTAAAAATAATTATGCCGCCTAATAAACTAGCAGAGGATCACTATTCTGTTGTGGACCCCGGTGCTTTACATCTGTTGCATCGGTAGTAGCTCTGGTTGTTGTAATGCTTTTAAAACAAATATAGCAATTTGTAAGTCAGTTCTTAATCAGCTTAAAAATGCAAAGAATGATCCCTCATGAATTTCAACCATCATCCATATGGTTTTTGGTGAGTTGCATTTCCCTTTAACAACACCATAATAGTATTTTAGAAATACAAATAGAAACCTCATGCAATGCTTTTCTGGACACATAATTTTGAGATAGCTTTCCTGAGCTTTTCTCACCCTAAACTATAAGTTGTATTGCCCTCTGCTCCATATCTATTTCTCATTAATTTGTGTGTATTCTGCCTTCTGCATATTAGGGCAATTATTGTTAATAATAGAAACAGCTTTCCGTCTTTAATCCTCCATTAGTTTGTTCAGTGAGGGGTGTAAATTGACTGTGCACATGTTTATAACAACCACTCTTGTTTATAGGCTGTGTCCCGGAGATATGAGTAGCTCATGGAAATGATGTCTGGAACAGAGAATAACTTTGGCTATAACTGCATTGTGCTTTCACCACCTTGACAGAAATAGGGTGATTAGCTCGAAGAAAGAGGTGATTTTCATTTGTTTGTTTTTTTCCATTATAAATTTCACAGTGTATGGCTCAGGTTTGCTCTGCATGTAGACTAGGTTCACTTCTACACATTCCTCCACATAGGGTTTTGTACAGACTGCAATCAAGGAGATCCGCACTATGTTTTTTAATAAAACACTGTACTTTTGACCATAGTGACACCCAGACTCAGAGGCGGAGCTAGAGAATGGAGAGCCCTGATGCAAAAAAACATTTGACTTCCCCCCCCTGTGCCAATCCACTCAGTGCCGCTCCCCAAGACCCTTCCCATAACAGCTCCCTCCCTAAGACCCCTTTCCCACTCACAGAACCCATCCCTCTGTACATTGAATTCCATGCTCTCTCACCTCTTACCGATGCATATCTCTAGCATGCTGAACTGCTCCACACTGCCACCTCTTGGAGTTTCAGTAATGCTCATTTTTAAACAGACTCACATCAATTTCCAGCCAGCGGGGTGTGTGGCCAAGGACAACTGGTAGCTCCTCCCCTTTTCCAGACTGTAGTCCAAATACATGGATGTAATTCTGATTTAATGGACTGGATCTATATCTGAACTAATATCATGTAACAAAAAGAAAAAGTTTCATTATACAGACATAGAACAGATTGAACTATTCACCATCTTGGGGAGAAGATGTTATATTTAGAGATGTCGCGAATAGTTCGCCGGCGGACTTTTTTCGGCGAACATAGCATGTTCGCGTTCGCGGCGAACTGCGAACATATGCGAGATTCGACCCGCCCCCAATACTTTATCATTGAGCAAACTTTGACCCTGCATGTCACAGTCAGCAGACACATTCCAGCCAATCAGCAGCATACACTCCCTTCTACACCCTTCTACCTCATGGACAGCAGCCATTTTTGAATCATAAGTACCTTGCAGTCTTACTGAGAGGAGGGACAGTGTAGGTGATACTAATTCAATAGGGAAAACCATAGCTAGGCAAGTTTATTCAGTGTCCAGTGCAGTGCTGAAGGACTCTTGTGCATTATTATTATTACTAGCGTATTGCAATGAGATGTGTATGTTTGGAAAGTTGTATAGTTATTAATATACAAATGGAGCACTTTGCTCCATAAAAAAGTGGTCCGTATTAACGGCTCGCCTCGCTATGCGAGGCTTGCCTGCAATGAGCGCCTGTGTGTACTGTCAGTGTGCTTGGTGCTGTGAGTCTGTGTGTACTGTCAGTGTGCTTGATGCTGTAGGTCTGTGTGCACTGTCAGTGTACTTGGTGCTGTAGGTCTGTGTGCACTGCCAGTGTACTTGGTGCTGCTAATCTGTGTGTACTGTCAATGTGCTTGGTGCTTTAGGTCTGTGTGTACTGTCAGTGTACTTGGTGCTGTAGGTCTGTGTGTACTGTCAGTGTACTTGTTGCTCTAGGTCTGTGTGTGCTGTCAGTGTGCTTGGTGCTGTAGGTTTGTGTGTACTGTCAGTGTGCTTGGTGCTGTGAGTCTGTGTGTACTGTCAGTGTACTTGGTGCTGTAGGTCTGTGTGTACTGTCAGTGTACTTGGTGCTGTATATATGTGTGTACTATCAGTGTACTTGGTGCTGTGGGTCAATGTGTACTGTCAGTGTACTTGGTGCTGTAGGTCTGTTTGCACTGCCAGTGTACTTGGTGCTGTATATCTGTGTGTACTGTCAGTGTACTTGGTGCTGTGAGTCTGTGTGTACTGCCAGTGTGCTTGGTGCTGTAGGTCTGTGTGTACTGTCAGTGTACTTGGTGCTATATGTCTATGTGTACTGTCAGTGTGCTTGGTGCTGTAGGTCTGTGTGTACTGTCAGTGTGCTTGGTGCTATAGGTCTATGTGTACTGTCAGTGTGCTTGGTGCTGTAGGTCTGTGTGTACTGTCAGTGTACTTGGTGCTGTTAATCTGTGTGTACTGTCAGTGTGCTTGGTGCTTTAGGTCTGTGTGCACTGCCAGTGTACTTGGTGCTATGGGTCTGTGTGTACTGTCAGTGTGCTTGGTGCTGTAGGTCTGTGTGCAAACAAGGTTCACAGCTCTTCAACACAATGCTTCCAAATAGGTAAAGTCTATTCATTTATTAATGTATTACATGTTTACTATTACACACAAAACAACATTAGCTCAGTTACAATAACATTGCCGTCATTTTTTGACGGGCAAGTCGCTAGTGTCATAATAAACACCACATGAACATGGCGACCACTCTCTTGTGGGATTCAGGTACGTCCACGGATTCATCCTCCATATATCTGAATAAGCCAGGAGTGATATATAGAGGCCTACGGCGCTTATTGCCAAAGTGGTCCGTATTAACGTCTCGCCTCGCTATGCGAGGCTCGACTGCAATGAGCGCCTGCGGCGCTCATTGCCAAAGTGGTCCGTATTAACGGCTCGCCTCGCCTGCAATGAGCGCCTGCGGCGCTCATTGCCAAAGTGGTCCGTATTACACATTATATAGTAATAATAATAAGAATAATAATAAAGCAGAAGACCTCCCCTGTGTCTCCCCCCCCACTCCCTCCCATGTGTCTCTCTCCCCCCCTCTCCCCTGTGTCTCCCCCCCACTCCCTCCCATGTGTCTCTCCCCCCCCCTCTCCCCTGTGTCTCTCCCACCCTTGCCTGTGTCTCTACCCCCTCTTCCTTCCCCAGTGTTTCTTTCCTCCCTCTCCTGTGTCTTTTCCCCCTTCCCTCTTCCCTGTGTCACTCCCCCCTCCCCTGTGTCTCTACCCCCCTCTCCCTTCCCGTGTTTCTTTCCCCCCTCCCCTGTGTCTTTCCCCCCTTTTCTCTCCCCAGTGTCTCCTCACCACTCCCTCCCATTAGTCTCTTCCCCCCTCTCCCCTGTGTCTCTACCCCCCCACTCTCTCCTGTGTCTCTCCCCCTCCCATGTGTCTCTTCCCCTCACCTCTCCCTTACCCTGTTTCTCTTCCCCCCTCTGCCCTGTGTCTTCCTCCCCCTCTCCACTGTGTCTTCCTCCCCCTCTCCCCTCTCCTGTGTCTTCCTCTCCCTCTCCCCTGTGTTTCCTCCCCCTCTCTCCTCCCCTGTTAGCTTCTATACGCATACATACATACGATAAGAAATCTGGGGGGGGGGTTACCCCTTACCCCCTTCCCCCCCAGTTCCAACACCCATGTGTACTGTATAATATTGTATTGCATTATGTTATATTATATCACTAGCGACTTGCCTGGCACAAATGATGGGGCAATACAGTTTGAAGCCATGGCAATGCTGTTTGCCACACAATGTGATGCTTTTTGTACTCTGAGGACCTTCGGCGCTCATTGTGAGCCTCTTCCCTCGTGTCCTTCATGTTTCGTGCTTTGCAACGATCAATCTTCGGCGCTCATCGCAAAGACAGATATATAAGTACAGTGTTAAATATATAATTTTTTTTGTGCAGTGTAAATAAAAAAATGTATTCAGGTCTCAGAGCATAATAAAGTGATTTAGATTTGTAACTGCTTTGAGAGTGCTATCGCTGGCAGCCAATGAGCAGTAATCCAGATATATAACTGCAGAGTAATAAGTAAAACATTTTAGTGTAGTGTAAAGTCTACATTTTTATTTTCCATTACTAATTAATACTTATTAAATGAATGCACGATAATAACTATTGTGAATGAACAAATGTATTAGGAAGTGCGAAGCGTTAATGTATGTAAAGTAACCGCAGTGTAAAATATGCTATTAAGCGTATTTTTTTTATATATATTTTTTTTAATAATAATTAATTAATTAATTACTAAAATACTTTACCTATTTGTAATTAATATATCCAGTGATCAATAACCTGAAGAGCTAACAATCAGTTTTGATTTTCCTGCAGCTTACAGTGTACATTTGGACTGTTGGTGACCCGAGGTGTAAGTATCAGCAATGTGCGCAGTGCACGAGGGGAAACCGCTTGTATAGTCGTGTAACGCGCCATTTTAGATTTGTAATGTTATTAGTTGCAAGTTAGTGTTGTAAAATGGCGGCGATTGTGTATGTGTTATGCGGCTCGCCAGCAGTTTCCATTATTTATAATAGTGTATTTTGTACCTCGTCTGTTCCTAGGTAAAAGTCGTACATGGCTGGCGATGTTTTGCTTGGTTTGGGTTCGTGTAGCCTCGTTTTCATTTTTTCCGGACGCCATTTTTTTTGTCGCTTAGCCGATTTACAAGTGCCAACTGGGGAAGACGTTACAGATATCACATATATAGTTGTGGTCAGGCGGGTTGTTGCTAACGCTGCGTGCTTGCAAAGCGAGGGCCAGAGTTGCTGGCAAGGAGCGCCGAAGGCTCCCACGTCGGCTGCAATGAGCCGCAGGCGGGACTTACACCATCAAATTTACGGACTTACCATCCAAAAATACGGGACTTAGAAAAAAACACATTACGAGCTCACAAAAATACGATCTTAACGCCCGAACCGCACCCACTTAAAAACATTAAAAACACAATAAATACACACAACAAACACATAAAAAGCTTACCCACAGCAAGGCGGGCACCGAGGACCTCTGCAAGTGAAGTTACACCTCCATTTAAGTCCAAATTCATGAGTTTAGACACCCGAAAATCACCTAAGTGAGAGAAAAAATGGCCCTTGAAAAAAAGAAAACGAGGCTACAGGACCCTAAACACGCAAAACACATACAGATTTTCCTAAAAAGCCGTACAAGGTAAAGATACACTATTAACAAGGACGCTAAATCATCCACACCCGCATACCACATACACATTCCCCGCCATTTTACAACACTAACTTACACAATGCGGAAGTACCCAGCTACCCTAACGGCTTCCCCTCGCGCACGCAGCCTATTTACACTACACACTGCACACATTGCTGACACTTACACAGCAGCTCCACAGCACTGAAAACCTACATTGTATGCTGCAGGAACATGAAAACAGATTGTCAGCTCTTCAGCACAATGCTTCCTGCATATATTACTTACAAATAGGTAAAGTATATTAATTTAGTAATTATTTCATTAGCATACAAAAATACATATACACAAAAAAAACATTATCACATTAAACATAAAAGCCATTCACTGCGCGCCTCACAACGAGCGCCAACGCTGCTCATAGCATACAAAGCCTTGCAATAAGCGCAAAAAACACATCACCGCCGACCAAAGAATAACAGCAAAAGCGCCTATCAGAAAAAAAATACAACCAACAGCCTCGCAATGAGCGCCGAAGGATCCCCGACCGCCAACAAAATGAATGTCTCGTCCAAACCATTACCTGCCTTACAATCTTATTGCCGCCATTTTTTGATGGGCAAGTCGCTAGTAAATATATAAAGATCAAGATAATAAAAGTATCAGGAAATGTAACACAAAGATGCACGCGCGTCTGAATAATACGACAAATACGGATTTTTGTCATAAGTGATATGATCGCAGTATTGGGTCATAAACCCTAAACACTGGAATCTGTTACATTCAATTTACTGATGATGTCATTAATGGGCTTCAAGGGGGGGGATCTCTTTTCATACTTTTTGAGCGGTGCAAATCCAACATACGCAGAGCGGAAACGCCACATCTGTGGGACACACACAAAGGGGTTCACTTTGGGAGAAAAAAACAAACAAATTTGAAATATTTAATAATCATATTTTGATGTTACCAACAGATAAGGAAACGAAACTGAGGTTATTATATCTAATAGTAGCAAGCCTGGGAGTACTGGGAGTAATAATACTGCAGCAGGAGGTCAGGACTAATGTCACCTTTAGACCCCCAGACAGATAAAGGTCAGTACTAATGTCCCTCTATAGACCCCCAGTCAGATAAAGGTCAGTACTAATGTCACCTATAGACCCCCAGTCAGATAAAGGTCAGTACTAATGTCACCTATAGACCCCCAGTCAGATAAAGGTCAGTACTAATGTCCCTCTATAGACACCCAGTCAGATAAAGGTCAGTACTAATGTCCCTCTATAGACCCCCAGTCAGATAAAGGTCAGTACTAATGTCCCTCTATAGACACCCAGTCAGATAAAGGTCAGTACTAATGTCCCTCTATAGGCCCCCAGTCATATAAAGGTCAGTACTAATGTCACTCTATAGACACCCAGTCAGATAAAGGTCAGTACTAATGTCCCTCTATAGACCCCCAGTCAGATAAAGGTCAGTACTAATGTCCCTCTATAGACACCCAGTCAGATAAAGGTCAGTACTAATGTCCCTCTATAGACCCCCAGTCAGATAAAGGTCAGTACTAATGTCCCTCTATAGACACCCAGTCAGATAAAGGTCAGTACTAATGTCCCTCTATAGACCCCCAGTCAGATAAAGGTCAGTACTAATGTCCCTCTATAGACACCCAGTCAGATAAAGGTCAGTACTAATGTCCCTCTATAGACCCCCAGTCAGATAAAGGTCAGTACTAATGTCCCTCTATAGACACCCAGTCAGATAAAGGTCAGTACTAATGTCACCTATAGACCCCCAGTCATGTAAGGTGTAACCCTTACACTACCTGATCGATACAACATCATAACTGATGTTTTAAAGCACGTTATTCCAAACAATTTAGGAATGTTAGGTAATTTATGCCCTTTATGGCTTAAAACCAGACTCTGTATCAACTATGTAATTTTCCGTGGGAGTTTTGCCATGGATCCCCCTCCAGCATGCCACAGTCCAGTTGTTAGACCCCTTGAAACAACTTTCCCATCACTATTGTGGCCAGAAAGAGTCCCTGTGGGTTTTAAAATTCGCCTGCCCATTGAAGTCTATGGCGGTCCGCCGATGTTCGCCGGTTTGCAAACATTTGCGGAGGTTCGCGTTCGCGGTTCGCGAACCGAAAATTTTAGGTTCGCGACATCACTAGTTATATTGTGTTTCATGAAAAATTATCAAAAAACATTTGGAAACTGATAAGAGAATCTAACGAGACTCTGGGGCCAAGGCCAACAACTGCAAGCATGAAGATTCAGAATAATTACCTACAAAATATTATATATAAGTAGGGGGTTAGAGCATTAAAATACACCTTTTGGGCACTAATGGGTGTGATAAGAGTACATTGTTACCACACAAAACGTAGAGTGTAGCAGAAGAAAAGCTGCTTATTATACACTATTGCAGAAACCATAACACAGATAATCTAGAGAAAGAAAGGTGACAGGAACCAATTCTGGTAGAAGCTCACAAATGTCTCAAACTCATACATGCTAAGGGTGTTTTTTTCCCTAAATGTTTAGATGTATTCTATAGACTCCAGCTCACAATTGACCTCCTTAAGTCTAAACTCATAAACCCTGCCTTTTAAGTAGGATCATATAATCTGACAATATTTAAGCAAGCTCATAGACACAGCCAATAGTAAATAAGACCGTCATCATGGTGTCAGTTAAACATGGAAGTTAAATGTAATCTGCAATCAAAGCTACTAATTAATTAGTGCCAATAAGTAATATTTGCCAATCTGGCTCGCAATAAACCAATCTATAAAATGCATTAGATCATCTGTTTTAGTCCATGTGAGTTTCATGATATGTATTAACCCCTTGAGTCCAGAGATCAATATTACTCAGAAATAACAGTTAAACAAATTTGGTATTGCATAGTTGTGGGTCGTACAATTAATTATAATGTCTTTCCATGCCTTTTCCGTGCTTTTAAAGTACAGTATTGAGTGTTTAATTGCTGCTATAGATATAAGTGTTTGAAAAAGCCCCTGTAAGTCCTATTTAGCATGCATAATATTTTTGACAGAAAAGTGATTCTTTTTTCAATTGCAGGTTAGAGTTTATTTGCGAGCTAGACCTACGGGTTTAATAGAATATATATATTTTATTATTTAGCGTTGTAATATTCAAGCTGTGCTAAAACCAATGGAGTTCTAAGGGCGGTTTTGCTTCTTTACCTGGCCCGCAGTGATTGCGGGCGGGGAACTCGTAATCGTAGCGAATAGAATATTTGGCAATTTTAAAAGCTTTTTTTAGTGTGTATAACTTTACTTATTGGCAATAGAATAGGGGTCCTTGTTACCAGAGATTAGAAAGTCATAAATGTTGAGTTATCATATTTTATGCAAACATCTAGGAGTAAGAAAAATGCTAACAAAAGCCTAAAACAAAGGCAAAAATAATTAACCAATGAAAAGTAGTGACTTAATAAAATAAATGTAGTTAGAACTCTCCAAAGTGGCTGATTGGTATATGGCAAATGTCCTAATCATTGCAATGAAAACACAAACAACCCATCAGCATCTATTTGTAAGACATATTATATATTTGACAGAAATGCTTAGTGGTAACACAACCCTAAAATGTTAATGAGTCTGTAGCAAGCACAGACCTAGGATTAATCAAGAAGTTTGAGTCATTATTTGTGATCAACAAAGCTCTAATAATTGCAATAAACGCAATATAATTACAATATAGATGGAAATAAAACATTAATTATCTTGCCAACTACTGTGAATGAGAGGTTTTGCAAAAGGATTACATTAAAGAAATAAATGATACACCCAAAAAACTATTTGTTATTGCCATAATTAAAAAATATAAACTCTATTGAGAGTAATAAAAATAAGTAATTAATAAGTGAATCGCTTTACAACGATCATAGATGGTTTATTAAAAACAAGGAATACATTTTAAATATATGGTAAGACACAATTACATATAATAAGAATCCATTGGCATCAAAAATTCATCTAAGGACATATTTTGGGATGCTGAAGGGAGCAGACATGCTGTGCTGCAACTTGGTGGCCCCTATATTATAAAAGGGTATAATGACCCAAATATCAGGGGGTTACCCTTTCTTGGCTACCTATTACACCCCAAGAAACGGACAGCATCTTAAAGACACCCTAATTCCCCTCCGGAGCCGAAATCCGGCAGCGCAGGCTTGAGGCCTACTCCATCTGGCCTCCCGCAGTAACGACTCCCTGCAACCCCCCGTGCAGGAGGAATAGTTGAACAGCTGTCCAACAGCGCATCGCCGCAACGCCTGAACCCGGCAGAGAGAAGATCCACAGCTGGGGCTATCGGTGGTGTGACTCGGGGAGGAACTGCGGATGAGACCCCGCGCTTAGCCCCAGTGGGTAGGAAGAGAGCATACCCGCTTGATCCTCCTGTAGCTTCCACCAGGGCACAATTTGGAGGAGCAGGACCGGAGATTCTACAGCTGTACAAGGTGAGAGAGCCGTCAGGGAGGAGAGGGCTTGGAGCCTTGCGGTGACGGCGGCCATCTTGGCTAAAGGGTCCAAGGGCCCACCCCTGCAAAACGAGCAGGTCTCTGTCACATCAAAGGGGAGCTTGCATAACACCAGGGAGGCTTCCCACCAAACGAGCGGCGGCCATCTTAGGCCTCCCTGCATCACATAGTGACACAGCCAGAGCTCCAATCGCTGCACACCGTAACTGTATGACTGCTCTCCCCTAGGGGGCCTATACGGAGGATTATCTATATGTTAGGACAAGCCAAACACAAGCTGAGAGTCTGACTGTTTTTTGCAACCCTTTAAAGGCTCCCATATATCTGCATCACCAGACAGCAGAATGGGAAACCGCCATTTTGGAAGAGGGCAAAATAGACGAAATGCATGGAGTCTGCTCTCCCTGCTACCATGCCAGAGGCCCTCATGGAAGCAGACGTAAGTCCATAATTAATAACATCTACCTGATTGGTGCCTGACCAGCCTGACACGTAAAGGGGTTGGAAAGGACAGAGCTGCATAACCCAGAACTATAGAAAAGAATAATAAGCAATTTAATGTGGCTTCTCTAGAAGACCCCCCAACACTGAGAGTACCAGAGGGGCACTTTTGCCATCCAGAGTACTACATTTGTACTGCTTGCATCTTCACTGGCCTGCTTACAATCATCATAATATTCAACTGCATTGGTAATACACAATATACCAAAAAAGTAATTTTTCCTATGACTTTTGATAAATCAAGGGCATGTGTCCATTGAGTCCAATGCCTAAAGCAATGCGCCCTTGGGACTGAATCCCACTCCGAGGGGGGTACCCTAATGGATCGCTAGCACAGCAGCACTGGAAACTATAACTGGCAACCAGATTTTGACCGCCTGCTGGGACTCCGAACATCTAGCCACTCTGACCCTATGCTCAATTCACTACACGTAACAAGACGGCAAGAGATGGGGAGAAACAAGAGAGCCCTACCAACACAGAGAATTACAGATTTCTGCAAAACTCCAGGGGCATCGAAGGAGGTGGCATCAGAAACCGTTGGGAGAATCAGGGGATGAGGGCCTAGCAGACCTGCCAAGTCCCCCCTCTGTGTGCTAGCCCTCGATATGGAAAAAGCATTCAACACATTGGAGTGGTCTTATCTGTATGCAGTGCTGGACAAATTCGGCTTTGAAGGGAGATTCATACAACTCATCAGAACACTGTACAAAAATCCGCAGGCCGGCCTGAAACTTCCAGGATCGGAGAACATCTCTATAGCCATCCAGAGGGGGACCAGGCAGGGATACCCACTATCTCCACTACGTTTTGCGCTGGCGACTGAGCCTTTGGCTCAAAAGATTAGATGCAACACTGAGATACAGGAAATGAGGGTGGGACTTCACCACTTGAAATGCTCGCTCTTTGTGGACGACCTTCTTTGTACACTAACGGAACCATCAACGTCGATTCCCGCTTTGTTGTCAAATCCTGGCGGATTTGGCGCCCTGTCGGGCCTACAAATTAATGTTGAAAAGACTGAGGCCTTGGGATTTGGCATATCACATGCGGTCCTGTGGGCTTTGAAAGAGGAGTATAGATTTCAATGGCCCAAAAACTCTATTAAATACTTGGGAATTAGAATCACCAGGAAGCTGTCGAACATATATAAGACCAACTTCCCACCCCTAGTCAAACAATTAATGGAAGAAATGTGACGATGGGCAAAATACCATATCTCATGGACAGGGCGGATACATTCGGTAAAAATGACGGTTTTGCCAAGAATACTGTATTTATTTAGAACTCTCCCAGTCCCGCTAGATATGAAGGAACTAGATAAAGTTCAGGCTTCTATTTTCAATTTTATATGGCAAGGTAGGTCGCCGCGTATAGCAAGAAGGACTATGTTCCGGCGGAGGGCTCAAGGGGGACTCTCGTGCCCGAACTTGAGAGTTTATCTGAGAGCGGCGCCGCTCGCATTTATCCCACTGGCTCATTCGGGTAAGCTACAACAGCTTTGGACCTTTGTGGAAAATTGGCAAATGAGACCTCACTCTTGGGATACTATAGTCTGGGATGTGCCCCCCGACAAAACTGTAACCCCATAATATCTTCAACTCTAGCGGCTTGGGCTCGGCTTAATTCGGTTGGCGGTTTGGCTCTCCTCCTATCGCCATTGTTATTCGTAAGATCTCTCCCGCGGAATTTGGGACGGAGTTTAGCCTCACCTCTAGACAATGGTGGCTTAGCAGCCCACTGGAAAGAGCAGGTACCTGGTTTTCAGACGATGCTCTGCTATCCCACACCTTCCTTATCACTAAATATCACATACCAGAGAGTGAACTCTGGAATTACAGAAAAATATTGACATTGCATATCCTCACTAACCCGGGTACATGGGACCCCTAAACATTCCTGGTGGTCGACTATATGTTGCCCTCTATCAAGGGCCTCCTTGGGTCTCTATATTCTTTTCTGAATGACTCTCTGAACAAACAGAAGCTGAAATATATGCTCCAATGGGAGAAAGACCTAGGTAGGGAGCTAGATGGATCAACTTGGAGAGACATTTGCACCAACTTAACAAAAGGATCAAACACATATAAACTACTTGCGACCTCAGTCAAAGTTTTGCACAGGACCTACTATACTCCCTATCTAATGTCCAGGCTTAATAATAGTCTTAGCGAGGACTGTTTTAGAGGATGCAAAGCTAAGGGAGACTTTCTACATATATGGTGGACGTGTCCATTAGTGAAGAAGGTGTGGAAAGAGATGACTGACTTATTCTCGCAAGTGACAGAAACCAAGTTGGGGCCGGAGATGGAGACCTGTCTTCTGGGGATTCATGGACCCAGTCTCTCTAAAAGCCAAAACAAATTATGGCAATTCATGGCTCTCGCCACCAAAACTTGTATTGCAATAAACTGGAAAACTGCAACACTGACCTCCAGAGAGATCATTTTGAAAATTAACTATGTTATGGTAAACGAGACTGTCCCATGTCCTGCAGAACACGGTCCCTCTATTCCAAAATATCTGGACACCATGGCTGACCTCGGCCCAAAGTATTAAGGTTGGGATATGACTAGGGCAGTAAGGAATGAAGCTCTTGTCGAAGGATGGAGGTCGTGGGGGAGCCCGGATGACCATTCATACCATTAGAATTTCAGCCGGTGCGGCACTGGAAGAGTACGCCAAATATTTCCTACCACTTCCCCCTTTTTTTTTTTTTTTCCTACCCCTCTAAGTTGACATAGTTGATGTTACTATTTTCCAGTTTCTGTACTCTTATCTCCTGATACGAGGTAGATAATGCAAAATAAAAAAATACCATGTTTGAAGACATAGAGGGATAGACAGGGCACAGGATAATAATGAAGCAATGTACCAGTAAGATTATTATGAAAACTGCATGCAGTCTCTTCGTTAAGTTGCTGGAGAAATGTGTTGCTGTATAACCCAACTGCCCTGTTGTTCTCTTCTTTCTCCTTTGACTCTATGCAATGTTATAGGGTTAACCTGTCTTCAATAATAAAAAGAATGGATAAAAAAAAAAAAATCTTCTAAGAATATAAGAGCTTGATAAATGCCACGTACAGCAAAACCAGGCATAAGAATATTTACTACATATGTACTCATAAAACTTAAGATTATTTACTAAACTACAGATTTTATCTAGTTTTATCTTCCATTTTTAACTCAACGTTTCAACTCCAGTTTTTAGCTCGTTTTATTTCCAATTTTTAATTTCACCTTGTATATCCAGTTTTATCTCTACTTTTTATCTCCAGTTTTAGCTCTAATTTTTAACTACACTTTTAACTCCTGTTTTTATCTCCATTTACAGTATATTTCCATTTTTTTTAATGTCCACTTTTATCTCAAGTTTTTAACTCAAGTTTTTAACTCTAGTTTTTTCTGCAGTTTTATCTCTCATTTGTATCTCCAGTTTTATCTCTATTCCCCTTGACCTAAGCCAGGCCCAGTTGGTATTTACATATAAAGATTCGATGCAAATTACATTCTGAATATAATGATTAGACACAGACCACTTATTGGAGGGGAAACCGGCCACAGCGTTTATTGGTAAACACAAATAACGTAGTAAACATAACAAATAATAAATTAACAATGACCATGTGAGGGAAGAATCCTGTCCGGAGACAGTACACCCTACACCATGAACCCTCGTCCAGGGTCTACCGTGCTGGAAGAGCCGTATCTCTGTTGGGTAGAATCGAACCCACTTTACCACTGTCCTGGCAACTCCCCTCACCATCCACCCCACCAACATCATGGCCTGCTGTATATACTCCTAAACACCAGCACTAAGAGCTTAATATCTGCTTATCAAGATAGACCCATATATGAAAATAAAACTATTAGCCTCTGAGCCCTTGAGCGCACATTGCTGCAGAGAAAACTAACTTCTAAGCAAGACTAAACAGAAATTTGTACACTTTCCTTTAGGCCTTAACCAATCTCCCCACATTATACAGGTTTCCCTTTCTTTCTTTTTTTTAAGCCCTTTTGGACCAGATAACAGACAGATGAGGCAAGTTGCAACCATGCCTGATGTCTTTGCATTCCATAAGCCTGCTGCTTGACGGGTGCATTACCAGTATCCTTCTACCATCTGGCTCGATACAAAGTAAGAAGTGGTAAGTTCCACTCGTTAACTGCTCCTTCGACTGGTGTCATTACATATCCCTGGAACAAATTTATTGCACCTTCCACTGAAACCAAGGCCCTACCACTTGTCCGCCATGATTGGCAACTGAGGCAAAGTGCCCATATGATCAGATATACAAATGGCCAATGATCTATCAGCTAAGTACCTGATGTTCCAATTCTCCAAATCACCTTCTCCCGGCAAGCCCACAGGGCTGCTGCAGTGGCTGCTTTCTCTTAAAATTAGTGGATACCCAGTTCTGATGCAGAATAAGCCCATACATATAGGAGAACCAATACTATTTGAGTAAGGAAAGGTGCCAAACAAGCTAGGCGCTTGGTCCAAGAAAGCCATAATACCAACGAAGGGGAAGCACTCAGTACGCCTGGTACACTGCCAACTTCCTCCCAGCCACATCATCACCTGATCACTATGAATCCCAACACCAAGTACCTGAGGTTTGTTTACCAACCATTCTCTGGCTCCAAGCAGACCAGCAGGGAAGAGAGATGGCTGCACAGAACCGCATGGCTTCCACATATCACAGACCTCTTTCCGGAACAGTAGTATGCACGCCCATGGGAAAAGGCTACCAGTCGCCTCGTCTTCCCTTTTTTGCCGTACCTCTTGTTAAACCTGGAAACACTTGTTTCACCAATCACTCCTTCATCAGGTCCAATTGACCCGGCTAGTTTTAGAAAAGCCAAGGCTGTTACCTAACGCCCCACCTTAGGCCCAACTCTCCATGTCTTAGGTTACCTAACTCCCCAACTCTCCATGTCTTAGGTTACTGTATACCTCAGCACAATCCCCATCCTCCTGCCCACCATGTCTACTCCACTTTGTATGAAAGCCAAGTGGATGAAGCCCAGGAATGCCTCACCAACCATACTAATTCTCAGCTCTAGGAACCTACATGTTTCCCAAGTGACCATAACTGCCCATCCTACACTATGGACATCTGCCTGAGGTGTGCAGATCAAAAGGACTAGTTAGCAATCTTGTGCTTGGAACCTGGTACATGCTTTCCCTTACTCTATGCATTCCAATATCGACACAAGCCCAAGTGTTTCAGGCATCGTAGTACCAAGAGGGATGATGCTAACAGGGAGTTAACAGCCTGCACTATGGCTGTATTGTCTGTACAAAAATTGATTTTCATATCCTGCAAGCTGCCACACCGACTACCAGTGCAGAAACTTTGAAAGATCTCCCGAGGGAAGCACCTAGAAACACTAGACAACCACCAATGCAGAACCCAAAAAACTAAATGCTTCCTTCAATACAGCTTACCATTAACCTTATAAATCTATTGAGATAAAGAGCGATCTTCAAATGACAGAACGGTAACCATCCCTACGACTCAGAATGACGCTCCACCGCAGGACAAGGATGGACCTCTCAGCACTACACCACCATTATACTTGATGGTATACAACCTGACATCTACCGTGAAGAATCAAACTCACAGAAATAGAACAGCGGTATGACAAAACTGTTAGACACACAAATGGGAACCCGAATGCCAAGAAGGCACGATGGGTGAAATATGAGCCAAATGGCCTAGATACCAAAACACACTACATAATACTCTGTCAGAAAATACTTCCCGGATGGCTAATTAGCTACTGCTCCCCCAAAGATTATAATTTCCATATCCTCACATTGTGTTGACACCGCAAAGCCACTGAATGTATGAGTCCTACAGTGGCAATACTCAATTTTTGCTGGCCGCACACCCTATACCCTCAGATTGCAAACCGCCTTAAGCATGCAAAATACTGCTCACCTGTACACGTAGCAACCTGCGGCATCCTAGGGAGTGTAGCAGAATTAAACATACATTGGTCACCAGAGACCTTCTTGGCAGGACTTTGATGCTCCGTCTGCCCTCCGTTGAACACCACTGCACATTGCAGCATCGGAATTCTCCCTGCTGCAAGCACATTTGGGCCTGGGACCACACCTTACTGTGCATCATGATGACCTGCTGAAGCAAGAGGCACAATTACTGTCCCACCCTTGCCTTTAGCTTTGCTCTTGTAATCCATTACCATTTTTAAGCATCTGCCTGTATATTACACAGCTTGATCAAAGCTCAGGATGGATTATTCACAGGCTAGGAATCCTACCACATACCGCTGTTTCAAAGTTACTGCTTCTCAACAGCACGAGGGGTGGAGGATTCCCCAGTGTATTGGTGACAAGACCTCACACTGTGTACCCTCACTCCTTGTAATCCAATGTTAACTAACCTTAGACCAGATGCTCCCTTGGTAAAATTGCATCAATTGCTCCGTTAAACACAGCTGCCTACCCAATGCCAACAGAAAGACCTATGCTGGGAAAGGGTGCCTGTAATAATAGATCCTCTTTCCCCATTTACCTAAACCCATCTAATGCCCAAACCCAGTTGGCGCAGTATCGTGGTAAACCTGAGATGGGTATTATGGGCTTCTGCCCTAGCTCAGAACTGTAACTAAAGCTAATGGAAAATAGGAAGGGCCCGGGTAGAATTTGGGACCCTTTCCAACCTTTTATATGAGTAGGTAGGTACCCGTATCGGTCAACAAAATAGCTCAAACTATATGTTTTTCTGTAGGCCCCACCGTTAAAACTGGTCCACAGCACTCGCCATACCATAGCAGCGCCGCCACTGTGTTTTGGTAAATTGTGCCGGGGGGGGGGGGGGGGGGGGTAGCTTGTTCCTAGTCATTACCCCTTGTGGGTACTGTCTTTTTAGGAAATGGCTTAAAACAAAAAGATGATTGCCTTCCCCTGGATCAACCAACAGTTACCAATTCATCCTCACATTGCAGATCAGAAGAGAACCAAAAAGATTGAACCCGTGGACCAAAAGTTTTTTTTTTCAACCTCCATCACTATGTAACTATTAGGTTGAGCTGTTTTTTGCAAAGTATATTTCACTATGGGGAAGTGAACCCTGAACCTTTGGCAGGTGCAGTTGACCCTAATACCTTAATTATTAGGATACACTTACACATAATGCTCCGATCTAGGCCCCTTCAGCTTCCACACAGCAGCCAGGATATAGGCCAGGATTTCAGGACGGCACAACAGGTAACTGGAAGGAGAGGGCAGAAGAGAAAAAGAAAGGGAGAACTAAAAAAAAGGCAAAGAGAGAAAGAAAGAGCAAAAAAGCAAAGAAAGAAGGGAGGACAGGAAGAAAGAAAGGAAGAACAAGGACAACCGAAAAAACCTTCACACATGCTGGGGCATAACGGCGCAGATAGCCACCTCCAATAACATGCAAGGCCAAGTGGCCCCTCACATCAACTGCAGTCAGCCTGGGGTGATCTACAGGCCCATTCAATAAAAAATACAAAAATTCAAAATAAAAATATTATGGGCCATGGTGCATTGAACCACTTGCACCACTTGTAGCTCTGCCCCCTGGAGAAGACAGAGTGCCATATTATTTTGGTCAGTTCTCAAAGTTATATACAATTAAACCACTCTGAAAATTGCCACATATTCTATTAGCTACTCACATTCCGATTACGTGTTTCCAGTCCCCAAATCAGGGCCAGCCAAAGCTGAAAAAATGGCCTTGGAACTTCATTGGTTTAAGCACAATTCAAGATTTACGAGTGCTAACCAATTAAGGTTACATAAAATCGATATTCTATCAGACTCGCAGCTCTAATTCGCAAATATTTTCAAACTCTCAAATGAAAAAAGTATCACGTTCGTCAAAAATAGTACTCAAGAGAACTCGCAAGGCATTTTTCAATCAATTTGTATTATTATTATTATCTTTATTTATATTGCGCCAAGATATTCCGTAGCTCTGTACAGGGGTTAAGTACATGGCAAAAACCAAACTTAACATCTTATAAAGAATGGAGGGCCCTGTTTTTGAGCATAGAGCTTGTTTCCAAGGCACTGACACAAGATTGAAAACTCGCAAACTTACAATCTAAGGGTTTAGGTATGATACAAGAGGGTGACAAATGCAAGATGGCAATGTGAAAGCAATTTCTTTAGTCAAGTGGAAGTGTCTGTGTGTTGTACTGTAGAATGTGGGTGTAAGTGTTATTAAGTGTTATTAAGTTGTCGAGTGTGCAGTTGTACATGTTAAGGCTGAAGGTGATAAGTAGTTTTTAGTAATTTTTGTAAGGTTTTGAGGCAGGAAGATAATCTAATGGAGCGGGGCAAGGATTTCCAAATAGTAGGGGCAGCACGAAAAAAGTCTTGAAGACGGGAGTGAGAGGAGGTGATGAGATAGGAGGAAAGAAGCAGAATGAGGGGGGCAGTTGGAAGAGTATCTTGAAACAAGAGCAGAGATATAAGGGGGTGCACTGTTGTTGAGGGCTTTATATGTTTATATGATTTTAAATTTGATTCGGGAAGCTATGGGAAGCCAGTGGAGTGATTGACAGAGAGGAGCTGCAGACACTGATCGTTTGGTATTGAAGATGAGTCTAGCGGAGGCGTTCATTATGAATTGGAGGGAAGACAGACGAGAGATGGGTAGGCCAGCAAGGAGTGAAATGCAGTCGAGTCGAGATATGATGAGAGAGTGTATTAGAATTTTAGCTGTGTCTTCTTTAAGATAATGACGAATTTTAGAGATGTTTTTTTAGGTGAAACTGACAAGATTTTGTTATTGATTGGATGTGAGGAATAAAAGAGAGAGCGGGTGTCCTGGATGCCAAAAGAGCGGAGAGTTTGGATTAGAAGAGGGTAGTCAACTGTATCGAAGGCACGAGAGAGATCCAGGAGAATTTGAATAGTGAAGTGACCCTTGGATTTGGCGGTTAGCATGCCATTGGTGACTTTTGTGAGGGCTTTTTCTGTAGAGTGTTGGGCCCGGAAACCAGATTGGAAGGGTTCAAGAAGGGAATTGGAGGAAATAAATTGAGTGAGATGATTGTAAACAAGCCACTCAAGCAATTTTTAGAACCTTAACAGCTATTAAACACCCCATATTGTACTTTACAAATATAGGAAAGCTTAGAAATACATTAGAATTAATTGCAAAACAGTCTCAAACCCACAAATATGAAATAAAAAAAAAATATGTTTTTTGTGTGAAATGGATCCAGGTACTTAGGGGGTTAATCCATATCATAGAACCTCATGGACTAGAAAAGTTGCTTTAATGATTTTTCTTGATTTCTACTGTACATTGCTCGATTATGAGTCCGATTGCTAAATTTACTTCTGGACACTAATTAATTTGTAGCCTTCGACTGCAGATTACGTGTAACTTCCATGTTTTACTGACGTCATGACTGTTTCATTTACTATTGGCTGCGTCTAAGAAGTATTGCAAGTGTTTAAGAAGTCAATGACCGCTTGCTTAAATATTGTCAGATCATATTATCACGCTCCCTGAAATCAGACTTAAAAAGTCAAGGTTTACGAGTTCAGACTTGCATCCGGAATATGCAAGCTGGAGTCAATAGAATACATACAAAAAACATCTGCAGCCAAATTTGTGAGTTTGAGGTATTTGTGAGCAGCTAACAGAATATGACCCATAGTGCAGCTCAGTACAAGTTGTGTATTATTTGTTAATAATGAGTATGCTTCCTGAGAATAAACTGCATAGAAAATGAAAAGGACAAGAATTGTGTGATTTAAAAGGCAAAGTCTTAGAGAATTCTTACTCTATAATTAGTGACCCAACTAATTACATGTACTTATCATTTGCCTCTCAGTTCTACCTGTTACCTGAAACAGGAGCCCTATTCGGTCAAATGGGCTTCCTTTTCTTTTATCAGTCTATAGGCAATGTGTTAGCCATTTTGATATCCCAAATAGATGGAAAAAAATTCTACTAAAACAGCCTGAATAAAATATATTTAGCTCTTAAATGATAACTAAAATAATATTTAATTAAAAGTCAACATTTATAGGCAGAAGATAAAATTCACAAATATTTTTTAAGCAAATAGGTGTATCAAAAACTTACTTTTGTACAAGTCAAGCTACTCAGAGCTTCTTGTCCCACTCATTGTTTTCACAAAATTGGCACTTAGGTTACCAACCAACCAAGTGTGGTTAATGACCTCTCTTTGTAAACAGTTATTGTGAACTATTCCCTTGGCAGAAAGTAAATCAGTTCAGGTAGCCAACCATCATATGGAAATTGTTCTATTATAGAAGTGGATCAGTGGCCTACCATTGGAAGTGGTAGAGACATTATTAGGTTCATCTAAGGAAACTCACACACATATAATGTCATAGGATCACTAATAGATAATCATGTGATGGCAAATAAAACACTTACAGCTCATCTAAACTAAACATGTGCTTGTCTGTTTTGAAACATCAAGCTTTATTTGTTCTTTAGGTTCATTCATACAGCCAAATGTCTATGCCCTATTTGGAAGCCCATATTGTGTAAACTACTACTACTTATGCAGATAGGAAACTGTATGCATAATACATCATTCTGTAAATGGTATATTCTCTTAGGTATTGTTAAACCTCAGAGAGCAGGGTCTAGATGTAGCATTTGTCTTACTTTGATATATGCCCATCTACTGTTGAGTTCTTTCCAGGAAGATAAATATGGCATTTGACCAGGTCTAGGAGGTGAATGTGGAAATTTGGTAAAGAGGAAGAGGAGGAGTCAGGAAACGTGGTCATGGCTGGAAGATAGCAATAGTAGACCATTAACCTAGGGCTCACGCTCTCTCCCTCCAAGTGATTTCTATTTCACATAGGGCCCTTTTCTATTGCCCGATTCGTAAATTTATACACACTTAAAATTGCTCTTAATATTTCTATTAACTACTCGCAATCTGATTCCAAGTTACCCGCCAACAATCCCTACGGGCCAGACAAAGCTGCAAATTCGGCCTTAGAACTCCATTGGTTTTAGTACAGCTCAAATATTACGAGTGCTAAAAAATGAAGGTTACACAAAATCGTTATTCTATTAGACCCGTAGCTCTAGTTCGCAAATAAAATAAAAATAAAAAAAATAAAATAAAAAATAGCTACTAAAACAGCCTGAAAAAAATATATTTAGCTCTTAAACGATAACTAAAATAATATTTAAATTAAAAGTCAACATTTATAGGAAGAAGATAAAATTCTAAAATATTTTTAAAGCAAATAGGTGTAGTAAAAACTCACTTTTGTAGCAGTCAAGCTACTCAGAGCTTCTTATCCCACTCTTTCGTTTCAAAAAATTGGCACTTAGGTTACTAACCAACCAAGTGTGGTAATGACCTCTCTTTGTAAACAGTTATTCTGAACTACTCCCTTGGCAGAAAGTAAAATGGTTAAGGTTACGAATACTCACAAGGCATTTTTCAAACACTTATTAAAGCTGAAACAGCAATTCAAAACACAATACTGTACTTTAAAGCATGGGAAGGCATGAAAATACATTAGAATAAATTTAACATTGTTCTCCATAGAAGAAATAGGCAAAGAAAAATCATTTTTTAAATTATATTTTGGATTGGTCATGCATATGTTGATATTAAAAGTGTTGCTGAAAGCAATAAAATACACATTACATGACTAAATTGCAAGAAATAAAATACATGGAAACGCCTTACAAATAATATGTAACACTCAAAGAGGCTCTAATGTGGACTTTAAAAATACACATATATATATATATATATATATTAATTTACATATTTGTATCATCATATCTATATCAGAACAAAAACTATTGACAATATTACACCAACACATGACATATATTAATACCAGGGGAACATACAACACACTAAGCAAGAGGTTAATACCAATCAGCAAATACACAGAGACCACAACAGCTGATCTAATGAAATGACTATTAAAGGGATAGGCACATCCTGAATAATACTCAGTAACGCTATTAATCTTCACCACAGCACACAACTAACACAGATTATCTACCCACATCCATGGGAAGGTATGTGATCTACATCAGAACCTTAGCACTTAGAAAATGGGGTGGGAGAAATATCAGCATGGGCAACCTCAGGTCTTAAAGACACTGCTGCTGCCTACATGGTGCCATGCAATTTCGATATGACACAAATATAACAATGTATTTATAAGGGGTTTTATAACAGAATTGATAAACTTAATTTATCAAAACAATCAGTCTGTTTTTGATATAATGGACTCAAGTGGAAAACAATCACGGTTTGGGGCTCATGTCCGAACCATGACCCCCAAAACCCTGACTTCAGGTTGTACTCCCCCTATCAATTGTAACAGAAGGATTCTATTTGGACTATTTCAATTCTGTTATAAAATGTAATAATCAAACCTTGTAGCAACACTTTACCCAGTGAGTTCAATTATCAATTTATTGACAAGTATATGCTTTATGCAGAAGAGCATTTATCGAAATAATAGCAAAGACAAGAATCAACAGTTGGATGTATCTAAACTTGCAAACATTTTGTCCCCCGATAGATCATAAACATAAATCAATGAGAGGTTTCTTAAAATCCTTATAAATGATTGGATAACACTCTATTTTAAAACATACTACATTCTGTTAGTTCATTATAGGAATCAATAAGCAGAGTATAAAATCATATCAAGCTTGGATAAACAATCATATGTCTTTTCCATACAATATATTTGGTATTAATATTCAGTGATATAGCATGTTACTCTGATATCTACAGTATGTATATATTCTTTCCTAAAGCATATTGTAATGAGTCATGCTGTGACAACAATGAAACTATTAGTAGGGGTGTCCCTTTTGATTGCAATTGAATAATTTATTTGATTGTAACTGTCACAGACTCTCTACATATTTAATTCAAGCATCAAATGCATGTGAGTTTCCATACAAAAAGGCATCAGTCACAGGGGGGCCCTCAAACAATCTTCATCTATGCTAAACCCCTTCATTTCGCTGAAACCTAGTCAACTTCTTGGGAATGGGGTTATTCAGAAACATGTAAAGTTTTTACAAAACCATAGTGACCCTTCAATCTAAATTGTCAGTTTTGCTTTTTTGCACTGAAGTAAAACAGGGCAACATCTCTAACAAACAGACTAAGAAACATATATAGCATGAAAAGCAGTTAGGATTTCTAGGCATTCTGACTGAGATATGGAAAGTTGTATATGTATCTCGGCTTTAATAAACTCTGTAATATTGATATATGAAAAAGCAAACAGCATGATTTTAAGCTAATATTTCCATTGGGATAAAGCTGACATTCTGTGATTATGTATCATTTATGTTTTGAGGATATAAAAGAATAAAAACTGAAGAGGCTCTTGGTTCAAAATAAAAAAAATGTTCAGTTTAAAACTAAAAGAAAAGGTATATATATATATATTTATTTTTTTACATTTTTCTTGGATGTCTTTATTCTTTAAGGAAATATACCATGCATTACTAGAAGACGTGACAAGATTGCATGCAAAATGTATTTGTTATGGTCCTCTGCCGAAACAGCCAGTGCTCCCTCCATGTGATTCCTCCCCCATTCTTCCTGCACTGGATCCGTAATCTCTAGAAGCTGAGGAGGAGAGGGAGGCTGTGTTTGGAATAGCAAGTAGCTCAAAGTTTCCATGCGATTTCTCCCTCTGCACCCTCCCCATGCTATCCACATTCGAAAGCACATCAGCTGAGTTAGAAAAGGGTGTATTTTTGGCCCTTGTGTTAGTTTTGACTAATGACTGCATAGCAACCTAGGAACTGAAGATGGTTTAACAAGAACACTTCATTTTCACTGCATGTTTAATGCACTTCAGAAATAAAGCAACACACTGTGTGACCAACAACATTCTTGGAAGAGTTGTTGATTTTTCTGTATCCTTTATTGAAAATCTGTGAGGGTTTAATATAGCAGTGTTTTTCTTTTTTTCATTGCTTTTAAACTTTTAAACAACATTCTGGATCAGGTGCTTTAAGGGACCACTGTAGTCCCCTATCAAGATGAGTTAATTATTTATTTATGCATTGATCATTACTAAAAATTCAGATTTAATCATTTATAATATCAATACTCAATGTTATAATAATTTTCAAAGATTAGAGTGTCAGCCTCCTGGTGAGTGTTTGTCACCTCCTTGTTAAGCCCTGTTAAGGCTGGTAGGATAGATGAGAGACAAGTCTAAAGGAATAAAAGAACAATTAGACTTGATAAAAGAATAAACAATCAATGTCCCAAAAGTTTTTCTGCCAAGCGAAACCTCTCCAAGTCTCCAACCAATGGAGATATTTGTGCTGGTATTTGTGGTGTCAGAAGCTAAACAAAGCCATCTCCCCTTATCAACCTTATAGTGGGTGGATACCAGCAGCTGAGTCTGAACTTTAACAGTATAGGTGTAATGTTAAATGATGTATTTCTTAAACCATGGAATATGGGAATTTGATTAACAATCAATGCCTAATTAAAACTTTTAACGTATGTTGTTATGGCATTACAAAAGGTATGGGGCAAGCTAAATGGTAACAATGTACACACATATCACATGATGTCCCACGCCATATCTTTATGCTGTCTTTATCATTGTGGGCATCTGGACATGTGTAGGAGTTTTAGCATACAATCATTTTGCTCATTGTGTGTATAAAACATGGAGGAGAGCACAAACTAGACCAATGTTGCATTCCATATGATGTAGCCATATGCCAATTATCTTATTGCATTGCATTGTCTATGAACAGTAATGGAAAGCCTTTGCCTGAAACTACCACCTATTTTATCCTTTGAAATAATATTCTCTTCAGAGCCTCTGATGACTATCCACTTCCCCCGATCGACTCATACGTGAGATGTGAAGCATTCTGTATATTTTACATAATTTAAAGCATGACTTAAATTGGATGACTTAAATTGCCAGCTTAATCAATATTCCACTTTATAACATATTTTATTGTATTAATATATTATTAGAATAAACCGATAAAACGGCTTACTCATCATTTAGACTTTCTATTTTTCACTGTGGGAGCAGCCATGTTGCTATGAACGATACTCCCTTTATAGCAAGACCTCCATCTCGCTAATGTTGCAAATTGATATGTAACGCAGGCTTCTGAGTGTGGTGACATTGAAGCCACAGATGACATCTACCTTGCAACTGACATATACAGTACAGCACAAAGTGTGTGTGGGTCTGTTTGGCATTTTAATTAGTGACAACAGCAAAATGCAGGCCTTGCTAACAAGGGAGGACAGTTCATAACAACATGGCTGCCTCCAAAGAGAATATCAAAAGTTTAAATAATGAGTAAGTAGCATATTAATATATTAGTACAATAAAATATGCTATAAAGGTGAATATTAATTTTAAAAAAATTCAGTGTTCCTTTAACTAGCAATGGATCTACCAGCAAGGTCAGCCAGTCCTGTTGCCCAGGTTTAAAAAATGAGAAGGCCTCAGAGCTAATACAAAGCAGGACAAGTGTATGTTCCATTTCCTGGGCATCAAGAAGGAAGTGACACAATTTCTCATGTAGAAGGAACAAGTCTCTATTACTGTGTATATCTATGCATATTAGAAAAAGGAAGTCTCATTTTAATTTGTGTCTCTTCTGTATGCATTTCTATTCTTGCCTTGTTGTTGATGTATAGCTCACCCTGCGGCTCTGAGTCTATTGTCTTCAGTGTAAATCATATATTCAACAAATGACTAGGCATACTCCGACTCCATGAAGTATTATATCTAATAATCCCAATTTCTCCCTGATGTCTGAGCATTCCTAGGGCCTCATTCTATTAGCGGCCGTAAATCGTCCGTAAGGCTGCGATTCCTTGCGGGGGTTCTGTTAACTCGCGATTCTATTATACGTCCCCGCAAGGATCTCCTTTTACGGCCGGCCGCATATCTTGGAACCGGCCGTAAGCTGTGAAATATAAAAACTCAAAAATAAATTCAAGCCTGCACTGTACAGCTCTGTAAATGCTAGGGATCATATTGGGGGACATGAGGATTAAAAGGAACCCACTCTCAAGCTTACACATCAGCCCAAACCCGAGTTCAAATTAACTGTTTATTTTCCGGCTGCGGCGTGGGCGGGTCTGAGGTGCTCCAAGCACTCTGGACTTTTTACATGGATATTTTACGGATATTAAAAATAAAATATTTTACGGATTTGAGTACAGGATAATTATGTGCTATTTTTTCTAACACCTAAAATCCCTTTATAGTCTTCTCAAAGTGCAGGATGGCTTTATTTGAGCTATTTTATGTGCTTAATTGGTGCTAGCGGGACCTCTTTCCTGCAAGTAAGCAGCGGCTCAGTTTTAGCCTTGCAGAGAGGTTTCCCGGAGCAATTGAATTGCAAAACTCTTGCGGCCGTTTTAGATCAAAGGCTTTCCTCTGGCGCGAGCGGCCGCAAGAGATAGCAAGGCACCGGCCGCAAGCCTGCCGGAGCCTCCGGCCGTAAGGGAATAAAATAGCAGAATAGCTTGCGGCCGGTCCTTTTGGCCCCGCAACGGCTGCGGCCGCTAATAGAATGAGGCCCCTAGTCTTTTGTTTAACAGCAGACAATAGAAGCAGAGCCTCAGAGGTTTAACAACAATTATTGGACAATGAACTGTCATTAGCAATAGTTATCAGATTGTATAAGTGGGTAGATCAGAAAGACTGGCTCACTGGTAAAAACTACAAATTTAAATATACATATACAGTAGAAAAAATGCAACATGGATTACTAGATATTCATCTGGTAAAGTAGTTGTAATTACCTATAGTTTTAAGTTTTACCATATTTGGAACCTCAGCTCTGTCACTTGATAGGATCACGAGGCCATGTTTTTAAGATTTACTAATATGAAGAACTATGCTAAAAAAATGCATCTTGTTTTTAGAATGTAATAGAAAAATATAACCATTAATTTATTATCTTTTAGATGCAATTCTGCTGCTATGATATCTGGCTTCAACAGATCAACTGATTTTGGAGGAGCCTTTGAATACACTGAAAGCGTCTGCCTGCACAACAGGAATGTGGCAGCTACATCGGCCAGTGCTCTCAGCAGAATCACTGGGAGTTTAATTTGTTTAGAAGGACATGCCCAACTGAGAAAATAGCAGGCAGCAGCAGGGAAGAAAGCAAAGTGGAGCTACACAGTAAAGAATCATTTACTTGTAAGAGTTGCAAAATATAAAACCTGTGCTTATTTTGTATTTATTTATTTTGCTTTCTAAAACATTTTTGTGTATTATCATGTAAAGTCATTAAAAAAAATACATAATAGAAAAAATACAGATTTGTCGTTGGTTATAAAAGAAAAAATGAAAACCTGTTGTATGAGCACTACAGTGGGCCTTTAAGTGTAACCTATCATTTCCAGACAGGAGCTCAATGACCTTTTTAGCACTGAAAATGTAATATCATAGAAAGGTCAGGAAACATTGTGCAAATTCTAGAGAACTGCTGATCTATTGCACATACGGGAAGCTACCTCCATGTTCATCTTAGCGTGCTATGTCTTCCATACATCACCAAGATGAGATATAAAAATGAAAGATAGCTGGTTTCTATTAATAACTTTCTGTGTATTATGGGTGGATTCCTATTAGTTGTTGGATACAGAAGTAGGACGGTATAATATAAAACTGCAGGGTGCTGAGTCCTTGCTGCTAGGATATAAGAGGCTGTCATCTCTGAATACCATTATGCGAATCATTTAGAAGATGGAAGTGCTACCTTGCTCTTTGATGGTCACCACAATGCATACATCATGGAGCTACTTATACAACTTTCAGTATCCTTGAACTGCTTTCATTTGAATTGAGGATTAAATCACTCTATCACTGTTGAAATATGACACACCAGTTGTGCAAGTTTTAGGTATTAAAGAAACCCTGCTTGAATACTTATACACAGAAATGGAGCTAAGGATTTTTGAACCTGGGGCAAAGTGTAATGAACCGTGCACCCCATATCAAACATGTACAGTATCTCACAAAAGTAAGTACACCCCTCACATTTTTGTAAATATTTTATTATATCTTTTCATGTGACAACACTGAAGAAATTACACTCTGCTACAATGTAAAGTGGTAAGTGTACAGCCTGTATGTGCAAATTTGCTGTAGCCTCAAAATAACTCCACACATTAATGTCTAAACCGTTGGCAATCAAAGTGAGTACACCCCTAAGTGGAAATATCCAAATTGGGCCATTTTCCAGCCCCGGTGTCATGGGACTCCTTAGTGTTACAAGTCTCAGGTGTGAATGGTGAGCAGGTGTGTTAAATTTGGTGTTATCGATCTCACACTCTCTCATACTGGTCACTGGAAGTTCAACATGGCACCTCATGGCAAAGAACTCTCGGAGGATCTGAACAAAAAGAATTATTGCTCTACATAAAGATGGCCTTGGCTATAAGAAGATTGCCATGACCCTGAGACTAAGCTGGTTTCATTCAGAACAGGTCTCGCCATGGTCGACCAAAGAAGTTGAGTGCACGTGCTCAGCGTCATATCCAGAGGTTGTCTTTGGGAAATAAACATATGAGTGCTCCCAGCATTGCTGCAGAGGTTGAAGGGGTGTGGGGGTCATCCTGTCAGTGATCAGACCATAAGCCGCACACTGCATCAAATTAGTCTGCATGGCTGTTGTCCCAGAAGGAAGCCTCTTGTAAAGATGATGCACAAGAAAGCCTGCAAACAGTTTGCTGAAGACATGCAGACTAAGGACATGGATTACTGGAACCATATCCTGTGGTCCGATGAGACCAAGATAAACTTATTTAGTTTAGATGGTGTCAAGCGTGTGTGGCGGCAATTAGGTGAGGAGTACAAAGACAAGTATGTCTTGCCTACAGTCAAGCATGGTGGTGGGAGTGTCATAGTCTGGGACTGCATGAGTGCTGCTGGCACTAGGGAGCTACAGTTCATTGAGGGAACCATGAATGCCAACATGCACTGTGACATACTGAAGCAGAGCATGATCCCCTCCCTTCGGAGACTGGGCCTCAGGGCAGTATTCCAACATGATAACGACCCCAAACACACCTCCAAGACAACCACGGCCTTGCTAAAGACGCTGAAGGTAAAGGTGATGGACTGGCCAAGCATGTCTCCAGACCTAAACCCAATTAAGCATCAGTGGGGCATCCTCAAATGGAAGGTGGGGGAGTGCAAGGTCTCTAACATCCACCAGCTCTGTGATGTCATCATGGAAGAGTGGAAGAGGACTCCATTGGCAACCAGTGAAGCTCTGGTGAACTCCATGCCCATGAGGGTTAAGGCAGTACTGGTAAATAATTTCTGGCCACACAAAATATTGACACTGGGCATTTCCACTTAGGGGTGTACTTACTTTTGTTGCCACCGGTTTAGACAATAATGGCTGTGTGTTGAGTTATTTTGAGTGGACAGCTAATTTACACTATTATACAGGCTGTACACTTACTACATTGAAGAAGAGTGTAATTTCTTCAGTGTTGTCACATGAAATGATATAATAAAATATTGACAAAAATGTGAGGGGTGTACTCACTTTTGTGACATACTGTAGCTTTGAGCCCATTGCCTGCCACATTCATCTTATTAGCAAGGTCACTATTTATCATGTATATATATATATATATATATATATATATATATATATATATATATATAGATATATATATAGATATATATATATATATATATATATATATATATATATATACACACTAGCGAATTGCCTGTAAAAAAATTACGGCAAAAAAATTTGAAGCCTGGCAATGCTGTTTGCCACACAATGTAAGGCTCCCCCCCCCTCTAACTTGGGGGCCCCGCAATGAGCGCCTCCAGCACTCATTACGAGCCTCCCCCCCTTCTTCTTTATGGTCCTTGCGATGAGCGCCTTATCCTGGGCCCTACAAATAAACGGCTTTGCCGCCCATTGCATGCCGCGGAATGCGCTGTGCGCATGCGCAAGACTATAACTTTGGCACTCATGGCGGCCCTTGCGATGAGCTCCATCACCGCTCATTGCGAGCCTCTCCCCACATCTGTGTCTCTTTCCCCCTCCCTTGTGTCTCTTTCCCCCTCTCTCCCTCCCCTGTGTCTCTTTCCCCTCACTCCCTTCCCCATTGTCTCTTTAAGTTTCCTGCTTGGCAACGATTACCTTCGCGCTCATTGTGAAGACAGTGTAAAATATACATTTTTTTTAGTAGAATGAATTAATAAATTAATATGAATGAATACTACTAATAATATTCTTTAACTATTTACATTTAATATGCAGCAATCAATATCCTGAAGAGCTAACAATCTCTTTGGATTTTCCTGCATTAGAAAATGTTCAGTTGGACTGTTGATCACCTTAGGAGAAAGTGTTAACAATGTGCCAAGTGTGCAGTATAAATATGCTGCATGCGCGAGGCCAAACCGTTTGTTTAGGCGGGTAAAGCGCAATTTTAGAAACGTAATGTTATTATTTGCAAGTAAAATGGCGGCCTTTTTCTATGTGTTTCTTGGCTCGTAAGCATTTTCTGTCCGTTGTAATGGTATATTTTGTATCTCCTACGTTCCTGGCTAACTCGTACGTGCCTGGTGGTGATTTGTGCGCCTCTGTCTCCTTTAGCCTCATTTTAATTTTTTTCGTCCTTAACTTTTTTCTCGCTTAGCCGATTTTCAAGTGCCAAAACTATGCAAATTCAGCTTAAATTTGCATGCAACCTCACTTCCAGGCGTCCTGGCGTTACCCCCATGCTGTGTGTGAGTGTATTTTATTTTTTATTTATGTTTTCTTTATTGTTTTTTTTGTTTTTTTTATTTCTGCGGATCTGCTGTTAAATTTGTATTTTTTGCAAGGTCGGTTTATTTGCTTCCGGAATTCCGAGGTCGTTCCTGGCTAACTCGTATGTGCCTGGCGGTGATTTAGGTGCTTCAGTCTCCTTCAGCCTCATTTTCATTTTTTTCATCCAACTTTTTTTTTCTTGCTTAGCCGATTTTCGAGTGTTGAAACTCAGCAAATTCGGCTTAAATTTGCATGCAACCTCACTCCTAGGCGTCCTGGCATTCCCCCCGTGTTGTGTGTGAGTGTTTGTTTTTTTTGGTGTTTTTTGATTTCCGCGGTTTGGCCGTTAAAGTCGTATTTTAGCGAAGTCGTTTTTTTTGCCCCCGAGATTTCGAGGTCAGAAAGTCCAGCGTTCCTCTACTGCTTGCAGGCCGAGTCCTGCATGTTTCAATGCCTCAACAGCTCGCCTTGCTTCACAGGGCTAGCAGGAGCTCCTTTGGCACTCATTTTGCCGAAGTCCTGCGTGTTTCAATGCCTCAACTGCTCGCCTCGCTTCGGCGCTCATCGCCTAAGTCTTGTAAGCTTGGAAGTCTGATATGCGTCAAGGACTTGCATCGATTTGCTAAGCTCGCAGATGCGGTCCTATGGGCCGCAAACGGCTCACCACGATTTGCGAGGCTTGCAAGTGTGACAACAACTCGCAGATTGACAACTATTATATGTGATATATAATATGAACAACGGCGTGTACAGAAATGTATTCTACACATAAACATTAGACAACTGCACCTCATACTGACAAATACTCTATGCTCTACATCATGGTTTGTCTGGTGAATTCTGTGGAGAGGTTTGTAAACAACTGACTTAGGGGACATCTTCACCTACCTCCTCTTGTGGAGCACTGGGCCCCCACCCTCTGTGGCTGGCCACTTCCTCCCTCTACCACGGGCACGAGGTGTTGGAGTGATGGGTGCATCCAAGATAGCAAGCTGTTCAGCAGCAGATGTTGTGAGTAAGGGGTGAGAGGTGGAGGTGGAAGGCTCTGGTTGCGGTGGTGGTTAGGGAGCCTGTGCAACCGACGGCTGAATGGTATCCACCGGGAGCGATCCCGAAACAGACTGCAGCTGCTGCTCAGCTCCATGTGACTGGCCTAGTCTGGCCCTATGAGCCATATGCGCATAGCACTCCATGACCCTGCTGTGCCTCCTCGTCTCCTGATAGAGAATCCAGATGTTGTTTGCCTGTGCACTTGATATCTGGAGTGCCCTCTCATGTTGGACCCCATGAATGTGACATTGTGCTTATCATCTGTCTCAACGTGACTGAAGAAGTCCTGCCAGGGTCTTTGTGTGGAGATGTGTTTGAGACACTGGACACACTTGGATTTGGTATGAGCTCTGGTGAGGCCAGAGGTCCGGGAACTGGAGATGGTGTAGGGTGGTACAGTGAGACGGACCTTTGCGATGCTGTGGACCTCTACAATGATGCGGACCTCTGCGACAGTGTGGACCTCTGCAACGGTGTGGACTTATGAGATGGTGTGGCCTGCTGTAGTGGTGTAGTTTGCTGGAATGGTGGTGTCATGGTCTGTTGTGGCCACATCTGCTGGTGCCACATCTGCTGGTGCCCCATCTGTGGGGCCATTTCTGCCTGGGCCATATCTTCTGGTACCCCATCTGCTGGTGCCCCATCTGCTGGGGCCCAGTCAGGAGTGGATTGTCATAGGGCTCCTGAAAACCCATCATTTGCATGTCAGGAGGTGGCATTGGTGGACCTGTTAAGCGTGGTCTCCAGGACATGTCGCTGGGGACAAAGGGCTGGGACTGGGCCCACGATGCTTGTGAGAATGCCCGGAGGGGCGGGGGTTCCCCCAATTTTCTTGATGATGGGCCAGCGTCTTGTGTTGGTGCAGGGCCCTCAGGTTCCTGCACCTGCGGTGGTGAAGATTCCCCATCCTCCTGGGTAGCCATCGTCTGGGTCTCTGCGGCGGGGGTACGCCTGATTAGTACTGAAATGAGAGGACAATTGTATTTGAGTATTGTTCTGAACAATTGTTTGCTGTGTGTTCCCATATCCCTGATATCATAGTGACTTGTAACTGGCTGTGTTTGTTCTACGCAGATAAAGATTGATCTGCATCATGAGCATTGTGGATCATGGCTCATATCAATATATGTAATGGTAGTGCGGTGAGCCATTTGCAGTTCTTTAGGACACACGCTCAGTAGAATCTGCTCTGCAGTGTGTGAGACTCACCAATCTGTGACCAATCCTCAGCAATTTGTGTTAACATGCTAATGAGACATGGTCCAGGTTAGGCTAGTACATGACACGCACTTGCAGTCCATCAGAGTCTGTATCTGCATATGCTGCAGTGTGCACAACTATACATGTAGTCTCATAGGGATGTAGAATCAATCTGGATGTACAGCTATACCTAGTTTAAAGATGTAGATGGGTTCAAACAAAACAGCTATGAACGGGGCAGTTTAGCATGTGGTAGAGAGGGATAGGGGATCTCATGACACTAAATACACAATTGCAATGGATATTTAATAATTTATGCTTTATATGCACTCTGAACCAACAGCAAACATAACACTAACATAAATTGATTTGCCAAACGATATTCACAATCAGTTGTAGCTGAAGATATTGTACATACATTTCATTGATAACAATTCTGACAACTATATTTAGTCACACTGGATTGACATGATTATTGCTGCTCCATATACCTGTATTCACAACCGGAGATCTTACAGTGCAATTCAATGTCAGTTATCTATGCGTGTGGGGTTCATGTGTGTGCATATCAGGGTGTGAAGGTGTATACAGTACTCACATTGCAGTGTTTCTGTAAACTCCGAATCCGGCTGTCCATTAAAGCCCACTACTGCCACCGGCTCTATCCACTCATTCAGAGTGCACTCCTATCCACAGTAGGTTATTTTGCATGGTGGCCCACCACCAGCTGCACATTCTGCCCTTGCCTCCTCCTCCATCTTCCTCTTGACCTTCATGCGGCAGTCGTCATAACGGTGCTTGACTGACTTTATGTTATGGTTAGCAAACCCTAATGACACCGCTTCCGCAGCAACCACTTTCCAGACACGTGTCTTCTGGCCAGGCCTCACATACCTCCCGCCATGGATGATCATATAGCATGAACGTAATTCCCTTAGGAGGACTTCTATCTCCTCTGGGCTGTAAATCTGTGCCCTGGTCTTGCCACAGCTTCTTGAGGTCCAGCCTGTGCCTGGGTTTCCAGACCTCCCTGTCCTCCCCCTGACCTGCCTCCTCCTCTCCCTCTCTCCATGCCTCTACCTCTCCTCCTTACCTCCTTCTCCGGTGTTTCTCTCTCTCCATCTCTCATTCCCTTTGTCTAACTCTCTGTCTCTATATGTCTCTCTCTATCTCTCATTCACTCTTACCTGCCTCTTACCTGCTCTCTCTCTCCCTCTATCGCTCTCCCTCTCTCTCTATCTATCTCTGTCTCTCTCTGTCTCTATCTCGCTCACAAACTCACCAACGCCTAGACCTCTGTGTTGACTTTTTCAGATACAGCACAGTCTCTATCTCGTTTACGAACCCACCGTTGTCGCAACTTGCGTTACCCCATTCCTATTGGTTAATTGATCTGTGTCTGGCTCACAACTTACAGCCTTGTTTGTGTTTGACGAGAATCATAGGATCAGATACTCAGAAGCATTACATATGGAACCAGGGTTTACGGGCTAGAGGCTGTGGCCGTAACTTGAGGTCTAGTCGACTGAATAGCACCGTAACTGAAGTGCACTGCGGGCCCGCAGCAGGCTCGCAGACATAAGGCATAGATCCCGGGCCTTGCAGCCTTGCAGTTGAATGTGGCCCGTAGTCTCCTCCCTCATTCGCAACTTGTTCACCTGTCTGACATCTGGTTTGCCGACTGCTTACTACATCCCTGAGTCTTCTGTAACATGCTGACATGCTCCTTGTAACTGCTCCAGACCGGACTCCATCCCTCTTAAAAGTTTCTGTATTAGAATGAGGGGGAATTAAGTATCCTGAGAGGTACTTCTTAAGATTTCAGAGTATGAAGAGAGGGACAAGACAGTGAAGAGAACAGGATAGTAGATACAGATAAGACAAAACAGAGCAATCAGAAAATAGAGAAGAGAAAAGAGTGGAGAAGAAGTGAGAGAAGCTAAGGTTTGAGAGAGTACTGGAAGATGGGAGAACACAGAACAGGAAAAACAGATGAAGAAAAGAATAGAGAAAATGGAAGTCAAAGCACAAAGAAGACAAAAAGTAGAGGCAAAAATAAGTAAAGAAAACAAGAGTGAGAGAGGAGATAAAAGAAAAGGAAGGAAGATAAAGAAAAATAAGAAAAAAGGGAGAGAGAATACATTAAAAAGAAGACAAAGCCAGGAACAGAAGTGAGAGAAGATAGAGTTAGAGAACAGAAGAATAGAATAGAAAATATTGAGAGAACATAAGAGAACAGGAGAGAAAAGAGAGGGAGAAAAACATGGAGGGAGAGAAAGGGACCATGAATAATAGGGGAAAAGACAGCAAATGAGGCGGAGAAGAAAAAATGAGAGGCAAAAGTGAGATGGGGAGAGAAAGATAAAAGGAGAAAAGGGATAGGAAAAAGGAAATAGGAGAGAAGAGGACAGTTGGAAGAGTGGAGACAGGGGAAGAGAAGGGAGTAAGAGAAAATACATGGAGAGAATACATAGCGCCAAAACAGATTAGGAATGGAAGGCAGAAGAAAAAGAAAAGGGAAGAGAAAATGGAAGAGGAAGAGATAGGGAGAGAGGAAGAGAAGGGCACACAGGTACAGGTAGACAGAAGAAATCTTGTAGACAGAAGAAAAAACAGAATTAGTGAGAGACAGAGTGCAGGATTTTAGGAAAAGGAGGACAGGGAGATCAAAGAAGAGAGGATGGAAGCAAAAAAGAGTATGAGAGGAAAAGGAAGAGAGGGAAGAGGAAGAAAGAGACAAAAGGTAGAAGAATGGTGAGAGGAAATGGGGAAGAATAAGAGGAGGAGAAACATAGAGAGAGAGAGTTAGACTAAGACAAGAGACAGACGGAAGTGGGAGATACAGGGTATGAGAGAGACAGAGGGTAGAAAAAAGACAGGTATGAGAGATAGATACAGGAAAGTTAGAGAAAGGGGAATAGAGATGCAGGAGTAAGAGACAAAGGGGAGAGGGGATGAGACAGAAGAGGAAAGACAAACAAGTGAGAGAGATGAAGGAAGGAAAGAAAAGGGGGATAGAAATACAATGGGGATTAGAGGCAGAGAAAATAGGATGAATAGGAGAGAGACAGAGTGGTTAGAGGTAGATGTGGGGAAGAAAGGTGTGGGGGATAAATGTAAAGGAGAGATGAGGATTTGATGGGTTAGAGACAGAAAAGAAGGAGACAAAGATTGGGAGGAGAATAGAGAAAGTAACAGGTGGTGTAGATGGAGAGAAGAGAGAGACAGGGGTGGGACACATAATTGGGAAGAGAGACATAGGACAGCAGAGGCTGATAAAAGGGGAGAGGAGTGAAACAGACACACTGGTTTAGAGACAAAAGGAGGGGAGAGAGATTGGGAGAGAGACAAGAGTAAGGGGGGGGGAGATGGGGGAATTGAGCAAGGGGGTTAGTTACACAGAAAGGAGAGAAATACAGATAAGAAGAGACAAGAGTTAAGGGGAGAGAGGGAAAGAGGCAGACAGGAGAGGGGAGAGCAAGGCAGAGGAGAAGAAAAAGACAAGAATGTATTGGTGAGAAAGAGGAGGAGAGACAGGGGAGAGAGAGAAAGTAGGGGAGAGAAAAAGACTGAGGATTAGAGACAGAGAGAAAGTTACTCACCCAGCTGCATAGTTCCCACAGCTCCTCAGCTCCAGTGTGCTGACAGGAAGGGGAGGGGTAAAAGACAGGAGGCTCAACCAGCACACAGAGAGAGTGACAGAGGGGAGAGACCGGAGGTGAGAGAGACAGAGAGGAAAAGAAAAAACAGGGAAGCAAGGAAACACTGTCCCCCTTATCAGAAAATCTGGTGGACCTTTTGTGTTAGTACTGCACCAGTCATGTGTGCGCAACCGGCAATGTTATGGATGTGTGTGGTTCTGTTAATCCATCTAGTGTTTGAAAATAAGTACTGCAAATCACAGGGTACATGCGCCATCTAGTGTTTAAAATGTGGTAATGCTAATGTAATTTTATTGTATCTAGTGTTTAAAATGTGGTAATGTTTATGTAATTTAATTGTATTGTGTTATTGTTTTGTCATTATGTGTGTTTTGTATTTGTATGTTTTAATAAAAGGTGTTTTTATTTGTGTGTTTTGTGTGTTTTTTTTTAATACTTATTTGGTAAGGTATTTTTATTAGGGTTAGGCATAGGGTTAAGCTTAGGCATAGGCGTAGGCATAGGCTTAGGCAAAGGGTTAAGGATAGGGTTAGGCATAGGGTTAGGGATATGGTTAGGCATAGGGATTTGGTTAGGCATAGGGTTAGGGATAGATTTAGGCACATGGGTAGCATTAGGGATAGGGTTAGGTTTAGGCATAGGGTTAGAGTTAAGCATACAATTAGGGTTAGGCATAGGTTTAGGCATATGGTTAGGGATAGGGTTAGGCATAGCGTTAGGGATAGGGTTAGGCATAGGGATAGGGTTAGGCATAGGTTAGACATACGGATAGGGTTAGGCATAGGGATAGGGTTAGGCATAGGGTTAGGGATAGGTTTAGGGTTAGGCATAGGGATACGGTTAGGCATAGGGTAAGGGTTAGGCATAGGGTTAGGCATAGGGATAGGGTTATGCATAGGGATAGGGTTAGGCACAGGGTTAGGCATAGGGATAGGGTTAGGGATATAATATTGCTTCAACATGTTCTTATTTGGTGTTTGGTCACTTTTCTTACTGTTGCTCTGGTCCCTCTGCTGTTGCTTCCACTAGGGATGTGCACAGTACGGCTGGAGCTTGGGAGGCATGCTACTCTGCAGACTTGGTGCAGCGTTCACGCTCTAAAGCCGACAGGGATGTGCACAGAAGAGCTGGAGCGTGGGAGGTGCGCTACTGTTCAGCCCTAGCGCAGCACTAACACAAAAGGTCCAATCTGGGGGGGATCTGCCCCCTCATCCCCCCCCCCCCCCAGTTCCTACACCCCTGCTAATAGTAGTGGTATGTTTAAATTGCTAGGCTCTCTCTATCTCTAACAGAATGACTGTTGAGAACTATTGGCATAAGCATAGAGAAGGAGGTTGACTATTACAATTGTGCAGCATAAACTTGTATGTCATTTCTATGCTGGGCTGCCTTGACCAAGCATGGTAGAGAAGGTCATAGGACACAACAACCTTTTTTTTCCCCTTTACTCAGTAAACCACAGCACTTTTTTTTGTCCTCCAGTGGTTGCTTTCTGGGAAGCATCAGGAAGATATGTTTTCTTTACATGTCTCTTTACACCATGCACTATGTCTCTGGTATAAGAAACTGAGAGACAAATTCAAAACCAAGAATAAACAACAACCAGAGGCTGAAGGAAAGTCCAAAAATTGAAGTACATTGACAAAACGTTCATATACATTTATAAAGGCAGTTTATTCATTGTCCACTAACTGTTTTCTATATAGACTGTTTAAAAAGATTGTGTGTGTCTCATTTGATATGAACTCTAATATATGCCTTTCTAAAGTTTTCAAAATGCTACTAAACTGCTGATATAAATTGGCTGTCATTAGACAAAAATGAACATCAACAAAAATCTGGATTTTCACCAGAGGTTTTGAGGTACCTAGAATAAAGCAATAACATGACATTCGTTCAGTCACAGCTAAGCCTTGAAATAGTGCGGAAATTGAATTTGAAGCTAATGTAATGGCAGAGTTGGCTCAAAATGGCCACTGTACTCGCCAAAACGGATTTGCAAACAATTAACTGATTTTGGCAGCTTTTAGTCTATTTTGGCAACTGTCGCTCAACTCCAATTTCATTGTTTTGCTATGGTTTACTTATAAGGACATAAAAAGTAATTTGCATATTGAAGTGCTATGTAGAGCTAATGTAAATGAAAACACTATTTTAAAGAAGGTCCAGCTAAACACAGGGCTCTTATATTAAAGGTACACTTCTAGAATTTCAAATATATATATATACTAGCGACTTGCCCGTCAAAAAATTACGGCAAGGAAATTGTAAGCCAGGGAATGCTGTTTGCCACACAATGTAAGGCTTTTGGTCCTCTGAGTACCTTGGGTGCTCATTGCGAGCCTCTCTCCACTGTGTAGTTTTGGTCTTGTGAGCTCCTTCGGTGTTCATTGCAAGCCTCGCACTGAGCGCTTAGGTGCACATCGCGAGTCTCGCAATTAGCGCCTTTGGCGTTCTTTGCGAGCCTCTCCCCTTGTATAGTTTTGGTGGTCTGAGCACCTTTGGTGCTCTTTGCAAGCCCTGCGCTGAGCAGCTTTGGAGCCTCTCCCCTCGTGTACTTTTGGTTCTCTGCGCATCCTGTGTGTTCATTGTGAGCCCCGCGCTGAGCGCCTTCGGCGGCACTCATTGTGAGCCTCTCCTCTGCTATTTGTAATTTTTATATATATTTTTTTAATAATATTTTATGAATTAATTAATTGATAAATGAATGTACTTTACCTATTTGTAATTAATATATCCAGCAATCAATATCCTGAAGAGCTAACAATCTGTTTTGATTTTCCTGCAGCATACAATGTACATTTAGACTGTTGCTGACCTGGGGCCTAATTCTATTATTGGCTGTAAATCGGCCGTAAGGCTGCGATTCCTTGCGGGGGTTCAGTTAACTCGCGATTCTATTATACGGCCCCACAAGGATCTCCTCTTACGGCCGGCCGCATATCTTGGAACCGGCCGTAAGCTGTGAAATCTAAAAACGCAAAAATAAATTCAAGCCTGCACTGTACAGCTCTGTAAATGCTAGGGATCATATTGGGGGACATGAGGATTAAAAGTAACCCACTCTCAAGCTTGCACATCAGCCCAAAGCCGAATTAACTGTTTATTTTCCGGCTGCGGCGTGGGCGGGTCTGAAGTGCTCCAAGCACTCTGGACTTTTTACATGGATATTTTACGGATATTAAAAATAAAATATTTTACGGATTTGAGAATAGGATAATTATGTGCTATTTTTTCTAACACCTAAAATCCCTTTATAGTCTTCTCAAAGTGCAGGATGGCTTTATTTGAGCTATTTTATGTGCTTAATTGGTGCTAGCGGGACCTCTTTCCTGCAAGTAAGCTGCGGTTAGTTTTTAGCCTTGCAGAGAGGTTTCCCGGAGCAATTGAATAGCAAATAGGATTTTCTTACGGCCGAAACTCTTGCGGCCGTTTTAGATCAAAGGCTTTCCTCCGGCGCGAGAGATAGCAAGGCACCGGCCGCAAGCCTGCCGGAGCCCCCGGCCGTAAGGGAATAGAATAGCCGAATAGCTTACGGCCGGTCCTTGCGGCCCCGCAACGGCTGCGGCCGCTAATAGAATGAGGCCCCTGATGTGTAAGTGTCAGCAATGTGTCAAGTGTGCAGCGTAAATAGGCTGTATGCGCAAGGCCAAACCGTTTGTTTAGTTGTATAAATCGCCTTTTTAGAATGGTAATGTTATTAGTTACAAGTTAGTGTTGTAAAATGGTGGCGATTGTCTATGTGTTACGCGGTTGTGGATAATTTTGCGTCCTTCCTAATAGTAATAGTTTTCTTTCTAAGTCCCGATTTCCTTTGGTATTTTTGCAATCGTTTTGTGTCCTTCCTAATAGTGTATTCTGTACCTCCTACATTCCTGGGTATAAGTCTCATGTGCTTAGCGTTGTTTTGCGTGGTTAGGGGTCGTGTAGTGTTGCTTTTCATTTTTTTTGGCTGCCATTTTTTTCTCGCTTAGCGGATTCTCATCTCATGAAAATGATTAAGTTTGACTTAAATTTGCATGCAACCTCACTCCCAGATGTCCTGGTTGTCCCCCGTGTGTGTTTTTAAAAAAATGTTTTATTGTTATTTTGCTGTGTTTTTGTTGTTTTTGGATGTATGCGTTTCAGCCATTAGCTTCGTATTTATGCAACCTTGTATTTTTTGTTTTTCTAAGTCCCTATTTTCTCATCCCACAGGTCTTATTTTTTTTTAAAGTCCTGCTTATGTGTTTTTTTTTTCTTCGGCTCATTGCAGCGGACGTTGGAGCCTCCACCTCCGCAAATGAGGCCCTCGCTTTGCAAGGTCCGCATTTGCGGCCAAAACTGCATCCCTTGCTTTGCGAGGGACGCAGTTCTTGCAAGCTCACTTTGCGAGCTCGCAAAGCGTGACGACGTCTCGCAGTTTGAAAATAATATGTGATGATATATATATATATGATATATATATATATATATATATACCAATAAATATATATATATATATATATATATATATACAGTATATAAAACACTTCACTTTTATTACTGTGAGACATCTGTATATTAACTGATCAGAATGCACAAGTGTCAATTTGTGCATTCCGATTGGTTAGAAATGGAGCTGGAGTAATTCAAATAATTGATTTTGATAGCCTGAGATATGGTTGACACATATTTCTCAGCCAATTGGAATCTGCAAAAATAGTATATAAAGCAAGGTTGCGGTCAAAAACCATTAGCCTTTGTGGGAACAGCTGGATTTATAAGCGTAGGCCCATTTCCATGGGAAGATGAGGAACAAGGGCTTCAATCAAGCAAGAAGGGGACGGATTCTTCAATCAACATGGAAGCTGGATAGCATTTTTTTTCCGAATCGGGTAGTGGGGTAGCGGAAGGGTCATAAAGCCACTTGTATTTTTTTATTATTTCACTTCTTCCCTGCCCTGTGAAGGGGTTTATATAGATACATACAGTTGCGGAGCTAGTAAATGGGACATCCCAGTGAAACCAGTGAAAAAAAATAAGTTTGCCCCCAGATGCCAACTCTCAGCTTCAGCTTTGCGCCAAGACCCTTTCCTAGAGCAGATCCTTTCCCCTCAAGACCTTCTCCCCTAGCCTCTGCCCCTCTTAATACCCCCAAGACTCCCAAAGCAGCTCTCTTTCCCTTAAGACCCCCTCCTCAAGCCACTGGACCCTCTTAATAACTCTCAAGATCCCTTCTCAAAGCAGCTCCCTTTCCCTTAAGAGTCCCTTCATCAGTCATGGGCCCTCTTAATACTGCCATGAAAACCTTGCCCAAAGAAGCTCCCCATCCTTAGCTTCCTTTCTGCCTAGCCTGCTTGACCAGATGAGGACGCACAACTCCCCTATATAAAAAAATGATGTAAAAAATAAATACATTAACAGGTAAATATGACCCTCCTTAATCCTTAGCATTGCTATGGAGATTATAGGCTGGGAGATCTGAAACATCACTAACCCAGCAGTTCCATGTACTCGAAAGGTATTTGTTCTATCCAAACTCACAAATATATCCAAGTAAAATTGCCTGGACTTGTAGAATATATACTTAAATCATGGAAATAAAGCTCCCAGAGTTTTTTTTAGCTTAATGGTGGCATAAAATAGAGCCCGTATCAGCACTTTGCATCCCACATGAGTATTGAAAGTCCTGTAGACCACCCATCGGCCTCCTGGGGTTTATAGGAGGGGCCACTTGACCAGGCAGGACCAGGGTATGGGATAGGAGGTGGCTAGCTGGGCGGTGGAGCCATTTATAGGCGTCATCTTTGCCATTATGCCCCCAGCTTGCCATGTGTGAAGATACCCACCCACCCATCTCTAAAATATTATTGCAAAAAGATACATATATATTGTACTATTATAAAAAAATTGAGCATGATAAGGACAATTTGAAAGTATTATCTTGTCTATCGTCTTAAGCACTTGCTGTTCTGGATATAGGATTTAAGTATGTATTTATATGTTAACAATGTATGTAATATGTTGTTGTCACAGCTGCAGGTGGTGAGCGGAGTCGCCGGGACAGTGATAAAGTGGGTGAGATCCTACCCTACGGTGGTACGGATGTTCCATTACGGTAAGCCCTGGACGAGGGTCAGGGCGTAGGGTATTCGGTCTCTGGCCGGGCTCCTTCCCTCACCTGGTTATGTTTATTTATTTATTGTTATTACGTCATTTGTGTTTACCAGTAAACGCTGTGGCAGGTTTCTGCCCAAGAAGTGGTCTGTGTTTAATCATTATATTCAATATGCAGTTTGTTTCTAAATCCTTATGTGTACATACGAACTGGGCCTTGCCTAGGTCATGACATTGCGGACGTGCAAGCAGAAACTTACCTCTTTTCGCAAGATACTGTGTTAGGTTACATGCACTGCCTGCACAGGGCACAATATTCGATTAAAAACAAATGCCTGTAAAAAATCTAAAAAAGACCCCTTAAAGACTTGAAGACTATTCTATTGTCCAATTTGTAAATATTACAAATACTAAATTGGACTCGCAAGGGCTTTATTTGACCACTTTTCAAAGCTATAACAGCAATTAAAAATACAATACTGAACTTTAAAAGCATGGAAACACATATAATTAATTGCACAACTGTCTCAAACCCACAAATAAGCAATTAAAAAATATTATTTTTAAATGGTATTTCTGAGTAATATTGATCCCAGGACTCAAGGGGTTAATAAATATCATGAACCCCATTTGGGCTAAAACAGATGATATAATTTTTTATTCAAAAATCCCTTGCAAGTCCTATACAGTATTTCTAATATTTACATAATTGCATTTTATAGCTTGATTGCGAGCCCAATTGGCAAATATTACTTATTGGCACTAATTAATTGTTAGTCTTCGATTGCAGATTATGTGTAACTTCCATGTTTTAATGACGTCATGATCAAGGTGTCATTTACTATTGGCTGTGTCTAAGAAGTAAATAATGGGCTTGCTTAAATATTGTTAGATAATATGATCACGCCCCCTGAAATCCTACTTAAAATGGCAGAGTTTACGAGTTTAGGCTTAAGGAGATACATTGTGAGCTGGAGTCAAGAGAATACATCTAAACACTTACAGAAAAAAACACCCCCAGCCAAATTTACGAGTTTGAAGCATTTGCGGGCTTCAAATAGAATAGGACCCTTTGATGGTATATTTTACCATAATATTTTGTTATATATATATAATAAAAAAACATTTTGGGATTGCAATGTCTGAATTTAATTGCAAACAAATTATTTTCTGACGATTGGACTGCTTAATATAGACTTTGTTTTTTTTTTACAGTATGTAATGTTTTGATTTATAAGATTTATGTCCAGTGATCACTATATTTTCAACTGAAATTTATTTATATTCCAAAAATATATATACTTGTAAAAAAGAAATGCTGTTCAAATGTATATTTAATTTATGTCAAAGCTTGAGAGGGGTGAAAGTGTATGTGTCTCCTGATGACAGCTCTGCTGTTAATGCATTTATACACATTGTGGTGAAATTGGTAAAATAGCAGCAAATGCTACAAAAGCTATTTTGTGCTCCATATTGAGAATGTGATAGAAATTTAATGAGTTATCATTAAATATTTTACAAACAAGCAAAAAGGTCAGAGCTGTGTGTAAATAAACATTTCTGCGGATGCCCCATTGCTTTCCATCTAGCCTTCCCGTAGCATAATTTTGGGATCATCTCTGAAAAAAGCCAATATGAGAGAGGGAATAGACAGCAGCATAATTCCTTTTAATATATTCAATTTAATTCACCAGAGGCACGCTACAGGGGTAAAACTCTATGCACAACAAACCTGTGTTCCTTTAAATCAAAATCAACCATTGCAAACCTTATTTCGAATTAGTCAACTAATGAAAACCGTACCTCAGAGGCATCAATCTCGGTCACACAGTGTAGGCCCTGCAGCTGTTGTGCGCTGCAGATTAAGTTTGTCTTACTTTCATGAAGATGCCTGCACAGTAATAAACGTGCAAGTTATTTGATTCAAAAAAATTATAACATTTTTATTAACCTCTGCAAATTGGGTTTTCTGCCTTTTCCCCGGATGTTTAAATGGATTTTCTCTGGGATTGAATGTTCTAAAGGCCCAATCACAGTAACTGGTAAAATGATTAGCTTTTGTTTAGGCCTGGACAAATCTACCTCAGATATGAGGCAAATATGATTTGGCTGTTTACTTTGTCTCATGTATATTTCAACAAGAGAGCAGTCATAAGACTGGAATATTCTGCGTTGTATGGTTATAATGTGATATAATTAATTAGCACAGTCTGAAATGTGTGTAATTATCATAAAGCCATAATTATAATATTTATCACAATGCCATTATGTTCACTATGAACCAATAAATTATTGTCATTAAAGGACTTCTGTTGCCCTATATTTATATTTAAAATATGCAGCTTTGAAGAACTACACTGAAAAGGACATGGAATTCATGAATACAAATTTACATCATCAAGCAGAGCAGTGAAAAACAAGTGACAAAAATGTTTTTGAGTTTTTAAAATTAATGTGTGCTTTACTGTTTTGTAATGGCTTTTTACCCACTTAAAGCTAGGTTGGGCTTCCTTCAGTTTTTTCCACTTGGGAAATATCATAAGCACTCTGCCATATATGGCAATATATTCTCCTTACTGCAACCAAAAATGTCAGCTTATATATTTATATATTCTAATTTAAAAGGGGAGAAATGTGAAGTGTATTATTAGAGGGAGCTTATGGTGTTTTTAGAACTTGTAATAATTTTCTTATAAACTCAATATATTGTACTGTGCAACGCAGACTAGTTCCGACTTTTGCCATTAAAGGTAATTTGGTGCTTTCTGATTTGAAAACTGAGTGAGTTTCAGGATAGCACAATTCATATGCTTGCATTGTAAGTGCAGGTTGAAACAAATAGGGCAAATAATTGGGTTAGTCAAATTGTAACTCTATCAGAGCCCCTTTTCAGGGAGGGATGTGTAGAGGGTATAAGGGATGAATAAACAACTCATAGGGGAGGAGATGGGGGGAGGGGTAGTTTAGTCAATTTGAAGGTAGTACTAAGTAACTCAAGTACAGTGGCAGGCACTTCAGAACTACAAGCTCATAACATAAGGTGTATGCTTGCTAATGCCACAAGCTTGCCAGGAAAAATGGGAGAGTTAGAATTTTTAGCAATTAATGAAAAATGGGATTTAATAGGCATTACTGAAACGTGGTGGGCTGAGTCTCATGACTGGACTGTTAATCTGGATGGTTATAACCTATTTAGGAAAGACAGAGGCAATGGTAACAGAGGAGGATGGATTTGTCTGTATGTTAAGCCAGAATTTAAGCCTATAGTCAGAGAAGATATTTATGGTGGACCTAGTGATAAAGTTGAATGTTTGTGGGTAGAGTTAAATAGCGGAGCAGCAAATTCCAAAAGAATATTAGTAGGAGTATTCTATAAACCCCCAAATATAGCTGAAAGTGAGGAAATACAATCATTGTTACAGATTGGAAATGCGGCTAAGCATGGGCAAGATCTAATAATGGGAGATTTTAATTACCCTGAAATAAACTGGATAAATGAGACCAGCAGTTCAGCTAAGGGGAGCAGGTTCTTGAGTACACTCAGGGATCATTATCTGGCCCAGGTTATACAAGAACCTACTAGAATTTAAGCTATCTTGGATTTAGTTATCACAAATAATATTGATATAGTATCAAATGTTGAAATAGGGCAACCTCTGGGAAACAGTGATCACAACACAGTCTCATTTGTGATTGAAGTAAAAAAACTAAACTGTAAGGGGCTAACAAATACTCTTAATTTTAAAAGGACAGATTTTAATGGTCTAAGGGCAGCAATACAACACATAGACTGGGACAGAGAACTGATAGGTAAAAATACTGAACATAAATGGACAACGTTTAAATCCTTACTAATTATACATACTTATCACCATATACCTAGTGGGAATAAAAGTAAAAAGGAGTAAATCCCATCCAATATGGCTTAACAATAATTTAAAGATCAACATACTATGTAAAAAGCAGGCATTTACATTATACAAACAAGAGGGGATAGAGACTGCTTTACGGGAGTACAATGAAATCAACAAGGCTTGCAAAAGTGCTATTAGACTGACTACAATAGAAAATGATAAATTAATTGCAAAAGAGAGTAAGACTAACCCTAAAATATATTTTAAGTACTGTATATACTTGAGTATAAGCCGAGTTTTTCAGCCCTTTTTTTAAGGCTAAAAAGGGCCCCCTCGGCTTATACTCGAGTCTCTCTCCCCCCGTGTCTCTCTAACCCCCCTTGTGTCTCTCTCCCTCCCCCGTGTCTCTCTAACCCCCCATGTCTCTCTAAACCCCCAAGTCTCTTTCCCTCCCCCCTCCTCATCCTCATCCCCCCCCCTCATTCTAACCCCCCCTCATACTACCCCTCTAAATCCCCCCCCCTCCCCTCACTTACCTGCTCCGGCCTCCGCTCCTTCCAGGTCTTGATGTGGCGCGCATGTGACGTCACATGCGTGCCACGTCATTAGCATATACTGGGTGCCGTATGAGGGGGGGTTTAGAATGAGAAGGGGGGATGTTAGAATGAGGAGGGGGAGGTTTAGAATGAGGGGGGAGGTTGAGGAGGGAGGTTTAGGAGGGGGTTGAGGATGGTGTAATGAGGTTGAGGAGGGAGGTTGAGGAGGGGGTTGAGGATGGGGGGGTTGAGGTTGAGGAGGGAGGTTAAGAAGAGGGTTGAGGAGGGGGGTTGAGGAGGGAGGTTGAGGATGGGGAGGTTGAGGTTAAGGAGGGTGGTTGAGGATGGGGGGGTTGAGGATGGGGGGTTGAGGTTGAGGAGGGAGGTTGAGGAGGGGGTTGATGATGAGGAGGGAGGTTGAGGATGAGGAGGGAGGTTGAGGAGGGGGTTGAGGATGAGGAGGGGGGTTGAGGTTGAGGAGGAAGGTTGAGGAGGGGGTTGAGGATGAGGAGGGGGATTGAGGTTGAGGAGGGGGTTGAGGAGGGGGTTGAGGATGGGGGTGTTGAGGATGAGGATGGGGGTTGTGGAGGAGGGGGTTGAGGATGAGGGGGTTGAGGACGGTGGTTGAGGATGAGGAGGGGGAAAGAGACACAGGGAAGGGAGAGGGGAGAAGAGACACAGGAGAGAGAGGGGGACACAGAAGGCACAAAAGGGACACAGGGGGCAGCACATTTCCCACCCTCGGCTTATACTTAAGTCACTCATTTTACCCAGTACATTGTGGTAAAATAGGTACCTTGGCTTATACTCGGGTTGGCTTATACTCGAGTATATACGGTATATTAATCGGAAGAAGGCGAGGAAGGAAGCTATAGGAACATTACAATGTGACCAAGGCCATCTGAAAATTAGTGACCAGGAAAAGGCAGATGAGCTAAATAGGTTATTTTCTTCGGTATACACAAGGGAGGTACCAGTGGTTGGGATACTGCAACACAATGGGGCTACACTACCTTTGCCAAATAATTGGTTAACACAGGAAGTAATCCAAAAGAGGTTGGAAAAAATAAATGTTAATAAAGCCCCGGGTCTTGATGGAATACATCCACGGGTACTCTGGGAACTGGGTTCTGTAATAGCCAAACCATTATATTTAATTTTTCAAGATTCACTCAACACAGGGTCTCTACCAGGTGACTGGAGAAAAGCAGATGTGATACCGATATTTAAAAGGGGAGCAAGAGCTCTATTTGAACAGGATTATAAGTAGGAGTCAACATGGATTTATGAGGGATAAGTCATGTCAAACAAATCTAATTCGTTTTTATGAGGAGGTTAGTAGGAACCTGGATCAAGGCAACTCAGTGGATGTAGTATTTTTAGATTTTGCAAAGGCTTTTGATACAGTGCCACATGGGAGACTATTGTGCAAACTAAGAGATTCAGGAATTGCAGTAAATATCTGCTCATGGATTGAGAGCTGGCTAAAATACAGGAAGCAAAGGGTTGTTGTAAATGGAACATACTCCGATTGGACTAATGTGGTAAGTGGGGTTCCTCAGGGTTCAGTATTAGGTCCTCTCCTTTTTAACATATTTATTAATGAGGTGGGACTCGAAAGTAGTGTCTCCATTTTCGCTGATGACACGAAGTTGTGCAAGGTAATTAAATCAGATAATGATGTGCTTTCCCTCCAAAGGGATTTACATAGAATTGAGGAATGGGCATCTAAATGGCAGGTGAGATTTAATATGAATAAATGTAAAGTTATGCATCTGGGAAGGAAAAATAGTCATGCAATGTATAACCTTAACGGAGCAAATCTAGGTGTATCAGATATTGAAAGGGATTTGGGAGTGCTTGTGGACAACCACCTAGGTAACAGTGCTCAAAGCCAAGCAGTAGCTGCAAAGGCAAATAAAATATTAGCATGTATTAAGAAGGGTATAGAAGAAAGAGAAGCAAATATAATTCTGCCACTATACAAATCTCTAGTATGCCCTCATTTGGAATATGGAGTAAAATTTTGGGCACCGCTTCATAAAAATTACATTTTAGAGCTAGAAAAGGTACAGAGGAGGGCAACAAAACTAATAAGGGGAATGGAGGGGCTAAGTTATGAAGAAAGTCTAACCAAATTAAACTTATTTTCTCTAGAAAAAAGATGATAAGATTACCTTATATAAATACATCCAGGGTTAGTATAAAGATTTGTCAAGGGAGCTTTTTTTTGTTGACATAGTATTTCCTGGCTACAGAGTGTTTACATCTATGGTTATGTTGAATATTTCAGCAATTGATGTTCAGTGTGGATTGCCATTGAGATGAGTTGTTGAAGTCAATCCAATCAGTGTTCTGATTGATATTGTTTTTGTTTCTGATCATCTATTTGGTTACTTTGATTAAATAAGTGATTTCTGATGATTCTTTTTTTCATCAGATTCTGGTTGCAGTGGTGTAGTGACCTCATATGACCCTGGAAGGTGATATGCATCATAATTATTCTAGACTATGACATAAACCCCTTTAGGTATCCACCTTTTTGCACAAAAAGCCTCTTGCCTTTCCGGGATCTGCCCACACCACACCCATGATATTAATGCACAGTCTTGTACATTGCTGAGTGTACTCTGTGTATGAAATAAAACGTTGTCATACTGTTATCACTGTGTCAGTGTGTTTTCAATGGTTGGGGTTTTGGGACATCCACATACATCACATATGTGTCCCATTCCTATATCTGTAAACTAATGAGCCATATTTGTGCTCAAAAGTTTGCATACCCTGGCAGAAATTGTGAAATTTGGGCATTTATTTTGAAAATATGACTTTATTGAAGGATAGTGATCATATTTAGCCACTTATTATCACATATTTCTTTGGCTCCTTTTTAAATTATAATAACAGAAATCACCCAAATTGCCTTGATCAAAAGATTACATACCCTTAAGTGTTTGGCCTTGTTACAGGCACACAAGGTGACACACACAAGTTAACATGGCAATAAAAGGTTAATTTCCCACACCTGTGGCTATTCAAATTGCAGTTAATGTCTGTGTATAAATAGTCAATGAGTTTGTTAGCTCTCACATGGATGCACTGAGCAGGCTAGATACTGAGCCACGGGTAGCAGAAAAGAACTGTCAAAAGACCTGCTTAACAAGGTAATGGAACTTCATAAAGATGGACACAATTGCCAGAAGAATTGTTCGGAATACAAAGAAAACCCACAGGTAACAGGTAAAGACTGTGTTTTTTTTTTTTCAAGGAGCCAAATCCGACAATACTTGAACAAAAATGAGCAGCATGGTAGAGATACCAGAAAGAAGCTTTTACTGCGCCAATGCCACAAAAAAGCCTGGTTACAATATGCCCTTGACACGCCTCACAGCTTCTGGCACACTAGAGCTTTATGGTCAAAACGATAAACGCTATGTCTGGAGAGGGGTCACTAAGGCTTAAAGTGAAAATAATACCATCCCCACTGTTAAGCATGGTGGTGGCTCACTGATGTTTTGAGGGGGGGGGGGGTGAGCTCTAAAGGCATGAGGAATCTTGTGAAAATTGATGGCAAGGTGAATGCAGAATGTTATCAGAAAATACTGGTAGACAATTTGCATTCTTCTGCACGAAGGCTGCGCATGGGACGCTCTTGGACTTTCCAGCATGACAAGGACCCTAAGCACAAGGCCAAGTTGACCCTCCAGTGGTTACAGCAGAAATGGTGGAGGTTGTGGAGTGGCCATCACAGTCTCATGACATTAATATCAACGAGCCACTCTGGGGAGATCACAAACGTGCGGTTCATGCAAGACGACCAAAGACTTTGCATGACCAGGAGGCATTTTGCCAAGACGAATAGGCAGCTATACCACCTGCAAGAATTAGGGGCCTCATAGACAACTTTTACAAAAGACTACATGCTCTCTTTGTTGCTAAATGGGCCAATACACAGTATTAAGAACTAAGGGTATGCAAACTTTTGGACAGGGTCATGAATTTATGATTGTGCCATTCTGTTATAGCCTTCAGTTGAATATGAATCCCATAAGAAATACAAGAAATGTGTTTTGCCTACTCACTAATGTTTTATTTAAAAATGGTACATATATTACCAATTCGCCTAGGGTATGCAAACTTTTGAGCACAACAGTTTTTTTGCAATAAATTAATACATATACTAATAATAATAATTTAACAATATTGGGTTAATACACATAAGAGGTCAGATGTGTGATACTCTGGAGTATCAACATTCCCCTGAAGGGCTGATTAGAATATGACAGGTAATAATGTGAATTGATTGATAGCAAAACACTTGATGAGATTTGACCAAGTGATAATGGGTATACATTTTGGCACATGGCCACCATGAATGGCATGGTATTTTCCAGTTTGGGTGTAGCGAAGATTGTCCCTGATGGAGGTGAGTTGGCTGTTGCTCCACGTGCCTCTTCACAGCCTCCATGTGTGTTTGCAGCCCTTTCTGATGGGTTAGAGTAGATTAGTGTGGTGTATGCTCCCCTGGTACTTGATATATGTCATGTGATAGTATTATTTTGCCACAATTTATTTTCCCATTCTAGATCTGATGAGTGAGATGTATATAAGAATATGTATTTTTAGGGTCCACATTAGAGTCTCTTTGAGTGAGAAAGGTATAATATGGCAAGCAGTTTCATGTTTTTGTTTTGTAGTTTAATCAAGGAGTGTGTCTTTAATTGCTTTCAGCATCTTGCAGTAAGACTTTTCATATTGGCATATGCATGACCATTCCAACATATGAGAATATAAAATATTGTTTTAAGGCCTATTTGTTCCTTGGGAATTGTTGTGCATTTAACTATGATGCCTTTCATTGCTTTTCCCATATTTTAAAGTCCATTAGTGTGTTTTAATTGTCTTTTGCAGTGTTACAAACTTGTCTGTAAACCCTTTGACGATGCTATTTGGAACCGGTAATATATTTGGCTACGTTTGCCATTTGTGGCTTTGAAGGCAATTGCGTCCTTGGGGAAATCTAGCAATTGAATATCGATTTGCGATTTTAGCAATTGTAACATTTGCGGGCTTGAAAGATCAAAGGCTTAGATGAGTTGGGAGTTACGATTTTTACAACCGCAGGATTTTCAGCCTGTAACCTGCAAATGCTTTGCAAGTAGCTAAAAGATGCCAATTAAATAGCAAATTAGTTTACAGCCTACATTAGGGGCTCCAGTAACCAACAATTGCTCAATTGAATAGGGGCCAGTATATCTGGAACATCTTTAGTGATTTCAAATGCTAAAAATCTGTTGTCTCAATTAGATCAACGTGGAATATTATTTATGTTTAACGGATGGTTCGGGTAAGCATTTATAAATGTAAGTAAAAGATTGGATTTAGAGATAAGAATCTCTTAAACTGTCCTCCTTGCTTCCATCAGCTCACTATTCAAAACTGGGAATATAAAAAGGCTGAGGAAGAGAAGAAGAAGCAATAATGCAATTCCAATAACCATTGAGATTTGGTTGTAGACTTTTGCAATTTTATAAGTGTAATAATTTAGTTTGCATTCATTAATCAGGATATACTGGCCTACATGACTTAAAGTGGTCTTGCATTGTGGGGATATAACAAAGAAATTGCTTAGAGTCTGTCAATAATGGCATCAATGCCCTGGGGATGATAGATATCAACCTTTGCTTGGACATCATTACACCTATGAGAACCTCTACTCAGTTCTTTCTTAGAGGGGACAGAGGTTCAAGTGGATTGAAGGCCTCTAAAAAATATGTTTTGCTTACAATAATGGATAATGCATATGAGGGACAGCATTTAGGTTAAGCCACACATGTTCATTTTGTGGAATAGTATATCCATTCTTCTGCTGTTTCAAGCATAAAAGGTTACATTTTCGATTAAGTCATTGGTCACCAAGATCACGGATTCCAGTTCGTCAAAATGTTACCACGGCTAAGGCTCAATGATAGTTATCGTAATTGGGCAGCTGTGGCTAAACTAATTGAGATAATGTATCAGAAGTTGCAAAAGGAAGGTATTAGTTGCATGGTTGGCGCTTTTAACAGTCCTGCTGTGGAAGGTTTAATTGTTTCACCATTAAGATTTGTGGCCCAAAAGGATCCTGGCTAGTTCTGCTTGTCTTATCCTATGGAAAATCAGTGAATGATAATATTAATGAGGAACTTATGTCTGTTTTGTTTGCATTATTTGACTAGGTGGTAGCATAGGTTAGACAGGCAGAAACATGTGCAAACTTTGCCAAGTTAGATACTGTATCCACTTTCGTTTTTTCCAGGTACATCTGGATAGTCAGTGGCTACTTGGGCGGCAGATATTATGTGCATCTTTGGCTTCCTATGGAATGTCCCACGTATTGCTCCTAATTTGAGAGACATTCAACACATTTTTGGAATGGATAGTTGTCAAGCTGTCTGGATGTAATTTAGTAGTACATTATCACAATTACTTCCTATTTGTTTGACATGCTGGTTGTGGGGTTGAAGCTCTTGTTTCAGTTAATAGCATATTTGTTTGGTGTTCCCTTATCAAAATAGAAGTCAGAAGGCTCATATTCATGTTTACAGTTGTTTGGGTATAACAATTGATACTGAGATTATGAAATGCAGATTGCCTATTGAAGACGTTGCAGACCTGAAGTTGCCAATAGAATAGTTATTGGAAGCTAAAACACTAGGCAAGTTAAAAATTATATTTAGTTTCCAAGTGCTTAACACAATGTACAATACTTAAATAAGAAAATAAACTGGAAAACTTTGTTGGCACAAAAATACACCTCTGTAATTGCTAAAAACATATCCACATCAGAGTCTCTCATATGGACACATGCTTATAATGATAAATGAGATGAAAACGATAAATGAGATGAAAGACAAATGAGCACGTATCAGACACTGAGGAAGCCATAATACAGTAGGATGACCATGATACGTTAACACTAGTCACTAGAGATATCGAGAGGAAAACCTATGATCCTTGAGGGAACCTTCTGTCTGTCAGGCTCAGTCTAGATTGATGCCCTAAAATTCCCTAATATGTAAAAACAAAAAGCCTAGTACACTGAAGTGTAATAAATAACACATTGCTAAATCAATTATCAAAGTTGGATAGGTTCCGTACTATAACCATAATAATACAAACAACCAGGCTGTTCAGAGGGGAATTGGTATGCACTGCATTTAACCAAAATATGCTGAATGAGCTTTAGCCCACTTCATGTGAACTTCTTTTTAATTCAGTGTGCATTTTAAGTTGCCCCCCTGTATCCAACCAATACGCATAGAGAACTGCCGACTACAGTGAAATAAACAAATAAAAGGTTTCAATCTGCAACTACTGAAATTCATAGTCCCAAGACATAGATACTACGTAGCCCTATTTGGGAACCTCACAACTGTATTACTTAATAATAATCTCAAACTGTTTAAGTAAACTAGCTATCCCTTAGTAAAGCTTACAGGCGATTACTGGGCAACCTTTACTTAGGGATAGATAGTTTACCCAATAAAACATGTGTTTGCCCAGTTTATATGGTCAGTAATGAAACTCTATACATTTGTAGTTAGACGTCATCTACAATTCTGTACAATTCTGTCTAGATTCTGTATCTTCAAAAGTATATTAACTAAACAGAAATAACTGAAAGATGGGCAAATAAACATAGCTTTATCATAGAAGAGACTGATAATACAACACTGGGATAAGAGCCTCAGATCAGAGAAGTAAATTAATGCATAAAAGAATGCTTTAGTAAACTAAATCCTCATTGACTACACCATGCTGTGTTAGTCAATGAGGAGCAGAAACTAAATCCTCATTGACTAAGTCATGCTGGTTTACTGAATGAGATTGTAACTGCTAGTAAAAGCAATGTTTTAGTGTTTTGAATATATTACATGTGTTCCACACTGTCGTGTCACACTGATCTGTTTATATATTATACAAAGGTCTAGGTGATTTACCTCAAATCAGAAAACACCACTACATCTCATATTACTGTGAAGTGATAATTTGCATTGAAAGGTAAGGATTTTTTTACATTATTTATATTGATAATAAACAATGTAACATCATTACTTAAGACAGTGGTTCATACTATTGTACTCGAGGCATACAAGCCAGATAGGAATTGAGGAGATAATTATCCTACAATGAGAATGAAAGTGTATAACAGCATAATTACATTAGCAGCTGTTTAAACTATGAACAAACAAATATTTTTGAGAAAATAATATTATTTGAAGACTCTGGTGTGACAGAGACCCTACATGTGTCCGTCTAACACTGATGTGTTAAAATAAAATAATTATTCATGAATGTACAATGATACTTAGTACACTTGATTATTATTAAAATAAAACAGGAATAACCACATAAAACGTCTTATATTTCAGTTATAATTACCTGGCTGTTTGTTACTGCAGGTGGATTAGATTTCAGGGGGTGGTTTGCTCATGCAGTTAACACCATAATTTCCTTTCTTGAACTCTCAAGCAAGAAAAAGAACTGAATCCTCATGTAAATGTTTCACTTTTTTACTTTTTTCTCTTTCTCTCGCTTGCCAGAGATACTGATACAAGAGAGTCTGGATATCTCAGTTTACCAAGTACTCAATGACACCAACTAATATTCCTTAATCACACAGAACAGAAAGTTAATAGGGATATGTAACACATAGTGAGATGGCAATGTCTGCTTGCAACAGCGGTGAACTGACAGTGTGAAGAAGAGTCACTTGTGGGTGTGGGATTTGGGTACAGCTGTGAAACATGGCATACTACATGAGAGAGAACAGGAAGAAAGGGGGATCCAGAAGGTGTGAGTATGTTACTCAGGGCTTCGTAGAAGTAAATGAAGTGTAAATGTTATATCACAATTGCATCAAGAAGGATACAATTATTTCTGTCAAATAGTTAAACATTTATATACAACACATAATTGCCTAAAGAGTCCCTTTAATAAATTAAAAGCTGTATTGATTTCTTTTACATTTTTATAATGTTCTAGTATCAGAAAAAGAATATGAGTTGTGGGACTTTAGTATCTTGTTAACCTCTGTGTGTCTGCAACTGACATTGAGCAACCCAAGAAAAGGTTACATCCATTATATACCAAGAAAACTGACAAAACATGCACTTGTATATCAGATCATGCATCACCATATATCATAGGACTCTACCATGGAGAGAATTGTGTTTCTATTGTACGTCATGCCTAAATCCTTTGCTATACCAATTTATTTTATACGTCAAGCTGCTGCAGTGCACATTTTCTCTAGTGGCAAAAAACATTCTATTGCATTGATTTCTATAAACAACTACATTATGATAAGAATTAAAAAAGGTTTATTTTATTTCCACTGGAAGCACTCTCTTCACATCCATAATCTGACAATTTAAAGGTTTAGGGAAATTAAAATTCAGAAACTGAAATGTCAACACCTTATATTACATGCTATGGAAGGCAAGAAAAAAGTCACATTCAAAAAGTCATACACAGACTAGATATGAAATATTTATGAACTCACAGATCAACTCTATTATTGGGGGATTACATTTTTTAGTCACATAAAATATATTCTGGGTTTTTCTTAAATCTCCTTCATAGTCCTAGTGGCTGTATTACTGCCGAAGAAAGGGATCTTTGTAGTTGTACTTCCTTTCACTATTCTCTTTTATAAAATATACTATAAGGATTAACAGAAGACCTGTGAGATTTGGTATAGAGATTATTTGGAGTTTTATTTCTCTAAGCAAATAAATGAATATCAAAATAATCAAAACTTTAATTTAAGAAGAATAAATCTTTAATAATGACTGAATTCAATACTGTAGAAAGACATTGGCTTTGAGTTCTACCCACTAACTGCTTTATGCATAAACCAAGCTAGCCCACAGTGGAGCTCATAGATATGAAACAAACGGCTTGGCTGGCATATTAATGTATAGATTTAGAAATGTACTTGGTGGAGATTGAGGCCAGCAGTTTGATACGTTGTAGACATCTTCTAAGTACATTTTTAAAGATTTATTTTTTTTGAAGGGACTTATATTTATTTTATAGAAATGTTTTAATCATGTTTATTCAATTAACTGTATCCTCCTCTGTGTATTTATCATATAAATCTGTATTTCACTTAAGGTACTTTTAACAGCCAGCAGGCTTAACAGCCTGTCAGCTTGTGGAATTGCCCCCTTTCTTGATGTTTACTCCAGTTTTTGCTTCCAAAGATAAGGTAAGGATAAGCTAAGCCCCCTCCACAGTGGCAGTACTTCACACTACACTTGGTAAAAGAAAGCTTAACTTTATTGCATTAGAAAATATGAATTTACATATTATCTAATGCAATAAATCCCACCTTGTATAGCCAATCCCAAATGGTATAGTCATATCTTGTACATTGCATGTATGGAGAAGGGAAACCCTTACTGTGGAGAGTGGTGGAGCACTGCTTATGAATCATACTAGTACTGCAATTCTATGATTTTGACCTTTATTTAGTAAGGTAAGAATTGTCATGATTTTGATGAAAACAATCTAAATAATCCTGTGACATTCTAAGAAGTCTCTTTTGCATGTTGATGAGAACACATTTTAACAAGAAGCCATGCAGAACTGGTGAGGATCAATCTTTTTATACACAAATAGAAAAGCATGACATTCACTTGTATCTTCATCAAATAAATATTTTATTTGGTGTTACATTGATAAATAAAAAATAATGTATACCAACTTAAGTTTCAAGGGAGTGATGAAGTTCAATTGCCCATGAGCGAAGGGAATTAATAAAAATGCCTTACTGAGAAAAGGAGGCATGTTGAATTAGAAGATTACATTGTATTGCTCAGAGGGATATGAGTAAGGAGCTTGACCTGTTCCCTTTAATTTAATAGTAGTGTCTTTCCTAGCTATAGGCATATCTACTTAAGTATATTCAGTAGTTGCAATGTATGATCTAACTCCTTAAAGAATATCTTGCAGACTAACACAGTGGGGATTCAATGTGGCACTTACATTTTTAATTGTATCTTTTATATTAGATGAAACAAACATCATCAGCCTTATTAAATTGCGATTTGGCTAATTGAATAGGGCTCTATTTAAGCAAAGAGCATATTGTTTTACAGAAGTTTTTAGTTAGTGAACTTCTATCCAAAAACAAGGTCTTCACTAACTTAAAACTTCTGTAAAATAAATATGCTATGTGCTTATATAGAGCTCTATTCAATTGGCCAAATCGCAATTTAATAAGGCTGCATGTGTCTATATTATTAAACATTATTGATCATGATGTTTTTATATTGGATAAAGCTCTCTGATGGACATGTGACAAGTGTTTATTTAGATAGAGTTTTAAAATACTTGAGAAAGGGCTCTGCCCAAAACATCCTTCTGTTTTCTTTATTTATGTATTAGAAAATAAAATATTTAATTCATGAAAAACAGGTAAGTCTTTACTCTTGTGTATGTTCTAGTCACTATATTGTATACATATAAAGATGTTCTGATAAAGACCACACTAGAGGTGTTGAAAATTTGAAATAATAAATCTACACTTTGATTTCTAAAAAAGAGTGCCTACTTTGTTTAACAAATATATATGGATTTACTTGTGGTCTCCATTTTAACAACCCAATAAGGGGAAGTATATTTTATTTTCAAAACAGTGTATGCTATACACATGCAGTATTACATCTATTAAACTTAAAATGGATTACTCTGAAGAATAGGTGGATTTTCTGGACACTACCATTTCCATCACAAATGGTAAACTTATCTCATCTGTGTATAGGAAACCTACAGACAGATGCAATTATCTCCACAACTCTAGTTCCCATCTCTCCCATACTAAACAATGGATAATTCATAGTCAAGCCATCAGATACCACTGCATATGTTCAAATACTGTGGACCGTGATAAACACTTAAAAACATTGTCTGACTCTTTCAGACAG